>JAWDJE010000003.1:5000-605000 GCA_035047345.1 Bradypodion ventrale
CCCTAACCCTAACCCTAACCCTAACCCTAACCCTAACCCTAACCCTAACCCTAACCCTAACCCTAACCCTAACCCTAACCCTAACCCTAACCCTAACCCTAACCCTAACCCTAACCCTAACCCTAACCCTAACCCTAACCCTAACCCTAACCCTAACCCTAACCCTAACCCTAACCCTAACCCTAACCCTAACCCTAACCCTAACCCTAACCCTAACCCTAACCCTAACCCTAACCCTAACCCTAACCCTAACCCTAACCCTAACCCTAACCCTAACCCTAACCCTAACCCTAACCCTAACCCTAACCCTAACCCTAACCCTAACCCTAACCCTAACCCTAACCCTAACCCTAACCCTAACCCTAACCCTAACCCTAACCCTAACCCTAACCCTAACCCTAACCCTAACCCTAACCCTAACCCTAACCCTAACCCTAACCCTAACCCTAACCCTAACCCTAACCCTAACCCTAACCCTAACCCTAACCCTAACCCTAACCCTAACCCTAACCCTAACCCTAACCCTAACCCTAACCCTAACCCTAACCCTAACCCTAACCCTAACCCTAACCCTAACCCTAACCCTAACCCTAACCCTAACCCTAACCCTAACCCTAACCCTAACCCTAACCCTAACCCTAACCCTAACCCTAACCCTAACCCTAACCCTAACCCTAACCCTAACCCTAACCCTAACCCTAACCCTAACCCTAACCCTAACCCTAACCCTAACCCTAACCCTAACCCTAACCCTAACCCTAACCCTAACCCTAACCCTAACCCTAACCCTAACCCTAACCCTAACCCTAACCCTAACCCTAACCCTAACCCTAACCCTAACCCTAACCCTAACCCTAACCCTAACCCTAACCCTAACCCTAACCCTAACCCTAACCCTAACCCTAACCCTAACCCTAACCCTAACCCTAACCCTAACCCTAACCCTAACCCTAACCCTAACCCTAACCCTAACCCTAACCCTAACCCTAACCCTAACCCTAACCCTAACCCTAACCCTAACCCTAACCCTAACCCTAACCCTAACCCTAACCCTAACCCTAACCCTAACCCTAACCCTAACCCTAACCCTAACCCTAACCCTAACCCTAACCCTAACCCTAACCCTAACCCTAACCCTAACCCTAACCCTAACCCTAACCCTAACCCTAACCCTAACCCTAACCCTAACCCTAACCCTAACCCTAACCCTAACCCTAACCCTAACCCTAACCCTAACCCTAACCCTAACCCTAACCCTAACCCTAACCCTAACCCTAACCCTAACCCTAACCCTAACCCTAACCCTAACCCTAACCCTAACCCTAACCCTAACCCTAACCCTAACCCTAACCCTAACCCTAACCCTAACCCTAACCCTAACCCTAACCCTAACCCTAACCCTAACCCTAACCCTAACCCTAACCCTAACCCTAACCCTAACCCTAACCCTAACCCTAACCCTAACCCTAACCCTAACCCTAACCCTAACCCTAACCCTAACCCTAACCCTAACCCTAACCCTAACCCTAACCCTAACCCTAACCCTAACCCTAACCCTAACCCTAACCCTAACCCTAACCCTAACCCTAACCCTAACCCTAACCCTAACCCTAACCCTAACCCTAACCCTAACCCTAACCCTAACCCTAACCCTAACCCTAACCCTAACCCTAACCCTAACCCTAACCCTAACCCTAACCCTAACCCTAACCCTAACCCTAACCCTAACCCTAACCCTAACCCTAACCCTAACCCTAACCCTAACCCTAACCCTAACCCTAACCCTAACCCTAACCCTAACCCTAACCCTAACCCTAACCCTAACCCTAACCCTAACCCTAACCCTAACCCTAACCCTAACCCTAACCCTAACCCTAACCCTAACCCTAACCCTAACCCTAACCCTAACCCTAACCCTAACCCTAACCCTAACCCTAACCCTAACCCTAACCCTAACCCTAACCCTAACCCTAACCCTAACCCTAACCCTAACCCTAACCCTAACCCTAACCCTAACCCTAACCCTAACCCTAACCCTAACCCTAACCCTAACCCTAACCCTAACCCTAACCCTAACCCTAACCCTAACCCTAACCCTAACCCTAACCCTAACCCTAACCCTAACCCTAACCCTAACCCTAACCCTAACCCTAACCCTAACCCTAACCCTAACCCTAACCCTAACCCTAACCCTAACCCTAACCCTAACCCTAACCCTAACCCTAACCCTAACCCTAACCCTAACCCTAACCCTAACCCTAACCCTAACCCTAACCCTAACCCTAACCCTAACCCTAACCCTAACCCTAACCCTAACCCTAACCCTAACCCTAACCCTAACCCTAACCCTAACCCTAACCCTAACCCTAACCCTAACCCTAACCCTAACCCTAACCCTAACCCTAACCCTAACCCTAACCCTAACCCTAACCCTAACCCTAACCCTAACCCTAACCCTAACCCTAACCCTAACCCTAACCCTAACCCTAACCCTAACCCTAACCCTAACCCTAACCCTAACCCTAACCCTAACCCTAACCCTAACCCTAACCCTAACCCTAACCCTAACCCTAACCCTAACCCTAACCCTAACCCTAACCCTAACCCTAACCCTAACCCTAACCCTAACCCTAACCCTAACCCTAACCCTAACCCTAACCCTAACCCTAACCCTAACCCTAACCCTAACCCTAACCCTAACCCTAACCCTAACCCTAACCCTAACCCTAACCCTAACCCTAACCCTAACCCTAACCCTAACCCTAACCCTAACCCTAACCCTAACCCTAACCCTAACCCTAACCCTAACCCTAACCCTAACCCTAACCCTAACCCTAACCCTAACCCTAACCCTAACCCTAACCCTAACCCTAACCCTAACCCTAACCCTAACCCTAACCCTAACCCTAACCCTAACCCTAACCCTAACCCTAACCCTAACCCTAACCCTAACCCTAACCCTAACCCTAACCCTAACCCTAACCCTAACCCTAACCCTAACCCTAACCCTAACCCTAACCCTAACCCTAACCCTAACCCTAACCCTAACCCTAACCCTAACCCTAACCCTAACCCTAACCCTAACCCTAACCCTAACCCTAACCCTAACCCTAACCCTAACCCTAACCCTAACCCTAACCCTAACCCTAACCCTAACCCTAACCCTAACCCTAACCCTAACCCTAACCCTAACCCTAACCCTAACCCTAACCCTAACCCTAACCCTAACCCTAACCCTAACCCTAACCCTAACCCTAACCCTAACCCTAACCCTAACCCTAACCCTAACCCTAACCCTAACCCTAACCCTAACCCTAACCCTAACCCTAACCCTAACCCTAACCCTAACCCTAACCCTAACCCTAACCCTAACCCTAACCCTAACCCTAACCCTAACCCTAACCCTAACCCTAACCCTAACCCTAACCCTAACCCTAACCCTAACCCTAACCCTAACCCTAACCCTAACCCTAACCCTAACCCTAACCCTAACCCTAACCCTAACCCTAACCCTAACCCTAACCCTAACCCTAACCCTAACCCTAACCCTAACCCTAACCCTAACCCTAACCCTAACCCTAACCCTAACCCTAACCCTAACCCTAACCCTAACCCTAACCCTAACCCTAACCCTAACCCTAACCCTAACCCTAACCCTAACCCTAACCCTAACCCTAACCCTAACCCTAACCCTAACCCTAACCCTAACCCTAACCCTAACCCTAACCCTAACCCTAACCCTAACCCTAACCCTAACCCTAACCCTAACCCTAACCCTAACCCTAACCCTAACCCTAACCCTAACCCTAACCCTAACCCTAACCCTAACCCTAACCCTAACCCTAACCCTAACCCTAACCCTAACCCTAACCCTAACCCTAACCCTAACCCTAACCCTAACCCTAACCCTAACCCTAACCCTAACCCTAACCCTAACCCTAACCCTAACCCTAACCCTAACCCTAACCCTAACCCTAACCCTAACCCTAACCCTAACCCTAACCCTAACCCTAACCCTAACCCTAACCCTAACCCTAACCCTAACCCTAACCCTAACCCTAACCCTAACCCTAACCCTAACCCTAACCCTAACCCTAACCCTAACCCTAACCCTAACCCTAACCCTAACCCTAACCCTAACCCTAACCCTAACCCTAACCCTAACCCTAACCCTAACCCTAACCCTAACCCTAACCCTAACCCTAACCCTAACCCTAACCCTAACCCTAACCCTAACCCTAACCCTAACCCTAACCCTAACCCTAACCCTAACCCTAACCCTAACCCTAACCCTAACCCTAACCCTAACCCTAACCCTAACCCTAACCCTAACCCTAACCCTAACCCTAACCCTAACCCTAACCCTAACCCTAACCCTAACCCTAACCCTAACCCTAACCCTAACCCTAACCCTAACCCTAACCCTAACCCTAACCCTAACCCTAACCCTAACCCTAACCCTAACCCTAACCCTAACCCTAACCCTAACCCTAACCCTAACCCTAACCCTAACCCTAACCCTAACCCTAACCCTAACCCTAACCCTAACCCTAACCCTAACCCTAACCCTAACCCTAACCCTAACCCTAACCCTAACCCTAACCCTAACCCTAACCCTAACCCTAACCCTAACCCTAACCCTAACCCTAACCCTAACCCTAACCCTAACCCTAACCCTAACCCTAACCCTAACCCTAACCCTAACCCTAACCCTAACCCTAACCCTAACCCTAACCCTAACCCTAACCCTAACCCTAACCCTAACCCTAACCCTAACCCTAACCCTAACCCTAACCCTAACCCTAACCCTAACCCTAACCCTAACCCTAACCCTAACCCTAACCCTAACCCTAACCCTAACCCTAACCCTAACCCTAACCCTAACCCTAACCCTAACCCTAACCCTAACCCTAACCCTAACCCTAACCCTAACCCTAACCCTAACCCTAACCCTAACCCTAACCCTAACCCTAACCCTAACCCTAACCCTAACCCTAACCCTAACCCTAACCCTAACCCTAACCCTAACCCTAACCCTAACCCTAACCCTAACCCTAACCCTAACCCTAACCCTAACCCTAACCCTAACCCTAACCCTAACCCTAACCCTAACCCTAACCCTAACCCTAACCCTAACCCTAACCCTAACCCTAACCCTAACCCTAACCCTAACCCTAACCCTAACCCTAACCCTAACCCTAACCCTAACCCTAACCCTAACCCTAACCCTAACCCTAACCCTAACCCTAACCCTAACCCTAACCCTAACCCTAACCCTAACCCTAACCCTAACCCTAACCCTAACCCTAACCCTAACCCTAACCCTAACCCTAACCCTAACCCTAACCCTAACCCTAACCCTAACCCTAACCCTAACCCTAACCCTAACCCTAACCCTAACCCTAACCCTAACCCTAACCCTAACCCTAACCCTAACCCTAACCCTAACCCTAACCCTAACCCTAACCCTAACCCTAACCCTAACCCTAACCCTAACCCTAACCCTAACCCTAACCCTAACCCTAACCCTAACCCTAACCCTAACCCTAACCCTAACCCTAACCCTAACCCTAACCCTAACCCTAACCCTAACCCTAACCCTAACCCTAACCCTAACCCTAACCCTAACCCTAACCCTAACCCTAACCCTAACCCTAACCCTAACCCTAACCCTAACCCTAACCCTAACCCTAACCCTAACCCTAACCCTAACCCTAACCCTAACCCTAACCCTAACCCTAACCCTAACCCTAACCCTAACCCTAACCCTAACCCTAACCCTAACCCTAACCCTAACCCTAACCCTAACCCTAACCCTAACCCTAACCCTAACCCTAACCCTAACCCTAACCCTAACCCTAACCCTAACCCTAACCCTAACCCTAACCCTAACCCTAACCCTAACCCTAACCCTAACCCTAACCCTAACCCTAACCCTAACCCTAACCCTAACCCTAACCCTAACCCTAACCCTAACCCTAACCCTAACCCTAACCCTAACCCTAACCCTAACCCTAACCCTAACCCTAACCCTAACCCTAACCCTAACCCTAACCCTAACCCTAACCCTAACCCTAACCCTAACCCTAACCCTAACCCTAACCCTAACCCTAACCCTAACCCTAACCCTAACCCTAACCCTAACCCTAACCCTAACCCTAACCCTAACCCTAACCCTAACCCTAACCCTAACCCTAACCCTAACCCTAACCCTAACCCTAACCCTAACCCTAACCCTAACCCTAACCCTAACCCTAACCCTAACCCTAACCCTAACCCTAACCCTAACCCTAACCCTAACCCTAACCCTAACCCTAACCCTAACCCTAACCCTAACCCTAACCCTAACCCTAACCCTAACCCTAACCCTAACCCTAACCCTAACCCTAACCCTAACCCTAACCCTAACCCTAACCCTAACCCTAACCCTAACCCTAACCCTAACCCTAACCCTAACCCTAACCCTAACCCTAACCCTAACCCTAACCCTAACCCTAACCCTAACCCTAACCCTAACCCTAACCCTAACCCTAACCCTAACCCTAACCCTAACCCTAACCCTAACCCTAACCCTAACCCTAACCCTAACCCTAACCCTAACCCTAACCCTAACCCTAACCCTAACCCTAACCCTAACCCTAACCCTAACCCTAACCCTAACCCTAACCCTAACCCTAACCCTAACCCTAACCCTAACCCTAACCCTAACCCTAACCCTAACCCTAACCCTAACCCTAACCCTAACCCTAACCCTAACCCTAACCCTAACCCTAACCCTAACCCTAACCCTAACCCTAACCCTAACCCTAACCCTAACCCTAACCCTAACCCTAACCCTAACCCTAACCCTAACCCTAACCCTAACCCTAACCCTAACCCTAACCCTAACCCTAACCCTAACCCTAACCCTAACCCTAACCCTAACCCTAACCCTAACCCTAACCCTAACCCTAACCCTAACCCTAACCCTAACCCTAACCCTAACCCTAACCCTAACCCTAACCCTAACCCTAACCCTAACCCTAACCCTAACCCTAACCCTAACCCTAACCCTAACCCTAACCCTAACCCTAACCCTAACCCTAACCCTAACCCTAACCCTAACCCTAACCCTAACCCTGACCCTGACCCTGACCCTGACCCTGACCCTGACCCTGACCCTGACCCTGACCCTGACCCTGACCCTGACCCTGACCCTGACCCTGACCCTGACCCTGACCCTGACCCTGACCCTGACCCTGACCCTGACCCTGACCCTGACCCTGACCCTGACCCTGACCCTGACCCTGACCCTGACCCTGACCCTGACCCGGACCCGGACCCGGACCCGGACCCGGACCCGGACCCGGACCCGGACCCGGACCCGGACCCGGACCCTGACCCGGACCCGGACCCGGACCCGGACCCGGACCCGGACCCGGACCCGGACCCGGACCCGGACCCGGACCCGGACCCGGACCCGGACCCGGACCCGGACCCGGACCCGGACCCGAGCCCGAGCCCGAGCCCGAGCCCGAGCCCGAGCCCCAGCCCGAGCCCGAGCCCGAGCCCGAGCCCGAGCCCGAGCCCCAGCCCCAGCCCCAGCCCCAGCCCCAGCCCCAGCCCCAGCCCCAGGCCCAGGCCCAGGCCCAGCCCCAGCCCCAGCCCCAGCCCCAGCCCCAGCCCCAGCCCCAGCCCCAGCCCCAGCCCCAGCCCCAGCCCCAGCCCCAGCCCCAGCCCCAGCCCCAGCCCCAGCCCCAGCCCCAGCCCCATTCCTGATACCATGAATAAAGTCTTGGATGAAAAAAATCCGATTTTCCTGATGCCGTGGGTAATAGTCCAGTTGGAAAAAAACTCAGATTTTCATGATACCGTGAATAAAGTCTTTGGTGAAAAAATCAGATTTTCCTGATACCGTGGGTAATAGTCCAGCCGGAAAAAAAAATAGATTTTCCTTATACCGTGGGTAAAGTACAGGGTGAAAAAATCCGATTTTCCTGATACTGTGGGTAATAGTCCAGCTGAAAAAAATCCGATTTTCCTGATACAGTGGGTAAAATCCATTGTGAAAATAATCCGATTTTCCCTGATACCATAAGTAAAGTCCAGGGTGAAAAAATCCGATTTTCCTGATACTGTGGGTAATAGTCCAGCTGAAAAAAAATCCGATTTTCCTGATACCGTGTGTAATAGTCCAGGGGGAAAAAAATCAGATTTTCCAGATACTGTGAATAAAGTCTTGGGTGAAAAAAATCCGATTTTCCGTACACTGTGGGTAATAGTCTAGGTGAAAAAAATCGATTTTCCTGATAACATGGGTAATAGTCTAGGTGGAAAAAATCAGATTTTCCTGATACCGTGAATAAAGTCTTGGGTGAAAAAAATCCGATTTTCCTGATACTGTGGTTAATAGTCCAGTTGGAAAAAAACTCAGATTTTCCTGATACCGTGAATAAAGTCTTTGGTGAAAAAATCTGATTTTCCTGATACCGTGGGTAATAGTCCAGGGTTAAAAAAATCCGATTTCCCTTATACCGTGAGTAAAGACCAGGGTGAAAAAAATCAGATTTTCCTGATACCGTGATTAAAGTCTTGGTTAAAAATTTTTGATTTTCCTGATACCGTGAGTGAAGACCATGGTGAAAAAAATCGGATTTTCCTGATACAGTGAATAAATTTTGGGTGAAAAAAAATCGATTTTCCTGATACCCTGAGTAAAGTCCAGGGTGAAAAAAATCGGATTTATCTCATACCGTGAATAAAGTCTTGGGTGAAAAAAATCCAATTTTCCTGATACTGTGGGTAATAGTCCAGCTGAAAAAAATCTGATTTTTCTGATACCGTGGGTAATAGTCCAGCTGAAAAAAAAAGATTTTCCTTATACCGTGGGTAATAGTCCAGCTGAAAACAAAAAGGTTTTCCTTATACCGTGAGAAAAACACCAGGGTGATAAAAATCGGATTTTCCTGATACCGTGAATAAAGTATTGGATGAAAAAAATCCGATTTTCCTGATAATAGTCCAGATGAAAAAAATCCGATTTTCCTGATACTGTGGGTAATGGTCCAGGTGAAAAAATCGGATTTTCCTGATACCGTGTGTAATAGTCCAGGTGAAAAAAAAAAGATTTTCCTTATACCATGGGTAATAGTCCAGGTGAAAAAAATCCTATTTTCCTGATACCGTGGGTATTAGTCCAGGGGGAAAAAAATCCGATTTTTCTTATAATGTGAGTAAAGTCCAGGGTGAAAAAAATCCGATTTTCATGATACCGTGAATAAAGTCTTGGGTGAAAAATTTTTGATTTTCCTGATACCGTGAGTGAAGACCATGGTGAAAAAAATCGGATTTTCCTGATACAGTGAATAAATTTTGGGTGAAAAAAATCCAATTTTCCTGATACCGTGAGTAAAGTCCAGGGTGAAAAAAATCAGATTTTCCTGATACCGTGAGTGAAGTCCAGGGTGAAAAAAATCGGATTTTCCTCATACCGTGAATAAAGTCTTGGGTGAAAAAAATCCGATTTTCCTGATACCGTGAGTAAAGTCCAGGGTGACAATAATCCGATTTTCCTGATACCGTGAATAAAGTCTTGGGTGAAAAAAATCCGATTTTCCTGATGCCGTGTGTAATAGTCTAGGTGAAAAAAATCAGATTTTCCTGATACCGTGGGTAATAGTCCAGTTGGAAAAAAACTCAGATTTTCCTGATACCGTGAATAAAGTCTTTGGTGAAAAAATCTGATTTTCCTGATACCGTGAGTAATAGTCCAGGGTGAAAAAAATCCGATTTCCCTTATACCGTGAGTAAAGTCCAGGGTGAAAAAAATCAGATTTTCCTTATACCGTGAATAAAGTCTTGGTTAAAATTTTTTGATTTTCCTGATAACGTGAGTGAAGACCATGGTGAAAAAAATCGGATTTTCCTGATACAGTGAATAAATTTTGGGTGAAAAAAATCCGATTTTCCTGATACCCTGAGTAAAGTCCAGGGTGAAAAAAATCCGATTTTCCTGATACCGTGAGTAAAGTCCAGGGTGAAAAAAATCGGATTTATCTCATACCGTGAATAAAGTCTTGGGTGAAAAAAATCCAATTTTCCTGATACTGTGGGTAATAGTCCATCTGAAAAAAATCTGATTTTTCTGATACCGTGGGTAATAGTCCAGCTGAAAAACAAAAATTTTCCTTATACCGTGGGTAATAGTCCAGCTGAAAAAAAAAGGTTTTCCTTATACCGTGAGAAAAAGACCAGGGTGAAAAAAATCGGATTTTCCTGATACCGTGAATAAAGTATTGGGTGAAAAAAATCCGATTTTCCTGATAATAGTCCAGATGAAAAAAATCCTATTTTCCTGATACCGTGTGTAATAGTCCAGGTGGAAAAAAACGATTTTCCTTATACCATGGGTAATAGTCCAGGTGAAAAAAATCCGATTTTCCTGATACTGTGGGTAATAGACCAGGTGAAAACAATCCTATTTTCCTGATACCGTGGGTATTAGTCCAGGGGAAAAAAAATCGGATTTTCCTCATACCGTGAATAAAGTCTTGTGTGAAAAAAATCCGATTTTCCTGACACTGTGGGTAATAGTCCAGGTGAAAAAAATCCGATTTTCCTGATACCGTGAGTAAAGTCCAGGGTGACAATAATCCGATTTTCCTGATACCGTGAATAAAGTCTTGGGTGAAAAAAATCCGATTTTCCTGATGCCGTGTGTAATAGTCTTTGGTGAAAAAATGAGATTTTCCTGATACCGTGGGTAATAGTCCAGGGTGAAAAAAATCCAATTTCCCTTATACCGTGAGTAAAGTCCAGGGTGAAAAAAATCAGATTTTCCTGATACCGTGAATAAAGTCTTGGTTAAAATTTTTTGATTTTCCTGATACCGTGAGTGAAGATCATGGTGAAAAAAATCGGATTTTCCTGATACAGTGAATTAATTTTGGGTGAAAAAAAATCCGATTTTCCTGATACCGTGAGTAAAGTCCAGGGTGAAAAAAATCGGATTTATCTCATACCATGAATAAAGTCTTGGGTGAAAAAAATCCAATTTTCCTGATACTGTGGGTAATAGTCCATCTGAAAAAAATCTGATTTTTCTGATACTGTGGGTAATAGTCCAGCTGAAAAAAAAAGATTTTCCTTATACCGTGGGAAATAGTCCAGCTGAAAAAAAAAGGTTTTGCTTATACCGTGAGTAAAGACCAAGGTGAGAAAAATCGGACTTTCATGATACCGTGAATAAAGTATTGGGAGAAAAAAAATCCGATTTTCCTGATAATAGTCCAGATGAAAAAAATCCGATTTTCCTGATACCGTGTGTAATAGTCCAGGTGAAAAAAAAGATTTTCCTTATACCATGGGTAATAGTCCAGGTGAAAAAAATCCGATTTTCCTGACACCGTGTGTAAAGTCCAGGGTAAAAAAATTCAGATTTTTCTTATACCGTGGGTAATAGTTTAGGTGAAAAAATCAGATTTTCCTGATACCATGGGTAATAGAACAGGTGAAAAAAATCCTATTTTCCTGATACCGTGGGTATTAGTCCAGGGGGGAAATAATCCGATTTTTCTTATAATGTGAGTAAAGTCCAGGGTGAAAAAAATCCGATTTTCCTGATACCGTGAATAAAGTCTTGGGTGAAAAAATTTTGATTTTCCTAATACCGTGAGTGAAGACCATGGTGAAAAAAATCGGATTTTCCTGATACAGTGAATAAATTTTGGGTGAAAAAAATCCAATTTTCCTGATACCGTGAGTAAAGTCCAGGGTGAAAAAAATCAGATTTTCCTGATACCGTGAGTAAAGTCCAGGGTGAAAAAAATCGGATTTTCCTCATACCGTGAATAAAGTCTTGGGTGAAAAAAATCCAATTTTCCTGACACTGTGGGTAATAGTCCAGGTGAAAAAAATCCGGTTTTTCTGATACCGTGAGTAAAGTCCATGGTGACAATAATCCGATTTTCCTGATACCGTGAATAAAGTCTTGGGTGAAAAAAATCCGATTTTCCTGATGCTGTGGGTAATAGTCTAGGTGAAAAAAATCAGATTTTCCTGATACCATGGGTAATAGTCCAGTTGGAAAAAAACTCAGATTTTCCTGATACCGTGAATAAAGTCTTGGGTGAAAAAATCAGATTTTCCTGATACCGTGAGTAAAGTCCAGGGTGAAAAAAAATCAGATTTTCCTGATACCGTGAATAAAGTCTTGGGTGAAAAATTTTTGATTTTCCTGATACCGTGAGTGAAGACCATGGTGAAAAAATCGGATTTTCCTGATACAGTGAATAAATTTTGGGTGAAAAAAATCCGATTTTCCTGATACCCTGATTAAATTCCAGGGTGAAAAAAATCCGATTTTCCTGATACCGTGAGTAAAGTCCAGGGTGAAAAAAATCGGATTTATCTCATACCGTGAATAAAGTCTTGGGTGAAAAAAATCCGATTTTCCTGATACTGTGGGTAATATTCTAGGTGAAAAAATCAGATTTTCCTGATACCGTGAGTAATAGTCCAGCTGGAAAAAAAAAGATTTTCCTTATACCGTGAGTAAAGACCAGAGTGAAAAAAATCGGATTTTCCTGATACCGTGAATAAAGTATTGGGTGAAAAAAATCCGATTTTCCTGATTATAGTCCAGATGAAAAAAAATCCGATTTTCCTGATACCGTGTGTAATTGTCCAGGTGAAAAAAATCCGATTTTCCTGACACCGTGTGTAAAGTCCAGGGTAAAAAAAATCAGATTTTTCTTATACCGTGGGTAATAGTTTAGGTGAAAAAATCAGATTTTCCTGATACCGTGGGTAATAGTCCAGGTGGAAAAAATCTGATTTTCCTGATACCGTGAATAAAGTCCAGGATGAAAAAATCCGATTTTCCTGATACTGTGGGTAATAGACCAGGTGAAAAAAATCCGATTTTCCTGATACCGTAAGTAAAGTCCATTGTAAAAAAAATCAGATTTTCCTTATACCGTGGGTAATAGTTTTGGTGGGAAAAAAAGATTTTCCTTATACCGTGGGTAATAGTCCAGCTGAAAAAAAAAGATTTTCCTTATACCGTGAGTAAAGTCCAGGGTGAAAAAAATCGGATTTTCCTGATACCATGAATTAAGTATTGGGTGAAAAAAATCCGATTTTCCTGATAATAGCCCAGATGAAAAAAATCCGATTTTCCTGATACCGTGAGTAAAGTCCATTGTAAAAAAAATCAGATTTTCCTTATACCGTGGGTAATAGTCCAGGTGGAAAAAATCAGATTTTCCTGATACCGTGAATAAGGTCCAGGGTGAAAAAAATCCGATTTTCCTGATACTGTGGGTAATAGACCAGGTGAAAAAAATCCGATTTTCCTGATACCGTGAGTAAAGTCCAGGGTGAAAAAAATCCGATTTTCCTGATACCAAGAGTAAAGTTCAGGGTGAAAAAATCCGATTTTCCTGATACCATGGGTAACAGTCCAGTTGGAAAAAAACAGATTTTCCTGATACCGTGGGTAACAGTCCAGGTGGAAAAAATCAGATTTTCCTGATACCGTGAATGAAGTCTTGGGTGAAAAAAATCCAATTTTTCTTATAATGTGAGTAAAGTCCAGGGTGAAAAAAAATCCGATTTTCCTGATACTGTGAGTAAAGTCCAGGGTGAAAAAAATCCGATTTTCCTGATACCGTGAATAAAGTCTTGGGTGAAAAAAATCCGATTTTCCTGATACCGTGGGTAATAGTCCAGCTGAAAAAAAAAAGATTTTCCTTATACCGTGGGTAATAGTCCAGGGGAAAAAAATCAGATTTCCCTGATACCATGAATAAAGTCTTGGGTGAAAAAATTTGATTTTCCTGATACCGTGAGTAAAGTCTTGGGTGAAAAATCCGATTTTCCTGATACCGTGGGTAATAGTCCAGCTGAAAAAAAAAGATTTTCCTTATACCGTGGGTAACAGTCCAGTTGGAAAAAATCAGATTTTCCTGATACCGTGGGAAACAGTCCAGGTGTAAAAAATCAGATTTTCCTGATACCGTGAATGAAGTTTTGGGTGAAAAAAATCCAATTTTTCTTATAATGTGAGTAAACTCCAGGGTGAAAAAAAATCCGATTTTCCTGATACCGTGAGTAAAGTCCAGGGTGAAAAAAATCCGATTTTCCTGATACCGTGAATAAAGTCTTGGGTGAAAAATCCGATTTTCCTGATACCGTGGGTAATAGTCCAGCTGAAAAAAAAAGATTTTCCTTATACCGTGGGTAACAGTCCAGTTGGAAAAAAACAGATTTTCCTGATACCGTGGGTAACAGTCCAGGTGGAAAAAATCAGATTTTCCTGATACCGTGAATGAAGTCTTGGGTGAAAAAAATCCAATTTTTCTTATAATGTGAGTAAAGTCCAGGGTGAAAAAAAATCCGATTTTCCTGATACTGTGAGTAAAGTCCAGGGTGAAAAAAATCCGATTTTCCTGATACCGTGAATAAAGTCTTGGGTGAAAAAAATCCGATTTTCCTGATACCGTGGGTAATAGTCCAGCTGAAAAAAAAAAGATTTTCCTTATACCGTGGGTAATAGTCCAGGGGAAAAAAATCAGATTTCCCTGATACCATGAATAAAGTCTTGGGTGAAAAAATTTGATTTTCCTGATACCGTGAGTAAAGTCCAGGGTAAAAAAAATCAGATTTCCTTATACCGTGGATAATAGTTTAGATGAAAAAATTCAGATTTTCCTGATACCGTGGGTAATAGACCAGGTGGAAAAAATCAGATTTTCCTGATACCGTGAATAAAGTCTTGGGTGAGAAAAATCCGATTTTCCTGATACTGTGGGTAATAGACCAGGTGAAAAAAATCCGATTTTCCTGATACCGTGAGTAAAGTCCAGGGTGAAAAAAATCCGATTTTCCTGATACCATGAGTAAAGTCAAGGGTGAAAAAATCCGATTTTCTTGATACCATGGGTAACAGTCCAGGTGGAAAAAAATCAGATTTTCCTGATACCGTGGGAAACAGTCCAGGTGTAAAAAATCAGATTTTCCTGATACCGTGAATGAAGTTTTGGGTGAAAAAAATCCAATTTTTCTTATAATGTGAGTAAACTCCAGGGTGAAAAAAAATCCGATTTTCCTGATACCGTGAGTAAAGTCCAGGGTGAAAAAAATCCGATTTTCCTGATACCGTGAATAAAGTCTTGGGTGAAAAATCCGATTTTCCTGATACCGTGGGTAATAGTCCAGCTGAAAAAAAAAGATTTTCCTTATACCGTGGGTAATAGTCCAGGGGGAAAAAAAATCAGATTTTCCAGATACAGTGGGTAATAGTCCAGGTGGAAAAAAATAGATTTTCCTGACACCGTGAGTAAAGTCCAGGGTGAAAAAAATCGGATATTCCTGATAGCGTGAGTGAAGACTAGGGTGAAAAAAATCAGATTTCCCTGATACCGTGAATAAAGTCTTGGTTGAACAAAATTTGATTTTCCTGATACCGTGAGTAAAGTCCAGGGTGAAAAAAAACCGATTTTCATGATACCGTGAGTGAAGACCATGGTGAAAAAAATCGGATTTTCCTCATACAGTGAATAAAGTCTTGGGTGAAAAAAATCCGATTTTCCGTATACCGTGGGTAAAGTCCCGGGTGAAAAAATTTGATTTTCCTGATACCGTGGGTAATAGTCCAGGTGAAAAAAAAAAGATTTTCCTTATACCGTGGGTAATAGTCCAGGTGAAAAAAAATCCGATTTTCCTTATACCATGAATAAAGTCTTGGGTGAAAAAAAATCCGATTTTCCTGATACCATGGGTAACAGTCCAGGTGGAAAAAATCAGATTTTCCTGATACCGTGGGTAACAGTCCAGGTGGAAAAAATCAGATTTTCATGATACCGTGAATGAGATCTTGGGTGAAAAAAATCGGATTTTCCTGATACCGTGGGTAACAGTCCAGGTGGAAAAAATCAGATTTTCATGATACCGTGAATGAGATCTTGGGTGAAAAAAATCGGATTTTCCTGATACCGTGAAAAAAGTCTAGGGTGAAAAAAATCGAATTTTCCTGATTCCGTGAATAAAGTATTGGGTGAAAAAAAATCCGATTTTCCTGATAATAGTCCAGGTGAAAAAAATCCGATTTTCCTGATACCGTGGGTTATAGTCCAGGTGAAAAAAAAAAGATTTTCCTTATACCGTGGGTAATGGTCCAGGTGGAAAAAATTAGATTTTCCTCATACCGTGAGTAACGTCCAGGGTGAAAAAAATCGGATATTCCTGATAGCGTGAGTGAAGACCAGGGTGAAAAAAATCAGATTTCCCTGATACCGTGAGTAAAGTCCAGGGTGAAAAAAATCAGATTTTCCAGATACAGTGGAAATAGTCCAGGTGAAAAAATCAGATTTTCCTGATACCGTGAATAAAGTCTTGGGTGAAAAAAATTTGATTTTCCTGATACCGTGAGTGAAGACCATGGTGAAAAAAAATCGGATTTTCCTGATACAGTGAATAAAGTTTGGGTGAAAAAAATCCGGTTTTCCTGATACCGTGAGTAAAGTCCAGAGTGAAAAAAATCCGATTTTCATTATACCGTAAGTGAAGACCATGGTGAAAAAAATCGGATATTCCTGATACAGTGAATAAAGTTTAGGCAAAAAAAATCCAATTTTCCTGATACTGTGGGTAATAGACCAGGTGAAAAAAATCCGATTTTCCTGATACCGTGAGTAAAGTCCCGGGTGAAAAAATCGGATTTTCCTGATACCGTGGGTAATAGTCCAGGTGAAAAAAAAAAGATTTTCCTTATACCGTGGGTAATAGTCCAGGTGAAAAAAATCCGAATTTCCTGATACCGTGGGTAATAGTCCAGGTGAAAAAAAATGATTTTCCTTATACCATGGGTAATAGTACAGGTGAAAAAAAATCCGATTTTCCTTATACCGTGAATAAAGTCTTGGGTGAAAAAAATTCAATTTTCCGTATAACGTGGGTAACAGTCCAGGTGGAAAAAATCAGATTTTCATGATACCGTGAATGAAGTCTTGGGTGAAAAAAATCGGATTTTCCTGATACCGTGAATAAAGTCTAGGGTGAAAAAAATCGGATTTTCCTGATACCGTGAATAAAGTATTGGGTGAAAAAAATCCGATTTTCCTGATAATCGTCCAGGTGAAAAAAATCCGATTTTCCTGATACTGTGGGTAATGGTCCAGGTGAAAAAAAAAGATTTTCCTTATACCATGGGTAATGGTCCAGGTGAAAAAAATCCGTTTTTCCTGATACCGTGAGTAAAGTCCAGGGTGAAAAAAATCAGATTTTCCAGATACAGTGGGTAATAGTCCAGGTGGAAAAAAATTAGATTTTCCTGATACCGTGAGTAAAGTCCAGGGTGAAAAAAATCGGATATTCCTGATAGCGTGAGTGAAGACCAGGGTGAAAAAAATCAGATTTCCCTGATACCGTGAATAAAGTCTTGGGTGAAAAAAATTTGATTTTCCTGATACCGTGAGTGAAGACCATGGTGAAAAAAATCGGATTTTCCTGATACAGTGAATAAAGTTTGGGTGAAAAAAAATCCGATTTTCCTGATACCGTGAGTAAAGTCCAGGGTGAAAAAAATCCGATTTTCATGATACCGTGAGTAATAGTCCAGGTGGAAAAAAAAGATTTTCCTTATACTGTGGGTAATAGTCCAGGTGAAAAAAATCCGATTTTCCTGATACCGTGAATAAAGTATTGGGTGAAAAAAATCCGATTTTCCTGATAATAGTCCAGGTGAAAAAAATCCGATTTTCCTGATACCGTGGGTAATGGTCCAGGTGAAAAAAAAAGATTTTCCTTATACCGTAGGTAATGGTCCAAGTGAAAAAAATCCGTTTTTCCTGATACCGTGAGTAAAGTCCAGGGTGAAAAAAATCAGATTTCCCTGATACCGTGAATAAAGTCTTGGGTGAAAAAATTTTGATTTTCCTGATACCGTGAGTGAAGACCATGGTGAAAAAAATCGGATTTTCCTGATACAGTGAATAAAGTTTGGGTGAAAAAAAATCCGGTTTTCCTGATACCGTGAATAAAGTCCAGGGTGAAAAAAATCCGATTTTCATTATACCGTGAGTGAAGACCATGGTGAAAAAAATCGGATATTCCTGATACAGTGAATAAAGTTTCGGCGAAAAAAATCCGATTTTCCTGGTACTGTGGGTAATAGACCAGGTGAAAAAAAATCCGATTTTCCTGATACCGTGAGTAAAGTCCCAGGTGAAAAAATCAGATTTTCCTTATACCGTGGGTAATAGTCCAGGCGAAAAAAATCCGATTTTCCTTATACCGTGAATAAAGTCTTGGGTGAAAAAAATCCGATTTTCCGTATACCGTGAATAAAGTCTAGGGTGAAAAAAATCGGATTTTCCTGATACCGTGTATAAAGTATTGGCTGAAAAAAATCCGATTTTCCTGATAATAGTCCAGGTGAAAAAAATCCGTTTTTCCTGATACCGTGAGTAAAGTCCAGGGTTAAAAAATTCAGGTTTTCTAGATACAGTGGGTAATAGTCCAGGTGGAAAAAAATAGATTTTCCTGATACCGTGGGTAATAGTCCAGGGGGAAAAAATCAGATTTTCCAGATACAGTGCGTAATAGTCCAGGTGGAAAAAATAGATTTTCCTGATACCATGAGTAAAGTCCAGGGTGAAAAAAATTTGATTTTCCTGATACCATGAGTGAAGACCATGGTGAAAAAAATCGGATTTTCCTGATACCGTGAATGAAGTCTTGGGTGAAAAAAATCGGATTTTCCTGATACCGTGAATAAAGTCTTGGGTGAAAAAAATCCGATTTTCCTGATACTGTGGGTAATAGACCAGGTGAAAAAAATCCGATTTTCCTGATACCATGAGTAAAGTCTGGGGTGAAAAAAATCCGATTTTACTGATACCATGGGTAACAGTCCAGGTGGAAAAATTCAGATTTTCATGATACCGTGAATAAAGTCTATGGTGAAAAAAATCCGATTTTCCTGATACCGTGGGTAATAGTCCAGCTGAAAAAAAAAAGATTTTCCGTATACCGTGGGTAATAGTCCAGGGGGAAAAAAAAAATCAGATTTTCCAGATACAGTGGGTAATAGTCCAGGTGGAAAAAAATTAGATTTTCCTGATACCGTGAGTAAAGTCCAGGGTGAAAAAGATCGGATATTCCTGATAGCATGAGTGAAGACCAGGGTGAAAAAAATCAGATTTCCCTGATACCGTGAATAAAGTCTTGGGTGAAAAAAATTTGATTTTCCTGATACCGTGAGTGAAGACCATGGTGAAAAAAATCGGATTTTCCTGATACAGTGAATAAAGTCTTGGGTGAAAAAAATCCGATTTTCCGTATACCGTGGGTAATAGTCCAGCGGAAAAAAAAAAGATTTTCCTGATACCGTGGGTAATAGTCCAGGCGAAAAAATCCGATTTTCCTGATAGCGTGTGTAATCGTCCAGGTGAAAAAAAAAGATTTTCCTGATACCGTGGGTAATAGTCCAGGTGAAAAAATCTGATTTTCCTGATAGCGTGGGTAAAATCATTGTGAAAATAATCCGATTTTCCCTGATACCGTGAGTAAAGTCCAGGATGAAACAAATCGGAATTTCCTGATACCGTGAATAAAGTCTTGGGTGAAAAAAATCCGATTTTCCTGATACTGTGGGTAATAGTCCAGGTGAATAATATCCGATTTTCCTGATACCGTGGGTAATAGTCCAGCTGAAAAAAAATCCGATTTTCCTTATACCATGGGTAATAGTCCAGGTGAAAAAAATCCGATTTTCCTGATACCGTGGGTACTAGTCTAGGTGAAAAAATGAGATTTTCCTGATACCGTGGGTAATAGTCCAGCTGGAAAAAAAATAGATTTTCCTTATACTGTGGCTAATAGTCCATGTGAAAAAAAATCCGATTTTCCTGATACCGTGGGTAATAGTCCAGGTGAAAAAAAATCCGATGTTCCTGAAACCGTGTGTAATAGTCCAGGTGAAAAAAAATAGATTTTCCTGATACCTTGGGTAATAAGTTCAGGTGAAAAAAATCAGATTTTCCTGATACCATGTGTAAAGTCCAGGGGAAAAATCAGACTTTCCAGATATCGTGGGTAATAGTCCAGATGAAAAAAATTCAATTTTCCTGATACCGTGAGTAAAGTCCAGGTGAAAAAAAAAGATTTTCCTTATACCGTGGGTAATAGTCCAGCTGGAAAAAATCCGATTTTCCTTATACCGTGAATAAAGTCTTGGGTGAAAAAAATCCAATTTTCCGTATACCGTGGGTAATAGTCCAGTGGAAAAAAAAAAGATTTTCCTGATACCGTGGGTAATAGTCCAGGCGAAAAAATCCGATTTTCCTGATAGCGTGTGTAATCGTCCAGGTGAAAAAAAAAAGATTTTCCTGATACCGTGGGTAATAGTCCAGGTGAAAAAATCCGATTTTCCTGATAGCGTGGGTAAAATCATTGTGAAAATAATCCGATTTTCCCTGATACCGTGAGTAAAGTCCAGGATGAAATAAATCGGAATTTCCTGATACCGTGAATAAAGGCTTGGGTGAAAAAAATCCGATTTTCCTGATACTGTGGGTAATAGTCCAGGTGAATAATATCCGATTTTCCTGATACCGTGGGTAATAGTCCAGCTGAAAAAAAATCCGATTTTCCTTATACCATGGGTAATAGTCCACTGCAAACAACAAAGCTAGTGGATATGATGGTATCCCAGTCGAATTTTTCAAAGCGCTAAAAGATGATGGCGTCAAATTACTGCACTCAATATGCCAGCAAATCTGGATAACAAAACAGTGGCCACAGGATTGGAAAAGATCAGTATACGTCCCAATCCCAAAAAAGGGCAACGCCAAAGAATGCTCAAATTACCGAACAATTGCACTCATCCCACACGCCAGCAAGGTGATGCTCAAGATAATACAGGACAGACTTCAGCAACATGTGGAGAGAGAACTACCAGAGGTGCAGGCCGGTTTCAGAAGAGGCAGGGGGACTAGAGACCACATTGCCAACATACGTTGGATCATGGAGAAAACAAAGGAATACCAGAAACAAGTTTACTTTTGTTTCATTGATTACACTAAGGCATTTGACTGTGTGGACCACAACAAGATGTGGCAAGTAATTAAAGAGATGGGAATACCAGAGCACATCATATGCCTCCTGAGAAATCTGTACATGAACCAAGAAGCAACAGTTAGGACAGAACATGGAATGACAGAGTGGTTTGGAATAGGAAAAGGAGTAAGACAAGGCTGCATTTTATCACCCTACTTATTCAATCTATACACAGAGCACATAATGCGAAATGCAGGGATGGAGGAATCACAATATGGGATTAAAATTGCTGGGAGAAACATAAACAATCTGAGATATGCAGACGATACCACCCTAATGGCAGAAAGTGAGGAAGACCTAAAGAACCTCTTGATTGGGCTGAAGGAGGAGAGTGCAAAAGCTGGTTTGAGACTCAATATCAAGAAAACCAAGGTAATGGCAACAGGCCCAATCAGTTCCTGGAAAATAGATGGGGAAGAAGTAGAAGCAGTGACAGATTTTACTTTCCTGGGATCAAAGATCACGG
Organism: Bradypodion ventrale; assembly: GCA_035047345.1. NCBI lineage: Eukaryota > Metazoa > Chordata > Lepidosauria > Squamata > Chamaeleonidae > Bradypodion > Bradypodion ventrale. The sequence goes on from JAWDJE010000003.1 coordinate 26,566, forward strand.
CAGATGGGGATTGCAGCCATGAAATAAAAAGGCGACTGATTCTTGGGAGACAAGCCATGAGAAACCTGGGGAACATAGTGAAAAGCAGAGACATCACATTGCAAACAAAAATTAGAATAGTCAAAGCAATGGTATTCCCAGTGGTAATGTACGGATGTGAGAGCTGGACAATTAGGAAAGCTGAACGCAGAAGAATAGATGCCTTTGAAATGTGGTGTTGGAGGAGAGTTTTGAGAGTACCCTGGACAGCGAGGAGAACAAATAGGTCAATCTTAGAAGAAATCAACATTGACTGCTCATTGGAAGGGCTAATAGTAAAGACGAAGCTAAAGTATTTTGGACATCAAATGAGAAGGGAGGATTCACTTGAGAAGGCCCTGATGTTGGGAAAGGTGGAGGGCAAAAGAAGAAGGGGGAGGCCAAAGATGAGATGGCTAGATGGTATTGTAGACACAATGGGCACAGAACTGGGAGTGCTGAGGGGGATGGTGGAGGACAGAGATGCCTGGAGAACAATGGTCCATAGGGTCGCAAAGGGTCGGAACCGACTGTGCGACTGAACAACAACAACATGTGTAAAGTCCAGGGGAAAAATCAGACTTTCCAGATATCGTGGGTAATAGTCCAGATGAAGAAAATTCAATTTCCTGATACCGTGAGTAAAGTCCAGTTGAAAAAAAAAGATTTTCCTTATACCGTGGGTAATAGTCCAGCTGGAAAAAATCCGATTTTCCTTATACCGTGAATAAAGTCTTGGGTGAAAAAAATCCGATTTTCCGTATACCGTGGGTAATAGTCCAGTGGGAAAAAAAAAGATTTTCCTGATACCGTGGGTAATAGTCCAGGCGAAAAAATCCGATTTTCCTGATAGTGTGTGTAATCGTCCAGGTGAAAAAAAAAAGATTTTCCTGATACCGTGGGTAATAGTCTAGGTGAAAAAATCCGATTTTCCTGATAGCGTGGGTAAAATCATTGTGAAAATAATCCGATTTTCCCTGATACCGTGAGTAAAGTCCAGGATGAAACAAATCGGAATTTCCTGATACCGTGAATAAAGTCTTGGGTGAAAAAAATCCGATTTTCCTGATACTGTGGGTAATAGTCCAGGTGAATAATATCCGATTTTCCTGATACCGTGGGTAATAGTCCAGCTGAAAAAAAATCCGATTTTCCTTATACCATGGGTAATAGTCCAGGTGAAAAAAATCCGATTTTCCTGATACCGTGGGTACTAGTCTAGGTGAAAAAATGAGATTTTCCTGATACCGTGGGTAATAGTCCAGCTGGAAAAAAATAGATTTTCCTTATACTGTGGCTAATAGTCCATGTGAAAAAAAATCCAATTTTCCTGATACCGTGGGTAATAGTCCAGGTGAAAAAAAATCCGATGTTCCTGAAACCGTGTGTAATAGTCCAGGTGAAAAAAAATAGATTTTCCTGATACCTTGGGTAATAAGTTCAGGTGAAAAAAATCAGATTTTCCTGATACCATGTGTAAAGTCCAGGGGAAAAATCAGACTTTCCAGATATCGTGGGTAATAGTCCAGATGAAAAAAATTCGATTTTCCTGATACCGTGAGTAAAGTCCAGGGTGAAAAAAATCGGATATTCCTGATAGCGTGAGTGAAGACCAGGGTGAAAATAATCCGATTTTCCCTGATACCGTGAGTAAAGTCCAGGATGAAACAAATCGGAATTTCCTGATACCGTGAATAAAGTCTTGGGTGAAAAAAATCCGATTTTCCTGATACTGTGGGTAATAGTCCAGGTGAATAATATCCGATTTTCCTGATACCGTGGGTAATAGTCCAGCTGAAAAAAAATCCGATTTTCCTTATACCATGGGTAATAGTCCAGGTGAAAAAAATCCGATTTTCCAGATACCGTGGGTACTAGTCTAGGTGAAAAAATGAGATTTTCCTGATACCGTGGGTAATAGTCCAGCTGGAAAAAAATAGATTTTCCTTATACTGTGGCTAATAGTCCATGTGAAAAAAAATCCAATTTTCCTGATACCGTGGGTAATAGTCCAGGTGAAAAAAAATCCGATGTTCCTGAAACCGTGTGTAATAGTCCAGGTGAAAAAAAATAGATTTTCCTGATACCTTGGGTAATAAGTTCAGGTGAAAAAAATCAGATTTTCCTGATACCATGTGTAAAGTCCAGGGGAAAAATCAGACTTTCCAGATATCGTGGGTAATAGTCCAGATGAAAAAAATTCGATTTTCCTGATACCGTGAGTAAAGTCCAGGGTGAAAAAATATCGGATATTCCTGATAGCGTGAGTGAAGACCAGGGTGAAAAAAATCAGATTTCCCTGATGCCGTGAATAAAGTCTTGGGTGAAATAAATCGGATTTTCCTGATACCGTGAGTAAAGTCCCAGGTGAAAAAATCAGATTTTCCTTATACCGTGGGTAATAGTGCAGGTGAAAAAAATCCGATTTTCCTTATACCGTGAATAAAGTTTTGGGTGAAAAAAATCCGATTTTCCTGATACCATGAGTAAAGTCCAGGGTGAAAAAATTCGATTTTCCTGATACCATGGGTAACAGTCCAGGTGGAAAAAAACAGATTTTCCTGATACCGTGGGTAACAGTCCAGGTGGAAAAAATCAGATTTTCCTGATACCGTGAATGAAGTCTTGGGTGAAAAAAATCGGCTTTTCCTGATACCGTGAATAAAGTCTTGGGTGAAAAAAATCCGATTTTCCTGATAATAGTCCAGATGAAAAAAAATCCGATTTTCCTGATACTGTGGGTAATAGTCCAGGTGAAAAAAATTCGATTTTCCTGATACCATGAGTAAAGTCCAGGGTGAAAAAAAATCCGATTTTCCCTGATACCGTGAGCAAAGTCCAGGGGGAAAAAAATCAGATTTTCCAGATACAGTGGGTAATAGTCCAGGTGAAAAAAAATAGATTTTCCTGATACAGTGAGTAAAGTCCAGGGTGAAAAAAATCGTCTTTACCTGATACCGTGAATAAAGTCTTGGGTGAAAAAAATCAGATTTTCCGTATACTATGAGTAATAGTCTTGGTGAAAAAAATCCGATTTTCCTGATACCGTGAATAAAATCCTGGGTGAAAAAAATCGGATTTTTCTTATACCGTGAATAAAGTCTAGGGTGAAAAAAAATCCGATTTTCCTGATAATAGTCCAGGTGAAAAAAATCAGATTTTCCTGATACCGTGGGTAATAGTCCAGGGGAAAAAAACCAGATTTTCCTAATACAGTGGGTAATAGTCCAGGGGGAAAAAAATCAGATTTTCTAGATACTGTGTGTAATAGTCCAGGGGAAAAAAAATCAAATTTTCCAGATACTGTGGGTAATAGTCCAGGTGAAAAAAATCAGATTTTCCTTATACCGTGGGTAATAGTCTAGGTGAAAAAATCAGATTTTCCTGATACCGTGAGTAAAGTCTAGGGTGAAAAAAATCCGATTTTCCTGATACCATGAGTAAAATCCAGGGTGAAAAAATCAGATTTTCCTGATACCGTGAGTAAAGTCCATGGTGAAAAAAATCAGATTTTCCTTATACCGTGGGTAATAGACCAGGTGAAAAAAATCCGATTTTCCTGATACCGAGAATAAAGTCTTCGGTGAAAAAAATCCGCTTTTCCTGATACTGTGGGTAATAGTCCAGGTGAAAAAAATCAGATTTTCCTGATACCACGAGTAAAGGCCAGGGAGAAACATCAGACTTTCCAGATACCGTGGGTAATAGTCCAGATCAAAAAAATCCGATTTTCCTGATACCGTGAGTGAAGACCATGGTGAAACAAAAACGGATTTTCCTGATACAGTTAATAAAGTTTTGGTAAAAAAAATCCGATTTTCCTGATACTGTGGGTAATAGTCCAGGTGAAAAAAATTCAATTTTCCTGATACCATGAGTAAAGTCCAGGGTGAAAAAAATCCGATTTTCCTGATACCGTGAGTAAAGTCCAGGGTGAAAAAATCAGATTTTCCTGATACCTTGAATAAAGTCTTGGGTGAAAAAAATCCGATTTTCCTGATACTGTGGGTAATAGTCCAGGTGAAAAAAATCCGATTTTCCTGATACTGTGGGTAATAGTCCAGGTGAAAAAATCCGATTTTCCTGATAGCGTGGGTAATAGTCCAGCTGAAAAAAACCCCAGATTTTCCTTATACCGTGGGTAATAGTCCAGGTGAAAAAAAATACATTTTCCGTATACTGTGGGTAATAGTCCAGGTGAAAAAAATCCGATTATCCTGATACTGTGGGTAATAGTCCAGGTGAATAAAATCCGATTTTCCTGATACCGTGGGTAATAGTCCAGCTGAAAAAAAAAAGGTTTTCCTTATACCGTGAGTAAAGACCAGGGTGAAAAAAATCGGATTTTCCTGATACCGTGAATAAAGTATTGGGTGAAAAAAATCCGATTTTCCTGATAGTAGTCCAGATGAAAAAAATCCGATTTTCCTGATACCGTGTGTAATTGTCCAGATGAAAAAAAAAGATTTTCCTTATACCATGGGTAATAGTCCAGGTGAAAAAAATCCGATTTTCCTGATACCGTGAGTAAAGTCCAGGGTGAAAAAAATCAGATTTTCCTTATACCGTGGGTAATAGTTTAGGTGAAAAAATCAGATTTTCCTGATACCGTGGGTAATAGTCCAGGTGGAAAAAATCAGATTTTCCTGATACCGTGAATAAAGTCCAGGGTGAAAAAAATCCGATTTTCCTGATACTGTGGGTAATAGACCAGGTGAAAAAAATCCGATTTTCCTGATACCGTGAGTAAAGTCCATTGTAAAAAAAATCAGATTTTCCTTATGCCGTGGGTAATAGTTTTGGTGGAAAAAAAAGATTTTCCTTATACCGTGGGTAATAGTCCAGCTGGAAAAAAAAAGATTTTCCTTATACCGTGAGTAAAGTCCAGGGTGAAAAAAATCGGATTTTCCTGATACCATGAATTAAGTATTGGGTGAAAAAAATCCGATTTTCCTGATAATAGCCCTGATGAAAAAAATCCGATTTTCCTGATACCGTGAGTAAAGTCCATTGTAAAAAAAATCAGATTTTCCTTATACCGTGGGTAATAGTCCAGGTGGAAAAAAATCAGATTTTCCTGATACCGTGAATAAAGTCCAGGGTGAAAAAAATCCGATTTTCCTGATACTGTGGGTAATAGGTAAAGGTAAAGGTTTCCCTTGCTCGAAAGCCAGTCGTATCCGACTCTAGGGTGCAGTGCTCATCTCTGTTTCTAAGCCGAAGAGCCAGCGTTGTCTACTTCTGCAGACGTTTCCGTGGTCATGTGGCAGGCATGACTAGACACCGGAGCGCACGGAACACTGTTACCTTCCCACCGAAGTGGTCCCTATTTATCTACTTGCAATTTCTTGCTTTCGAACTGCTAGGTTGGCAGGAGCTGGGACGAAGACGGGAGCTCATTTCCGTCCTGCAGTACTCGGGAATCGAACTGCTGACCTTCCGCTTCCCAGTCAGCGTGAAAAAAATCCGATTTTCCTGATACCGTGAGTAAAGTCCAGGATGAAAAAAATCCGATTTTCCTGATACCATGAGTAAAGTCCAGGGTGAAAAAATCCGATTTTCCTGATACCATGGGTAACAGTCCAGGTGGAAAAAATCAGATTTTCCTGATACCGTGGGTAACAGTCCAGGTGGAAAAAATCAGATTTTCCTGATACCGTGATTGAAGTCTTGGGTGAAAAAAATCCAATTTTTCTTATAATGTGAGTAAAGTCCAGGGTGAAAAAAATCCGATTTTCCTGATAACTGTGAGTAAAGTCCAGGGTGAAAAAAATCCGATTTTCCTGATACCGTGAATAAAGTCTTGGGTGAAAAAAATCCGATTTTCCTGATACCGTGGGTAATAGTCCAGCTGAAAAAAAAAGATTTTCCTTATACCGTGGGTAATAGTCCAGGGGGAAAAAAATCAGATTTAACAGATACAGTGGGTAATAATCCAGGTGGGAAAAAATAGATTTTCCTGATACCGTGAGTAAAGTCCAGGGTGAAAAAAATCTGATTTTCCTGATACCGTGAATAAAGTATTGGGTGAAAAAAATCCGATTTTCCTGATAGTAGTCCAGATGAAAAAAATCCGATTTTCCTGATACCGTGTGTAATTGTCCAGGTGAAAAAAATTTTTTTCCTTTTACCATGGGTAATAGTTTAGGTGAAAAAATCCGATTTTCCTGATACCGTGGGTAATAGTCCAGGTGGAAAAAATCAGATTTTCCTGATACCGTGAATAAAGTCCAGGGTGAAAAAAAATCCGATTTTCCTGATACTGTGGGTAATAGACCAGGTGAAAAAAATCCGATTTTTCTGATACCGTGAGTAAAGTCCATTGTAAAAAAAATCAGATTTTCCTTATACCGTGAGTAAAGTCCAGGGTGAAAAAAATCGGATTTTCCTGATACCATGAATTAAGTATTGGGTGAAAAAAATCCGATTTTCCTGATAATAGCCCAGATGAAAAAAATCCGATTTTCCTGATACCGTGAGTAAAGTCCATTGTAAAAAAAATCAGATTTTCCTTATACCGTGGGTAATAGTCCAGGTGGAAAAAAATCAGATTTTCCTGATACCGTGAATAAAGTCCAGGGTGAAAAAAATCGGATTTTCCTGATACCATGAATTAAGTATTGGGTGAAAAAAATCCGATTTTCCTGATAATAGCCCAGATGAAAAAAATCCGATTTTCCTGATACCGTGAGTAAAGTCCATTGTAAAAAAAATCAGATTTTCCTTATACCGTGGGTAATAGTCCAGGTGGAAAAAAATCAGATTTTCCTGATACCGTGAATAAAGTCCAGGGTGAAAAAAATCCGATTTTCCTGATTCTGTGGGTAATAGACCAGGTGAAAAAAAATCCGATTTTCCTGATACCATGAGTAAAGTCCAGGATGAAAAAAATCCGATTTTCCTGATACCATGAGTAAAGTCCAGGGTGAAAAAATCCGATTTTCCTGATACCATGGGTAACAGTCCAGGTGGAAAAAATCAGATTTTCCTGATACCGTGAATGAAGTCTTGGGTGAAAAAAATCCAATTTTTCTTATAATGTGAGTAAAGTCCAGGGTGAAAAAAAATCTGATATTCCTGATACTGTGAGTAAAGTCCAGGGTGAAAAAAATCCGATTTTCCTGATACCGTGAATAACGTCTTGGGTGAAAAAAATCCGATTTTCCTGATACCGTGGGTAATAGTCCAGCTGAAAAAAAAAGATTTTCCTTATACCGTGGGTAATAGTCCAGGGAAAAAAAAATCAGATTTAACAGATACCGTGGGTAATAATCCAGGTGGAAAAAAAATAGATTTTCCTGATACCGTGAGTAAAGTCCAGGGTGAAAAAAATCTGATTTTCCTGATACCGTGAATAAAGTATTGGGTGAAAAAAATCCGATTTTCCTGATAGTAGTCCAGATGAAAAAAATCCGATTTTCCTGATACCGTGAGTAAAGTCCAGGGTAAAAAAAATCAGATTTTCCTTATACCGTGGGTAATAGTTTAGGTGAAAAAATCAGATTTTCCTGATACCGTGGGTAATAGTCCAGGTGGAAAAAATCAGATTTTCCTGATACCGTGAATAAAGTCCAGGGTGAAAAAAAATGCGATTTTCCTGATACTGTGGGTAATAGACCAGGTGAAAAAAATCCGATTTTCCTGATACCGTGTGTAAAGTCCATTGTAAAAAAAATCAGATTTTCCTTATACCGTGGGTAATAGTCCAGCTGAAAAAAAAAGATTTTCCTTATACCGTGAGTAAAGTCCAGGGTGAAAAAAATCGGATTTTCCTGATACCATGAATTAAGTATTGGGTGAAAAAAATCCGATTTTCCTGATAATAGCCCAGATGAAAAAAATCCGATTTTCCTGATACCGTGAGTAAAGTCCATTGTAAAAAAAATCAGATTTTCCTTATACCGTGGGTAATAGTTTTGGTGGGAAAAAAATTTTTTTCCTTATACCGTGGGTAATAGTCCAGCTGAAAAAAAAAAGATTTTCCTTATACCGTGAGTAAAGTCCAGGGTGAAAAAAATCGGATTTTCCTGATACCATTTATTAAGTATTGGGTGAAAAAAAATCCGATTTTCCTGATAATAGCCCAGATGAAAAAAATCCGATTTTCCTGATACCGTGAGTAAAGTCCATTGTAAAAAAAATCAGATTTTCCTTATACCGTGGGTAATAGTCCAGGTGGAAAAAAATCAGATTTTCCTGATACCGTGAATAAAGTCCAGGGTGAAAAAAATCCGATTTTCCTGATACTGTGGGTAATAGACCAGGTGAAAAAAATCCGATTTTCCTGATACCGTGTGTAATTGTCCAGGTGAAAAAAATTTTTTTTTCCTTATACCATGGGTAATAGTCCAGGTGAAAAAAATCCGATTTTCCTGATACCGTGAGTAAAGTCCAGGGTAAAAAAAATCAGATTTTCCTTATACCGTGGGTAATAGTTTAGGTGAAAAAATCAGATTTTCCTGATACCGTGGGTAATAGTCCAGGTGGAAAAAATCAGATTTTCCTGATACCGTGAATAAAGTCCAGGGTGAAAAAAAATGCGATTTTCCTGATACTGTGGGTAATAGACCAGGTGAAAAAAATCCGATTTTCCTGATACCGTGAGTAAAGTCCATTGTAAAAAAAATCAGATTTTCCTTATACCGTGGGTAATAGTTTTGGTGGGAAAAAAAGATTTTCCTTATACCGTGGGTAATAGTCCAGCTGAAAAAAAAAAAGATTTTCCTTATACCGTGAGTAAAGTCCAGGGTGAAAAAAATCGGATTTTTCTGATACCATGAATTAAGTATTGGGTGAAACAAATCCCATTTTCCTGATAATAGCCCAGATGAAAAAAATCCGATGTTCCTGATACCGTGAGTAAAGTCCATTGTAAAAAAAATCAGATTTTCCTTATACCGTGGGTAACAGTCCAGGTGGGAAAAAAAAGATTTTCCTGATACCGTGAATGAAGTCTTGGGTGAAAAAAATCCAATTTTTCTTATAATGTGAGTAAAGTCCAGGGTGAAAAAAAATCTGATTTTCCTGATACTGTGAGTAAAGTCCAGGGTGAAAAAAATCCGATTTTCCTGATACCGTGAATAAAGTCTTGGGTGAAAAAAATCCGATTTTCCTGATACCGTGGGTAATAGTCCAGCTGAAAAAAAAAGATTTTCCTTATACCGTGGGTAATAGTCCAGGGGAAAAAAAATCAGATTTAACAGATACAGTGGGTAATAATCCAGGTGGAAAAAAAGATAGATTTTCCTGATACCGTGAGTAAAGTCCAGGGTGAAAAAAATCTGATTTTCCTGATACCGTGAATAAAGTATTGGGTGAAAAAAATCCGATTTTCCTGATAGTAGTCCAGATGAAAAAAATCCGATTTTCCTGATACCGTGAGTAAAGTCCAGGGTAAAAAAAATCAGATTTTCCTTATACCGTGGTTAATAGTTTAGGTGAAAAAATCAGATTTTCCTGATACCGTGGGTAATAGTCCAGGTGGAAAAAATCAGATTTTCCTGATACCGTGAATAAAGTCCAGGGTGAAAAAAAATGCGATTTTCCTGATACTGTTGGTAATAGACCAGGTGAAAAAAATCCGATTTTCCTGATACCGTGAGTAAAGTCCATTGTAAAAAAAATCAGATTTTCCTTATACCGTGGGTAATAGTCCAGCTGAAAAAAAAAGATTTTCCTTATACCGTGGGTAATAGTCCAGCTGAAAAAAAAAAGATTTTCCTTATACCGTGAGTAAAGTCCAGGGTGAAAAAAATCCGATTTTCCTGATAATAGCCCAGATGAAAAAAATCCGATTTTCCTGATACCGTGAGTAAAGTCCATTGTAAAAAAAATCAGATTTTCCTTATACCGTGGGTAATAGTTTTGGTGGGAAAAAAAAGATTTTCCTTATACCGTGGGTAATAGTCCAGCTGAAAAAAAAAAGATTTTCCTTATACCGTGAGTAAAGTCCAGGGTGAAAAAAATCGGATTTTCCTGATACCATGAATTAAGTATTGGGTGAAAAAAAATCCGATTTTCCTGATAATAGTCCAGCTGAAAAAAAAAAGATTTTCCTTACACCGTGAGTAAAGTCCATTGTAAAAAAAATCAGATTTTCCTTATACCGTGGGTAATAGTCCAGGTGGAAAAAAATCAGATTTTCCTGATACCGTGAATAAAGTCCAGGGTGAAAAAAATCCGATTTTCCTGATACTGTGGGTAATAGACCAGGTGAAAAAAATCCGATTTTCCTGATACCGTGAATAAAGTCTTGGGTGAAAAAAATCCGATTTTCCTGATACCGTGGGTAATAGTCCAGCTGAAAAAAAAAGATTTTCCTTATACCGTGGGTAATAGTCCAGGGGAAAAAAAATCAGATTTAACAGATACAGTGGGTAATAATCCAGGTGGAAAAAAAGATAGATTTTCCTGATACCGTGAGTAAAGTCCAGGGTGAAAAAAATCTGATTTTCCTGATACCGTGAATAAAGTATTGGGTGAAAAAAATCCGATTTTCCTGATAGTAGTCCAGATGAAAAAAATCCGATTTTCCTGATACCGTGAGTAAAGTCCAGGGGAAAAAAAATCAGATTTTCCTTATACCGTGGTTAATAGTTTAGGTGAAAAAATCAGATTTTCCTGATACCGTGGGTAATAGTCCAGGTGGAAAAAATCAGATTTTCCTGATACCGTGAATAAAGTCCAGGGTGAAAAAAAATGCGATTTTCCTGATACTGTGGGTAATAGACCAGGTGAAAAAAATCCGATTTTCCTGATACCGTGAGTAAAGTCCATTGTAAAAAAAATCAGATTTTCCTTATACCGTGGGTAATAGTCCAGCTGAAAAAAAAAGATTTTCCTTATACCGTGGGTAATAGTCCAGCTGAAAAAAAAAAGATTTTCCTTATACCGTGAGTAAAGTCCAGGGTGAAAAAAATCCGATTTTCCTGATAATAGCCCAGATGAAAAAAATCCGATTTTCCTGATACCGTGAGTAAAGTCCATTGTAAAAAAAATCAGATTTTCCTTATACCGTGGGTAATAGTTTTGGTGGGAAAAAAAAGATTTTCCTTATACCGTGGGTAATAGTCCAGCTGAAAAAAAAAAAGATTTTCCTTATACCGTGAGTAAAGTCCAGGGTGAAAAAAATCGGATTTTCCTGATACCATGAATTAAGTATTGGGTGAAAAAAAATCCGATTTTCCTGATAATAGTCCAGCTGAAAAAAAAAAGATTTTCCTTACACCGTGAGTAAAGTCCATTGTAAAAAAAATCAGATTTTCCTTATACCGTGGGTAATAGTCCAGGTGGAAAAAAATCAGATTTTCCTGATACCGTGAATAAAGTCCAGGGTGAAAAAAATCCGATTTTCCTGATACTGTGGGTAATAGACCAGGTGAAAAAAATCCGATTTTCCTGATACCGTGAGTAAAGTCCAGGATGAAAAAAATCCGATTTTCCTGATACCATGAGAAAAGTCCAGGGTGAAAAAATCCAATTTTCCTGATACCATGGGTAACAGTCCAGGTGGAAAAAATCAGATTTTCCTGATACCGTGGGTAACAGTCCAGGTGGAAAAAATCAGATTTTCCTGATACCGTGAATGAAGTCTTGGGTGAAAAAAATCCAATTTTTCTTATAATGTGAGTAAAGTCCAGGGTGAAAACAAATCCGATTTTCCTGATACTGTGAGTAAAGTCCAGGGTGAAAAAAATCCGATTTTCCTGATACCGTGAATAAAGTCTTGGGTGAAAAAAATCCGATTTTCCTGATACCGTGGGTAATAGTCCAGCTGAAAAAAAAAGATTTTCCTTATACCGTGGGTAATAGTCCAGGGGAAAAAAATCAGATTTAACAGATACAGTGGGTAATAATCCAGGTGGAAAAAAATAGATTTTCCTGATACCGTGAGTAAAGTCCAGGGTGAAAAAAATCTGATTTTCTGATACCGTGAATAAAGTATTGGGTGAAAAAAATCCGATTTTCCTGATAGTAGTCCAGATGAAAAAAATCAGATTTTCCTTATACCGTGGGTAATAGTTTTGGTGGGGAAAAAAAGATTTTCCTTATACCGTGGGTAATAGTCCAGCTGAAAAAAAAAAGATTTTCCTTATAGCATGAGTAAAGTCCAGGGTGAAAAAAATCGGATTTTCCTGATACCATGAATTAAGTATTGGGTGAAAAAAATCCGATTTTCCTGATAATAGCCCAGATGAAAAAAATCCGATTTTCCTGATACCGTGAGTAAAGTCCATTGTAAAAAAAATCAGATTTTCCTTATACCATGAATAAAGTCCAGGGTGAAAAAAATCCGATTTTCCTGATTCTGTGGGTAATAGACCAGGTGAAAAAAATCCGATTTTCCTGATACCGTGAATAAAGTCTTGGGTGAAAAAAATCCGATTTTCCTGATACCGTGGGTAATAGTCCAGCTGAAAAAAAAAAGATTTTCCTTATACCGTGGGTAATAGTCCAGGAAAAAAAAAATCAGATTTAACAGATACAGTGGGTAATAATCCAGGTGGAAAAAAAGTAGATTTTCCTGATACCGTGAGTAAAGTCCAGGGTGAAAAAAATCTGATTTTCCTGATACCGTGAATAAAGTATTGGGTGAAAAAAATCCGATTTTCCTGATAGTAGTCCAGATGAAAAAAATCCGATTTTCCTGATACCGTGAGTAAAGTCCAGGGTAAAAAAAATCAGATTTTCCTTATACCGTGGGTAATAGTTTAGGTGAAAAAATCAGATTTTCCTGATACCGTGGGTAATAGTCCAGGTGGAAAAAATCAGATTTTCCTGATACCGTGAATAATGTGCAGGGTGAAAAAAAATCCGATTTTCCTGATACTGTGGGTAATAGACCAGGTGAAAAAAATCCGATTTTCGTGATACCGTGAGTAAAGTCCATTGTAAAAAAAATCAGATTTTCCTTATACCGTGGGTAATAGTTTTGGTGGAAAAAAAAGATTTTCCTTATACCGTGGGTAATAGTCCAGCTGGAAAAAAAAGATTTTCCTTATACCGTGAGTAAAGTCCAGGGTGAAAAAAATCGGATTTTCCTGATACCATGAATTAAGTATTGGGTGAAAAAAATCCAATTTTCCTGATAATAGCCCAGATGAAAAAAATCCGATTTTCCTGATACCGTGAGTAAAGTCCATTGTAAAAAAAATCAGATTTTCCTTATACCGTGGGTAATAGTCCAGGTGGAAAAAATCAGATTTTCCTGATACCGTGAATAAAGTCCAGGGTGAAAAAAATCCGATTTTCCTGATACTGTGGGTAATAGACCAGGTGAAAAAAATCCGATTTTCCTGATACCGTGAGTAAAGTCCAGGGTGAAAAAAATCCGATTTTCCTGATACCATGAGTAAGTCCAGGGTGAAAAAATCCGATTTTCCTGATACCATGGGTAACAGTCCAGGTGGAAAAAATCAGATTTTCCTGATACCGTGAATGAAGTCTTGGGTGAAAAAAATCCAATTTTTCTTATAATGTGAGTAAAGTCCAGGGTGAAAAAAAATCCGATTTTCCTGATACTGTGAGTAAAGTCCAGGGTGAAAAAAATCCGATTTTCCTGATACCGTGAATAAAGTCTTGGGTGAAAAAATCCGATTTTCCTGATAATAGCCCAGATGAAAAAAATCCGATTTTCCTGATACCGTGAGTAAAGTCCATTGTAAAAAAAATCAGATTTTCCTTATACCGTGGGTAATAGTCCAGGTGGAAAAAATCAGATTTTCCTGATACCGTGAATAAAGTCCAGGGTGAAAAAAATCCGATTTTCCTGATACTGTGGGTAATAGACCAGGTGAAAAAAATCCGATTTTCCTGATACCGTGAGTAAAGTCCAGGGTGAAAAAAATCCGATTTTCCTGATACCATGAGTAAGTCCAGGGTGAAAAAATCCGATTTTCCTGATACCATGGGTAACAGTCCAGGTGGAAAAAATCAGATTTTCCTGATACCGTGAATGAAGTCTTGGGTGAAAAAAATCCAATTTTTCTTATAATGTGAGTAAAGTCCAGGGTGAAAAAAAATCCGATTTTCCTGATACTGTGAGTAAAGTCCAGGGTGAAAAAAATCCGATTTTCCTGATACCGTGAATAAAGTCTTGGGTGAAAAAATCCGATTTTCCTGATAATAGCCCAGATGAAAAAAATCCGATTTTCCTGATACCGTGAGTAAAGTCCATTGTAAAAAAAATCAGATTTTCCTTATACCGTGGGTAATAGTCCAGGTGGAAAAAATCAGATTTTCCTGATACCGTGAATAAAGTCCAGGGTGAAAAAAATCCGATTTTCCTGATACTGTGGGTAATAGACCAGGTGAAAAAAATCCGATTTTCCTGATACTGTGAGTAAAGTCCAGGGTGAAAAAAATCCGATTTTCCTGATACCATGAGTAAGTCCAGGGTGAAAAAATCCGATTTTCCTGATACCATGGGTAACAGTCCAGGTGGAAAAAATCAGATTTTCCTGATACCGTGAATGAAGTCTTGGGTGAAAAAAATCCAATTTTTCTTATAATGTGAGTAAAGTCCAGGGTGAAAAAAAATCCGATTTTCCTGATACTGTGAGTAAAGTCCAGGGTGAAAAAAATCCGATTTTCCTGATACCGTGAATAAAGTCTTGGGTGAAAAAATCTGATTTTCCTGATACCGTGGGTAATAGTCCAGCTGAAAAAAAAAGATTATCCTTATACAGTGGGTAATAGTCCAGGGGAAAAAAAATCAGATTTAACAGATACAGTGGGTAATAATCCAGGTGGAAAAAAATAGATTTTCCTGATACCGTGAGTAAAGTCCAGGGTGAAAAAAATCGGATATTCCTGATAGCGTGAGTGAAGACCAGGGTGAAAAAAATCAGATTTCCCTGATACCATGAATAAAGTCTTGGGTGAAAAAATTTGATTTTCCTGATACCGTGAGTAAAGTCCAGGGTAAAAAAAATCAGATTTTCCTGATACCGTGAGTAAAGTCCAGGGTGAAAAAAATCCGATTTTCATGATACCGTGAGTTAAGACCATGGTGAAAAAAATCGGATTTTCCTCATACAGTGAATAAAGTTTAGGCAAAAAAAATCCGATTTTCCTGATACTGTGGGTAATAGACCAGGTGAAAAAAATCCGATATTCCTGATACCGTGAATAAAGTCTTGGGTGAAAAAATCCGATTTTCCTGATACCGTGGGTAATAGTCCAGGTGAAAAAAATCCGATTTTCATGATACCATGTGTAAAGTCCAGGGTGAAAAAATCCGATTTTCCTGATACCATGGGTAACAGTCCAGGTGGAAAAAATCAGATTTTCCTGATACAGTGGGTAACAGTCCAGGTGGAAAAAATCAGATTGAGATCTTGGGTGAAAAAAATCGGATTTTCCTGATACCGTGAAAAAAGTCTAGTGTGAGAAAAATCGGATTTTCCTGATACCGTGAATAAAGTATTGGGTGAAAAAAATCCGATTTTCCTGATAATAGTCCAGGTGAAAAAAATCCGATTTTCCTGACACCGTGGGTTATAGTCCAGGTGAAAAAAAAAAGATTTTCCTTATACCGTGAATAAAGTCTAGGGTGAAAGAAATCTGATTTTCCTGATAATAGTTCAGGTGAAAAAAATCCGATTTTCCTGATACCGTGGGTTATAGTCCAGCTGAAAAAAAAAAAGATTTTCCTTATACCGTGGGTAATAGTCCAGGTGGAAAAAAATTAGATTTTCCTGCTACCGTGAGTAAAGTCCAGGGTGAAAAAAATCGGATATTCCTGATAGCGTGAGTGAAGACCAGGGTGAAAAAAATCAGATTTCACTGATACCGTGAATAAAGTCTTGGGTGAAAAAAATTTGATTTTCCTGATATCGTGAGTGAAGACCATGGTGAAAAAAATCGGATTTTCCTTATACCGTGAATGAAGTCTTGGGTGAAAAAAAATCCGATTTTCCTGATACCGTGAATAAAGTCTTGGGTGAAAAAATCCAATTTTCCTAATACTGTGGGTAATAGACCAGGTGAAAAAAAATCCGATTTTCCTGATACCGTGAGTAAAACCTAGGGTGAAAAAAATCCGATTTTCCTGATACCATGGGAAACAGTCCAGGTGGAAAAAATCAGATTTTCATGATACCGTGAATAAAGTCTATGGTGAAAAAAATCCGATTTTCCTGATACCGTGGGTAATAGTCCAGCTGGAAAAAAAAAGATTTTCCTTATACCGTGGGTAATAGTCCAGGAGGAAAAAAATCAGATTTTCCAGATACAGTGGGTAATAGTCCAGGTGGAAAAAAATTAGATTTTCCTGATACCGTGAGTAAAGTCCAGGGTGAAAAAAATCGGATATTCCTGATAGCGTGAGTGAAGACCAGGGTGAAAAAAATCAGATTTCCCTGATACCGTGAATAAAGTCTTGGGTGAAAAAAATTTGATATTCATGATACCGTGAGTGAAGACCATGGTGAAAAAAATCGGATTTTCCTGATACAGTGAATAAAGTTTGGGTGAAAAAAAATCCGATTTTCCTGATACCGTGAGTAAAGTCCAGGGTGAAAAAAATCCGATTTTCATTATACCGTGAGTGAAGACCATGGTGAAAAAAATCGGATTTTCCTGATACAGTGAATAAAGTTTAGGCGAAAAAAATCTGATTTTCCTGATACTGTGGGTAATAGACCAGGTGAAAAAAATCCGATTTTCCTGATACCGTGAGTAAAGTCCCAGGTGAAAAAATCAGATTTTCCTTATACCGTTAATAAAGTCTTGGGTGAAAAAAATCCAATTTTCCGTATACCGTGGGTAACAGTCCAGGTGGAAAAAATCAGATTTTCATGATGCCTTGAATGAAGTCTTGGGTGAAAAAAATCGGATTTTCCTGATACCGTGAATAAAGTCTAGGGTGAAAAAAATCGGATTTTCCTGATACCGTGTATAAAGTATTGGGTGAAAAAAATCCGATTTTCCTGATAATAGTCCAGGTGAAAAAAATCCGATTTTCCTGAAACCGTGGGTTATAGTCCAGGTGAAAAATTTTTTTTTCCTTATACCGTGGGTAATGGTCCAGGTGAAAAAAATTCGTTTTTCCTGATACCGTGGGTAATAGTCCAGGTGGAAAAAATCAGATTTTCCTGATACCGTTAATAAAGTCTTGGGTGAAAAAAATCCGATTTTCCTGATACCGTGAATAAAGTCTTCGGTGAAAAAAATCCACTTTTCCTGATACTGTGGGTAATAGTCCAGGTGAAAAAAATCAGATTTTCCTGATACCACGAGTAAAGGCCAGGGAGAAAAATCAGACTTTCCAGATACCGTGGGTAATAGTCCAGATAAAAAAAATCCGATTTTCCTGATACCGTGAGTGAAGACCATGGTGAAAAAAATCGGATTTTCCTGATACAGTGAATAAAGTTTGGGTAAAAAAATTCCGATTTTCCTGATACTGTGGGTAATAGTCCAGGTGAAAAAAATTCGATTTTCCTGATACCATGAGTAAAGTCCAGGGTGAAAAAAATCTGATTTTCCTGATACCGTGAGTAAAGTCCAGGGTGAAAAAATCAGATTTTCCTGATACCTTGAATAAAGTCTTGGGTGAGAAAAATCCGATTTTCCTGATACTGTGTGTAATAGTCCAGGGAAAAAAAAATCAAATTTTCCAGATACTGTGGGTAATAGTCCAGGTGAAAAAAATCAGATTTTCCTTATACCGTGGGTAATAGTCTAGGTGAAAAAATCAGATTTTCTTGATACCATGGGTAATAGTCCAGGTGGAAAAAATCAGATTTTCCTGATACCGTGAGTAAAGTCCAGGGTGAAAAAAAATCCGATTTTCCTGATACCATGAGTAAAATCCAGGGTGAAAAAATCAGATTTTCCTGATACCGTGAGTAAAGTCCAGAATGAAAAAACTCAGATTTTCCTTATACCGTCGGTAATAGTCTAGGTGCAAAAAATCAGGTTTTCCTGATACCGTGGGTAATAGTCCAGGTGGAAAAAATCAGATGTTCCTGATACCGTTAATAAAGTCTTGGGTGAAAAAAATCTGATTTTCCTGATACTGTGGGTAATAGACCAGGTGAAAAAAATCCGATTTTCCTGATACCGTGAATAAAGTCTTCGGTGAAAAAAATCCGCTTTTCCTGATACTGTGGGTAATAGTCCAGGTGAATAATATCCGATTTTCCTGATACCGTGGGTAATAGTCCAGCTGAAAAAAATCCGATTTTCCTTATACCATGGGTAATAGTCCAGGTGAAAAAAATCCGATTTTCCTGATACCGTGGGTAATAGTCCAGGTGAAAAAAATCAGATTTTCCTGATACCACGAGTAAAGGCCAGGGAGAAAAATCAGACTTTCCAGATACCGTGGGTAATAGTCCAGATCAAAAAAATCCGATTTTCCTGATACCGTGAGTGAAGACCATGGTGAAAAAAATCCGATTTTCCTAATACAGTGAATAAAGTTTGGGTAAAAAAAATCCGATTTTCCTGATACTGTGGGTAATAGTCCAGGTGAAAAAAATTCGATTTTCCTGATACCATGAGTAAAGTCCAGGGTGAAAAAAATCCGATTTTCCTGATACCGTGAGTAAAGTCAAGGGTGAAAAAATCAGATTTTCCTGATACCTTGAATAAAGTCTTGGGTGAAAAAAATCCGATTTTCCTGATACTGTGCGTAATAGTCCAGGTGAAAAAAATCCGATTTTCCTGATACTGTGGGTAATAGTCCAGGTGAAAAAAATCCGATTTTCCTGATAGCGTGGGTAATAGTCCAGCTGAAAAAAACCCCAGATTTTCCTTATACCGTGGGTCATAGTCCAGGTGAAAAAAATCGGATTTTTTTCTCCCTGGACTTTACCCACGGTATCAGGAAAATCGGATTTTTTTAAGCTGGACTATTACCCACAGTATCAGGAAAATCGGATGTTTTTTCACCCAAGACTTTATTCACGGTATCAGGAAAATAGGATTTTTTTCACCCTGGACTTTACTCACGGTATCAGGGAAAATTGGATTACTTTCACAATGGATTTTACCCACGCTATCAGGAAAATCGGATTTTTTCACCTGGACTATTACCCACGGTATCAGGAAAATCTGTTTTTTTTCCCCCTGGACTATTCCCCACTGTATTAGGAAAATCTGATTTTTTTCACCTGGACTATTACCCACGGTATCAGGAAAATCAGATTTTTTTCACCTGGACTATTAGCCACAGTATCAGGAAAATCGGATTTTTTTCACCCTGGACTTTACTCATGGTATCAGGGAAAATCGGATTATTTTCACAATGGATTTTACTCATGGAATCAGGAAAATTGGATTTTTTTCACCCTGCTCTTTACTCACGGTATCAGGAAAATCGGATTTTTTTCACCTGGTCTATTACCCACAGTATCAGGAAAATCGGATTTTTTTCACCCAAGACTTTATTCACGGTATCAGGAAAATCTGATTTTTTCCACCCTGGACTTTACTCACGGTATCAGGAAAATCTATTTTTTTTTCACCTGGACTATTACCCACTGTATCTGGAAAATCTGATTTTTTTTCCCCCTGGACTATTACCCACTGTATAAGGAAAATCTTTTTTTTTTCAGCAGGACTATTACCCACAGTATCAGGAAAATCGGATTTTTTTCACCTGGACTATTACCCACGGTATCAGGAAAATCGGATTTTTTTCACCTGGACAATTACACACGGTATCAGGAAAATCGGATTTTTTTCACCTGGTCTATTACCCACGGTATCAGGAAAATCTGATTTTTTCCACCTGGACTATTAGCCACAGTATCAGGAAAATGGGATTTTTTTCACCCAAGACTTTATTCACGATATCAGGTAAATCCGATTTTTTTCACCCTTGACTTTACCCACGGTATAAGGAAAATCTTTTTTTTTTCAGTTGGACTATTACCCACGGTAACAGGAAAATCGGATTTTTTTCACCCAAGACTTTATTCACGATATCAGGAAAATCCGATTTTTTTCACCCTGGACTTTACTCACGGTATCAGGGAAAATCGGATTATTTTCACAATGGATTTTACCCATGCTATCAGGAATAGCGGATTTTTTTCACCCAAGTCTTTATTCACGGTATCAGGAAAATCTGATTTTTTCCACCTGGACTATTACCCATGATATCAGGAAAATCTGATTTTTTCACCTAGACTATTACCCACTGTATCTGGAAAATCTGATTCCCCCCCCCCCTGGACTATTACCCACGGTATAAGGGAAATCTTTTTTTTTCACCTGGACTATTACCCACAGTATCAGGAAAATCGGATTTTTTTCACCCAAGACTTTATTCACGGTATGAGGAAAATCCGATTTTTTTCACCCTGGACTTTACTCATGGTATCAGGGAAAATCGGATTATTTTCACAATGGATTTTACCCATTCTATCTGGAAAACCCACGGTATCAGGAAAATCGGATTTTTTTCACCTGGACTATTACCCACAGTATCAGGAAAAGCGGATTTTTTTCACCGAAGACTTTATTCATGGTATCAGGAAAATTGAATTTTTTTCAACTGGTCTATTACCCACAGTATCAGGAAAATCGGATTTTTTTCACCCAAGACTTTATTCACGGTATCAGAAAAATCTGATTTTTTCACCTAGACTATTACCAACGGTATAAGGAAAATCTGATTTTTTTCACCCAAGACTTTATTCACGGTATCAGGAAAATCGGATTTTTTCCACCTGGACTATTACCCACGGTATCAGGAAAATCTGATTTTTTCACCCTGGACTTTACTCATGGTATCAGGAAAATCGGATTTTTTTCACCCTGGGCTTTACTCACGGTATCAGGAAAATCTGATTTTTTTCACCCTGGACTTTACTCATGTTATCAGGAAAATCGGATTTTTTTCACCCTGGACTTTTCTCACGGTATCAGGAAAATGTGATTTTTTCAACCTGGACTATTACCCATGGTATCAGGAAAATCTGATTTTTTCACCTAGACTATTACCCACGGTATCTGGAAAATCGGATTTTTTTCACCCTGGACTTTACTCATGGTATCAGGAAAATCGGATTTTTTTCACCCTGGACTTTACTCACGGTATCAGGAAAATCTGATTTTTTTCACCTGGACTATTACCCACAGTATCTGGAAAATTTGATTTTTTTTCCCCTGGACTATTACCCACTGTATTAGGAAAATCTGATTTTTTTCACCTGGACTATTATCAGGAAAATCGGATTTTTTTCACCCTAGACTTTATTCACGGTATCAGGAAAATCTGATTTTTTTCACCCAGGATTTTATTCACGGTATCAGGAAAATCGGATTTTTTTCACCTGGACTATTACCCACAGTATCAGGAAAATCGGATTTTTTTCACCCAAGACTTTATTCACGGTATCAGGAAAATCTGATTTTTTCCACCCTGGACTTTACTCACGGTATCAGGAAAATCTATTTTTTTTTCACCTGGACTATTACCCACTGTATCTGGAAAATCTGATTTTTTTTCCCCCTGGACTATTACCCACTGTATAAGGAAAATCTTTTTTTTTTCAGCAGGACTATTACCCACAGTATCAGGAAAATCGGATTTTTTTCACCTGGACTATTACCCACGGTATCAGGAAAATCGGATTTTTTTCACCTGGACAATTACACACGGTATCAGGAAAATCGGATTTTTTTCACCTGGTCTATTACCCACGGTATCAGGAAAATCTGATTTTTTCCACCTGGACTATTAGCCACAGTATCAGGAAAATGGGATTTTTTTCACCCAAGACTTTATTCACGATATCAGGTAAATCCGATTTTTTTCACCCTTGACTTTACCCACGGTATAAGGAAAATCTTTTTTTTTTCAGTTGGACTATTACCCACGGTAACAGGAAAATCGGATTTTTTTCACCCAAGACTTTATTCACGATATCAGGAAAATCCGATTTTTTTCACCCTGGACTTTACTCACGGTATCAGGGAAAATCGGATTATTTTCACAATGGATTTTACCCATGCTATCAGGAATAGCGGATTTTTTTCACCCAAGTCTTTATTCACGGTATCAGGAAAATCTGATTTTTTCCACCTGGACTATTACCCATGATATCAGGAAAATCTGATTTTTTCACCTAGACTATTACCCACTGTATCTGGAAAATCTGATTCCCCCCCCCTGGACTATTACCCACGGTATAAGGGAAATCTTTTTTTTTCACCTGGACTATTACCCACAGTATCAGGAAAATCGGATTTTTTTCACCCAAGACTTTATTCACGGTATGAGGAAAATCCGATTTTTTTCACCCTGGACTTTACTCATGGTATCAGGGAAAATCGGATTATTTTCACAATGGATTTTACCCATTCTATCTGGAAAACCCACGGTATCAGGAAAATCGGATTTTTTTCACCTGGACTATTACCCACAGTATCAGGAAAAGCGGATTTTTTTCACCCAAGACTTTATTCACGGTATCAGAAAAATCTGATTTTTTCACCTAGACTATTACCAACGGTATAAGGAAAATCTGATTTTTTTCACCCAAGACTTTATTCACGGTATCAGGAAAATCGGATTTTTTCCACCTGGACTATTACCCACGGTATCAGGAAAATCTGATTTTTTCACCCTGGACTTTACTCATGGTATCAGGAAAATCGGATTTTTTTCACCCTGGGCTTTACTCACGGTATCAGGAAAATCTGATTTTTTTCACCCTGGACTTTACTCATGTTATCAGGAAAATCGGATTTTTTTCACCCTGGACTTTTCTCACGGTATCAGGAAAATGTGATTTTTTCAACCTGGACTATTACCCATGGTATCAGGAAAATCTGATTTTTTCACCTAGACTATTACCCACGGTATCTGGAAAATCGGATTTTTTTCACCCTGGACTTTACTCATGGTATCAGGAAAATCGGATTTTTTTCACCCTGGACTTTACTCACGGTATCAGGAAAATCTGATTTTTTTCACCTGGACTATTACCCACAGTATCTGGAAAATTTGATTTTTTTTCCCCTGGACTATTACCCACTGTATTAGGAAAATCTGATTTTTTTCACCTGGACTATTATCAGGAAAATCGGATTTTTTTCACCCTAGACTTTATTCACGGTATCAGGAAAATCTGATTTTTTTCACCCAGGATTTTATTCACGGTATCAGGAAAATCGGATTTTTTTCACCTGGACTATTACCCACAGTATCAGGAAAATCGGATTTTTTTCACCCAAGACTTTATTCAAGGTATCAGGAAAATCTGATTTTTTCACCCTGGACTTTACTCACGGTATCAGGAAAATCGGATTTTTTTCACCCTGGACTTTACTCATGGTATCAGGAAAATCGAATTTTTTTCACCTGGACTATTACCCACACTATCAGGAAAATCGGATTTTTTTTACCCAAACTTTATTCACTGTATCAGGAAAATCCGATTTTTTTCACCATGGTCTTCACTCACGGTATCAGGAAAATCGGATTTTTTTGATCTGGACTATTACCCATGATATCAGGAAAATCTGATTTTTTCACTTAGACTATTACCCACTGTATCTGGAAAATCTGATTCCCCCCCCCTGGACTATTACCCACGGTATAAGGGAAATCTTTTTTTTTCACCTGGACTATTACCCACAGTATCAGGAAAATCGGATTTTTTTCACCCAAGACTTTATTCACGGTATGAGGAAAATCCGATTTTTTTCACCCTGGACTTTACTCATGGTATCAGGGAAAATCGGATTATTTTCACAATGGATTTTACCCATTCTATCTGGAAAACCCACGATTTTTTTCACCTGGACTATTACCCACAGTATCAGGAAAATCGGATTTTTTTCACCCTGGACTTTATTCACGGTATCAGGAAAATCGGATTTTTTCACCCAAGACTTTATTAACGGTATCAGGAAAAAATGATTTTTTTCCACCTGGACTATTACCCACGGTATCAGGAAAACCTGATTTTTTCACCTAGACTATTACCGACGGTATAAGGAAAATCTGAGTTTTTTCACACTGGACTTTACTCACGGTATCAGGAAAATCTGATTTTTTCACCCTGGATTTTACTCATGGTATCAGGAAAATCGGATTTTTTTCACCCTGGACTTTACTCACGGTATCAGGAAAATCTGATTTTTTCCACCTGGACTATTACCCACAGTATCAGGAAAAGCGGATTTTTTTCACCGAAGACTTTATTCACGGTATCAGGAAAATTGAATTTTTTTCAACTGGTCTATTACCCACAGTATCAGGAAAATCGGATTTTTTTCACCCAAGACTTTATTCACGGTATCAGAAAAATCTGATTTTTTCACCTAGACTATTACCAACGGTATAAGGAAAATCTGATTTTTTTCACCCAAGACTTTATTCACGGTATCAAGAAAATCTGATTTTTTTCACCTGGACTATTACCCACAGTATCAGGAAAATTTGATTTTTTTCAACTGGACTATTACACACAGTATCAGGAAAATCAGATTTTTCTCACCCAAGACTTTATTCAAGGTATCAGGAAAATCTGATTTTTTCACCCTGGACTTTACTCACGGTATCAGGAAAATCGGATTTTTTTCACCCTGGACTTTACTCATGGTATCAGGAAAATCGAATTTTTTTCACCTGGACTATTACCCACAGTATCAGGAAAATCGGATTTTTTTCACCCAAGACTTTATTAACGGTATCAGGAAAATCTGATTTTTTCCACCTGGACTATTACCCACGGTATCAGGAAAACCTGATTTTTTTCACCTAGACTATTACCGACGGTATAAGGAAAATCTGATTTTTTTCACCCTGGACTTTACTCACGGTATCAGGAAAATCTGATTTTTTCCCCCTGGATTTTACTCATGGTATCAGGAAAATCGGATTTTGTTCACCCTAGACTTTACTCACAGTATCAGGAAAATCTGATTTTTTCCACCTGGATTATTACCCACGGTATCAGGAAAATCTGATTTTTCACCTAGACTATTACCCACGGTATAAGGAAAATCTGATTTTTTTCACCTGGACTATTCCCCACAGTATCTGGAAAATTTGATTTTTTTTCCCCTGGACTATTACACACAGTATCTAGAAAATATGATTTTTTTCCCCTGGACTATTACCCACTGTATTAGGAAAATCTGATTTTTTTCACCTGGACTATTACCCACGGTATCAGGAAAATCAGATTTTTTTCACCTGGACTATTATCAGGAAAATCGGATTTTTTCTCACCCAAGACTTTATTCAAGGTATCAGGAAAATCTGATTTTTTCACCCTGGACTGTTACCCACGGTATACGGAAAATTGGATTTTTTTCACCCAAGACTTTATTCACGGTATATGGAAAATCTGATTTTTTCACCTGGGACTTTACTCACGGTATCAGGAAAATCGGATTTTTTGCGCCTGGTCTATTACCCACAGTATCAGGAAAATCGGATTTTTTTCGCCTAAACTTTATTCACTGTATCAGGAAAATCCGATTTTTTTCACCATGGTCTTCACTCACGGTATAATGAAAATCGGATTTTTTTCACCCAAGACTTTATTCACGGTATCAGGGAAATCTGACTTTTTTCACCCTGGTCTTCACTCACGCTATCAGGAATATCCGATTTTTTTCACCCTGGACTTTACTCACGGTATCAGGAAAATCTGATTTTTTTTCCCCTGGACTATTACCCACGGTATAAGGAAAATCTTTTTTTTTCCAGCTGGACTATTACCCACGGTATCAGGAAAATCGGAATTTTTGCACCATAGACTTTATTCACGGTATCATGAAAATCTGATTTTTTCCACCTGGACTGTTTCCCATGGTATCAGGAAAATCGGATTTTTTTCACCCTAGGTTTTACTCACGGTATCAGGAAAATCGGATTTTTTTCACCTGGTCTATTACCCACAGTATTAGGAAAATCGGATTTTTTCACCCAAGACTTTATTCACGGTATCAGGAAAATCCGATTTTTTTCACCCAAGACTTCATTCACGGTATAAGGAAAATCCGATTTTTTTCACCATGGTCTTCACTCACGGTATCAGGAAAATCAAATTTTTTTCACCCAAGACTTTATTCACGGTATCAGTGAAATCTGATTGTTTTCACCCTGGTCTTCACTCACGCTATCAGGAATATCCGATTTTTTTCACCCTGGACTTTACTCACGGTATCAGGAAAATCTAATTTTTTTCCACCTGGACTATTACCCACGGTATAAGGAAAATCTTTTTTTTTTCAGCTGGACTATAACCCACGGTATCAGGAAAATCGGATTTTTTTCACCTGAACTATTATCAGGAAAATCAGATTTCTTTCACCCTAGACTTTATTCACGGTATAAGGAAAATCTTTTTTTTTCACCTGGACTATAACCCACGGTGTCAGGAAAATCGGATTTTTTTCACCTGGACTATTATCAGGAAAATCGGATTTTTTTCACCCAATACTTTATTCACGGTATCAGGAAAATCCGATTTTTTTCACCCTAGACTTTTTTCACGGTATCAGGAAAATCCGATTTTTTTCACCCAAGATCTCAATCTGATTTTTTCCACCTGGACTGTTACCCACGGTATCAGGAAAATCAGATTTTTTCCACCTGGACTGTTACCCATGGTATCAGGAAAATCGGATTTTTTCACCCTGGACTTTACACATGGTATCATGAAAATCGGATTTTTTTCACCTGGACTATTACCCACGGTATCAGGAAAATCGGATTTTTTCACCCAAGACTTTATTCACGGTATCAGGAATATCGGATTTTTTTCACCTGGTCTATTACCCACAGTATCAGGAAAATCGGATTTTTTTCGCCTAAACTTTATTCACTGTATGAGGAAAATCCGATTTTTTTCACCATGGTCTTCACTCACGGTATCAGGAAAATCAAATTTTTTTCACCCAAGACTTTATTCACGGTATCAGTGAAATCTGATTTTTTTCACCCTGGTCTTCACTCACGCTATCAGGAATATCCGATTTTTTTCACCCTGGACTTTACTCACGGTAGCAGGAAAATCTAATTTTTTTCCACCTGGACTATTACCCACGGTATAAGGAAAATCTTTTTTTTTTCAGCTGGACTATAACCCACGGTATCAGGAAAATCGGATTTTTTTCACCTGAACTATTATCAGGAAAATCAGATTTCTTTCACCCTAGACTTTATTCACGGTATAAGGAAAATCTTTTTTTTTTCACCTGGACTATAACCCACGGTGTCAGGAAAATCGGATTTTTTTCACCTGGACTATTATCAGGAAAATCGGATTTTTTTCACCCAATACTTTATTCACGGTATCAGGAAAATCCGATTTTTTTCACACTAGACTTTTTTCACGGTATCAGGAAAATCCGATTTTTTTCACCCAAGATCTCAATCTGATTTT
The DNA here is from genome assembly GCA_035047345.1 of Bradypodion ventrale. Lineage (NCBI taxonomy): Eukaryota > Metazoa > Chordata > Lepidosauria > Squamata > Chamaeleonidae > Bradypodion > Bradypodion ventrale. Next base: position 53,949 of record JAWDJE010000003.1, read on the forward strand.
TTCCACCTGGACTGTTACCCACGGTATCAGGAAAATCTGATTTTTTCCACCTGGACTGTTACCCATGGTATCAGGAAAATCGGATTTTTGCACCCTGGACTTTACACATGGTATCATGAAAATCGGATTTTTTTCACCTGGACTATTACCCACGGTATCAGGAAAATTGGATTTTTTCACCCAAGACTTTATTCACGGTATCAGGAATATCGGATTTTTTTCACCTGGTCTATTACCCACAGTATCAGGAAAATCGGATTTTTTTCGCCTAAACTTTATTCACTGTATGAGGAAAATCCGATTTTTTTCACCATGGTCTTAACTCACGGTATCATGAAAATCGGATTTTTTTCACCCTGGACTTTACTCACGGGATCAGGAAAATCTGACTTTTTTTACCCTGGACTTTACTCACGGTATCAGGAAAATCAAATTTTTTCACCCAAGACTTTATTCATGGTATCAGGGAAATCTGATTTTTTTCACCCTGGTCTTCACTCACGCTATCAGGAATATCCGATTTTTTTCACCCTGGACTTTACTCACGGTATCAGGAAAATCTATTTTTTTCCACCTGGATTATTACCCACTTTATCTGTTAAATCTGATTTTTTTCCCTGGACTATTACCCACTGTATAAGGAAAATCTTTTTTTTTCAGCTGGACTATTACCCACGGTATCAGGAAAATCAGATTTTTTTCACCCAAGACTTTATTCACGGTATCAGGAAAATCGGATTTTTTTCACCCTGGACTTTACTCACAGTATCAGGAAAATCGGATTTTTTTCCACCCTGGACTTTACTCACATTATAAGAAAAATTGGATTTTTTTCACCCAAGACTTCATTCACGGTATCAGGAAAATCTGATTTTTTCCACCTGGACTGTTACCCACGGTATCAGGAAAATCTGATTTTTTCCACCTGGACTGTTACCCATGGTATCAGGAAAATCGGATTTTTTCACCCTGGACTTTACTCATGGTATCAGGAAAATCGGATTTTTTTCACCCTGGACTTTACTCACGGTATCAGGAAAATCGGATTTTTTTCACCTGGTCTATTACCCACAGTATCAGGAAAATCGGATTTTTTTCACCCTGGACTTTATTCACGGTATCAGGAAAATCTGATTTTTTCCACCTGGACTATTACCCACGGTATAAGGAAAATCTGATTTTTTTTACAATGGACTTTACTCACGGTATCAGGAAAATCGGATTTTTTTCATCTGGGCTATTATCAGGAAAATTGGATTTTTTTCACCCAATACTTAATTCATGGTATCAGGAAAATCCGATTTTTTTCACCCTGGACTTTACTCACGGTATCAGGAAAATCGGATTTTTTTCATCTGGGCTATTATCAGGAAAATCGGATTTTTTTCACCCAATACTTAATTCATGGTATCAGGAAAATCGGATTTTTTTCACCCTGGACTTTACTCACGGTATAAGGAAAATCTTCTTTTTTTTCAGCTGGACTTTTACCCACGGTATAAGGAAAATCTTTTTTTCCCCACCAAAACTATTACCCACGGTATAAGGAAAATCTGATTTTTTTTACAATGGACTTTACTCACGGTATCAGGAAAATCGGATTTTTTTCATCTGGGCTATTATCAGGAAAATCGGATTTTTTTCACCCAATACTTAATTCATGGTATCAGGAAAATCCGATTTTTTTCACCCTGGACTTTACTCACGGTATAAGGAAAATCTTTTTTTTTCAGCTGGACTATTACCCACGGTATAAGGGAAATCTTTTTTTCCCACCAAAACTATTTCCCACGGTATAAGGAAAATCTGAATTCAGAAGTGCTGCCTGTCCCTCGCGCAGGACCTACCAGGCAGACAGAGCTCACAAGCCTCAATGCGTGGATGAGGCGGTGGTGTCGAGAGGAGGGCTTCAGATTTGTCAGGAACTGGAGAACATTTTGGGACAAGCCAAATCTGTTCAGGAGGGATGGGTTGCATTTAAACCATGATGGGACCAGATTGCTGGCACTCAACATCAAAAAGGCTGCAGAGCAGCTTTTAAACTGATAACTGGGGGAAAGCCGACAGGAGCTGGGCAGCATCCGGTTCGGGAAAGTGTGTACTTGAGTAGTGAGGAGGATGCAAAAATTACTGAGCAGAGCAAGGAGCTAGTCAACAGCACTCTAGCAGAAGGATGCAAGAGGCAGTCTAACAATGCAACTAGACTCAAAAGACTGTATCAGGAAAGCATATATAAATGCTTGTATACAAATGCCAGAAGCCTCCGGAACAAAATAGGGGAGCTGGAATACTTAGCAATAGATAAAAATATTGATATTATTGGTATCACTGAAACCTGGTGGACGGATGATAACCAATGGGATACAGTTATCCCAGGCTACAAACTGTACAGGAAGGATAGGAAGGGGCAAACAGGAGGTGGTGTAGCCTTGTATGTCAAAGAAGTGATAAAATCGTATGAATTGGAATATCTAGGTGATTTGGAGTCACCATTAGAAGCTCTGTGGGTAAGAGTACCAGGCCACAAGGATGGTCTAACAGTAGGCATATACTATCGGCCTCCGACCCAAACTCTTGAGGGAGACTGGCAGTTGGAGAATGTTGTAAAGGAGGCATCCAGGAAGGGAAGCCTGGTTATAATGGGGGACTTCAATTACCCTCACATAGACTGGGTGAACTGTTGTTCAGCACATGATAAAGAGATAAAGTTCCTAGATATGCTCAATGATTGTTCCCTGGGACAGATGGTTGAAGACCCAACTAGAGGTACAAGAATCCTTGACTTGATTCTGAGTAATACTCAGGATCTGGTGCAAGATGTTAATGTGACTGATCCAATAGGGAACAGTGACCACAACTCAATTATGTTTAACTTGATCATAGACCGCAAGTCACTGATAAAATCTAACACAGAGACCTTAAATTTTCAAAAAGGAAATTTCCCAAAAATGAGGAAACTAGTAAAAAAGAAACTGAAAGGGAAAATTGAGAGAGTCCAAACACTCCAAGAGGCATGGAGGCTGTTTACAAAAACAATAACAGAGGCTCAATTGGAATGCATACCCAAAAGGAAAAAGGGCACTGCCAGGTCCAAGAGGACTCCGATGTGGCTTACAGGAGCTGTTCGGGAAGTGATCAAGAGCAAGAAAAGCTCATTTAGAAGATGGAAGGCTTGTCCAAATGAGGACAGCAGGCAGAAACATAAATTCTGGCAGAACAAATGCAAGGCAACAATCAGGAAAGCAAAGCAAGACTTTGAGGAGCGTATAGCTAAAAATACTCAGAGAAATAACAAAGACTTCTTTAAGTACATTAGAAGTAAGAACCCAACTAGGAAGGCCATTGGACCATTAGATGACAATGGAAGGCAAGGGGTTATTAAAGAGGAAACAGAGATTGCAGAGAGACTCAATGAATTCTTTGCTTCAGTATTCACTGAAGAAGACAGAGACCACATGCCCAAAACAGAGCCTATCTTCGTAGGGAGGGAAACCGAAGAATTAAGCAAGATAGAAATAACCAGGGAGGAGGTCCTTGCATGTCTTGTTAAGCTAAACACTAACAAATCCCCAGGACCAGATGGCATCCATCCACGAGTTCTCAGGGAACTTAAAGATGAAATTGCTGATATCCTAGCCAAAATATATAATCTTTCCCTCAAATCAGGCTTTGTGCCTGATGACTGGAAGGTAGCGAATGTAACACCAATTTTCAAAAAAGGATCCAGGGGTGATCCAGGAAATTACCGGCCTGTCAGTTTGACATGTGTCCCAGGTAAAGTGATGGAAACCATCCTAAAAGACAGAATTAATAGTTACATAGAAGAGAAGGCACTGCTAAAGGAGAGCCAACATGGCTTTTGCAAGGGCAAATCATGCCTCACTAATCTGTTGGAATTTTTTGAGAGTGTCAACAAGCATGTGGATAAGGGGGATCCAGTTGACATTGTTTATCTGGACTTTCAGAAGGCTTTTGACAAGGTCCCACACCAAAGGCTCTTGAATAAACTTACCAGTCATGGAATAAAGGGACAGGTCTTGTCCTGGATCAGCAACTGGCTAAGGGACAGGAAACAGAGGGTAGCACTAAATGGACACTTCTCCAAGTGGAGGGAAGTAAAGAGTGGGGTCCCCCAAGGTTCAGTACTGGGACCCCTGCTTTTCAACCTCTTCATAAATGATCTAGAGGTAGGAGTAAAAAGCAAGGTAGCCAAATTTGCTGACGACACTAAATTATACAGGGTAGTGAAAACTGTGAGAGATTGTGAAGAGCTCCAAAGGGATCTCTTGACACTGGGGGAGGGGGCAAAACAGTGGCAAATGAGCTTCAACATCAGTAAGTGCAGAGTGATGCATGTTGGGGCAAAAAACCCCAATTACATTTATAAACTGATGGGGTCTGAACTCTCTGCGACAAACCAGGAAAGGGACCTTGGTGTCCTGGTGGACAGCTCAATGAAGGTGTCAACCCAGTGTGCCTCAGCAGTGAAAAAAGCAAACTCAATGTTAGGGATCATTAGGAAGGGTATAGAAAATAAGTCAGCAAGTGTCATTTTGCCTCTTTATAAATCTATGGTGAGGCCCCATCTGGAATATTGTGTACAGTTCTGGTCGCCATACCTCCAGAAGGATATTATGGACTTGGAGAAAGTACAGAGGAGGGCAACCAGAATGATTAGGGGACTGGAACACCTTCCTTACCATCTGAGGCTGCAACGGTTGGGCCTTTTCACTCTTGAACGACGGCGTCTAAGAGGTGACCTGATTGAAGTTTATAAAATCATGCACGGTGTGGACAAGGTAGATAAGGAAAAACTGTTTTCCCTATCGCACAACACTAGAACTAGGGGACACTCCATGAAACTTTTGGGTACTAGTTCTCAAACAAATAAGAGAAAGTACTTTTTCACCCAGAGGATTACTGGTCTATGGAACTCCCTGCCAGAAGAAGTGGTGACAGCTGTCAGTCTTCACAGCTTTAAGAAAGGATTAGACAAGTTCATGGAGGACAAGGCTATCAATGGCTATAATTATGGCTACCTAAGGACAACCTCCGGGTTGGAGAGATAGGCAGGATATCTCTCAATGCCATTTCCAGGGAATCCTAAGCAGGTGAAGGCATCTCCTTGGGAATACCCTGAAGGAAATGGTGAGCCACTGTGTGAGACAGAATGCTGGACTGGATGGGCTGTGGCCTGTTCCAGCAAAGCTGTTCTTATGTTCTTATGTTCTTATGATTTTTTTTACAATGGACTTTACTCACGGTATCAGGAAAATCGGATTTTTTTCACCTGGTCTATTACCCACAGTATCAGGAAAATCGCATTTTTTTTCACCCTGGACTTTATTCACGGTATCAGGAAAATCTGATTTTTTCCACCTGGACTATTACCCACGGTATCAGGAAAATCTGATTTTTTCACCTAAACTATTACCCACGGTATAAGGAAAATCTGATTTTTTTTACCCTGGACTTTACTCACGGTATCAGGAAAATCGGATTTTTTTCACCTGGACTATTACCCATGGTATAAGGAAAAAAATTTTTTTTCACCTGGACAATTACACACGGTATCAGGAAAATCGGATTTTTTTCATCTGGACTACTATCAGGAAAATCGGATTTTTTTCACCCAATACTTTATTCACGGTATCAGGAAAATCAGATTTTTTTCACCCTGGACATTACTCACGGTATCAGGAAAATCTATTTTTTTCCACCTGGATTATTACCCACTGTATCTGTTAAATCTGATTTTTTTTTTCCCTGGACTAATACCCACGGTATAAGGAAAATCTTTTTTTTTTCAGCTGGACTATTACCCACGGTATCAGGGAAATCGGATTTTTTTCACCCAAGACTTTATTCACGGTATCAGGAAAATCGGATTTTTTTTCACCTGGTCTATTACCCACAGAATCAGGAAAATCGGATTTTTTTCACCCTGGACTTTATTCACGGTATCAGGAAAATCTGATTATTTTCCACCTGGACTATTACCCACGGTATAAGGAAAATCTGATTTTTTTTACAATGGACTTTACTCACGGTATCAGGAAAATCGGATTTTTTTCATCTGGGCTATTATCAGGAAAATCGGATTTTTTTCACCCAATACTTAATTCATGGTATCAGGAAAATCCGATTTTTTTCACCCTGGACTTTACTCACGGTATAAGGAAAATCTTTTTTTTTTCAGCTGGACTATTACCCACGGTATAAGGAAAATCTTTTTTTTCCCACCAAAACTATTACCCACGGTATAAGGAAAATCTGATTTTTTTCATCTGGACTACTATCAGGAAAATCGGATTTTTTTCACCCAATACTTTATTCACGGTATCAGGAAAATCAGATTTGTTTCACCCTGGACTTTACTCACGGTATCAGGAAAATCTATTTTTTTCCACCTGGATTATTACCCACTGTATCTGTTAAATCTGATTTTTTTCCCCTGGACTATTACCCACGGTATAAGGAAAATCTTTTTTTTCCAGCTGGACTATTACCCACGGTATCAGGAAAATCGGATTTTTTTCACCCAAGACTTTATTCACGGTATCAGGAAAATCGGATTTTTTTCACCCTGGACTTTACTCACAGTATCAGGAAAATCGGATTTTTTTTCACCCTGGACTTTACTCACATTATAAGAAAAATTGGATTTTTTTCACCCAAGACTTCATTCACGGTATCAGGAAAATCTGATTTTTTCCACCTGGACTGTTACCCACGGTATCAGGAAAATCTGATTTTTTCCACCTGGACTGTTACCCATGGTATCAGGAAAATTGGATTTTTTCACCCTGGACTTTACTCATGGTATCAGGAAAATCGGATTTTTTTCATCCTGGACTTTACTCACGGTATCAGGAAAATCGGATTTTTTTCACCTGGTCTATTACCCACAGTATCAGGAAAATCGGATTTTTTTCACCCTGGACTTTATTCACGGTATCAGGAAAATCTGATTTTTTTCCACCTGGACTATTACCCACGGTATAAGGAAAATCTGATTTTTTTTACAATGGACTTTACTCACGCTATCAGGAAAATCGGATTTTTTTCATCTGGGCTATTATCAGGAAAATCGGATTTTTTTCACCCAATACTTAATTCATGGTATCAGGAAAATCCGATTTTTTTCACCCTGGACTTTACTCACGGTATAAGGAAAATCTTTTTTTTTCAGCTGGACTATTACCCACGGTATAAGGAAAATCTTTTTTTCCCACCAAAACTATTACCCACGGTATAAGGAAAATCTGATTTTTTTTACAATGGACTTTACTCACGGTATCAGGAAAATCGGATTTTTTTGATCTGGGCTATTATCAGGAAAATCGGATGTTTTTCACCCAATACTTAATTCATGGTATCAGGAAAATCGGATTTTTTTCACCCTGGACTTTACTCACGGTATAAGGAAAATCTTTTTTTTTTCAGCTGGACTATTACCCACGGTATAAGGAAAATCGGATTTTTTCACCCAAGACTTTATTCACGGTATCAGGAATATCGGATTTTTTTCACCTGGTCTATTACCCACAGTATCAGGAAAATCGGATTTTTTTCGCCTAAACTTTATTCACTGTATGAGGAAAATCCGATTTTTTTCACCATGGTCTTAACTCACTGTATCATGAAAATCGGATTTTTTTCACCCTGGACTTTACTCACGGTATCAGGAAAATCTGACTTTTTTTACCCTGGACTTTACTCACGGTATCAGGAAAATCAAATTTTTTCACCCAATACTTTATTCATGGTATCAGGGAAATCTGATTTTTTTCACCCTGGTCTTCACTCACGCTATCAGGAATATCCGATTTTTTTCACCCTGGACTTTACTCACGGTATCAGGAAAATCTATTTTTTTCCACCTGGATTATTACCCACTGTATCTGTTAAATCTGATTTTTTTTCCCCTGGACTATTACCCACTGTATAAGGAAAATCTTTTTTTTTCAGCTGGACTATTACCCACGGTATCAGGAAAATCAGATTTTTTTCACCCAAGACTTTATTCACGGTATCAGGAAAATCGGATTTTTTTCACCCTGGACTTTACTCACAGTATCAGGAAAATCGGATTTTTTTTCACCCCGGACTTTACTCACATTATAAGAAAAATTGGATTTTTTTCACCCAAGACTTCATTCACGGTATCAGGAAAATCTGATTTTTTCCACCTGGACTGTTACCCACGGTATCAGGAAAATCTGATTTTTTCCACCTGGACTGTTACCCATGGTATCAGGAAAATCGGATTTTTTCACCCTGGACTTTACTCATGGTATCAGGAAAATCGGATTTTTTTCACCCTGGACTTTACTCACGGTATCAGGAAAATCGGATTTTTTTCACCTGGTCTATTACCCACAGTATCAGGAAAATCGGATTTTTTTCACCCTGGACTTTATTCACGGTATCAGGAAAATCTGATTATTTTCCACCTGGACTATTACCCACGGTATAAGGAAAATCTGATTTTTTTTACAATGGACTTTACTCACGGTATCAGGAAAATCGGATTTTTTTCATCTGGGCTATTATCAGGAAAATCGGATTTTTTTCACCCAATACTTAATTCATGGTATCAGGAAAATCCGATTTTTTTCACCCTGGACTTTACTCACGGTATAAGGAAAATCTTTTTTTTTTCAGCTGGACTATTACCCACGGTATAAGGAAAATCTTTTTTTTCCCACCAAAACTATTACCCACGGTATAAGGAAAATCTGATTTTTTTCATCTGGACTACTATCAGGAAAATCGGATTTTTTTCACCCAATACTTTATTCACGGTATCAGGAAAATCAGATTTTTTTCACCCTGGACTTTACTCACGGTATCAGGAAAATCTATTTTTTTCCACCTGGATTATTACCCACTGCATCTGTTAAATCTGATTTTTTTCCCCTGGACTATTACCCACGGTATAAGGAAAATCTTTTTTTTTCAGCTGGACTATTACCCACGGTATCAGGAAAATCGGATTTTTTTCACCCAAGACTTTATTCACGGTATCAGGAAAATCGGATTTTTTTCACCCTGGACTTTACTCACAGTATCAGGAAAATCTGATTTTTTCCACCTGGACTGTTACCCATGGTATCAGGAAAATTGGATTTTTTCACCCTGGACTTTACTCACATTATAAGAAAAATTGGATTTTTTTTCACCCAAGACTTCATTCACGGTATCAGGAAAATCTGATTTTTTCCACCTGGACTGTTACCCACGGTATCAGGAAAATCTGATTTTTTCCACCTGGACTTTACTCATGGTATCAGGAAAATCGGATTTTTTTCATCCTGGACTTTACTCACGGTATCAGGAAAATCGGATTTTTTTCACCTGGTCTATTACCCACAGTATCAGGAAAATCGGATTTTTTTCACCCTGGACTTTATTCACGGTATCAGGAAAATCTGATTTTTTTCCACCTGGACTATTACCCACGGTATAAGGAAAATCTGATTTTTTTTACAATGGACTTTACTCACGGTATCAGGAAAATCGGATTTTTTTCATCTGGGCTATTATCAGGAAAATTGGATTTTTTTCACCCAATACTTAATTCATGGTATCAGGAAAATCCGATTTTTTTCACCCTGGACTTTACTCACGGTATAAGGAAAATCTTTTTTTTTTCAGCTGGACTATTACCCACGGTATAAGGAAAATCTTTTTTTTCCACCAAAACTATTACCCACGGTATCAGGAAAATCGGATTTTTTTCACCCAAGACTTTATTCATGGTATCAGGAAAATCGGATTTTTTTCACCCTGGACTTTATTCACGGTATCAGGAAAATCGGATTTTTTTCACCCTGGACTTTACTCACAGTATCAGGAAAATCAGATTTTTTTCACCCTGGACTTTACTCACATTATAAGAAAAATTGGATTTTTTTCACCCAAGACTTCATTCACGGTATCAGGAAAATCTGATTTTTTCCACCTGGACTGTTACCCATGGTATCAGGAAAATCGGATTTTTTCACCCTGGACTTTACTCATGGTATCAGGAAAATCGGATTTTTTTCATCCTGGACTTTACTCACGGTATCAGGAAAATCTATTTTTTTTCACCCAAGACTTTATTTACGGTATCAAGAAAATCCGATTTTTTTCACCCTGGTCTTTACCCACGGTATAAGGAAAATCTTTTTTTTTCAGCTGGACTATTACCCACGGTATCAGGAAAATCGGATTTTTTTCACCCAAGACTTTATTCACGGTATCAGGAAAATCGGATTTTTTTCACCCTGGACTTTACTCACAGTATCAGGAAAATCAGATTTTTTTTCACCCTGGACTTTACTCACATTATAAGAAAAATTGGATTTTTTTCACCCAAGACTTCATTCACGGTATCAGGAAAATCTGATTTTTTCTACCTGGACTGTTACCCATGGTATCAGGAAAATCAGATTTTTTCACCCTGGACTTTACTCATGGTATCAGGAAAATCGGATTTTTTTCATCCTGGACTTTACTCACGGTATCAGGAAAATCGGATTTTTTTCACCTGGTCTATTACCCACAGAATCAGGAAAATCGGATTTTTTTCACCCTGGACTTTATTCACGGTATCAGGAAAATCTGATTTTTTTCCACCTGGACTATTACCCACGGTATAAGGAAAATCTGATTTTTTTTACAATGGACTTTACTCACGGTATCAGGAAAATCGGATTTTTTTCATCTGGGCTATTATCAGGAAAATCGGATTTTTTTCACCCAATACTTAATTCATGGTATCAGGAAAATCCGATTTTTTTCACCCTGGACTTTACTCACGGTATAAGGAAAATCTTTTTTTTCCCACCAAAACTATTACCCACGGTATAAGGAAAATCTGATTTTTTTTACAATGGACTTTACTCACGGTATCAGGAAATTCGAATTTTTTTCACCTGGTCTATTACTCACAGTATCAGGAAAATCGGATTTTTTTTTCACCCTGGACTTTACTCACATTATAAGAAAAATTGGATTTTTTTCACCCAAGACTTCATTCACGGTATCAGGAAAATCTGATTTTTTCCACCTGGACTGTTACCCATGGTATCAGGAAAATCGGATTTTTTCACCCTGGACTTTACTCATGGTATCAGGAAAATCGGATTTTTTTCATCCTGGACTTTACTCACGGTATCAGGAAAATCGGATTTTTTTCACCTGGTCTATTACTCACAGTATCAGGAAAATCGGATTTTTTTTCACCCTGGACTTTACTCACATTATAAGAAAAAATTGGATTTTTTTCACCCAAGACTTCATTCACGGTATCAGGAAAATCTGATTTTTTCCACCTGGACTGTTACCCACGGTATAAGGAAAATCTGATTTTTTTTACAATGGACTTTACTCACGGTATCAGGAAAATCGGATTTTTTTCATCTGGGCTATTATCAGGAAAATTGGATTTTTTTCACCCAATACTTAATTCATGGTATCAGGAAAAACCGATTTTTTTCACCCTGGACTTTACTCACGGTATAAGGAAAATCTTTTTTTTCCACCAAAAATATTACCCACGGTATCAGGAAAATCGGATTTTTTTCACCCAAGACTTTATTCACGGTATCAGGAAAATCGGATTTTTTTCACCCTGGACTTTATTCACGGTATCAGGAAAATCGGAGTTTTTTCACCCTGGACTTTACTCACATGGTATCAGGAAAATCAGATTTTTTTCACCCTGGACTTTACTCACATTATAAGAAAAATTGGATTTTTTTCACCCAAGACTTCATTCACGGTATCAGGAAAATCTGATTTTTTCCACCTGGACTGTTACCCATGGTATCAGGAAAATCGGATTTTTTCACCCTGGACTTTACTCATGGTATCAGGAAAATCGGATTTTTTTCATCCTGGACTTTACTCACGGTATCAGGAAAATCTATTTTTTTTCACCCAAGACTTTATTTACGGTATCAAGAAAATCCGATTTTTTTCACCCTGGTCTTTACCCACGGTATAAGGAAAATCTTTTTTTTCCAGCTGGACTATTACCCACGGTATCAGGAAAATCGGATTTTTTTCACCCAAGACTTTATTCACGGTATCAGGAAAATCGGATTTTTTTCACCCTGGACTTTACTCACAGTATCAGGAAAATCGGATTTTTTTCACCCTGGACTTTACTCACAGTATCAGGAAAATCGGATTTTTTTCACCCTGGACTTTATGCACGGTATCAGGAACATCTGATTTTTTTCCACCTGGACTATTACCCACGGTATAAGGAAAATCTGATTTTTTTTACAATGGACTTTACTCACGGTATCAGGAAAATCGGATTTTTTCATCTGGTCTATTATCAGGAAAATCGGATTTTTTTCACCCAATACTTAATTCATGGTATCAGGAAAATCCGATTTTTTTCACCCTGGACTTTACTCACAGTATAAGGAAAATCTTTTTTTCCCCACCAAAACTATTACCCACGGTATAAGGAAAATCTGATTTTTTTTACAATGGACTTTACTCACGGTATCAGGAAAATCGGATTTTTTTTCACCCTGGACTTTATTCACGGTATCAGGAAAATCTGATTTTTTCCACCTGGACTATTACCCACGGTATCAGGAAAATCTGATTTTTTCACCTAAACTATTACCCACGGTATAAGGAAAATCTGATTTTTTTTACCCTGGACTTTACTCACGGTATCAGGAAAATCGCATTTTTTTCACCTGGACTATTACCCATGGTATAAGGAAAAAAATTTTTTTCACCTGGACAATTACACACGGTATCAGGAAAATCGGATTTTTTTCATCTGGACTACTATCAAGAAAATCGGATTTTTTTCACCCAATACTTTATTCACGGTATCAGGAAAATCAGATTTTTTTTCACCCTGGACTTTACTCACGGTATCAGGAAAATCTATTTTTTCCCACCTGGATTATTACCCACTGTATCTGTTAAATCTGATTTTTTCCCCCTGGACTGTTACCCATGGTATAAGGAAAATCTTTTTTTTTTTCAGCTGGACTATTACCCACGGTATCAGGAAAATCGGATTTTTTTCACCCAAGACTTTATTCACGGTATCAGGAAAATCGGATTTTTTTCACCCTGGACTTTACTCACAGTATCAGGAAAATCGGATTTTTTTCACCCTGGACTTTACTCACATTATAAGAAAAATTGGATTTTTTTCACCCAAGACTTCATTCACGGTATCAGGAAAATCTGATTTTTTCCACCTGGACTGTTACCCACGGTATCAGGAAAATCTGATTTTTTCCACCTGGACTATTACCCACGGTATAAGGAAAATCTTTTTTTTTCATCTGGACTATTACCCACGGTATCAGGAAAATCGGATTTTTTTCCCCCAAGACTTTATTCACGGTATCAGGAAAATCGGATTTTTTTCACCCTGGACTTTACTCACAGTATCAGGAAAATCAGATTTTTTTCACCCTGGACTTTACTCACATTATAAGAAAAATTGGATTTTTTTCACCCAAGACTTCATTCACGGTATCAGGAAAATCTCATTTTTTCCACCTGGACTGTTACCCATGGTATCAGGAAAATCGGATTTTTTCACCCTGGACTTTACTCATGGTATCAGGAAAATCGGATTTTTTTCATCCTGGACTTTACTCACGGTATCAGGAAAATCGGATTTTTTTCACCTGGTCTATTACCCACAGAATCAGGAAAATCGGATTTTTGTCACCCTGGACTTTACTCACGGTATCAGGAAAATCTATTTTTTCCCACCTGGATTATTACCCACTGTATCTGTTAAATCTGATTTTTTCCCCCTGGACTGTTACCCATGGTATAAGGAAAATCTTTTTTTTTTTCAGCTGGACTATTACCCACGGTATCAGGAAAATCGGATTTTTTTCACCCAAGACTTTATTCACGGTATCAGGAAAATCGGATTTTTTTCACCCTGGACTTTACTCACAGTATCAGGAAAATCGGATTTTTTTCACCCTGGACTTTACTCACATTATAAGAAAAATTGGATTTTTTTCACCCAAGACTTCATTCACGGTATCAGGAAAATCTGATTTTTTCCACCTGGACTGTTACCCACGGTATCAGGAAAATCTGATTTTTTCCACCTGGACTATTACCCACGGTATAAGGAAAATCTTTTTTTTTTCATCTGGACTATTACCCACGGTATCAGGAAAATCGGATTTTTTTCCCCCAAGACTTTATTCACGGTATCAGGAAAATCGGATTTTTTTCACCCTGGACTTTACTCACAGTATCAGGAAAATCAGATTTTTTTCACCCTGGACTTTACTCACATTATAAGAAAAATTGGATTTTTTTCACCCAAGACTTCATTCACGGTATCAGGAAAATCTCATTTTTTCCACCTGGACTGTTACCCATGGTATCAGGAAAATCGGATTTTTTCACCCTGGACTTTACTCATGGTATCAGGAAAATCGGATTTTTTTCATCCTGGACTTTACTCACGGTATCAGGAAAATCGGATTTTTTTCACCTGGTCTATTACCCACAGAATCAGGAAAATCGGATTTTTGTCACCCTGGACTTTATTCACGGTATCAGGAAAATCTGATTTTTTTCCACCTGGACTATTACCCACGGTATAAGGAAAATCTGATTTTTTTTACAATGGACTTTACTCACGGTATCAGGAAAATCGGATTTTTTTCATCTGGGCTATTATCAGGAAAATCGGATTTTTTTCACCCAATACTTAATTCATGGTATCAGGAAAATCCGATTTTTTTCACCCTGGACTTTACTCACGGTATAAGGAAAATCTTTTTTTTTCAGCTGGACTATTACCCACGGTATAAGGAAAATCTTTTTTTTTCCACCAAAACTATTACCCACGGTATAAGGAAAATCTGATTTTTTTCATCTGGACTACTATCAGGAAAATCGGATTTTTTTCACCCAATACTTTATTCACGGTATCAGGAAAATCAGATTTTTTTCACCCTGGACTTTACTCACGGTATCAGGAAAATCTATTTTTTTCCACCTGGATTATTACCCACTGTATCTGTTAAATCTGATTTTTTTTCCCCTGGACTATTACCCACGGTATAAGGAAAATCTTTTTTTTTCAGCTGGACTATTACCCACGGTATCAGGAAAATCGGATTTTTTTCACCCAAGACTTTATTCACGGTATCAGGAAAATCGGATTTTTTTCACCCTGGACTTTACTCACAGTATCAGGAAAATCGGATTTTTTTTCACCTGGACTTTACTCACATTATAAGAAAAATTGGATTTTTTTCACCCAAGACTTCATTCACGGTATCAGGAAAATCTGATTTTTTCCACCTGGACTGTTACCCATGGTATCAGGAAAATCTGATTTTTTCCACCTGGACTGTTACCCATGGTATCAGGAAAATCGGATTTTTTCACCCTGGACTTTACTCATGGTATCAGGAAAATCGGATTTTTTTTCATCCTGGACTTTACTCACGGTATCAGGAAAATCAGATTTTTTTTACCCAAACTTTATTAACTGTATCAGGAAAATCTGTTTTTTTTCACCATGGTCTTCACTCACGGTATCAGGAAAATTGGATTTTTTTGATCTGGACTATTACCCACGGTATCTGGAAAGTCTGATTTTTCTCCCTGGCCTTTACTCGTGGTATCAGGAAAATCTGATTTTTTTCACCTGGACTATTACCCACAGTATCAGGAAAAGCGGATTTTTTTCACCGAAGACTTTATTCACGGTATCAGGAAAATCAGATTTTTTTCACCCTGGACTTTACTCACGGTATCAGGAAAATCTGATTTTTTCACCTAGACTATTACCCACGGTATAAGGAAAATCTGATTTTTTTTCACCTGGACTATTACCCACAGTATCTGGAAAATTTGATTTTTTTTTCCCCTGGACTATTACACACAGTATCTAGAAAATCTGATTTTTTCCCCCCTGGACTATTACCCACTGTATTAGGAAAATCTGGTTTTTTCCCCTGGACTATTACCCATGGTATCAGGAAAATCTGATTTTTTTCACCTGGACTATTATCAGGAAAATCGGATTTTTTTTCACCCTAGACTTTATTCACGGTATAAGGAAAATCCGATTTTTTTCACCCACGATTTTATTCACGGTATCAGGAAAATCGGATTTTTTTCACCAAGACTATTACCCATAGTATACGGAAAATCTGATTTTTTTCACCCAAGACTTTATTCACGGTATCAGGTAAAGACGATTTTTTTCACCCTGGACTTTACTCACTGTATCAGGAAAATCTATTTTTTTTCACCTGGACTATTACCCACTGTATCTGGAAAATCTGATTTTTTTCCCCCTGGACTTTGCTCACGGTATCAGGGAAAATCGGATTTTTTTTCACCCTGGACTTTACTCATGGTATCAGGAAAATCGGATTTTTTTCACCTGGACTATTACCCACAGTATCAGGAAAATCGGATTTTTTTTCATCTGGACTATTATCAGGAAAATCGGATTTTTTTCACCCAAGACTTTATTCACGGTATCAGGAAAAGCCGATTTTTTTCACCCAAGACTTCATTCACGGTATCAGGAAAATCTGATTTTTTCCACCTGGACTGTTACCCACGGTATCAGGAAAATCTGTTTTTTTTTCACCCTGGACTTTACTCATGGTATCAGGAAAATCGGATTTTTTTCACCCAAGACTTTATTCACGGTATAAGGAAAATCGGATTTTTTTCACCTGGACTATTACCCACGGTATAAGGAAAATCTGATTTTTTCACCTGGGACTTTACTCACGGTATCAGGAAAATCCGATTTATTTCACCCAAGACTTTATTCACGGCATCAGGGAAATCTGATTTTTTTCCCCCTGGTCTTCACTCACGCTATCAGGAATATCCGATTTTTTTCACCCTGGACTTTACTCACGGTATCAGGAAAATCGAATTTTTTTCATCTGGACTATTACCCAAGGTATCAGGAAAATCTATTTTTTTTCACCTGGACTATTCCACACGGTTCCAGGAACATCGGATTTTTTTTCACCTGGACTATTACCCACGGTATCAGGAAAATCGGATTTTTTTTCACATGGACTATTAGCCACAGTATAAGGAAAATCTATTTTTTTTCCAGCTGGACTATTACCCACGGTATCAGGAAAATCTCATTTTTTCACCTAGACTAGTACCCACGGTATCAGGAAAATCGGATTTTTTTCACCTGGACTATTACCCATGGTATAAGGAAAATCGGATTTTTTTCAGCTGGACTATTACCCACGGTATCAGGAAAATCGGATATTATTCACCTGGACTATTACCCACAGTATCAGGAAAATCGGATTTTTTTCACCCAAGACTTTATTCACGGTATCAGGAAATTCCGATTTGTTTCATCCTGGACTTTACTCACGGTATCAGGGAAAATCGGATTATTTTCACAATGATTTTACCCACGCTATCAGGAAAATCGGATTTTTTCACCTGGACTTTACTCACGGTATCAGGAAAATCTATTTTTTTCCACCTGGACTATTACGCACTGTATCTGGAAAATCTGATTTTTTTCCCCCTGGACTTTACTCACGGTATCAGGAAAAACGGATTTTTTTCCTGGACTATTATCAGGAAAATCGGATTTTTTCAGCCAATACTTTATACACGGTATCAGGAAAATCCGATTTTTTTTCACCCTAGACTTTATTCACGGTATACGGAAAATCGGATTTTTTTCACCCAAGACTTTATTCACGGTATAAGGAAAATCTGATTTTTTCACCTGGGACTTTACTCACGGTATCAGGAAAATCGGATTTTTTTTCACCTGGTCTATTACCCACAGTATCAGGAAAATCGGATTTTTTTCGCCTAAACTTTATTCACTGTATCAGGAAAATCCGATTTTTTTCACCATGGTCTTCACTCACGGTATAATGAAAATCGGATTTTTTTCACCCTGGACTTTACTCAAGGTATCAGGAAAATCGGATTTTTTTCACCCAAACTTTATTCACTGTATCAGGAAAATTCGATTTTTTTCACCATGGTCTTCACTCACGGTATCAGGAAAATCAAATTTTTTTCACCCAAGACTTTATTCACGGTATCAGGGAAATCTGATTTTTTTCACCCTGGTCTTCACTCACGCTAACAGGAATGTCCGATTTTTTTCACCCTGGACTTTACTCACGGTATCAGGAAAATCTAATTTTTTTCCACCTGGACTATTACCCACGGTATCAGGAAAATCGGATTTTTTTCACCATAGACTTTATTCACGGTATCATGAAAATCTGATTTTTTTCCCCCTGGCCTGTTACCCATGGTATCAGTAAAATCGAATTTTTTTCACCCTAGACTTTACTCATGGTATCAGGAAAATTGGATTTTTTTCACCTGGTCTATAACCCACAGTATCAGGAAAATCGGATTTTTTTCACCCAAGACTTTATTCATGGTATCAGGAAAATCCGATTTTTTTCACCCAAGACTTCATTCACGGTATCAGGAAAATCCGATTTTTTTCACCATGGTCTTCACTCACGGTATCAGGAAAATCAAATTTTTTTCACCCAAGACTTTATTCACGGTATCAGGGAAATCTGATTTTTTTCACCCTGGTCTTCACTCACGCTATCAGGAATATCCGATTTTTTTCACCCTGGACTTTACTCACGGTATCAGGAAAATCTATTTTTTTCCACCTGGACTATTACCCACTGTATCTGGAAAATCTGATTTTTCCCCCTGGACTATTACCCACGGTATAAGGAAAATCTGATTTTTTTCACCCTAGTCTTTACTCATGGTATCAGGAAAATCGGATTTTTTTCACCCTGGACTGTACTCACGGTATCAGGAAAATTGGATTTTTTTCACCTGGTCTATTACCCACAGTATCAGGAAAATCGGATTTTTTTCACCCAAGACTTTATTCACGGTATCAGGAAAATCTGATTTTTTTCACCCTGGACTTTACTCACGGTATCAGGAAAATCTGATTTTTTCACCCTGGATTTTACTCATGGTATCAGGAAAATCGGATTTTTTTCACCCTAGACTTTACTCACGGTATCAGGAAAATCTGATTTTTTCACCTAGACTATTACCCACGGTATAAGGAAAATCTGATTTTTTTCACCTGGACTATTACCCACAGTATCTGGAAAATTTGATTTTTTTTCCCTGGACTATTACACACAGTATCTAGAAAATCTGATTTTTTTCCCCTGGACTATTACCCACTGTATTAGGAAAATCTGGTTTTTTTCCCCTGGACTATTACCCACGGTATCAGGAAAATCTGATTTTTTTCACCTGGACTATTATCAGGAAAATCGGATTTTTTTTCACCCTAGACTTTATTCACGGTATAAGGAAAATCCGATTTTTTTCACCCAGGATTTTATTCACGGTATCAGGAAAATCGGATTTTTTTCACCAAGACTATTACCCATAGTATACGGAAAATCTGATTTTTTTCACCCAAGACTTTATTCACGGTATCAGGTAAAGACGATTTTTTTCACCCTGGACTTTACTCACTGTATCAGGAAAATCTATTTTTTTTCACCCTGGATTTTACTCATGGTATCAGGAAAATCGGATTTTTTTCACCCTAGACTTTACTCACGGTATCAGGAAAATCTGATTTTTTCACCTAGACTATTACCCACGGTATAAGGAAAATCTGATTTTTTTCACCTGGACTATTACCCACAGTATCTGGAAAATTTGATTTTTTTCCCCTGGACTATTACACACAGTATCTAGAAAATCTGATTTTTTTTCCCCCTGGACTATTACCCACTGTATTAGGAAAATCTGGTTTTTTTCCCCTGGACTATTACCCACGGTATCAGGAAAATCTGATTTTTTTCACCTGGACTATTATCAGGAAAATCGGATTTTTTTTCACCCTAGACTTTATTCACGGTATAAGGAAAATCCGATTTTTTTCACCCAGGATTTTATTCACGGTATCAGGAAAATCGGATTTTTTTCACCAAGACTATTACCCATAGTATACGGAAAATCTGATTTTTTTCACCCAAGACTTTATTCACGGTATCAGGTAAAGACGATTTTTTTCACCCTGGACTTTGCTCACTGTATCAGGAAAATCTATTTTTTTTCACCTGGACTATTACCCACTGTATCTGGAAAATCTGATTTTTTTCCCCCTGGACTTTGCTCACGGTATCAGGGAAAATCGGATTTTTTTTCACCCTGGACTTTACTCATGGTATCAGGAAAATCGAATTTTTTTCACCTGGACTATTACCCACAGTATCAGGAAAATCGGATTTTTTTTCATCTGGACTATTATCAGGAAAATCGGATTTTTTTCACCCAAGACTTTATTCACGGTATCAGGAAAAGCCGATTTTTTTCACCCAAGACTTCATTCATGGTATCAGGAAAATCTGATTTTTTCCACCTGGACTGTTACCCACGGTATCAGGAAAATCTGTTTTTTTCCACCTGGACTGTTACCCACGGTATCAGGAAAATCGGATTTTTTCACCCTGGACTTTACTCATGGTATCAGGAAAATCTGATTTTTTCCCCCTGGACTATTACCCATTGTATTAGGAAAATCTGGTTTTTTCCCCTGGACTATTACCCACGGTATCAGGAAAATCTGATTTTTTTCACCTGGACTATTATCAGGAAAATCGGATTTTTTTTCACCCTAGACTTTATTCACGGTATAAGGAAAATCCGATTTTTTTCGCCCAGGATTTTATTCACGGTATCAGGAAAATTGGATTTTTTTCACCAAGACTATTACCCATAGTATACAGAAAATCTGATTTTTTTCACCCAAGACTTTATTCACGGTATCAGGTAAAGACGATTTTTTTCACCCTGGACTTTACTCACGGTATCAGGAAAATCTAATTTTTTTCCACCTGGATTATTACCCACTGTATCTGGAAAATCTGATTTTTTTCACCCTGGACTTTACTCACGGTATCAGGAAAAACGGATTTTTTTCACCTGGACCATTACCCACGGTATAAGGAAAATCTTTTTTTTTTCACCTGGACTATTACCCACGGTATCAGGAAAATCGGATTTTTTTCACCTGGACTATTATCAGGAAAATCGGATTTTTTTCACCCAATACTTTATTCACGGTATCAGGAAAATCCGATTTTTTTCACCCTAGACTTTATTCACGGTATCAGGAAAATCCGATTTTTTTCACCCAAGACTTCATTCACGGTATCATGAAAATCTGATTTTTTCCACCTGGACTGTTACCCACGTTATACGGAAAATTGAATTTTTTTCACCCAAGACTTTATTCACGGTATCAGGAAAATCGGATTTTTTTCACCTGCACTATTACCCACGGTATAAGGAAAATCTTTTTTTTCCACCTGGATTATTACCCACTGTATCTGGAAAATCTGATTTTTTTCACCCTGGACTTTACTCACGGTATCAGGAAAAACGGATTTTTTTTCACCTGGACCATTACCCACGGTATAAGGAAAATCTTTTTTTTTCACCTGGGACTTTACTCACGGTATCAGGAAAATCCGATTTATTTCACCCAAGACTTTATTCACGGCATCAGGGAAATCTGATTTTTTTCACCCTGGTCTTCACTCACGCTATCAGGAATATCCGATTTTTTTCACCCTGGACTTTACTCACGGTATCAGGAAAATCGGATTTCCCCCTGGCCTGTTACCCATGGTATCAGTAAAATCGAATTTTTTTCACCCTAGACTTTACTCATGGTATCAGGAAAATCGGATTTTTTTCACCTGGTCTATTACCCACAGTATCAGGAAAATCGGATTTTTTTCACCCAAGACTTTATTCACGGTATCAGGAAAATCCTATTTTTTTCACCCAAGACTTCATTCACGGTATCAGGAAAATCCGATTTTTTTCACCATGGTCTTCACTCACGGTATCAGGAAAATCAAATTTTTTTCACCCAAGACTTTATTCACGGTATCACGGAAATCTGATTTTTTTCACCCTGGTCTTCACTCACGCTATCAGGAATATCCGCTTTTTTTCACCCTGGACTTTACTCACGGTATCAGGAAAATCTATTTTTTTCCACCTGGACTATTACCCACTGTATCTGGAAAATCTGATTTTTTCCCCCTGGACTATTACCCACGGTATAAGGAAAATCTGATTTTTTTCACCCTAGTCTTTACTCATGGTATCAGGATAATCGGATTTTTTTCACCCTGGACTTTACTCACGGTATCAGGAAAATCGGATTTTTTTCACCTGGTCTATTACCCACAGTATGAGGAAAATCGGATTTTTTTCACCCAAGACTTTATTCACGGTATCAGGAAAATCAGATTTTTTCACCTAAACTATTACCCACGGTATCAGGAAAATCAGATTTTTTTCATCTGGACTATTATCAGGAAAATCGGATTTTTTTCACCCAAGACTTTATTCACGGTATCAGGAAAAGCCGATTTTTTTCACCCAAGACTTCATTCACGGTATCAGGAAAATCTGATTTTTTCCACCTGGACTGTTACCCACGGTATCAGGAAAATCTGATTTTTTTCCACCTGGACTGTTACCCATGGTATCAGGAAAATCGGATTTTTTCACCCTGGTCTTCTCTCACGCTATCAGGAATATCCGATTTTTTTCACCCTGGACTTTACTCATGGTATCAGGAAAATCTATTTTTTTCCACCAGGACTATTACCCACTGTATCTAGAAAACCTGATTTATTTCACCCTGGACTTTACTCACGGTATCAGGAAAAACGGATTTTTTTCACCTGGACCATTACCCACGGTATAAGGAAAATCTTTTTTTTCACCTGGGACTTTACTCACGGTATCAGGAAAATCCGATTTATTTCACCCAAGACTTTATTCACGGCATCAGGGAAATCTGATTTTTTTCAACCTGGTCTTCACTCACGCTATCAGGAACAGCCGATTTTTTTCACCCTGGACTTTACTCACGGTATCAGGAAAATCGGATTTCCCCCTGGCCTGTTACCCATGGTATCAGTAAAACCGAATTTTTTTCACCCTAGACTTTACTCATGGTATCAGGAAAATCGGATTTTTTTCACCTGGTCTATTACCCACAGTATCAGGAAAATCGGATTTTTTTCACCCAAGACTTTATTCACGGTATCAGGAAAATCCTATTTTTTTCACCCAAGACTTCATTCACGGTATCAGGAAAATCCGATTTTTTTCACCATGGTCTTCACTCACGGTATAAGGAAAATCAAATTTTTTTCACCCAAGACTTTATTCACGGTATCAGGGAAATCTGATTTTTTTCACCCTGGTCTTCACTCACGCTATCAGGAATATCCGATTTTTTTCACCCTGGACTTTACTCACGGTATCAGGAAAATCGGATTTCCCCCTGGCCTGTTACCCATGGTATCAGTAAAATCGAATTTTTTTCACCCTAGACTTTACTCATGGTATCAGGAAAAACGGATTTTTTTCACCTGGGCCATTACCCACGGTATAAGGAAAATCTTTTTTTTTCACCTGGACTATTACCCACGGTATCAGGAAAATCGGATTTTTTTCACCTGGACTATTATCAGGAAAATCGGATTTTTTTCACCCAATACTTTATTCACGGTATCAGGAAAATCCGATTTTTTTTCACCCTAGACTTTATTCACGGTATCAGGAAAATCCGATTTTTTTCACCCAAGACTTCATTCACGGTATCATGAAAATCTGATTTTTTCCACCTGCACTGTTACCCACGTTATACGGAAAATCGAATTTTTTTCACCCTGGACTTTACTCACGGTATCAGGAAAATCGGATTTTTTTCACCTGGTCTATTACCCACAGTATCAGGAAAATCGGATTTTTTTCACCCAAGACTTTATTCAAGGTATCAGGAAAATCTGATTTTTTTCACCCTGGACTTTACTCACGGTATCAGGAAAATCTGATTTTTTCACCTTGGATTTTACTCATGGTATCAGGAAAATCTGATTTTTTCACCTAGACTATTACCCATGGTATAAGGAAAATCTGATTTTTTTCACCTGGACTATTACCCACAGTATCTGGAAAATTTGATTTTTTTTTCCCTGGACTATTACACACAGTATCTAGAAAATCTGATTTTTTCCCCCCTGGACTATTACCCACTGTATTAGGAAAATCTGGTTTTTTTCCCCTGGACTATTACCCACGGTATCAGGAAAATCTGATTTTTTTCACCTGGACTATTATCAGGAAAATCGGATTTTTTTTCACCCAAGACTTTATTCACGGTATCAGGAAAATCCTATTTTTTTCACCCAAGACTTCATTCACGGTATCAGGAAAATCCGATTTTTTTCACCATGGTCTTCACTCACGGTATCAGGAAAATCAAATTTTTTTCACCCAAGACTTTATTCACGGTATCAGGGAAATCTGATTTTTTTCACCCTGGTCTTCACTCACGCTATCAGGAATATCCGCTTTTTTTCACCCTGGACTTTACTCACGGTATCAGGAAAATCTATTTTTTTCCACCTGGACTATTACCCACTGTATCTGGAAAATCTGATTTTTTCCCCCTGGACTATTACCCACGGTATAAGGAAAATCTGATTTTTTTCACCCTAGTCTTTACTCATGGTATCAGGAAAATCGGATTTTTTTCACCCTGGACTTTACTCACGGTATCAGGAAAATCGGATTTTTTTCACCTGGTCTATTACCCACAGTATGAGGAAAATCGGATTTTTTTCACCCAAGACTTTATTCACGGTATCAGGAAAATCTGATTTTTTCACCTAAACTATTACCCACGGTATCAGGAAAATCGGATTTTTTTCATCTGGACTATTATCAGGAAAATCGGATTTTTTTCACCCAAGACTTTATTCACGGTATCAGGAAAAGCCGATTTTTTTCACCCAAGACTTCATTCACGGTATCAGGAAAATCTGATTTTTTCCACCTGGACTGTTACCCACGGTATCATAAAAATCTGATTTTTTTCCACCTGGACTGTTACCCATGGTATCAGGAAAATCGGATTTTTTCACCCTGGTCTTCTCTTACGCTATCAGGAATATCCGATTTTTTTCACCCTGGACTTTACTCACGGTATCAGGAAAATCTATTTTTTTCCACCAGGACTATTACCCACTGTATCTAGAAAACCTGATTTTTTTTCACCCTGGACTTTACTCACGGTATCAGGAAAAACGGATTTTTTTCACCTGGACCATTACTCACGGTATCAGGAAAATCCGATTTATTTCACCCAAGACTTTATTCACGGCATCAGGGAAATCTGATTTTTTTCACCCTGGTCTTCACTCACGCTATCAGGAATATCCGATTTTTTTCACCCTGGACTTTACTCACGGTATCAGGAAAATCGGATTTCCCCCTGGCCTGTTACCCATGGTATCAGTAAAATCGAATTTTTTTCACCCTAGACTTTATTCATGGTATCAGGAAAATCGGATTTTTTTCACCTGGTCTATTACCCACAGTATCAGGAAAATCGGATTTTTTTCACCCAAGACTTTATTCACGGTATCAGGAAAATCGGATTTTTTTCACCCAAGACTTCATTCACGGTATCAGGAAAATCCGATTTTTTTCACCATGGTCTTCACTCACGGTATCAGGAAAATCAAATTTTTTTCACCCAAGACTTTATTCACGGTATCAGGGAAATCTGATTTTTTTCACCCTGGTCTTCACTCACGCTATCAGGAATATCCGCTTTTTTTCACCCTGGACTTTACTCACGGTATCAGGAAAATCTATTTTTTTCCACCTGGACTATTACCCACTGTATCTGGAAAATCTGATTTTTTTCCCCCTGGACTATTACCCACGGTATAAGGAAAATCTGATTTTTTTCACCCTAGTCTTTACTCATGGTATCAGGAAAATCGGATTTTTTTCACCCTGGACTTTACTCACGGTATCAGGAAAATCGGATTTTTTTTTCACCCAAAATTTATTCACTGTATCAGGAAAATCCGATTTTTTTCACCATGGTCTTCACTCACGGTATCAGGAAAATCAAATTTTTTTCACCCAAGACTTTATTCACGGTATCAGGGAAATCTGATTTTTTTCACCCTGGTCTTCACTCACGCTATCAGGAATATCCGATTTTTTTCACCCTGGACTTTACTCACGGTATCAGGAAAATCTATTTTTTTCCACCAGGACTATTACCCACTGTATCTAGAAAACCTGATTTTTTTCACCCTGGACTTTACTCACGGTATCAGGAAAAACGGATTTTTTTCACCTGGACCATTACCCACGGTATAAGGAAAAATTTTTTTCACGTGTACTATAACCCACGGTATCAGGAAAATCGGATTTTTTTCACCTGGACTATTATCAGGAAAATCGGATTTTTTTCACCCAATACTTTATACACGGTATCAGGATAATCCGATT
Source organism: Bradypodion ventrale (assembly GCA_035047345.1). Taxonomy (NCBI): domain Eukaryota; kingdom Metazoa; phylum Chordata; class Lepidosauria; order Squamata; family Chamaeleonidae; genus Bradypodion; species Bradypodion ventrale. Next base: position 80,355 of record JAWDJE010000003.1, read on the forward strand.
TTTTTCACCTGGACTATTACCCACGGTATAAGGAAAATCTTTTTTTTTCACCTGGACTATTACCCACGGTATCAGGAAAATCCGATTTTTTCACCCGGGACTTTACTCACAGTATCAGGAAAATCGGATTTTTTTCACCTGGTCTATTACCCACAGTATCAGGAAAATCGGATTTTTTTCGCCTAAACTTTATTCACTGTATCAGGAAAATCCGATTTGTTTCACCATGGTCTTCACTCACGGTATCAGGAAAATCGGATTTTTTTCACCTGCACTATTATCAGGAAAATCGGATTTTTTTTTCACCCAATACTTTATTCACGGTATCAGGAAAATCAGATTTTTTTCACCTGGATTATTACCCACGGTATAAGGAAAATCTTTTTTTTTCACCTGGACTATTACTCACGGTATTATGAAAATCGGATTTTTTTCACCCTGGACTTTACTCACGGTATCAGGAAAATCGGATTTTTTTTCACCCAAAATTTATTCACTGTATCAGGAAAATCTAATTTTTTTCCACCTGGACTATTACCCACTGTATCTGAAAAATCTGATTTTTTTCACCCTGGACTTTACTCACGGTATCAGGAAAAACAGATTTTTTTCACCTGGACCATTACCCACGGTATAAGGAAAATCTTTTTTTTCACCTGGGACTTTACTCACGGTATCAGGAAAATCCGATTTATTTCACCCAAGACTTTATTCACGGCATCAGGGAAATCTGATTTTTTTCACCCTGGTCTTCACTCACGCTATCAGGAATATCCGATTTTTTTCACCCTGGACTTTACTCACGGTATCAGGAAAATCGGATTTCCCCCTGGCCTGTTACCCATGGTATCAGTAAAATCGAATTTTTTTCACCCTAGACTTTACTCATGGTATCAGGAAAATCGGATTTTTTTCACCTGGTCTATTACCCACAGTATCAGGAAAATTGGATTTTTTTCACCCAAGACTTTATTCACGGTATCAGGAAAATCTGATTTTTTTCACCCTGGTCTTCACTCACGCTATCAGGAATATCCGCTTTTTTTCACCCTGGACTTTACTCACGGTATCAGGAAAATCTATTTTTTTCCACCTGGACTATTACCCACTGTATCTGGAAAATCTGATTTTTTCCCCCTGGACTATTACCCACGGTATAAGGAAAATCTGATTTTTTTCACCCTAGTCTTTACTCATGGTATCAGGAAAATCGGATTTTTTTCACCCTGGACTTTACTCACGGTATCAGGAAAATCGGATTTTTTTTTCACCCAAAATTTATTCACTGTATCAGGAAAATCCGATTTTTTTCACCATGGTCTTCACTCACGGTATCAGGAAAATCAAATTTTTTTCACCCAAGACTTTATTCACGGTATCAGGGAAATCTGATTTTTTTCACCCTGGTCTTCACTCACGCTATCAGGAATATCCGATTTTTTTCACCCTGGACTTTACTCACGGTATCAGGAAAATCTATTTTTTTCCACCAGGACTATTACCCACTGTATCTAGAAAACCTGATTTTTTTCACCCTGGACTTTACTCACGGTATCAGGAAAAACGGATTTTTTTCACCTGGACCATTACCCACGGTATAAGGAAAAAATTTTTTCACGTGGACTATAACCCACGGTATAAGGAAAATCTTTTTTTTTCACCTGGACTATAACCCACGGTATCAGGATAATCCGATTTTTTTCACCTGGACTATTACCCACGGTATAAGGAAAATCTTTTTTTTTCACCTGGACTATTACCCACGGTATCAGGAAAATCCGATTTTTTCACCCGGGACTTTACTCACAGTATCAGGAAAATCGGATTTTTTTCACCTGGTCTATTACCCACAATATCAGGAAAATCGGATTTTTTTCGCCTAAACTTTATTCACTGTATCAGGAAAATCCGATTTGTTTCACCATGGTCTTCACTCACGGTATCAGGAAAATCGGATTTTTTTCACCTGCACTATTATCAGGAAAATCGGATTTTTTTCACCCAATACTTTATTCACGGTATCAGGAAAATCGGATTTTTTTCACCTGGATTATTACCCATGGTATAAGGAAAATCTTTTTTTTTCACCTGGACTATTACTCACGGTATCATGAAAATCGGATTTTTTTCACCCTGGACTTTACTCACGGTATCAGGAAAATCGGATTTTTTTTCACCCAAAATTTATTCACTGTATCAGGAAAATCTAATTTTTTTTCCACCTGGACTATTACCCACTGTATCTGAAAAATCTGATTTTTTTCACCCTGGACTTTACTCACGGTATCAGGAAAAACGGATTTTTTTCACCTGGACCATTACCCACGGTATAAGGAAAATCTTTTTTTTTTCACCTGGACCATTACCCACGGTATCAGGAAAATCGGATTTTTTTCACCTGGACTATTATCAGGAAAATTGGATTTTTTTCACCCAATACTTTATTCATGGTATCAGGAAAATCCGATTTTTTTCACCCTAGACTTTATTCACGGTATCAGGAAAATCCGATTTTTTTCACCCAAGACTTCATTCACGGTATCATGAAAATCTGATTTTTTCCACCTGGACTGTTACCCACGGTATAAGGAAAATCGAATTTTTTTCACCCAAGACTTTATTCACGGTATAAGGAAAATCAGATTTTTTTCACCTGGACTATTACCCACAGTATAAGGAAAATCTTTTTTTTTCACCTGGACTATTACCCACGGTATCAGGAAAATCGGATTTTTTTCACCTGGACTATTACCCACGGTATAAGGAAAATCTTTTTTTTTCACCTGGACTATTACCCACGGTATCAGGAAAATCCGATTTTTTCACCCGGGACTTTACTCACGGTATCAGGAAAATCGGATTTTTTTCACCTGGTCTATTACCAGTATCAGGAAAATCGGATTTTTTTCGCCGAAACTTTATTCACTGTATCAGGAATATCCGATTTTTTTCACCATGGTCTTCACTCACGGTATAATGAAAATCGGATTTTTTTCACCCTGGACTTTACTCACGGTATCAGGAAAACCGGATTTTTTTTCACCCAAACTTTATTCACTGTATCAGGAAAATCCGATATTTTTCACCATGGTCTTCACTCACGGTATCAGGAAAATCAAATTTTTTTCACCCAAGACTTTATTCACAGTATCAGGGAAATCTGATTATTTTCACCCTGGTCTTCACTCACGCTATCAGGAATATCCGATTTTTTTCACCCTGGACTTTACTCACGGTATCAGGAAAATCTAATTTTTTTCCACCTGGATTATTACCCACTGTATCTGGAAAATCTGATTTTTTTCACCCTGGACTTTACTCACGGTATCAGGAAAAACGGATTTTTTTCACCTGGACCATTACCCACGGTATAAGGAAAATCTTTTTTTTTCACCTGGACTATTACCCACGGTATCAGGAAAATCGGATTTTTTTCACCTGGACTATTATCAGGAAAATCGGATTTTTTTCACCCAATACTTTATTCACGGTATCAGGAAAATCCGATTTTTTTCACCCTAGACTTTATTCACGGTATCAGGAAAATCCGATTTTTTTCACCCAAGACTTCATTCACGGTATCATGAAAATCTGATTTTTTCCACCTGCACTGTTACCCACGTTATACGGAAAATCGAATTTTTTTCACCCTGGACTTTACTCACGGTATCAGGAAAATCGGATTTTTTTCACCTGGTCTATTACCCACAGTATCAGGAAAATCGGATTTTTTTCACCCAAGACTTTATTCAAGGTATCAGGAAAATCTGATTTTTTTCACCCTGGACTTTACTCACGGTATCAGGAAAATCTGATTTTTTCACCTTGGATTTTACTCATGGTATCAGGAAAATCTGATTTTTTCACCTAGACTATTACCCACGGTATAAGGAAAATCTGATTTTTTTCACCTGGACTATTACCCACAGTATCTGGAAAATTTGATTTTTTTTCCCCTGGACTATTACACACAGTATCTAGAAAATCTGATTTTTTTCCCCCTGGACTATTACCCACTGTATTAGGAAAATCTGGTTTTTTTCCCCTGGACTATTACCCACGGTATCAGGAAAATCTGATTTTTTTCACCTGGACTATTATCAGGAAAATCGGATTTTTTTTCACCCTAGACTTTATTCACGGTATAAGGAAAATCCGATTTTTTTCACCCAGGATTTTATTCACTGTATCAGGAAAATCTATTTTTTTTCACCTGGACTATTACCCACTGTATCTGGAAAATCTGATTTTTTTCCCCCTGGACTTTGCTCACGGTATCAGGGAAAATCGGATTTTTTTTCACCCTGGACTTTAGTCATGGTATCAGGAAAATCGAATTTTTTTCACCTGGACTATTACCCACAGTATCAGGAAAATCGGATTTTTTTTCATCTGGACTATTATCAGGAAAATCGGATTTTTTTCACCCAAGACTTTATTCACGGTATCAGGAAAAGCCGATTTTTTTCACCCAAGACTTCATTCATGGTATCAGGAAAATCTGATTTTTTCCACCTGGACTGTTACCCACGGTATCAGGAAAATCTGTTTTTTGCCACCTGGACTGTTACCCACGGTATCAGGAAAATCGGATTTTTTCACCCTGGACTTTACTCATGGTATCAGGAAAATCGGATTTTTTTCACCCAAGACTTTATTCACGGTATAAGGAAAATCGGATTTTTTTCACCTGGACTATTACCCACGGTATAAGGAAAATCTGATTTTTTCACCTGGGACTTTACTCACGGTATCAGGAAAATCCGATTTATTTCACCCAAGACTTTATTCACGGCATCAGGGAAATCTGATTTTTTTCACCCTGGTCTTCACTCATGCTATCAGGAATATCCGATTTTTTTCACCCTGGACTTTACTCACGGTATCAGGAAAATCGGATTTCCCCCTGGCCTGTTACCCATGGTATCAGTAAAATCGAATTTTTTTCACCCTAGACTTTACTCATGGTATCAGGAAAATCGGATTTTTTTCACCTGGTCTATTACCCACTGTATCTGAAAAATCTGATTTTTTTCACCCTGGACTTTACTCACGGTATCAGGAAAAACGGATTTTTTTCACCTGGACCATTACCCACGGTATAAGGAAAATCTTTTTTTTTTCACCTGGACCATTACCCACGGTATCAGGAAAATCGGATTTTTTTCACCTGGACTATTATCAGGAAAATTGGATTTTTTTCACCCAATACTTTATTCATGGTATCAGGAAAATCCGATTTTTTTCACCCTAGACTTTATTCACGGTATCATGAAAATCTGATTTTTTCCACCTGCACTGTTACCCACGTTATACGGAAAATCGAATTTTTTTCACCCTGGACTTTACTCACGGTATCAGGAAAATCGGATTTTTTTCACCTGGTCTATTACCCACAGTATCAGGAAAATCGGATTTTTTTCACCCAAGACTTTATTCAAGGTATCAGGAAAATCTGATTTTTTTCACCCTGGACTTTACTCACGGTATCAGGAAAATCTGATTTTTTCACCTTGGATTTTACTCATGGTATCAGGAAAATCTGATTTTTTCACCTAGACTATTACCCACGGTATAAGGAAAATCTGATTTTTTTCACCTGGACTATTACCCACAGTATCTGGAAAATTTGATTTTTTTTCCCCTGGACTATTACACACAGTATCTAGAAAATCTGATTTTTTTCCCCCTGGACTATTACCCACTGTATTAGGAAAATCTGGTTTTTTTCCCCTGGACTATTACCCACGGTATCAGGAAAATCTGATTTTTTTCACCTGGACTATTATCAGGAAAATCGGATTTTTTTTCACCCTAGACTTTATTCACGGTATAAGGAAAATCCGATTTTTTTCACCCAGGATTTTATTCACTGTATCAGGAAAATCTATTTTTTTTCACCTGGACTATTACCCACTGTATCTGGAAAATCTGATTTTTTTCCCCCTGGACTTTGCTCATGGTATCAGGGAAAATCGGATTTTTTTTCACCCTGGACTTTACTCATGGTATCAGGAAAATCGAATTTTTTTCACCTGGACTATTACCCACAGTATCAGGAAAATCGGATTTTTTTTCATCTGGACTATTATCAGGAAAATCGGATTTTTTTCACCCAAGACTTTATTCACGGTATCAGGAAAAGCTGATTTTTTTCACCCAAGACTTCATTCATGGTATCAGGAAAATCTGATTTTTTCCACCTGGACTGTTACCCACGGTATCAGGAAAATCTGTTTTTTGCCACCTGGACTGTTACCCACGGTATCAGGAAAATCGGATTTTTTCACCCTGGACTTTACTCATGGTATCAGGAAAATCGGATTTTTTTCACCCAAGACTTTATTCACGGTATAAGGAAAATCGGATTTTTTTCACCTGGACTATTACCCACGGTATAAGGAAAATCTGATTTTTTCACCTGGGACTTTACTCACGGTATCAGGAAAATCCGATTTATTTCACCCAAGACTTTATTCACGGCATCAGGGAAATCTGATTTTTTTCACCCTGGTCTTCACTCACGCTATCAGGAATATCCGATTTTTTTCACCCTGGACTTTACTCACGGTATCAGGAAAATCGGATTTCCCCCTGGCCTGTTACCCATGGTATCAGTAAAATCGAATTTTTTTCACCCTAGACTTTACTCATGGTATCAGGAAAATCGGATTTTTTTCACCTGGTCTATTACCCACTGTATCTGAAAAATCTGATTTTTTTCACCCTGGACTTTACTCACGGTATCAGGAAAAACGGATTTTTTTCACCTGGACCATTACCCACGGTATAAGGAAAATCTTTTTTTTTTCACCTGGACCATTACCCACGGTATCAGGAAAATCGGATTTTTTTCACCTGGACTATTATCAGGAAAATTGGATTTTTTTCACCCAATACTTTATTCATGGTATCAGGAAAATCCGATTTTTTTCACCCTAGACTTTATTCACGGTATCATGAAAATCTGATTTTTTCCACCTGGACTGTTACCCACGGTATAAGGAAAATCGAATTTTTTTCACCCAAGACTTTATTCACGGTATAAGGAAAATCAGATTTTTTTCACCTGGACTATTACCCACGGTATAAGGAAAATCTTTTTTTTTTCACCTGGACTATTACCCACGGTATCAGGAAAATCCGATTTTTTCACCCGGGACTTTACTCACGGTATCAGGAAAATCGGATTTTTTTCACCTGGTCTATTACCAGTATCAGGAAAATCGGATTTTTTTCGCCGAAACTTTATTCACTGTATCAGGAATATCCGATTTTTTTCACCATGGTCTTCACTCACGGTATAATGAAAATCGGATTTTTTTCACCCTGGACTTTACTCACGGTATCAGGAAAACCGGATTTTTTTTCACCCAAACTTTATTCACTGTATCAGGAAAATCCGATATTTTTCACCATGGTCTTCACTCACGGTATCAGGAAAATCAAATTTTTTTCACCCAAGACTTTATTCACGGTATCAGGGAAATCTGATTATTTTCACCCTGGTCTTCACTCACGCTATCAGGAATATCCGATTTTTTTCACCCTGGACTTTACTCACGGTATCAGGAAAATCTAATTTTTTTCCACCTGGATTATTACCCACTGTATCTGGAAAATCTGATTTTTTTCACCCTGGACTTTACTCACGGTATCAGGAAAAACGGATTTTTTTCACCTGGGCCATTACCCACGGTATAAGGAAAATCTTTTTTTTTTCACCTGGACTATTACCCACGGTATCAGGAAAATCGGATTTTTTTCACCTGGACTATTATCAGGAAAATCGGATTTTTTTCACCCAATACTTTATTCACGGTATCAGGAAAATCCGATTTTTTTCACCCTAGACTTTATTCACGGTATCAGGAAAATCCGATTTTTTTCACCCAAGACTTCATTCACGGTATCATGAAAATCTGATTTTTTCCACCTGCACTGTTACCCACGTTATACGGAAAATCGAATTTTTTTCACCCTGGACTTTACTCACGGTATCAGGAAAATCGGATTTTTTTCACCTGGTCTATTACCCACAGTATCAGGAAAATCGGATTTTTTTCACCCAAGACTTTATTCAAGGTATCAGGAAAATCTGATTTTTTTCACCCTGGACTTTACTCACGGTATCAGGAAAATCTGATTTTTTCACCTTGGATTTTACTCATGGTATCAGGAAAATCTGATTTTTTCACCTAGACTATTACCCACGGTATAAGGAAAATCTGATTTTTTTCACCTGGACTATTACCCACAGTATCTGGAAAATTTGATTTTTTTCCCCCTGGACTATTACACACAGTATCTAGAAAATCTGATTTTTTTCCCCCTGGACTATTACCCACTGTATTAGGAAAATCTGGTTTTTTTCCCCTGGACTATTACCCACGGTATCAGGAAAATCTGATTTTTTTCACCTGGACTATTATCAGGAAAATCGGATTTTTTTTCACCCTAGACTTTATTCACGGTATAAGGAAAATCCGATTTTTTTCACCCAGGATTTTATTCACTGTATCAGGAAAATCTATTTTTTTTCACCTGGACTATTACCCACTGTATCTGGAAAATCTGATTTTTTTCCCCCTGGACTTTGCTCATGGTATCAGGGAAAATCGGATTTTTTTTCACCCTGGACTTTACTCATGGTATCAGGAAAATCGAATTTTTTTCACCTGGACTATTACCCACAGTATCAGGAAAATTCGGATTTTTTTTCATCTGGACTATTATCAGGAAAATCGGATTTTTTTCACCCAAGACTTTACTCACGGTATCAGGAAAAGCCGATTTTTTTCACCCAAGACTTCATTCATGGTATCAGGAAAATCTGATTTTTTCCACCTGGACTGTTACCCACGGTATCAGGAAAATCTGTTTTTTTCCACCTGGACTGTTACCCACGGTATCAGGAAAATCGGATTTTTTCACCCAATACTTTATTCACGGTATCAGGAAAATCCGATTTTTTTCACCCTAGACTTTATTCACGGTATCAGGAAAATCCGATTTTTTTCACCCAAGACTTCATTCACGGTATCATGAAAATCTGATTTTTTCCACCTGCACTGTTACCCACGTTATACGGAAAATCGAATTTTTTTCACCCTGGACTTTACTCACGGTATCAGGAAAATCGGATTTTTTTCACCTGGTCTATTACCCACAGTATCAGGAAAATCGGATTTTTTTCACCCAAGACTTTATTCAAGGTATCAGGAAAATCTGATTTTTTTCACCCTGGACTTTACTCACGGTATCAGGAAAATCTGATTTTTTCACCTTGGATTTTACTCATGGTATCAGGAAAATCTGATTTTTTCACCTAGACTATTACCCACGGTATAAGGAAAATCTGATTTTTTTCACCTGGACTATTACCCACAGTATCTGGAAAATTTGATTTTTTTCCCCCTGGACTATTACACACAGTATCTAGAAAATCTGATGTTTTTCCCCCTGGACTATTACCCACTGTATTAGGAAAATCTGGTTTTTTTCCCCTGGACTATTACCCACGGTATCAGGAAAATCTGATTTTTTTCACCTGGACTATTATCAGGAAAATCGGATTTTTTTTCACCCTAGACTTTATTCACGGTATAAGGAAAATCCGATTTTTTTCACCCAGGATTTTATTCACTGTATCAGGAAAATCTATTTTTTTTCACCTGGACTATTACCCACTGTATCTGGAAAATCTGATTTTTTTCCCTCTGGACTTTGCTCACGGTATCAGGGAAAATCGGATTTTTTTTCACCCTGGACTTTACTCATGGTATCAGGAAAATCGAATTTTTTTCACCTGGACTATTACCCACAGTATCAGGAAAATCGGATTTTTTTTCATCTGGACTATTATCAGGAAAATCGGATTTTTTTCACCCAAGACTTTATTCACGGTATCAGGAAAAGCCGATTTTTTTCACCCAAGACTTCATTCATGGTATCAGGAAAATCTGATTTTTTCCACCTGGACTATTACCCACGGTATCAGGAAAATCTGTTTTTTTCCACCTGGACTGTTACCCACGGTATCAGGAAAATCGGATTTTTTCACCCTGGACTTTACTCATGGTATCAGGAAAATCGGATTTTTTTCACCCAAGACTTTATTCACGGTATAAGGAAAATCGGATTTTTTTCACCTGGACTATTACCCACGGTATAAGGAAAATCTGATTTTTTCACCTGGGACTTTACTCACGGTATCAGGAAAATCCGATTTATTTCACCCAAGACTTTATTCACGGCATCAGGGAAATCTGATTTTTTTCACCCTGGTCTTCACTCACGCTATCAGGAATATCCGATTTTTTTCACCCTGGACTTTACTCACGGTACCAGGAAAATCGGATTTCCCCCTGGCCTGTTACCCATGGTATCAGTAAAATCGAATTTTTTTCACCCTAGACTTTACTCATGGTATCAGGAAAATCGGATTTTTTTCACCTGGTCTATTACCCACAGTATCAGGAAAATCGGATTTTTTTCACCCAAGACTTTATTCACGGTATCAGGAAAATCCGATTTTTTTCACCCAAGACTTCATTCACGGTATCAGGAAAATCCGATTTTTTTCACCATGGTCTTCACTCACGGTATCAGGAAAATCAAAATTTTTTCACCCAAGACTTTATTCACGGTATCAGGGAAATCTGATTTTTTTCACCCTGGTCTTCACTCACGCTATCAGGAATATCCGCTTTTTTTCACCCTGGACTTTACTCACGGTATCAGGAAAATCTATTTTTTTCCACCTGGACTATTACCCACTGTATCTGGAAAATCTGATTTTTTTCCCCCTGGACTATTACCCACGGTATAAGGAAAATCTGATTTTTTTCACCCTAGTCTTTATTCATGGTATCAGGAAAATCGGATTTTTTTCACCCTGGACTTTACTCACGGTATCAGGAAAATCGGATTTTTTTCACCTGGTCTATTACCCACAGTATCAGGAAAATCGGATTTTTTTCACCCAAGACTTTATTCACGGTATCAGGAAAATCAGATTTTTTCACCTAAACTATTACCCACGGTATCAGGAAAATCGGATTTTTTTCATCTGGACTATTATCAGGAAAATCGGATTTTTTTCACCCAAGACTTTATTCACGGTATCAGGAAAAGCCGATTTTTTTCACCCAAGACTTCATTCACGGTATCAGGAAAATCTGATTTTTTCCACCTGGAATGTTACCCACGGTATCAGGAAAATCTGATTTTTTCCACCTGGACTGTTACCCATGGTATCAGGAAAATCGGATTTTTTCACCCTGGTCTTCTCTCACGCTATCAGGAATATCCGATTTTTTTCACCCTGGACTTTACTCACGGTATCAGGAAAATCTATTTTTTTCCACCAGGACTATTACCCACTGTATCTAGAAAACCTGATTTTTTTTCACCCTGGACTTTACTCACGGTATCAGGAAAAACGGATTTTTTTCACCTGGACCATTACCCACGGTATAAGGGAAAAATTTTTTCACGTGGACTATAACCCACGGTATCAGGAAAATCGGATTTTTTTCACCCAGTACTTTATACACGGTATCAGGATAATCCGATTTTTTTCACCTGGACTATTACCCACGGTATAAGGAAAATCTTTTTTTTTTCACCTGGACTATTACCCACGGTATCAGGAAAACCGGATTTTTTCACCCGGGACTTTACTCACAGTATCAGGAAAATCGGATTTTTTTCACCTGGTCTATTACCCACAGTATCAGGAAAATCAGATTTTTTTTGCCTAAACTTTATTCACTGTATCAGGAAAATCCGATTTGTTTCACCATGGTCTTCACTCACGGTATCAGGAAAATCGGATTTTTTTCACCTGGACTATTATCAGGAAAATCGGATTTTTTTCACCCAATACTTTATTCACGGTATCAGGAAAATCGGATTTTTTTTCACCTGGACTATTACCCACGGTATAAGGAAAATCTTTTTTTTTCACCTGGACTATTACTCACGGTATCATGAAAATCGGATTTTTTTCACCCTGGACTTTACTCACGGTATCAGGAAAATCGGATTTTTTTTCACCCAAAATTTATTCACTGTATCAGGAAAATCCGATTTTTTTCACCATGGTCTTCCCTCACGGTATCAGGAAAATCAAATTTTTTTCACCCAAGACTTTATTCACGGTATCAGGGAAATCTGATTTTTTTCACCCTGGTCTTCACTCACGCTATCAGGAATATCCGATTTTTTTCACCCTGGACTTTACTCACGGTATCAGGAAAATCTATTTTTTTCCACCAGGACTATTACCCACTGTATCTAGAAAACCTGATTTTTTTTCACCCTGGACTTTACTCACGGTATCAGGAAAAACGGATTTTTTTCACCTGGACCATTACTCACGGTATCAGGAAAATCCGATTTATTTCACCCAAGACTTTATTCACGGCATCAGGGAAATCTGATTTTTTTCACCCTGGTCTTCACTCACGCTATCAGGAATATCCGATTTTTTTCACCCTGGACTTTACTCACGGTATCAGGAAAATCGGATTTCCCCCTGGCCTGTTACCCATGGTATCAGTAAAATCGAATTTTTTTCACCCTAGACTTTACTCATGGTATCAGGAAAATCGGATTTTTTTCACCTGGTCTATTACCCACAGTATCAGGAAAATCGGATTTTTTTCACCCAAGACTTTATTCACGGTATCAGGAAAATCGGATTTTTTTCACCCAAGACTTCATTCACGGTATCAGGAAAATCCGATTTTTTTCACCATGGTCTTCACTCACGGTATCAGGAAAATCAAATTTTTTTCACCCAAGACTTTATTCACGGTATCAGGGAAATCTGATTTTTTTCACCCTGGTCTTCACTCACGCTATCAGGAATATCCGCTTTTTTTCACCCTGGACTTTACTCACGGTATCAGGAAAATCTATTTTTTTCCACCTGGACTATTACCCACTGTATCTGGAAAATCTGATTTTTTTCCCCCTGGACTATTACCCACGGTATAAGGAAAATCTGATTTTTTTCACCCTAGTCTTTACTCATGGTATCAGGAAAATCGGATTTTTTTCACCCTGGACTTTACTCACGGTATCAGGAAAATCGGATTTTTTTTTCACCCAAAATTTATTCACTGTATCAGGAAAATCCGATTTTTTTCACCATGGTCTTCACTCACGGTATCAGGAAAATCAAATTTTTTTCACCCAAGACTTTATTCACGGTATCAGGGAAATCTGATTTTTTTCACCCTGGTCTTCACTCACGCTATCAGGAATATCCGATTTTTTTCACCCTGGACTTTACTCACGGTATCAGGAAAATCTATTTTTTTCCACCAGGACTATTACCCACTGTATCTAGAAAACCTGATTTTTTTCACCCTGGACTTTACTCACGGTATCAGGAAAAACGGATTTTTTTCACCTGGACCATTACCCACGGTATAAGGAAAAATTTTTTTCACGTGGACTATAACCCACGGTATCAGGAAAATCGGATTTTTTTCACCTGGACTATTATCAGGAAAATCGGATTTTTTTCACCCAATACTTTATACACGGTATCAGGATAATCCGATTTTTTTCACCTGGACTATTACCCACGGTATAAGGAAAATCTTTTTTTTTCACCTGGACTATTACCCACGGTATCAGGAAAATCCGATTTTTTCACCCGGGACTTTACTCACAGTATCAGGAAAATCGGATTTTTTTCACCTGGTCTATTACCCACAGTATCAGGAAAATCGGATTTTTTTCGCCTAAACTTTATTCACTGTATCAGGAAAATCCGATTTGTTTCACCATGGTCTTCACTCACGGTATCAGGAAAATCGGATTTTTTTCACCTGCACTATTATCAGGAAAATCGGATTTTTTTTCACCCAATACTTTATTCACGGTATCAGGAAAATCGGATTTTTTTCACCTGGATTATTACCCACGGTATAAGGAAAATCTTTTTTTTTCACCTGGACTATTACTCACGGTATTATGAAAATCGGATTTTTTTCACCCTGGACTTTACTCACGGTATCAGGAAAATCGGATTTTTTTTCACCCAAAATTTATTCACTGTATCAGGAAAATCTAATTTTTTTCCACCTGGACTATTACCCACTGTATCTGAAAAATCTGATTTTTTTCACCCTGGACTTTACTCACGGTATCAGGAAAAACAGATTTTTTTCACCTGGACCATTACCCACGGTATAAGGAAAATCTTTTTTTTCACCTGGGACTTTACTCACGGTATCAGGAAAATCCGATTTATTTCACCCAAGACTTTATTCACGGCATCAGGGAAATCTGATTTTTTTCACCCTGGTCTTCACTCACGCTATCAGGAATATCCGATTTTTTTCACCCTGGACTTTACTCACGGTATCAGGAAAATCGGATTTCCCCCTGGCCTGTTACCCATGGTATCAGTAAAATCGAATTTTTTTCACCCTAGACTTTACTCATGGTATCAGGAAAATCGGATTTTTTTCACCTGGTCTATTACCCACAGTATCAGGAAAATCGGATTTTTTTCACCCAAGACTTTACTCACGGTATCAGGAAAATCTATTTTTTTCCACCTGGACTATTACCCACTGTATCTGGAAAATCTGATTTTTTCCCCCTGGACTATTACCCACGGTATAAGGAAAATCTGATTTTTTTCACCCTAGTCTTTACTCATGGTATCAGGAAAATCGGATTTTTTTCACCCTGGACTTTACTCACGGTATCAGGAAAATCGGATTTTTTTTCACACAAAATTTATTCACTGTATCAGGAAAATCCGATTTTTTTCACCATGGTCTTCACTCACGGTATCAGGAAAATCAAATTTTTTTCACCCAAGACTTTATTCACGGTATCAGGGAAATCTGATTTTTTTCACCCTGGTCTTCACTCACGCTATCAGGAATATCCGATTTTTTTCACCCTGGACTTTACTCACGGTATCAGGAAAATCTATTTTTTTCCACCAGGACTATTACCCACTGTATCTAGAAAACCTGATTTTTTTCACCCTGGACATTACTCACGGTATCAGGAAAAACGGATTTTTTTCACCTGGACCATTACCCACGGTATAAGGAAAAATTTTTTTCACGTGGACTATAACCCACGGTATCAGGAAAATCGGATTTTTTTCACCTGGACTATTATCAGGAAAATCGGATTTTTTTCACCCAATACTTTATACACGGTATCAGGATAATCCGATTTTTTTCACCTGGACTATTACCCACGGTATAAGGAAAATCTTTTTTTTTCACCTGGACTATTACCCACGGTATCAGGAAAATCCGATTTTTTCACCCGGGACTTTACTCACAGTATCAGGAAAATCGGATTTTTTTCACCTGGTCTATTACCCACAGTATCAGGAAAATCGGATTTTTTTCGCCTAAACTTTATTCACTGTATCAGGAAAATCCGATTTGTTTCACCATGGTCTTCACTCACGGTATCAGGAAAATCGGATTTTTTTCACCTGCACTATTATCAGGAAAATCGGATTTTTTTCACCCAATACTTTATTCACGGTATCAGGAAAATCGGATTTTTTTCACCTGGATTATTACCCATGGTATAAGGAAAATCTTTTTTTTTCACCTGGACTATTACTCACGGTATCATGAAAATCGGATTTTTTTCACCCTGGACTTTACTCACGGTATCAGGAAAATCGGATTTTTTTTCACCCAAAATTTATTCACTGTATCAGGAAAATCTAATTTTTTTTCCACCTGGACTATTACCCACTGTATCTGAAAAATCTGATTTTTTTCACCCTGGACTTTACTCACGGTATCAGGAAAAACGGATTTTTTTCACCTGGACCATTACCCACGGTATAAGGAAAATCTTTTTTTTTTCACCTGGACCATTACCCACGGTATCAGGAAAATCGGATTTTTTTCACCTGGACTATTATCAGGAAAATTGGATTTTTTTCACCCAATACTTTATTCATGGTATCAGGAAAATCCGATTTTTTTCACCCTAGACTTTATTCACGGTATCAGGAAAATCCGATTTTTTTCACCCAAGACTTCATTCACGGTATCATGAAAATCTGATTTTTTCCACCTGGACTGTTACCCACGGTATAAGGAAAATCGAATTTTTTTCAACCAAGACTTTATTCACGGTATAAGGAAAATCAGATTTTTTTCACCTGGACTATTACCCACAGTATAAGGAAAATCTTTTTTTTTCACCTGGACTATTACCCACGGTATCAGGAAAATCGGATTTTTTTCACCTGGACTATTACCCACGGTATAAGGAAAATCTTTTTTTTTCACCTGGACTATTACCCACGGTATCAGGAAAATCCGATTTTTTCACCCGGGACTTTACTCACGGTATCAGGAAAATCGGATTTTTTTCACCTGGTCTATTACCAGTATCAGGAAAATCGGATTTTTTTCGCCGAAACTTTATTCACTGTATCAGGAATATCCGATTTTTTTCACCATGGTCTTCACTCACGGTATAATGAAAATCGGATTTTTTTCACCCTGGACTTTACTCACGGTATCAGGAAAACCGGATTTTTTTTCACCCAAACTTTATTCACTGTATCAGGAAAATCCGATATTTTTCACCATGGTCTTCACTCACGGTATCAGGAAAATCAAATTTTTTTCACCCAAGACTTTATTCACGGTATCAGGGAAATCTGATTTTTTTCACCCTGGTCTTCACTCACGCTATCAGGAATATCCGATTTTTTTCACCCTGGACTTTACTCACGGTATCAGGAAAATCTAATTTTTTTCCACCTGGATTATTACCCACTGTATCTGGAAAATCTGATTTTTTTCACCCTGGACTTTACTCACGGTATCAGGAAAAACGGATTTTTTTCACCTGGACCATTACCCACGGTATAAGGAAAATCTTTTTTTTTCACCTGGACTATTACCCACGGTATCAGGAAAATCGGATTTTTTTCACCTGGACTATTATCAGGAAAATCGGATTTTTTTCACCCAATACTTTATTCACGGTATCAGGAAAATCCGATTTTTTTCGCCCTAGACTTTATTCACGGTATCAGGAAAATCCGATTTTTTTCACCCAAGACTTCATTCATGGTATCATGAAAATCTGATTTTTTCCACCTGCACTGTTACCCACGTTATACGGAAAATCGAATTTTTTTCACCCTGGACTTTACTCACGGTATCAGGAAAATCGGATTTTTTTCACCTGGTCTATTACCCACAGTATCAGGAAAATCGGATTTTTTTCACCCAAGACTTTATTCAAGGTATCAGGAAAATCTGATTTTTTTCACCCTGGACTTTACTCACGGTATCAGGAAAATCTGATTTTTTCACCTTGGATTTTACTCATGGTATCAGGAAAATCTGATTTTTTCACCTAGACTATTACCCACGGTATAAGGAAAATCTGATTTTTTTCACCTGGACTATTACCCACAGTATCTGGAAAATTTGATTTTTTTCCCCCTGGACTATTACACACAGTATCTAGAAAATCTGATTTTTTTCCCCCTGGACTATTACCCACTGTATTAGGAAAATCTGGTTTTTTTCCCCTGGACTATTACCCACGGTATCAGGAAAATCTGATTTTTTTCACCTGGACTATTATCAGGAAAATCGGATTTTTTTTCACCCTAGACTTTATTCACGGTATAAGGAAAATCCGATTTTTTTCACCCAGGATTTTATTCACTGTATCAGGAAAATCTATTTTTTTTCACCTGGACTATTACCCACTGTATCTGGAAAATCTGATTTTTTCCCCCCTGGACTTTGCTCACGGTATCAGGGAAAATCGGATTTTTTTTCACCCTGGACTTTACTCATGGTATCAGGAAAATCGAATTTTTTTCACCTGGACTATTACCCACAGTATCAGGAAAATTCGGATTTTTTTTCATCTGGACTATTATCAGGAAAATCGGATTTTTTTCACCCAAGACTTTACTCACGGTATCAGGAAAAGCCGATTTTTTTCACCCAAGACTTCATTCATGGTATCAGGAAAATCTGATTTTTTCCACCTGGACTGTTACCCACGGTATCAGGAAAATCTGTTTTTTTCCACCTGGACTGTTACCCACGGTATCAGGAAAATCGGATTTTTTCACCCAATACTTTATTCACGGTATCAGGAAAATCCGATTTTTTTCACCCTAGACTTTATTCACGGTATCAGGAAAATCCGATTTTTTTCACCCAAGACTTCATTCACGGTATCATGAAAATCTGATTTTTTCCACCTGCACTGTTACCCACGTTATACGGAAAATCGAATTTTTTTCACCCTGGACTTTACTCACGGTATCAGGAAAATCGGATTTTTTTCACCTGGTCTATTACCCACAGTATCAGGAAAATCGGATTTTTTTCACCCAAGACTTTATTCAAGGTATCAGGAAAATCTGATTTTTTTCACCCTGGACTTTACTCACGGTATCAGGAAAATCTGATTTTTTCACCTTGGATTTTACTCATGGTATCAGGAAAATCTGATTTTTTCACCTAGACTATTACCCACGGTATAAGGAAAATCTGATTTTTTTCACCTGGACTATTACCCACAGTATCTGGAAAATTTGATTTTTTTCCCCCTGGACTATTACACACAGTATCTAGAAAATCTGATGTTTTTCCCCCTGGACTATTACCCACTGTATTAGGAAAATCTGGTTTTTTTCCCCTGGACTATTACCCACGGTATCAGGAAAATCTGATTTTTTTCACCTGGACTATTATCAGGAAAATCGGATTTTTTTTCACCCTAGACTTTATTCACGGTATAAGGAAAATCCGATTTTTTTCACCCAGGATTTTATTCACTGTATCAGGAAAATCTATTTTTTTTCACCTGGACTATTACCCACTGTATCTGGAAAATCTGATTTTTTTCCCTCTGGACTTTGCTCACGGTATCAGGGAAAATCGGATTTTTTTTCACCCTGGACTTTACTCATGGTATCAGGAAAATCGAATTTTTTTCACCTGGACTATTACCCACAGTATCAGGAAAATCGGATTTTTTTTCATCTGGACTATTATCAGGAAAATCGGATTTTTTTCACCCAAGACTTTATTCACGGTATCAGGAAAAGCCGATTTTTTTCACCCAAGACTTCATTCATGGTATCAGGAAAATCTGATTTTTTCCACCTGGACTATTACCCACGGTATCAGGAAAATCTGTTTTTTTCCACCTGGACTGTTACCCACGGTATCAGGAAAATCGGATTTTTTCACCCTGGACTTTACTCATGGTATCAGGAAAATCGGATTTTTTTCACCCAAGACTTTATTCACGGTATAAGGAAAATCGGATTTTTTTCACCTGGACTATTACCCACGGTATAAGGAAAATCTGATTTTTTCACCTGGGACTTTACTCACGGTATCAGGAAAATCCGATTTATTTCACCCAAGACTTTATTCACGGCATCAGGGAAATCTGATTTTTTTCACTCTGGTCTTCACTCACGCTATCAGGAATATCCGATTTTTTTCACCCTGGACTTTACTCACGGTATCAGGAAAATCGGATTTCCCCCTGGCCTGTTACCCATGGTATCAGTAAAATCGAATTTTTTTCACCCTAGACTTTACTCATGGTATCAGGAAAATCGGATTTTTTTTCACCTGGTCTATTACCCACGGTATAAGGAAAATCTGATTTTTTCACCTGGGACTTTACTCACGGTATCAGGAAAATCCGATTTACTTCACCCAAGACTTTATTCACGGCATCAGGGAAATCTGATTTTTTTCACCCTGGTCTTCACTCACGCTATCAGGAATATCCGATTTTTTTCACCCTGGACTTTACTCACGGTATCAGGAAAATCCGATTTTTTTCACCCAAGACTTCATTCACGGTATCAGGAAAATCCGATTTTTTTCACCATGGTCTTCACTCACGGTATCAGGAAAATCAAAATTTTTTCACCCAAGACTTTATTCACGGTATCAGGGAAATCTGATTTTTTTCACCCTGGTCTTCACTCACGCTATCAGGAATATCCGCTTTTTTTCACCCTGGACTTTACTCACGGTATCAGGAAAATCTATTTTTTTCCACCTGGACTATTACCCACTGTATCTGGAAAATCTGATTTTTTTCCCCCTGGACTATTACCCACGGTATAAGGAAAATCTGATTTTTTTCACCCTAGTCTTTATTCATGGTATCAGGAAAATCGGATTTTTTTCACCCTGGACTTTACTCACGGTATCAGGAAAATCGGATTTTTTTCACCTGGTCTATTACCCACAGTATCAGGAAAATCGGATTTTTTTCACCCAAGACTTTATTCACGGTATCAGGAAAATCGGATTTTTTCACCTAAACTATTACCCACGGTATCAGGAAAATCGGATTTTTTTCATCTGGACTATTATCAGGAAAATCGGATTTTTTTCACCCAAGACTTTATTCACGGTATCAGGAAAAGCCGATTTTTTTCACCCAAGACTTCATTCACGGTATCAGGAAAATCTGATTTTTTCCACCTGGAATGTTACCCACGGTATCAGGAAAATCTGATTTTTTCCACCTGGACTGTTACCCATGGTATCAGGAAAATCGGATTTTTTCACCCTGGTCTTCTCTCACGCTATCAGGAATATCCGATTTTTTTCACCCTGGACTTTACTCACGGTATCAAGAAAATCTATTTTTTTCCACCAGGACTATTACCCACTGTATCTAGAAAACCTGATTTTTTTCACCCTGGACTTTACTCACGGTATCAGGAAAAACGGATTTTTTTCACCTGGACCATTACCCACGGTATAAGGGAAAAATTTTTTCACGTGGACTATAACCCACGGTATCAGGAAAATCGGATTTTTTTCACCCAGTACTTTATACACGGTATCAGGATAATCCGATTTTTTTCACCTGGACTATTACCCACGGTATAAGGAAAATCTTTTTTTTTTCACCTGGACTATTACCCACGGTATCAGGAAAACCGGATTTTTTTCACCTGGTCTATTACCCACAGTATCAGGAAAATCAGATTTTTTTTGCCTAAACTTTATTCACTGTATCAGGAAAATCCGATTTGTTTCACCATGGTCTTCACTCACGGTATCAGGAAAATCGGATTTTTTTCACCTGGACTATTATCAGGAAAATCGGATTTTTTTCACCCAATACTTTATTCACGGTATCAGGAAAATCGGATTTTTTTTCACCTGGACTATTACCCACGGTATAAGGAAAATCTTTTTTTTTCACCTGGACTATTACTCACGGTATCATGAAAATCGGATTTTTTTCACCCTGGACTTTACTCACGGTATCAGGAAAATCGGATTTTTTTTCACCCAAAATTTATTCACTGTATCAGGAAAATCCGATTTTTTTCACCATGGTCTTCCCTCACGGTATCAGGAAAATCAAATTTTTTTCACCCAAGACTTTATTCACGGTATCAGGGAAATCTGATTTTTTTCACCCTGGTCTTCACTCACGCTATCAGGAATATCCGATTTTTTTCACCCTGGACTTTACTCACGGTATCAGGAAAATCTATTTTTTTCCACCAGGACTATTACCCACTGTATCTAGAAAACCTGATTTTTTTCACCCTGGACTTTACTCACGGTATCAGGAAAAACGGATTTTTTTCACCTGGACCATTACCCACGGTATAAGGAAAAAATTTTTCACATGGACTATAACCCACGGTATCAGGAAAATCGGATTTTTTTCACCTGGACTATTATCAGGAAAATCGGATTTTTTTCACCCAATACTTTATACACGGTATCAGGATAATCCGATTTTTTTCACCTCGACTATTACCCACGGTATAAGGAAAATCTTTTTTTTTCACCTGGACTATTACCCACGGAATCAGGAAAATCCGATTTTTTCACCCGGGACTTTACTCACAGTATCAGGAAAATCGGATTTTTTTCACCTGGTCTATTACCCACAGTATCAGGAAAATCGGATTTTTTTCGCCTAAACTTTATTCACTGTATCAGGAAAATCCGATTTGTTTCACCATGGTCTTCACTCACGGTATCAGGAAAATCGGATTTTTTTCACCTGCACTATTATCAGGAAAATCGGATTTTTTTCACCCAATACTTTATTCACGGTATCAGGAAAATCGGATTTTTTTCACCTGGATTATTACCCACGGTATAAGGAAAATCTTTTTTTTTCACCTGGACTATTACTCACGGTATCATGAAAATCGGATTTTTTTCACCCTGGACTTTACTCACGGTATCAGGAAAATCGGATTTTTTTCACCCAAAATTTATTCACTGTATCAGGAAAATCGGATTTTTTTCACCCAAGACTTTATTCACGGTATCAGGGAAATCTGATTTTTTTCACCCTGGTCTTCACTCACGCTATCAGGAATATCCGATTTTTTTCACCCTGGACTTTACTCACGGTATCAGGAAAATCTAATTTTTTTCCACCTGGACTATTACCCACTGTATCTGAAAAATCTGATTTTTTTCACCCTGGACTTTACTCACGGTATCAGGAAAAACGGATTTTTTTCACCTGGACCATTACCCACGGTATCAGGAAAATCGGATTTTTTTCACCTGGACTATTATCAGGAAAATCTGATTTTTTTCACCCAATACTTTATTCACGGTATCAGGAAAATCCGATTTTTTTCACCGTAGACTTTATTCACGGTATCAGGAAAATCCGATTTTTTTCACCCAAGACTTCATTCACGGTATCATGAAAATCTGATTTTTTCCACCTGGACTGTTACCCACGGTATAAGGAAAATCGATTTTTTTCACCCAAGACTTTATTCACGGTATAAGGAAAATCAGATTTTTTTCACCTGGACTATTACCCACAGTATAAGGAAAATCTTTTTTTTTCACCTGGACTATTACCCACGGTATCAGGAAAATCCGATTTTTTCACCCGGGACTTTACTCACGGTATCAGGAAAATCGGATTTTTTTCACCTGGTCTATTACCCACAGTATCAGGAAAATCGGATTTTTTTCGCCGAAACTTTATTCACTGTATCAGGAATATCCGATTTTTTTCACCATGGTCTTCACTCACGGTATAATGAAAATCGGATTTTTTTCACCCTGGACTTTACTCACGGTATCAGGAAAACCGGATTTTTTTTCACCCAAACTTTATTCACTGTATCAGGAAAATCCGATATTTTTCACCATGGTCTTCACTCACGGTATCAGGAAAATCAAATTTTTTTCACCCAAGACTTTATTCACGGTATCAGGGAAATCTGATTTTTTTCACCCTGGTCTTCACTCACGCTATCAGGAATATCCGATTTTTTTCACCCTGGACTTTACTCACGGTATCAGGAAAATCTAATTTTTTTCCACCTTGATTATTACCCACTGTATCTGGAAAATCTGATTTTTTTCACCCTGGACTTTACTCACGGTATCAGGAAAAACGGATTTTTTTCACCTGGACCATTACCCACGGTCTAAAGAAAATCTTTTTTTTTTCACCTGGACTATTACCCACGGTATCAGGAAAATCGGATTTTTTTCACCTGGACTATTATCAGGAAAATCGGATTTTTTTCACCCAATACTTTATTCACGGTATCAGGAAAATCCGATTTTTTTTCACCCAAGACTTCATTCACGGTATCATGAAAATCTGATTTTTTCCACCTGGACTGTTACCCACGTTATACGGAAAATCGAATTTTTTTCACCCAAGACTTTATTCACGGTATAAGGAAAATCGGATTTTTTTCACCTGGACTATTACCCACGGTATCAGGAAAATCGGATTTTTTTCACCTGCACTATTACCCACGGTATAAGGAAAATCTTTTTTTTCCACCTGGATTATTACCCACTGTATCTGGAAAATCTGATTTTTTTCACCCTGGACTTTACTCACGGTATCAGGAAAATCGGATTTTTTTCACCTGGAGTATTATCAGGAAAATCGGATTTTTTTCACCCAATACTTTATTCACGGTATCAGGAAAATCCGATTTTTTTTCACCCTAGACTTTATTCACGGTATCAGGAAAATCCGATTTTTTTCACCCAAGACTTCATTCACGGTATCATGAAAATCTGATTTTTTCCACCTGGACTGTTACCCACGTTATACGGAAAATCGAATTTTTTTCACCCAAGACTTTATTCACGGTATCAGGAAAATCGGATTTTTTTCACCTGGACTATTACCCACGGTATAAGGAAAATCTTTTTTTTCACCTGGACTATTACCCACGGTATCAGGAAAATCCGATTTTTTCACCCGGGACTTTACTCACGGTATCAGGAAAATCGGATTTTTTTCATCTGGGCTATTATCAGGAAAATCGGATTTTTTTCACCCAATACTTAATTCATGGTATCAGGATAATCCGATTTTTTTCACCCTGGACTTTACTCACGGTATAAGGAAAATCTTTTTTTTCCCGCCAAAACTATTACCCACGGTATAAGGAAAATCTGATTTTTTTTACAATGGACTTTACTCACGGTATCAGGAAAATCGGATTTTTTTCACCTGGTCTATTACCCACAGTATCATGAAAATCTGATTTTTTCCACCTGGACTGTTACCCACGGTATAAGGAAAATCGATTTTTTTTCACCCAAGACTTTATTCACGGTATAAGGAAAATCAGATTTTTTTCACCTGGACTATTACCCACAGTATAAGGAAAATCTTTTTTTTTCACCTGGACTATTACCCACGGTATCAGGAAAATCCGATTTTTTCACCCGGGACTTTACTCACGGTATCAGGAAAATCGGATTTTTTTCACCTGGTCTATTACCCACAGTATCAGGAAAATCGGATTTTTTTCGCCGAAACTTTATTCACTGTATCAGGAATATCCGATTTTTTTCACCATGGTCTTCACTCACGGTATAATGAAAATCGGATTTTTTTCACCCTGGACTTTACTCACGGTATCAGGAAAACCGGATTTTTTTTCACCCAAACTTTATTCACTGTATCAGGAAAATCCGATATTTTTCACCATGGTCTTCACTCACGGTATCAGGAAAATCAAATTTTTTTCACCCAAGACTTTATTCACGGTATCAGGGAAATCTGATTTTTTTCACCCTGGTCTTCACTCACGCTATCAGGAATATCCGATTTTTTTCACCCTGGACTTTACTCACGGTATCAGGAAAATCTAATTTTTTTCCACCTGGATTATTACCCACTGTATCTGGAAAATCTGATTTTTTTCACCCTGGACTTTACTCACGGTATCAGGAAAAACGGATTTTTTTCACCTGGACTATTATCAGGAAAATCGAATTTTTTTCACCCAATACTTTATTCACGGTATCAGGAAAATCCGATTTTTTTCACCCAAGACTTCATTCACGGTATCATGAAAATCTGATTTTTTTCCACCTGGACTGTTACCCACGTTATACGGAAAATCGAATTTTTTTCACCCAAGACTTTATTCACGGTATAAGGAAAATCGGATTTTTTTCACCTGGACTATTACCCACGGTATAAGGAAAATCTTTTTTTTTCACCTGGACTATTACCCACGGTATCAGGAAAATCGGATTTTTTTCACCTGCACTATTACCCACGGTATAAGGAAAATCTTTTTTTTCCACCTGGATTATTACCCACTGTATCTGGAAAATCTGATTTTTTTCACCCTGGACTTTACTCACGGTATCAGGAAAATCGGATTTTTTTCACCTGGAGTATTATCAGGAAAATCGGATTTTTTTCACCCAATACTTTATTCACGGTATCAGGAAAATCCGATTTTTTTTCACCCTAGACTTTATTCACGGTATCAGGAAAATCTGATTTTTTTCACCCAAGACTTCATTCACGGTATCATGAAAATCTGATTTTTTTCCACCTGGACTGTTACCCACGTTATACGGAAAATCGAATTTTTTTCACCCAAGACTTTATTCACGGTATCAGGAAAATCGGATTTTTTTCACCTGGACTATTACCCACGGTATAAGGAAAATCTTTTTTTTCACCTGGACTATTACCCACGGTATCAGGAAAATCCGATTTTTTCACCCGGGACTTTACTCACGGTATCAGGAAAATCGGATTTTTTTCATCTGGGCTTTTATCAGGAAAATCGGATTTTTTTCACCCAATACTTAATTCATGGTATCAGGATAATCCGATTTTTTTCACCCTGGAC
The DNA here is from genome assembly GCA_035047345.1 of Bradypodion ventrale. Taxonomy (NCBI): domain Eukaryota; kingdom Metazoa; phylum Chordata; class Lepidosauria; order Squamata; family Chamaeleonidae; genus Bradypodion; species Bradypodion ventrale. The sequence continues at coordinate 106,531 of JAWDJE010000003.1, forward strand.
TTTACTCACGGTATAAGGAAAATCTTTTTTTTCCCGCCAAAACTATTACCCAGGGTATAAGGAAAATCTGATTTTTTTTACAATGGACTTTACTCACGGTATCAGGAAAATCGGATTTTTTTCACCTGGTCTATTACCCACAGTATCAGGAAAATCGGATTTTTTTTCACCCTGGACGTTATTCACGGTATCAGGAAAATCTGATTTTTTCCACCTGGACTATTACCCACGGTATCAGGAAAATCTGATTTTTTCACCTAAACTATTACCCACGGTATAAGGAAAATCTGATTTTTTTTACAATGGACTTTACTCACGGTATCAGGAAAATCGGATTTTTTTCACCTGGACTATTACCCATGGTATAAGGAAAAAAAATTTTTTCACCTGGACAATTACACACGGTATCAGGAAAATCGGAATTTTTTCATCTGGACTACTATCAAGGAAAATCGGATTTTTTTCACCCAATACTTTATTCACGGTATCAGGAAAATCAGATTTTTTTCACCCTGGACTTTACTCACATTATAAGAAAAATTGGATTTTTTTCACCCAAGATTTCATTCACGGTATCAGGAAAATCTCATTTTTTCCACCTGGACTGTTACCCATGGTATCAGGAAAATTGGATTTTTTCACCCTGGACTTTACTCATGGTATCAGGAAAATCGGATTTTTTTCATCCTGGACTTTACTCACGGTATCAGGAAAATCGGATTTTTGTCACCCTGGACTTTACTCACGGTATAAGGAAAATCTTTTTTTTTTCAGCTGGACTATTACCCACGGTATAAGGAAAATCTTTTTTTTTCAGCTGGACTATTACCCACGGTATAAGGAAAATCTGATTTTTTTTACAATGGACTTTACTCACGGTATCAGGAAAATCGGATTTTTTTCATCTGGGCTATTATCAGGAAAATCGGATTTTTTTCACCCAATACTTAATTCATGGTATCAGGAAAATCCGATTTTTTTCACCCTGGACTTTACTCACGGTATAAGGAAAATCTTTTTTTTTCAGCTGGACTATTACCCACGGTATAAGGAAAATCTTTTTTTTCCCACCAAAACTATTACCCACGGTATAAGGAAAATCTGATTTTTTTCATCTGGACTCCTATCAGGAAAATCGGATTTTTTTCACCCAATACTTTATTCACGGTATCAGGAAAATCAGATTTTTTTCAACCTGGACTTTACTCACGGTATCAGGAAAATCTATTTTTTTCCACCTGGATTATTACCCACTGTATCTGTTAAATCTGATTTTTTTTCCCCTGGACTATTACCCACGGTATAAGGAAAATCTTTTTTTTTCAGCTGGACTATTACCCACGGTATCAGGAAAATCGGATTTATTTCACCCAAGACTTTATTCACGGTATCAGGAAAATCGGATTTTTTTCACCCTGGACTTTACTCACAGTATCAGGAAAATCGGATTTTTTTTCACCTGGACTTTACTCACATTATAAGAAAAATTGGATTTTTTTCACCCAAGACTTCATTCACGGTATCAGGAAAATCTGATTTTTTCCACCTGGACTGTTACCCACGGTATCAGGAAAATCTGATTTTTTCCACCTGGACTGTTACCCATGGTATCAGGAAAATCGGATTTTTTCACCCTGGACTTTACTCATGGTATCAGGAAAATCGGATTTTTTTCATCCTGGACTTTACTCACGGTATCAGGAAACGCGGATTTTTTTTACCCAAACTTTATTAACTGTATCAGGAAAATCCGTTTTTTTTCACCATGGTCTTCACTCACTGTATCAGGAAAATCGGATTTTTTTGATCTGGACTATTACCCACGGTATCTGGAAAGTCTGATTTTTCTCCCTGGCCTTTACTCGTGGTATCAGGAAAATCTGATTTTTTTCACCTGGACTATTACCCACAGTATCAGGAAAAGCGGATTTTTTTCACCGAAAACTTTATTCACGGTATCAGGAAAATCGGATTTTTTCACCTAAACTATTACCCACGGTATAAGGAAAATCTGATTTTTTTTACAATGGACTTTACTCACGGTATCAGGAAAATCGGATTTTTTTCACCTGGACTATTACCCATGGTATAAGGAAAAAAATTTTTTTCACCTGGACAATTACACACGGTATCAGGAAAATCGGAATTTTTTCATCTGGACTACTATCAAGGAAAATCGGATTTTTTTCACCCAATACTTTATTCACGGTATCAGGAAAATCGGATTTTTTTCACCCTGGACTTTACTCACAGTATCAGGAAAATCAGATTTTTTTCACCCTGGACTTTACTCACATTATAAGAAAAATTGGATTTTTTTCACCCAAGATTTCATTCACGGTATCAGGAAAATCTCATTTTTTCCACCTGGACTGTTACCCATGGTATCAGGAAAATCGGATTTTTTCACCCTGGACTTTACTCATGGTATCAGGAAAATCGGATTTTTTTCATCCTGGACTTTACTCACGGTATCAGGAAAATCGGATTTTTGTCACCCTGGACTTTACTCACGGTATAAGGAAAATCTTTTTTTTTTCAGCTGGACTATTACCCACGGTATAAGGAAAATCTTTTTTTTTTCAGCTGGACTATTACCCACGGTATAAGGAAAATCTGATTTTTTTTACAATGGACTTTACTCACGGTATCAGGAAAATCGGATTTTTTTCATCTGGGCTATTATCAGGAAAATCGGATTTTTTTCACCCAATACTTAATTCATGGTATCAGGAAAATCCGATTTTTTTCACCCTGGACTTTACTCACGGTATAAGGAAAATCTTTTTTTTTCAGCTGGACTATTACCCACGGTATAAGGAAAATCTTTTTTTTCCCACCAAAACTATTACCCACGGTATAAGGAAAATCTGATTTTTTTCATCTGGACTCCTATCAGGAAAATCGGATTTTTTTCACCCAATACTTTATTCACGGTATCAGGAAAATCAGATTTTTTTCAACCTGGACTTTACTCACGGTATCAGGAAAATCTATTTTTTTCCACCTGGATTATTACCCACTGTATCTGTTAAATCTGATTTTTTTCCCCTGGACTATTACCCACGGTATAAGGAAAATCTTTTTTTTTCAGCTGGACTATTACCCACGGTATCAGGAAAATCGGATTTATTTCACCCAAGACTTTATTCACGGTATCAGGAAAATCGGATTTTTTTCACCCTGGACTTTACTCACAGTATCAGGAAAATCGGATTTTTTTTCACCTGGACTTTACTCACATTATAAGAAAAATTGGATTTTTTTCACCCAAGACTTCATTCACGGTATCAGGAAAATCTGATTTTTTCCACCTGGACTGTTACCCACGGTATCAGGAAAATCTGATTTTTTCCACCTGGACTGTTACCCATGGTATCAGGAAAATCGGATTTTTTCACCCTGGACTTTACTCATGGTATCAGGAAAATCGGATTTTTTTCATCCTGGACTTTACTCACGGTATCAGGAAACGCGGATTTTTTTTACCCAAACTTTATTAACTGTATCAGGAAAATCCGTTTTTTTTCACCATGGTCTTCACTCACGGTATCAGGAAAATCGGATTTTTTTGATCTGGACTATTACCCACGGTATCTGGAAAGTCTGATTTTTCTCCCTGGCCTTTACTCGTGGTATCAGGAAAATCTGATTTTTTTCACCTGGACTATTACCCACAGTATCAGGAAAAGCGGATTTTTTTCACCGAAAACTTTATTCACGGTATCAGGAAAATCGGATTTTTTTCACCTGGTCTATTACCCACAGTATCAGGAAAATCGGATTTTTTTCACCGAAGACTTTATTAACGGTATCAGGAAAATCTGATTTTTCCACCTGGACTATTACCCACGGTATAAGGAAAATCTGATTTTTTTCACCCTGGACTTTACTCACGGTATCAGGAAAATCTGATTTTTTCACCCTGGACTTTACTCACGGTATCAGGAAAACCGGATTTTTTTTCACCCAAACTTTATTCACTGTATCAGGAAAATCCGATATTTTTCACCATGGTCTTCACTCACGGTATCAGGAAAATCAAATTTTTTTCACCCAAGACTTTATTCACGGTATCAGGGAAATCTGATTTTTTTCACCCTGGTCTTCACTCACGCTATCAGGAATATCCGATTTTTTTCACCCTGGACTTTACTCACGGTATCAGGAAAATCTAATTTTTTTCCACCTGGATTATTACCCACTGTATCTGGAAAATCTGATTTTTTTCACCCTGGACTTTACTCACGGTATCAGGAAAAACGGATTTTTTTCACCTGGACTATTATCAGGAAAATCGAATTTTTTTCACCCAATACTTTATTCACGGTATCAGGAAAATCCGATTTTTTTCACCCAAGACTTCATTCACGGTATCATGAAAATCTGATTTTTTTCCACCTGGACTGTTACCCACGTTATACGGAAAATCGAATTTTTTTCACCCAAGACTTTATTCACGGTATAAGGAAAATCGGATTTTTTTCACCTGGACTATTACCCACGGTATAAGGAAAATCTTTTTTTTTCACCTGGACTATTACCCACGGTATCAGGAAAATCGGATTTTTTTCACCTGCACTATTACCCACGGTATAAGGAAAATCTTTTTTTTCCACCTGGATTATTACCCACTGTATCTGGAAAATCTGATTTTTTTCACCCTGGACTTTACTCACGGTATCAGGAAAATCGGATTTTTTTCACCTGGAGTATTATCAGGAAAATCGGATTTTTTTCACCCAATACTTTATTCACGGTATCAGGAAAATCCGATTTTTTTTCACCCTAGACTTTATTCACGGTATCAGGAAAATCTGATTTTTTTCACCCAAGACTTCATTCACGGTATCATGAAAATCTGATTTTTTTCCACCTGGACTGTTACCCACGTTATACGGAAAATCGAATTTTTTTCACCCAAGACTTTATTCACGGTATCAGGAAAATCGGATTTTTTTCACCTGGACTATTACCCACGGTATAAGGAAAATCTTTTTTTTCACCTGGACTATTACCCACGGTATCAGGAAAATCCGATTTTTTCACCCGGGACTTTACTCACGGTATCAGGAAAATCGGATTTTTTTCATCTGGGCTTTTATCAGGAAAATCGGATTTTTTTCACCCAATACTTAATTCATGGTATCAGGATAATCCGATTTTTTTCACCCTGGACTTTACTCACGGTATAAGGAAAATCTTTTTTTTCCCGCCAAAACTATTACCCAGGGTATAAGGAAAATCTGATTTTTTTTACAATGGACTTTACTCACGGTATCAGGAAAATCGGATTTTTTTCACCTGGTCTATTACCCACAGTATCAGGAAAATCGGATTTTTTTTCACCCTGGACGTTATTCACGGTATCAGGAAAATCTGATTTTTTCCACCTGGACTATTACCCACGGTATCAGGAAAATCTGATTTTTTCACCTAAACTATTACCCACGGTATAAGGAAAATCTGATTTTTTTTACAATGGACTTTACTCACGGTATCAGGAAAATCGGATTTTTTTCACCTGGACTATTACCCATGGTATAAGGAAAAAAATTTTTTTCACCTGGACAATTACACACGGTATCAGGAAAATCGGAATTTTTTCATCTGGACTACTATCAAGGAAAATCGGATTTTTTTCACCCAATACTTTATTCACGGTATCAGGAAAATCAGATTTTTTTCACCCTGGACTTTACTCACATTATAAGAAAAATTGGATTTTTTTCACCCAAGATTTCATTCACGGTATCAGGAAAATCTCATTTTTTCCACCTGGACTGTTACCCATGGTATCAGGAAAATTGGATTTTTTCACCCTGGACTTTACTCATGGTATCAGGAAAATCGGATTTTTTTCATCCTGGACTTTACTCACGGTATCAGGAAAATCGGATTTTTGTCACCCTGGACTTTACTCACGGTATAAGGAAAATCTTTTTTTTTTCAGCTGGACTATTACCCACGGTATAAGGAAAATCTTTTTTTTTCAGCTGGACTATTACCCACGGTATAAGGAAAATCTGATTTTTTTTACAATGGACTTTACTCACGGTATCAGGAAAATCGGATTTTTTTCATCTGGGCTATTATCAGGAAAATCGGATTTTTTTCACCCAATACTTAATTCATGGTATCAGGAAAATCCGATTTTTTTCACCCTGGACTTTACTCACGGTATAAGGAAAATCTTTTTTTTTCAGCTGGACTATTACCCACGGTATAAGGAAAATCTTTTTTTTCCCACCAAAACTATTACCCACGGTATAAGGAAAATCTGATTTTTTTCATCTGGACTCCTATCAGGAAAATCGGATTTTTTTCACCCAATACTTTATTCACGGTATCAGGAAAATCAGATTTTTTTCAACCTGGACTTTACTCACGGTATCAGGAAAATCTATTTTTTTCCACCTGGATTATTACCCACTGTATCTGTTAAATCTGATTTTTTTTCCCCTGGACTATTACCCACGGTATAAGGAAAATCTTTTTTTTTCAGCTGGACTATTACCCACGGTATCAGAAAAATTGGATTTTTTTCACCCAAGACTTCATTCACGGTATCAGGAAAATCTGATTTTTTCCACCTGGACTGTTACCCACGGTATCAGGAAAATCTGATTTTTTCCACCTGGACTGTTACCCATGGTATCAGGAAAATCGGATTTTTTCACCCTGGACTTTACTCATGGTATCAGGAAAATCGGATTTTTTTCATCCTGGACTTTACTCACGGTATCAGGAAACGCGGATTTTTTTTACCCAAACTTTATTAACTGTATCAGGAAAATCCGTTTTTTTTCACCATGGTCTTCACTCACTGTATCAGGAAAATCGGATTTTTTTGATCTGGACTATTACCCACGGTATCTGGAAAGTCTGATTTTTCTCCCTGGCCTTTACTCGTGGTATCAGGAAAATCTGATTTTTTTCACCTGGACTATTACCCACAGTATCAGGAAAAGCGGATTTTTTTCACCGAAAACTTTATTCACGGTATCAGGAAAATCGGATTTTTTCACCTAAACTATTACCCACGGTATAAGGAAAATCTGATTTTTTTTACAATGGACTTTACTCACGGTATCAGGAAAATCGGATTTTTTTCACCTGGACTATTACCCATGGTATAAGGAAAAAAATTTTTTTCACCTGGACAATTACACACGGTATCAGGAAAATCGGAATTTTTTCATCTGGACTACTATCAAGGAAAATCGGATTTTTTTCACCCAATACTTTATTCACGGTATCAGGAAAATCGGATTTTTTTCACCCTGGACTTTACTCACAGTATCAGGAAAATCAGATTTTTTTCACCCTGGACTTTACTCACATTATAAGAAAAATTGGATTTTTTTCACCCAAGATTTCATTCACGGTATCAGGAAAATCTCATTTTTTCCACCTGGACTGTTACCCATGGTATCAGGAAAATCGGATTTTTTCACCCTGGACTTTACTCATGGTATCAGGAAAATCGGATTTTTTTCATCCTGGACTTTACTCACGGTATCAGGAAAATCGGATTTTTGTCACCCTGGACTTTACTCACGGTATAAGGAAAATCTTTTTTTTTTCAGCTGGACTATTACCCACGGTATAAGGAAAATCTTTTTTTTTTCAGCTGGACTATTACCCACGGTATAAGGAAAATCTGATTTTTTTTACAATGGACTTTACTCACGGTATCAGGAAAATCGGATTTTTTTCATCTGGGCTATTATCAGGAAAATCGGATTTTTTTCACCCAATACTTAATTCATGGTATCAGGAAAATCCGATTTTTTTCACCCTGGACTTTACTCACGGTATAAGGAAAATCTTTTTTTTTCAGCTGGACTATTACCCACGGTATAAGGAAAATCTTTTTTTTCCCACCAAAACTATTACCCACGGTATAAGGAAAATCTGATTTTTTTCATCTGGACTCCTATCAGGAAAATCGGATTTTTTTCACCCAATACTTTATTCACGGTATCAGGAAAATCAGATTTTTTTTCAACCTGGACTTTACTCACGGTATCAGGAAAATCTATTTTTTTCCACCTGGATTATTACCCACTGTATCTGTTAAATCTGATTTTTTTCCCCTGGACTATTACCCACGGTATAAGGAAAATCTTTTTTTTTCAGCTGGACTATTACCCACGGTATCAGGAAAATCGGATTTATTTCACCCAAGACTTTATTCACGGTATCAGGAAAATCGGATTTTTTTCACCCTGGACTTTACTCACAGTATCAGGAAAATCGGATTTTTTTTCACCTGGACTTTACTCACATTATAAGAAAAATTGGATTTTTTTCACCCAAGACTTCATTCACGGTATCAGGAAAATCTGATTTTTTCCACCTGGACTGTTACCCACGGTATCAGGAAAATCTGATTTTTTCCACCTGGACTGTTACCCATGGTATCAGGAAAATCGGATTTTTTCACCCTGGACTTTACTCATGGTATCAGGAAAATCGGATTTTTTTCATCCTGGACTTTACTCACGGTATCAGGAAACGCGGATTTTTTTTACCCAAACTTTATTAACTGTATCAGGAAAATCCGTTTTTTTTCACCATGGTCTTCACTCACGGTATCAGGAAAATCGGATTTTTTTGATCTGGACTATTACCCACGGTATCTGGAAAGTCTGATTTTTCTCCCTGGCCTTTACTCGTGGTATCAGGAAAATCTGATTTTTTTCACCTGGACTATTACCCACAGTATCAGGAAAAGCGGATTTTTTTCACCGAAAACTTTATTCACGGTATCAGGAAAATCGGATTTTTTTCACCTGGTCTATTACCCACAGTATCAGGAAAATCGGATTTTTTTCACCGAAGACTTTATTAACGGTATCAGGAAAATCTGATTTTTCCACCTGGACTATTACCCACGGTATAAGGAAAATCTGATTTTTTTCACCCTGGACTTTACTCACGGTATCAGGAAAATCTGATTTTTTCACCCTGGATTTTACTCATGGTATCAGGAAAATCGGATTTTTTTCACCCTAGACTTTACTCACGGTATCAGGAAAATCTGATTTTTTCAAGTAGACTATTACCCACGGTATAAGGAAAATCTGATTTTTTCACCTGGGACTTTACTCACGGTATCAGGAAAATCCGATTTATTTCACCCAAGACTTTATTCACGGCATCAGGGAAATCTGATTTTTTTCACCCTGGTCTTCACTCACGCTATCAGGAATATCCGATTTTTTTCACCCTGGACTTTACTCACGGTATCAGGAAAATCGAATTTTTTTCATCTGGACTATTACCCACGATATCTGTAAAGTCTGATTTTTCCCCTGGACTTTACACATGGTATCAGGAAAATCTGATTTTTTTCACCTGAATTTATTACCCAAGGTATCAGGAAAATCTATTTTTTTTTCACCTGGACTATTACACACGGTTTCAGGAACATCGGATTTTTTTTCACCTGGACTATTACCCACGGTATCAGGAAAATCGGATTTTTTTTCACATGGACTATTAGCCACAGTATAAGGAAAATCTATTTTTTTTCCCAGCTGGACTATTACCCACGGTATCAGGAAAATCGGATATTATTCACCTGGACTATTACCCACAGTATCAGGAAAATCGGATTTTTTTCACCCAAGACTTTATTCACGGTATCAGGAAATTCCGATTTGTTTCATCCTGGACTTTACTCACGGTATCAGGGAAAATCGGATTATTTTCACAATGATTTTACCCACGCTATCAGGAAAATCGGATTTTTTCACCTGGACTATTACCCACGGTATCAGGAAAATCTTTTTTTTCCACCTGGACGATTACACACGCTATCAGGAAAATCGGATTTTTTCGCCTGGACTATTACCCACGGTATCAGGAAAATCCTTTTTTTTTCCGCTGGACTATTACCCACGGTATACGGAAAATCGGATTTTTTTCACCCAAGACTTTATTCACTGTATCAGGAAAATCCGATTTTTTTCACCATGGTCTTCACTCACGGTATCAGGAAAATCAAATTTTTTTCACCCAAGACTTTATTCACGGTATCAGGGAAATCTGATTTTTTTCACCCTGGTCTTCACTCACGCTATCAGGAATATCCGATCTTTTTCACCCTGGACTTTACTCACGGTATCAGGAAAATCTAATTTTTTTCCACCTGGACTATTACCCACTGTATCTGGAAAATCTGATTTTTTTTTCCCCCTGGACTATTACCCACGGTATACGGAAAATCTTTTTTTTTTCAGCTGGACTATTACCTACGGTATCAGGAAAATCGGATTTTTTTCACCATAGACTTTATTCACGGTATCATGAAAATCTGATTTTTTCCACCTGGACTGTTACCCATGGTATCAGTAAAATCGGATTTTTTTCACCCTAGACTTTACTCATGGTATCAGGAAAATCAGATTTTTTTCAACCTGGACTTTACTCACGGTATCAGGAAAATCTATTTTTTTCCACCTGGATTATTACCCACTGTATCTGTTAAATCTGATTTTTTTCCCCTGGACTATTACCCACGGTATAAGGAAAATCTTTTTTTTTCAGCTGGACTATTACCCACGGTATCAGGAAAATCGGATTTATTTCACCCAAGACTTTATTCACGGTATCAGGAAAATCGGATTTTTTTCACCCTGGACTTTACTCACAGTATCAGGAAAATCGGATTTTTTTTCACCTGGACTTTACTCACATTATAAGAAAAATTGGATTTTTTTCACCCAAGACTTCATTCACGGTATCAGGAAAATCTGATTTTTTCCACCTGGACTGTTACCCACGGTATCAGGAAAATCTGATTTTTTCCACCTGGACTGTTACCCATGGTATCAGGAAAATCGGATTTTTTCACCCTGGACTTTACTCATGGTATCAGGAAAATCGGATTTTTTTCATCCTGGACTTTACTCACGGTATCAGGAAACGCGGATTTTTTTTACCCAAACTTTATTAACTGTATCAGGAAAATCCGTTTTTTTTCACCATGGTCTTCACTCACGGTATCAGGAAAATCGGATTTTTTTGATCTGGACTATTACCCACGGTATCTGGAAAGTCTGATTTTTCTCCCTGGCCTTTACTCGTGGTATCAGGAAAATCTGATTTTTTTCACCTGGACTATTACCCACAGTATCAGGAAAAGCGGATTTTTTTCACCGAAAACTTTATTCACGGTATCAGGAAAATCGGATTTTTTTCACCTGGTCTATTACCCACAGTATCAGGAAAATCGGATTTTTTTCACCGAAGACTTTATTAACGGTATCAGGAAAATCTGATTTTTCCACCTGGACTATTACCCACGGTATAAGGAAAATCTGATTTTTTTCACCCTGGACTTTACTCACGGTATCAGGAAAATCTGATTTTTTCACCCTGGATTTTACTCATGGTATCAGGAAAATCGGATTTTTTTCACCCTAGACTTTACTCACGGTATCAGGAAAATCTGATTTTTTCAAGTAGACTATTACCCACGGTATAAGGAAAATCTGATTTTTTCACCTGGGACTTTACTCACGGTATCAGGAAAATCCGATTTATTTCACCCAAGACTTTATTCACGGCATCAGGGAAATCTGATTTTTTTCACCCTGGTCTTCACTCACGCTATCAGGAATATCCGATTTTTTTCACCCTGGACTTTACTCACGGTATCAGGAAAATCGAATTTTTTTCATCTGGACTATTACCCACGATATCTGTAAAGTCTGATTTTTCCCCTGGACTTTACACATGGTATCAGGAAAATCTGATTTTTTTCACCTGAATTTATTACCCAAGGTATCAGGAAAATCTATTTTTTTTTCACCTGGACTATTACACACGGTTTCAGGAACATCGGATTTTTTTTCACCTGGACTATTACCCACGGTATCAGGAAAATCGGATTTTTTTTCACATGGACTATTAGCCACAGTATAAGGAAAATCTATTTTTTTTTCCAGCTGGACTATTACCCACGGTATCAGGAAAATCGGATATTATTCACCTGGACTATTACCCACAGTATCAGGAAAATCGGATTTTTTTCACCCAAGACTTTATTCACGGTATCAGGAAATTCCGATTTGTTTCATCCTGGACTTTACTCACGGTATCAGGGAAAATCGGATTATTTTCACAATGATTTTACCCACGCTATCAGGAAAATCGGATTTTTTCACCTGGACTATTACCCACGGTATCAGGAAAATCTTTTTTTTCCACCTGGACGATTACACACGCTATCAGGAAAATCGGATTTTTTCGCCTGGACTATTACCCACGGTATCAGGAAAATCCTTTTTTTTTCCGCTGGACTATTACCCACGGTATACGGAAAATCGGATTTTTTTCACCCAAGACTTTATTCACTGTATCAGGAAAATCCGATTTTTTTCACCATGGTCTTCACTCACGGTATCAGGAAAATCAAATTTTTTTCACCCAAGACTTTATTCACGGTATCAGGGAAATCTGATTTTTTTCACCCTGGTCTTCACTCACGCTATCAGGAATATCCGATCTTTTTCACCCTGGACTTTACTCACGGTATCAGGAAAATCTAATTTTTTTCCACCTGGACTATTACCCACTGTATCTGGAAAATCTGATTTTTTTTTCCCCCTGGACTATTACCCACGGTATACGGAAAATCTTTTTTTTTTCAGCTGGACTATTACCTACGGTATCAGGAAAATCGGATTTTTTTCACCATAGACTTTATTCACGGTATCATGAAAATCTGATTTTTTCCACCTGGACTGTTACCCATGGTATCAGTAAAATCGGATTTTTTTCACCCTAGACTTTACTCATGGTATCAGGAAAATCAGATTTTTTTCAACCTGGACTTTACTCACGGTATCAGGAAAATCTATTTTTTTCCACCTGGATTATTACCCACTGTATCTGTTAAATCTGATTTTTTTCCCCTGGACTATTACCCACGGTATAAGGAAAATCTTTTTTTTTCAGCTGGACTATTACCCACGGTATCAGGAAAATCGGATTTATTTCACCCAAGACTTTATTCACGGTATCAGGAAAATCGGATTTTTTTCACCCTGGACTTTACTCACAGTATCAGGAAAATCGGATTTTTTTTCACCTGGACTTTACTCACATTATAAGAAAAATTGGATTTTTTTCACCCAAGACTTCATTCACGGTATCAGGAAAATCTGATTTTTTCCACCTGGACTGTTACCCACGGTATCAGGAAAATCTGATTTTTTCCACCTGGACTGTTACCCATGGTATCAGGAAAATCGGATTTTTTCACCCTGGACTTTACTCATGGTATCAGGAAAATCGGATTTTTTTCATCCTGGACTTTACTCACGGTATCAGGAAACGCGGATTTTTTTTACCCAAACTTTATTAACTGTATCAGGAAAATCCGTTTTTTTTCACCATGGTCTTCACTCACGGTATCAGGAAAATCGGATTTTTTTGATCTGGACTATTACCCACGGTATCTGGAAAGTCTGATTTTTCTCCCTGGCCTTTACTCGTGGTATCAGGAAAATCTGATTTTTTTCACCTGGACTATTACCCACAGTATCAGGAAAAGCGGATTTTTTTCACCGAAAACTTTATTCACGGTATCAGGAAAATCGGATTTTTTTCACCTGGTCTATTACCCACAGTATCAGGAAAATCGGATTTTTTTCACCGAAGACTTTATTAACGGTATCAGGAAAATCTGATTTTTCCACCTGGACTATTACCCACGGTATAAGGAAAATCTGATTTTTTTCACCCTGGACTTTACTCACGGTATCAGGAAAATCTGATTTTTTCACCCTGGATTTTACTCATGGTATCAGGAAAATCGGATTTTTTTCACCCTAGACTTTACTCACGGTATCAGGAAAATCTGATTTTTTCAAGTAGACTATTACCCACGGTATAAGGAAAATCTGATTTTTTCACCTGGGACTTTACTCACGGTATCAGGAAAATCCGATTTATTTCACCCAAGACTTTATTCACGGCATCAGGGAAATCTGATTTTTTTCACCCTGGTCTTCACTCACGCTATCAGGAATATCCGATTTTTTTCACCCTGGACTTTACTCACGGTATCAGGAAAATCGAATTTTTTTCATCTGGACTATTACCCACGATATCTGTAAAGTCTGATTTTTCCCCTGGACTTTACACATGGTATCAGGAAAATCTGATTTTTTTCACCTGAATTTATTACCCAAGGTATCAGGAAAATCTATTTTTTTTTCACCTGGACTATTACACACGGTTTCAGGAACATCGGATTTTTTTTCACCTGGACTATTACCCACGGTATCAGGAAAATCGGATTTTTTTTTCACATGGACTATTAGCCACAGTATAAGGAAAATCTATTTTTTTTTCCAGCTGGACTATTACCCACGGTATCAGGAAAATCGGATATTATTCACCTGGACTATTACCCACAGTATCAGGAAAATCGGATTTTTTTCACCCAAGACTTTATTCACGGTATCAGGAAATTCCGATTTGTTTCATCCTGGACTTTACTCACGGTATCAGGGAAAATCGGATTATTTTCACAATGATTTTACCCACGCTATCAGGAAAATCGGATTTTTTCACCTGGACTATTACCCACGGTATCAGGAAAATCTTTTTTTTCCACCTGGACGATTACACACGCTATCAGGAAAATCGGATTTTTTCGCCTGGACTATTACCCACGGTATCAGGAAAATCCTTTTTTTTTCCGCTGGACTATTACCCACGGTATACGGAAAATCGGATTTTTTTCACCCAAGACTTTATTCACTGTATCAGGAAAATCCGATTTTTTTCACCATGGTCTTCACTCACGGTATCAGGAAAATCAAATTTTTTTCACCCAAGACTTTTTTCACGGTATCAGGGAAATCTGATTTTTTTCACCCTGGTCTTCACTCACGCTATCAGGAATATCCGATCTTTTTCACCCTGGACTTTACTCACGGTATCAGGAAAATCTAATTTTTTTCCACCTGGACTATTACCCACTGTATCTGGAAAATCTGATTTTTTTTTCCCCCTGGACTATTACCCACGGTATACGGAAAATCTTTTTTTTTTCAGCTGGACTATTACCTACGGTATCAGGAAAATCGGATTTTTTTCACCATAGACTTTATTCACGGTATCATGAAAATCTGATTTTTTCCACCTGGACTGTTACCCATGGTATCAGTAAAATCGGATTTTTTTCACCCTAGACTTTACTCATGGTATCAGGAAAATCGGATTTTTTTCACCTGGTCTATTACCCACAGTATCAGGAAAATCGGATTTTTTTCACCCAAGACTTTATTCACGGTATCAGGAAAATCCGATTTTTTTCACCCAAGACTTCATTCACGGTATCAGGAAAATCCGATTTTTTTCACCATGGTCTTCACTCATGGTATCAGGAAAATCTAATTTTTTTCCACCTGGACTATTACCCACTGTATCTGAAAAATCTGATTTTTTTCACCCTGGACTTTACTCACGGTATCAGGAAAAACGGATTTTTTTCACCTGGACCATTACCCACGGTATCAGGAAAATCGGATTTTTTTCACCTGGACTATTATCAGGAAAATCGGATTTTTTTCACCCAATACTTTATTCACGGTATCAGGAAAATCCGATTTTTTTCACCGTAGACTTTATTCACGGTATCAGGAAAATCCGATTTTTTTCACCCAAGACTTCATTCACGGTATCATGAAAATCTGATTTTTTCCACCTGGACTGTTACCCACGGTATAAGGAAAATCGATTTTTTTCACCCAAGACTTTATTCACGGTATAAGGAAAATCAGATTTTTTTCACCTGGACTATTACCCACAGTATAAGGAAAATCTTTTTTTTTCACCTGGACTATTACCCACGGTATCAGGAAAATCCGATTTTTTCACCCGGGACTTTACTCACGGTATCAGGAAAATCGGATTTTTTTCACCTGGTCTATTACCCACAGTATCAGGAAAATCGGATTTTTTTCGCCGAAACTTTATTCACTGTATCAGGAATATCCGATTTTTTTCACCATGGTCTTCACTCACGGTATAATGAAAATCGGATTTTTTTCACCCTGGACTTTACTCACGGTATCAGGAAAACCGGATTTTTTTTCACCCAAACTTTATTCACTGTATCAGGAAAATCCGATATTTTTCACCATGGTCTTCACTCACGGTATCAGGAAAATCAAATTTTTTTCACCCAAGACTTTATTCACGGTATCAGGGAAATCTGATTTTTTTCACCCTGGTCTTCACTCACGCTATCAGGAATATCCGATTTTTTTCACCCTGGACTTTACTCACGGTATCAGGAAAATCTAATTTTTTTCCACCTTGATTATTACCCACTGTATCTGGAAAATCTGATTTTTTTCACCCTGGACTTTACTCACGGTATCAGGAAAAACGGATTTTTTTCACCTGGACCATTACCCACGGTCTAAAGAAAATCTTTTTTTTTTCACCTGGACTATTACCCACGGTATCAGGAAAATCGGATTTTTTTCACCTGGACTATTATCAGGAAAATCGGATTTTTTTCACCCAATACTTTATTCACGGTATCAGGAAAATCCGATTTTTTTTCACCCAAGACTTCATTCACGGTATCATGAAAATCTGATTTTTTCCACCTGGACTGTTACCCACGTTATACGGAAAATCGAATTTTTTTCACCCAAGACTTTATTCACGGTATAAGGAAAATCGGATTTTTTTCACCTGGACTATTACCCACGGTATCAGGAAAATCGGATTTTTTTCACCTGCACTATTACCCACGGTATAAGGAAAATCTTTTTTTTCCACCTGGATTATTACCCACTGTATCTGGAAAATCTGATTTTTTTCACCCTGGACTTTACTCACGGTATCAGGAAAATCGGATTTTTTTCACCTGGAGTATTATCAGGAAAATCGGATTTTTTTCACCCAATACTTTATTCACGGTATCAGGAAAATCCGATTTTTTTTCACCCTAGACTTTATTCACGGTATCAGGAAAATCCGATTTTTTTCACCCAAGACTTCATTCACGGTATCATGAAAATCTGATTTTTTCCACCTGGACTGTTACCCACGTTATACGGAAAATCGAATTTTTTTCACCCAAGACTTTATTCACGGTATCAGGAAAATCGGATTTTTTTCACCTGGACTATTACCCACGGTATAAGGAAAATCTTTTTTTTCACCTGGACTATTACCCACGGTATCAGGAAAATCCGATTTTTTCACCCGGGACTTTACTCACGGTATCAGGAAAATCGGATTTTTTTCATCTGGGCTATTATCAGGAAAATCGGATTTTTTTCACCCAATACTTAATTCATGGTATCAGGATAATCCGATTTTTTTCACCCTGGACTTTACTCACGGTATAAGGAAAATCTTTTTTTTCCCGCCAAAACTATTACCCACGGTATAAGGAAAATCTGATTTTTTTTACAATGGACTTTACTCACGGTATCAGGAAAATCGGATTTTTTTCACCTGGTCTATTACCCACAGTATCATGAAAATCTGATTTTTTCCACCTGGACTGTTACCCACGGTATAAGGAAAATCGATTTTTTTTCACCCAAGACTTTATTCACGGTATAAGGAAAATCAGATTTTTTTCACCTGGACTATTACCCACAGTATAAGGAAAATCTTTTTTTTTCACCTGGACTATTACCCACGGTATCAGGAAAATCCGATTTTTTCACCCGGGACTTTACTCACGGTATCAGGAAAATCGGATTTTTTTCACCTGGTCTATTACCCACAGTATCAGGAAAATCGGATTTTTTTCGCCGAAACTTTATTCACTGTATCAGGAATATCCGATTTTTTTCACCATGGTCTTCACTCACGGTATAATGAAAATCGGATTTTTTTCACCCTGGACTTTACTCACGGTATCAGGAAAACCGGATTTTTTTTCACCCAAACTTTATTCACTGTATCAGGAAAATCCGATATTTTTCACCATGGTCTTCACTCACGGTATCAGGAAAATCAAATTTTTTTCACCCAAGACTTTATTCACGGTATCAGGGAAATCTGATTTTTTTCACCCTGGTCTTCACTCACGCTATCAGGAATATCCGATTTTTTTCACCCTGGACTTTACTCACGGTATCAGGAAAATCTAATTTTTTTCCACCTGGATTATTACCCACTGTATCTGGAAAATCTGATTTTTTTCACCCTGGACTTTACTCACGGTATCAGGAAAAACGGATTTTTTTCACCTGGACTATTATCAGGAAAATCGAATTTTTTTCACCCAATACTTTATTCACGGTATCAGGAAAATCCGATTTTTTTCACCCAAGACTTCATTCACGGTATCATGAAAATCTGATTTTTTTCCACCTGGACTGTTACCCACGTTATACGGAAAATCGAATTTTTTTCACCCAAGACTTTATTCACGGTATAAGGAAAATCGGATTTTTTTCACCTGGACTATTACCCACGGTATAAGGAAAATCTTTTTTTTTCACCTGGACTATTACCCACGGTATCAGGAAAATCGGATTTTTTTCACCTGCACTATTACCCACGGTATAAGGAAAATCTTTTTTTTCCACCTGGATTATTACCCACTGTATCTGGAAAATCTGATTTTTTTCACCCTGGACTTTACTCACGGTATCAGGAAAATCGGATTTTTTTCACCTGGAGTATTATCAGGAAAATCGGATTTTTTTCACCCAATACTTTATTCACGGTATCAGGAAAATCCGATTTTTTTTCACCCTAGACTTTATTCACGGTATCAGGAAAATCTGATTTTTTTCACCCAAGACTTCATTCACGGTATCATGAAAATCTGATTTTTTTCCACCTGGACTGTTACCCACGTTATACGGAAAATCGAATTTTTTTCACCCAAGACTTTATTCACGGTATCAGGAAAATCGGATTTTTTTCACCTGGACTATTACCCACGGTATAAGGAAAATCTTTTTTTTCACCTGGACTATTACCCACGGTATCAGGAAAATCCGATTTTTTCACCCGGGACTTTACTCACGGTATCAGGAAAATCGGATTTTTTTCATCTGGGCTTTTATCAGGAAAATCGGATTTTTTTCACCCAATACTTAATTCATGGTATCAGGATAATCCGATTTTTTTCACCCTGGACTTTACTCACGGTATAAGGAAAATCTTTTTTTTCCCGCCAAAACTATTACCCAGGGTATAAGGAAAATCTGATTTTTTTTACAATGGACTTTACTCACGGTATCAGGAAAATCGGATTTTTTTCACCTGGTCTATTACCCACAGTATCAGGAAAATCGGATTTTTTTTCACCCTGGACGTTATTCACGGTATCAGGAAAATCTGATTTTTTCCACCTGGACTATTACCCACGGTATCAGGAAAATCTGATTTTTTCACCTAAACTATTACCCACGGTATAAGGAAAATCTGATTTTTTTTACAATGGACTTTACTCACGGTATCAGGAAAATCGGATTTTTTTCACCTGGACTATTACCCATGGTATAAGGAAAAAAAATTTTTTCACCTGGACAATTACACACGGTATCAGGAAAATCGGAATTTTTTCATCTGGACTACTATCAAGGAAAATCGGATTTTTTTCACCCAATACTTTATTCACGGTATCAGGAAAATCAGATTTTTTTCACCCTGGACTTTACTCACATTATAAGAAAAATTGGATTTTTTTCACCCAAGATTTCATTCACGGTATCAGGAAAATCTCATTTTTTCCACCTGGACTGTTACCCATGGTATCAGGAAAATTGGATTTTTTCACCCTGGACTTTACCCATGGTATCAGGAAAATCGGATTTTTGTCACCCTGGACTTTACTCACGGTATAAGGAAAATCTTTTTTTTTTCAGCTGGACTATTACCCACGGTATAAGGAAAATCTTTTTTTTTCAGCTGGACTATTACCCACGGTATAAGGAAAATCTGATTTTTTTTACAATGGACTTTACTCACGGTATCAGGAAAATCGGATTTTTTTCATCTGGGCTATTATCAGGAAAATCGGATTTTTTTCACCCAATACTTAATTCATGGTATCAGGAAAATCCGATTTTTTTCACCCTGGACTTTACTCACGGTATAAGGAAAATCTTTTTTTTTCAGCTGGACTATTACCCACGGTATAAGGAAAATCTTTTTTTTCCCACCAAAACTATTACCCACGGTATAAGGAAAATCTGATTTTTTTCATCTGGACTCCTATCAGGAAAATCGGATTTTTTTCACCCAATACTTTATTCACGGTATCAGGAAAATCAGATTTTTTTCAACCTGGACTTTACTCACGGTATCAGGAAAATCTATTTTTTTCCACCTGGATTATTACCCACTGTATCTGTTAAATCTGATTTTTTTTCCCCTGGACTATTACCCACGGTATAAGGAAAATCTTTTTTTTTCAGCTGGACTATTACCCACGGTATCAGGAAAATCGGATTTATTTCACCCAAGACTTTATTCACGGTATCAGGAAAATCGGATTTTTTTCACCCTGGACTTTACTCACAGTATCAGGAAAATCGGATTTTTTTTCACCTGGACTTTACTCACATTATAAGAAAAATTGGATTTTTTTCACCCAAGACTTCATTCACGGTATCAGGAAAATCTGATTTTTTCCAC
Source organism: Bradypodion ventrale (assembly GCA_035047345.1). Classification (NCBI taxonomy): domain Eukaryota; kingdom Metazoa; phylum Chordata; class Lepidosauria; order Squamata; family Chamaeleonidae; genus Bradypodion; species Bradypodion ventrale. The sequence goes on from JAWDJE010000003.1 coordinate 127,186, forward strand.
CTGGACTGTTACCCACGGTATCAGGAAAATCTGATTTTTTCCACCTGGACTGTTACCCATGGTATCAGGAAAATCGGATTTTTTCACCCTGGACTTTACTCATGGTATCAGGAAAATCGGATTTTTTTCATCCTGGACTTTACTCACGGTATCAGGAAACGCGGATTTTTTTTACCCAAACTTTATTAACTGTATCAGGAAAATCCGTTTTTTTTCACCATGGTCTTCACTCACTGTATCAGGAAAATCGGATTTTTTTGATCTGGACTATTACCCACGGTATCTGGAAAGTCTGATTTTTCTCCCTGGCCTTTACTCGTGGTATCAGGAAAATCTGATTTTTTTCACCTGGACTATTACCCACAGTATCAGGAAAAGCGGATTTTTTTCACCGAAAACTTTATTCACGGTATCAGGAAAATCGGATTTTTTCACCTAAACTATTACCCACGGTATAAGGAAAATCTGATTTTTTTTACAATGGACTTTACTCACGGTATCAGGAAAATCGGATTTTTTTCACCTGGACTATTACCCATGGTATAAGGAAAAAAATTTTTTTCACCTGGACAATTACACACGGTATCAGGAAAATCGGAATTTTTTCATCTGGACTACTATCAAGGAAAATCGGATTTTTTTCACCCAATACTTTATTCACGGTATCAGGAAAATCGGATTTTTTTCACCCTGGACTTTACTCACAGTATCAGGAAAATCAGATTTTTTTCACCCTGGACTTTACTCACATTATAAGAAAAATTGGATTTTTTTCACCCAAGATTTCATTCACGGTATCAGGAAAATCTCATTTTTTCCACCTGGACTGTTACCCATGGTATCAGGAAAATCGGATTTTTTCACCCTGGACTTTACTCATGGTATCAGGAAAATCGGATTTTTTTCATCCTGGACTTTACTCACGGTATCAGGAAAATCGGATTTTTGTCACCCTGGACTTTACTCACGGTATAAGGAAAATCTTTTTTTTTTCAGCTGGACTATTACCCACGGTATAAGGAAAATCTTTTTTTTTTCAGCTGGACTATTACCCACGGTATAAGGAAAATCTGATTTTTTTTACAATGGACTTTACTCACGGTATCAGGAAAATCGGATTTTTTTCATCTGGGCTATTATCAGGAAAATCGGATTTTTTTCACCCAATACTTAATTCATGGTATCAGGAAAATCCGATTTTTTTCACCCTGGACTTTACTCACGGTATAAGGAAAATCTTTTTTTTTCAGCTGGACTATTACCCACGGTATAAGGAAAATCTTTTTTTTCCCACCAAAACTATTACCCACGGTATAAGGAAAATCTGATTTTTTTCATCTGGACTCCTATCAGGAAAATCGGATTTTTTTCACCCAATACTTTATTCACGGTATCAGGAAAATCAGATTTTTTTCAACCTGGACTTTACTCACGGTATCAGGAAAATCTATTTTTTTCCACCTGGATTATTACCCACTGTATCTGTTAAATCTGATTTTTTTCCCCTGGACTATTACCCACGGTATAAGGAAAATCTTTTTTTTTCAGCTGGACTATTACCCACGGTATCAGGAAAATCGGATTTATTTCACCCAAGACTTTATTCACGGTATCAGGAAAATCGGATTTTTTTCACCCTGGACTTTACTCACAGTATCAGGAAAATCGGATTTTTTTTCACCTGGACTTTACTCACATTATAAGAAAAATTGGATTTTTTTCACCCAAGACTTCATTCACGGTATCAGGAAAATCTGATTTTTTCCACCTGGACTGTTACCCACGGTATCAGGAAAATCTGATTTTTTCCACCTGGACTGTTACCCATGGTATCAGGAAAATCGGATTTTTTCACCCTGGACTTTACTCATGGTATCAGGAAAATCGGATTTTTTTCATCCTGGACTTTACTCACGGTATCAGGAAACGCGGATTTTTTTTACCCAAACTTTATTAACTGTATCAGGAAAATCCGTTTTTTTTCACCATGGTCTTCACTCACGGTATCAGGAAAATCGGATTTTTTTGATCTGGACTATTACCCACGGTATCTGGAAAGTCTGATTTTTCTCCCTGGCCTTTACTCGTGGTATCAGGAAAATCTGATTTTTTTCACCTGGACTATTACCCACAGTATCAGGAAAAGCGGATTTTTTTCACCGAAAACTTTATTCACGGTATCAGGAAAATCGGATTTTTTTCACCTGGTCTATTACCCACAGTATCAGGAAAATCGGATTTTTTTCACCGAAGACTTTATTAACGGTATCAGGAAAATCTGATTTTTCCACCTGGACTATTACCCACGGTATAAGGAAAATCTGATTTTTTTCACCCTGGACTTTACTCACGGTATCAGGAAAATCTGATTTTTTCACCCTGGATTTTACTCATGGTATCAGGAAAATCGGATTTTTTTCACCCTAGACTTTACTCACGGTATCAGGAAAATCTGATTTTTTCAAGTAGACTATTACCCACGGTATAAGGAAAATCTGATTTTTTCACCTGGGACTTTACTCACGGTATCAGGAAAATCCGATTTATTTCACCCAAGACTTTATTCACGGCATCAGGGAAATCTGATTTTTTTCACCCTGGTCTTCACTCACGCTATCAGGAATATCCGATTTTTTTCACCCTGGACTTTACTCACGGTATCAGGAAAATCGAATTTTTTTCATCTGGACTATTACCCACGATATCTGTAAAGTCTGATTTTTCCCCTGGACTTTACACATGGTATCAGGAAAATCTGATTTTTTTCACCTGAATTTATTACCCAAGGTATCAGGAAAATCTATTTTTTTTTCACCTGGACTATTACACACGGTTTCAGGAACATCGGATTTTTTTTCACCTGGACTATTACCCACGGTATCAGGAAAATCGGATTTTTTTTCACATGGACTATTAGCCACAGTATAAGGAAAATCTATTTTTTTTTCCAGCTGGACTATTACCCACGGTATCAGGAAAATCGGATATTATTCACCTGGACTATTACCCACAGTATCAGGAAAATCGGATTTTTTTCACCCAAGACTTTATTCACGGTATCAGGAAATTCCGATTTGTTTCATCCTGGACTTTACTCACGGTATCAGGGAAAATCGGATTATTTTCACAATGATTTTACCCACGCTATCAGGAAAATCGGATTTTTTCACCTGGACTATTACCCACGGTATCAGGAAAATCTTTTTTTTCCACCTGGACGATTACACACGCTATCAGGAAAATCGGATTTTTTCGCCTGGACTATTACCCACGGTATCAGGAAAATCCTTTTTTTTTCCGCTGGACTATTACCCACGGTATACGGAAAATCGGATTTTTTTCACCCAAGACTTTATTCACTGTATCAGGAAAATCCGATTTTTTTCACCATGGTCTTCACTCACGGTATCAGGAAAATCAAATTTTTTTCACCCAAGACTTTTTTCACGGTATCAGGGAAATCTGATTTTTTTCACCCTGGTCTTCACTCACGCTATCAGGAATATCCGATCTTTTTCACCCTGGACTTTACTCACGGTATCAGGAAAATCTAATTTTTTTCCACCTGGACTATTACCCACTGTATCTGGAAAATCTGATTTTTTTTTCCCCCTGGACTATTACCCACGGTATACGGAAAATCTTTTTTTTTTCAGCTGGACTATTACCTACGGTATCAGGAAAATCGGATTTTTTTCACCATAGACTTTATTCACGGTATCATGAAAATCTGATTTTTTCCACCTGGACTGTTACCCATGGTATCAGTAAAATCGGATTTTTTTCACCCTAGACTTTACTCATGGTATCAGGAAAATCGGATTTTTTTCACCTGGTCTATTACCCACAGTATCAGGAAAATCGGATTTTTTTCACCCAAGACTTTATTCACGGTATCAGGAAAATCCGATTTTTTTTCACCCAAGACTTCATTCACGGTATCAGGAAAATCCGATTTTTTTCACCATGGTCTTCACTCATGGTATCAGGAAAATCAAATTTTTTTCACCCAAGACTTTATTCACAGTATCAGGGAAATCTGATTTTTTTCACCCTGGTCTTCACTCACGGTATCAGGAATATCCGATTTTTTTCACCCTGGACTTTACTCACGGTATCAGGAAAATCTATTTTTTTCCACCTGGACTATTACGCACTGTATCTGGAAAATCTGATTTTTTCCCCCTGGACTATTACCCACGGTATCAGGAAAATCTATTTTTTTCCACCTGGACTATTACCCACTGTATCTAGAAAACCTGAATTTTTTAACCCTGGACTTTACTCACGGTATCAGGAAAAACGGATTTTTTTCACCTGGACTATTATCAGGAAAATCGGATTTTTTTCAGCCAATACTTTATACACGGTATCAGGAAAATCCGATTTTTTTCACCCTAGACTTTATTCACGGTATACGGAAAATCGGATTTTTTTCACCCAAGACTTTATTCACGGTATAAGGAAAATCGGATTTTTTTCGCCTGGACTATTACCCACGGTATAAGGAAAATCTGATTTTTTCACCTGGGACTTTACTCACGGTATCAGGAAAATCGGATTTTTTTTCACCTGGTCTATTACCCACAGTATCAGGAAAATCGGATTTTTTTCACCCAAACTTTATTCACTGTATCAGGAAAATCCGATTTTTTTCACCATGGTCTTCACTCACGGTATCAGGAAAATCAAATTTTTTTCACCCAAGACTTTATTCACGGTATCAGGGAAATCTGATTTTTTTCACCCTGGTCTTCACTCACGCTATCAGGAATATCCGATTTTTTTCACCCTGGACTTTACTCACGGTATCAGGAAAATCTAATTTTTTTCCACCTGGACTATTACCCACGGTATCAGGAAAATCGGATTTTTTTCACCATAGACTTTATTCACGGTATCATGAAAATCTGATTTTTTCCACCTGGCCTGTTACCCATGGTATCAGTAAAATCGAATTTTTTTCACCCTAGACTTTACTCATGGTATCAGGAAAATCGGATTTTTTTCACCTGGTCTATTACCCACAGTATCAGGAAAATCGGATTTTTTTCACCCAAGACTTTACTCACGGTATCAGGAAAATCGGATTTTTTCACCCTGGATTTTACTCATGGTATCAGGAAAATCGGATTTTTTTCACCCTCGACTTTACTCACGGTATCAGGAAAATCTGATTTTTTCACCTAGACTATTACTCACGGTATAAGGAAAATCTGATTTTTTTCACCTGGACTATTACCCACAGTATCTAGAAAATTTGATTTTTTCCCCTGGACTATTACACACAGTATCTAGAAAATCTGATTTTTTTTCCCCTGGACTATTACCCACTGTATTAGGAAAATCTGGTTTTTTTCCCCTGGACTATTACCCACGGTATCAGGAAAATCTGATTTTTTTCACCTGGACTATTATCAGGAAAATCGGATTTTTTTTCACCCTAGACTTTATTCACGGTATAAGGAAAATCCGATTTTTTTCACCCAGGATTTTATTCACGGTATCAGGAAAATCGGATTTTTTTCACCAAGACTATTACCCATAGTATACGGAAAATCTGATTTTTTTTCACCCAAGACTTTATTCACGGTATCAGGTAAAGACGATTTTTTTCACCCTGGACTTTACTCACTGTATCAGGAAAATCTATTTTTTTTCACCTGGACTATTACCCACTGTATCTGGAAAATCTGATTTTTTTCCCCCTGGACTTTGCTCACGGTATCAGGGAAAATCGGATTTTTTTTCACCCTGGACTTTACTCATGGTATCAGGAAAATCGAATTTTTTTCACCTGGACTATTACCCACAGTATCAGGAAAATCGGATTTTTTTTCATCTGGACTACTATCAGGAAAATCGGATTTTTTTCACCCAAGACTTTATTCACGGTATCAGGAAAAGCCGATTTTTTTCACCCAAGACTTCATTCACGGTATCAGGAAAATCTGATTTTTTCCACCTGGACTGTTACCCACGGTATCAGGAAAATCTGTTTTTTTCCACCTGGACTGTTACCCATGGTATCAGGAAAATCGGATTTTTTCACCCTGGACTTTACTCATGGTATCAGGAAAATCGGATTTTTTTCACCCAAGACTTTATTCACGGTATAAGGAAAATCGGATTTTTTTCACCTGGACTATTACCCACGGTATAAGGAAAATCTGATTTTTTCACCTGGGACTTTACTCACGGTATCAGGAAAATCCGATTTATTTCACCCAAGACTTTATTCACGGCATCAGGGAAATCTGATTTTTTTTCACCCTGGTCTTCACTCACGCTATCAGGAATATCCGATTTTTTTCACCCTGGACTTTACTCACGGTATCAGGAAAATCGAATTTTTTTCATCTGGACTATTACCCACGATATCTGGAAAGTCTGATTTTTCCCCTGGACTTTACACATGGTATCAGGAAAATCTGATTGTTTTCACCTGAACTTATTACCCAAGGTATCAGGAAAATCTATTTTTTTTCACCTGGACTATTACACACGGTTTCAGGAACATCGGATTTTTTTTCACCTGGACTATTACCCACGGTATCAGGAAAATCGGATTTTTTTTCACATGGACTATTAGCCACAGTATAAGGAAAATCTATTTTTTTTTCCAGCTGGACTATTACCCACGGTATCAGGAAAATCTCATTTTTTCACATAGACTAGTACCCACGGTATCAGGAAAATTGGATTTTTTTCACCTGGACTATTACCCATGGTATAAGGAAAATCGGATTTTTTTTCAGCTGGACTATTACCCACGGTATCAGGAAAATCGGATATTATTCACCTGGACTATTACCCACAGTATCAGGAAAATCGGATTTTTTTCACCCAAGACTTTATTCACGGTATCAGGAAATTCCGATTTGTTTCATCCTGGACTTTACTCACGGTATCAGGGAAAATCGGATTATTTTCACAATGATTTTACCCACGCTATCAGGAAAATCGGATTTTTTCACCTGGACTATTACCCACGGTATCAGGAAAATCTTTTTTTTTTCAGCTGGAGTATTACCCACGGTATCAGGAAAATCGGATTTCTTTCACCATAGACTTTATTCACGGTATCATGAAAATCTGATTTTTTCCACCTGGACTGTTACCCATGGTATCAGTAAAATCGGATTTTTTTCACCCTAGACTTTACTCATGGTATCAGGAAAATCGGATTTTTTTCACCTGGTCTATTACCCACAGTATCAGGAAAATCGGATTTTTTTCACCCAAGACTTTATTCACGGTATCAGGAAAATCCGATTTTTTTCACCCAAGACTTCATTCACGGTATCAGGAATTCCGATTTTTTTCACCATGGTCTTCACTCATGGTATCAGGAAAATCAAAAACTTTTTCACCCAAGACTTTATTCACGGTATCAGGGAAATCTGATTTTTTTCACCCTGGTCTTCACTCACGCTATCAGGAATATCCGATTTTTTTCACCCTGGACTTTACTCACGGTATCAGGAAAATCTATTTTTTTCCACCTGGACTATTACGCACTGTATCTGGAAAATCTGATTTTTTTCCCCCTGGACTATTACCCAAGGTATCAGGAAAATCTATTTTTTTCCACCTGGACTATTACCCACTGTATCTAGAAAACCTGAATTTTTTCCCCTGGCCTGTTACCCATGGTATCAGTAAAATCGAATTTTTTTCACCCTAGACTTTATTCATGGTATCAGGAAAATTGGATTTTTTTCACCTGGTCTATTACCCACAGTATCAGGAAAATCGGATTTTTTTCACCCAAGACTTTATTCACGGTATCAGGAAAATCCGATTTTTTTCACCCAAGACTTCATTCACGGTATCAGGAAAATCCGATTTTTTTCACCATGTTCTTCACTCACGGTATCAGGAAAATCAAATTTTTTTCACCCAAGACTTTATTCACGGTATCAGGGAAATCTGATTTTTTTCACCCTGGTCTTCACTCACGCTATCAGGAATATCCGATTTTTTTCACCCTGGACTTTACTCACGGTATCAGGAAAATCTATTTTTTTCCACCTGGACTATTACCCACTGTATTTGGAAAATCTGATTTTTTCCCCCTGGACTATTACCCACGGTATAAGGAAAATCTGATTTTTTTCACCCTAGTCTTTACTCATGGTATCAGGAAAATCGGATTTTTTTCACCCTGGACTTTACTCACGGTATCAGGAAAATCGGATTTTTTTCACTTGGTCTATTACCCACAGTATCAGGAAAATCGGATTTTATTCACCCAAGACTTTATTCATGGTATCAGGAAAATTGGATTTTTTTCACCTGGTCTATTACCCACAGTATCAGGAAAATCGGATTTTTTTCACCCAAGACTTTATTCACGGTATCAGGAAAATCCGATTTTTTTCACCCAATACTTCATTCACGGTATCAGGAAAATCCGATTTTTTTCACCATGGTCTTCACTCACGGTATCAGGAAAATCACATTTTTTTCACCCAAGACTTTATTCACGGTATCAGGGAAATCTGATTTTTTTCACCCTGGTCTTCACTCACGCTATCAGGAATATCCGCTTTTTTTCACCCTGGACTTTACTCACGGTATCAGGAAAATCTATTTTTTTCCACCTGGACTATTACCCACTGTATTTGGAAAATCTGATTTTTTCCCCTTGGACTATTCCCCACGGTATAAGGAAAATCTGATTTTTTTCACCCTAGTCTTTACTCATGGTATCAGGAAAATCGGATTTTTTTCACCCTGGACTTTACTCACGGTATCAGGAAAATCGGATTTTTTTCACCTGGTCTATTACCCACAGTATCAGGAAAATCGGATTTTTTTTCACCCAAGACTTTATTCACGGTATCAGGAAAATGTGATTTTTTCACCTAAACTATTACCCACGGTATCAGGAAAATCGGATTTTTTTCATCTGGACTATTATCAGGAAAATCGGATTTTTTTCACCCAAGACTTTATTCACGGTATCAGGAAAAGCCGATTTTTTTCACCCAAGACTTCATTCACGGTATCAGGAAAATCTGATTTTTTCCACCTGGACTGTTACCCACGGTATCAGGAAAATCTGATTTTTTCCACCTGGACGTTACCCATGGTATCAGGAAAATCGGATTTTTTCACCCTGGTCTTCTCTCACGCTATCAGGAATATCCGATTTTTTTCACCCTGGACTTTACTCACGGTATCAGGAAAATCTATTTTTTTCCACCAGGACTATTACCCACTGTATCTAGAAAACCTGATTTTTTTTCACCCTGGACTTTACTCACGGTATCAGGAAAAACGGATTTTTTTCACCTGGACTATTACCCACGATATCTGTAAAGTCTGATTTTTCCCCTGGACTTTACACATGGTATCAGGAAAATCTGATTTTTTTCACCTGAATTTATTACCCAAGGTATCAGGAAAATCTATTTTTTTTTCACCTGGACTATTACACACGGTTTCAGGAACATCGGATTTTTTTTCACCTGGACTATTACCCACGGTATCAGGAAAATCGGATTTTTTTTCACATGGACTATTAGCCACAGTATAAGGAAAATCTATTTTTTTTTCCAGCTGGACTATTACCCACGGTATCAGGAAAATCGGATATTATTCACCTGGACTATTACCCACAGTATCAGGAAAATCGGATTTTTTTCACCCAAGACTTTATTCACGGTATCAGGAAATTCCGATTTGTTTCATCCTGGACTTTACTCACGGTATCAGGGAAAATCGGATTATTTTCACAATGATTTTACCCACGCTATCAGGAAAATCGGATTTTTTCACCTGGACTATTACCCACGGTATCAGGAAAATCTTTTTTTTCCACCTGGACGATTACACACGCTATCAGGAAAATCGGATTTTTTCGCCTGGACTATTACCCACGGTATCAGGAAAATCCTTTTTTTTTCCGCTGGACTATTACCCACGGTATACGGAAAATCGGATTTTTTTCACCCAAGACTTTATTCACTGTATCAGGAAAATCCGATTTTTTTCACCATGGTCTTCACTCACGGTATCAGGAAAATCAAATTTTTTTCACCCAAGACTTTATTCACGGTATCAGGGAAATCTGATTTTTTTCACCATAGACTTTATTCACGGTATCATGAAAATCTGATTTTTTCCACCTGGACTGTTACCCATGGTATCAGTAAAATCGGATTTTTTTCACCCTAGACTTTACTCATGGTATCAGGAAAATCGGATTTTTTTCACCTGGTCTATTACCCACAGTATCAGGAAAATCGGATTTTTTTCACCCAAGACTTTATTCACGGTATCAGGAAAATCCGATTTTTTTCACCCAAGACTTCATTCACGGTATCAGGAAAATCCGATTTTTTTCACCATGGTCTTCACTCATGGTATCAGGAAAATCAAATTTTTTTCACCCAAGACTTTATTCACAGTATCAGGGAAATCTGATTTTTTTCACCCTGGTCTTCACTCACGGTATCAGGAATATCCGATTTTTTTCACCCTGGACTTTACTCACGGTATCAGGAAAATCTATTTTTTTCCACCTGGACTATTACGCACTGTATCTGGAAAATCTGATTTTTTCCCCCTGGACTATTACCCACGGTATCAGGAAAATCTATTTTTTTCCACCTGGACTATTACCCACTGTATCTAGAAAACCTGAATTTTTTAACCCTGGACTTTACTCACGGTATCAGGAAAAACGGATTTTTTTCACCTGGACTATTATCAGGAAAATCGGATTTTTTTCAGCCAATACTTTATACACGGTATCAGGAAAATCCGATTTTTTTCACCCTAGACTTTATTCACGGTATACGGAAAATCGGATTTTTTTCACCGAAGACTTTATTCACGGTATAAGGAAAATCAGATTTTTTTCGCCTGGACTATTACCCACGGTATAAGGAAAATCTGATTTTTTCACCTGGGACTTTACTCACGGTATCAGGAAAATCGGATTTTTTTTCACCTGGTCTATTACCCACAGTATCAGGAAAATCGGATTTTTTTCACCCAAACTTTATTCACTGTATCAGGAAAATCCGATTTTTTTCACCATGGTCTTCACTCACGGTATCAGGAAAATCAAATTTTTTTCACCCAAGACTTTATTCACGGTATCAGGGAAATCTGATTTTTTTCACCCTGGTCTTCACTCACGCTATCAGGAATATCCGATTTTTTTCACCCTGGACTTTACTCACGGTATCAGGAAAATCTAATTTTTTTCCACCTGGACTATTACCCACGGTATCAGGAAAATCGGATTTTTTTCACCATAGACTTTATTCACGGTATCATGAAAATCTGATTTTTTCCACCTGGCCTGTTACCCATGGTATCAGTAAAATCGAATTTTTTTCACCCTAGACTTTACTCATGGTATCAGGAAAATCGGATTTTTTTCACCTGGTCTATTACCCACAGTATCAGGAAAATCGGATTTTTTTCACCCAAGACTTTACTCACGGTATCAGGAAAATCGGATTTTTTCACCCTGGATTTTACTCATGGTATCAGGAAAATCGGATTTTTTTCACCCTCGACTTTACTCACGGTATCAGGAAAATCTGATTTTTTCACCTAGACTATTACTCACGGTATAAGGAAAATCTGATTTTTTTCACCTGGACTATTACCCACAGTATCTAGAAAATTTGATTTTTTCCCCTGGACTATTACACACAGTATCTAGAAAATCTGATTTTTTTTCCCCTGGACTATTACCCACTGTATTAGGAAAATCTGGTTTTTTTCCCCTGGACTATTACCCACGGTATCAGGAAAATCTGATTTTTTTCACCTGGACTATTATCAGGAAAATCGGATTTTTTTTCACCCTAGACTTTATTCACGGTATAAGGAAAATCCGATTTTTTTCACCCAGGATTTTATTCACGGTATCAGGAAAATCGGATTTTTTTCACCAAGACTATTACCCATAGTATACGGAAAATCTGATTTTTTTTCACCCAAGACTTTATTCACGGTATCAGGTAAAGACGATTTTTTTCACCCTGGACTTTACTCACTGTATCAGGAAAATCTATTTTTTTTCACCTGGACTATTACCCACGGTATACGGAAAATCTTTTTTTTTTCAGCTGGACTATTACCTACGGTATCAGGAAAATCGGATTTTTTTCACCATAGACTTTATTCACGGTATCATGAAAATCTGATTTTTTCCACCTGGACTGTTACCCATGGTATCAGTAAAATCGGATTTTTTTCACCCTAGACTTTACTCATGGTATCAGGAAAATCGGATTTTTTTCACCTGGTCTATTACCCACAGTATCAGGAAAATCGGATTTTTTTCACCCAAGACTTTATTCACGGTATCAGGAAAATCCGATTTTTTTCACCCAAGACTTCATTCACGGTATCAGGAAAATCCGATTTTTTTCACCATGGTCTTCACTCATGGTATCAGGAAAATCAAATTTTTTTCACCCAAGACTTTATTCACAATATCAGGGAAATCTGATTTTTTTCACCCTGGACTTCACTCACGGTATCAGGAATATCCGATTTTTTTCACCCTGGACTTTACTCACGGTATCAGGAAAATCTATTTTTTTCCACCTGGACTATTACGCACTGTATCTGGAAAATCTGATTTTTTCCCCCTGGACTATTACCCACGGTATCAGGAAAATCTATTTTTTTCCACCTGGACTATTACCCACTGTATCTAGAAAACCTGAATTTTTTAACCCTGGACTTTACTCACGGTATCAGGAAAAACGGATTTTTTTCACCTGGACTATTATCAGGAAAATCGGATTTTTTTCAGCCAATACTTTATACACGGTATCAGGAAAATCCGATTTTTTTCACCCTAGACTTTATTCACGGTATACGGAAAATCGGATTTTTTTCACCGAAGACTTTATTCACGGTATAAGGAAAATCGGATTTTTTTCGCCTGGACTATTACCCACGGTATAAGGAAAATCTGATTTTTTCACCTGGGACTTTACTCACGGTATCAGGAAAATCGGATTTTTTTTCACCTGGTCTATTACCCACAGTATCAGGAAAATCGGATTTTTTTCACCCAAACTTTATTCACTGTATCAGGAAAATCCGATTTTTTTCACCATGGTCTTCACTCACGGTATCAGGAAAATCAAATTTTTTTCACCCAAGACTTTATTCACGGTATCAGGGAAATCTGATTTTTTTCACCCTGGTCTTCACTCACGCTATCAGGAATATCCGATTTTTTTCACCCTGGACTTTACTCACGGTATCAGGAAAATCTAATTTTTTTCCACCTGGACTATTACCCACGGTATCAGGAAAATCGGATTTTTTTCACCATAGACTTTATTCACGGTATCATGAAAATCTGATTTTTTCCACCTGGCCTGTTACCCATGGTATCAGTAAAATCGAATTTTTTTCACCCTAGACTTTACTCATGGTATCAGGAAAATCGGATTTTTTTCACCTGGTCTATTACCCACAGTATCAGGAAAATCGGATTTTTTTCACCCAAGACTTTACTCACGGTATCAGGAAAATCGGATTTTTTCACCCTGGATTTTACTCATGGTATCAGGAAAATCGGATTTTTTTCACCCTCGACTTTACTCACGGTATCAGGAAAATCTGATTTTTTCACCTAGACTATTACTCACGGTATAAGGAAAATCTGATTTTTTTCACCTGGACTATTACCCACAGTATCTAGAAAATTTGATTTTTTCCCCTGGACTATTACACACAGTATCTAGAAAATCTGATTTTTTTTCCCCTGGACTATTACCCACTGTATTAGGAAAATCTGGTTTTTTTCCCCTGGACTATTACCCACGGTATCAGGAAAATCTGATTTTTTTCACCTGGACTATTATCAGGAAAATCGGATTTTTTTTCACCCTAGACTTTATTCACGGTATAAGGAAAATCCGATTTTTTTCACCCAGGATTTTATTCACGGTATCAGGAAAATCGGATTTTTTTCACCAAGACTATTACCCATAGTATACGGAAAATCTGATTTTTTTTCACCCAAGACTTTATTCACGGTATCAGGTAAAGACGATTTTTTTCACCCTGGACTTTACTCACTGTATCAGGAAAATCTATTTTTTTTCACCTGGACTATTACCCACTGTATCTGGAAAATCTGATTTTTTTCCCCCTGGACTTTGCTCACGGTATCAGGGAAAATCGGATTTTTTTTCACCCTGGACTTTACTCATGGTATCAGGAAAATCGAATTTTTTTCACCTGGACTATTACCCACAGTATCAGGAAAATCGGATTTTTTTTCATCTGGACTACTATCAGGAAAATCGGATTTTTTTCACCCAAGACTTTATTCACGGTATCAGGAAAAGCCGATTTTTTTCACCCAAGACTTCATTCACGGTATCAGGAAAATCTGATTTTTTCCACCTGGACTGTTACCCACGGTATCAGGAAAATCTGTTTTTTTCCACCTGGACTGTTACCCATGGTATCAGGAAAATCGGATTTTTTCACCCTGGACTTTACTCATGGTATCAGGAAAATCGGATTTTTTTCACCCAAGACTTTATTCACGGTATAAGGAAAATCGGATTTTTTTCACCTGGACTATTACCCACGGTATAAGGAAAATCTGATTTTTTCACCTGGGACTTTACTCACGGTATCAGGAAAATCCGATTTATTTCACCCAAGACTTTATTCACGGCATCAGGGAAATCTGATTTTTTTTCACCCTGGTCTTCACTCACGCTATCAGGAATATCCGATTTTTTTCACCCTGGACTTTACTCACGGTATCAGGAAAATCGAATTTTTTTCATCTGGACTATTACCCACGATATCTGGAAAGTCTGATTTTTCCCCTGGACTTTACACATGGTATCAGGAAAATCTGATTGTTTTCACCTGAACTTATTACCCAAGGTATCAGGAAAATCTATTTTTTTTCACCTGGACTATTACACACGGTTTCAGGAACATCGGATTTTTTTTCACCTGGACTATTACCCACGGTATCAGGAAAATCGGATTTTTTTTCACATGGACTATTAGCCACAGTATAAGGAAAATCTATTTTTTTTTCCAGCTGGACTATTACCCACGGTATCAGGAAAATCTCATTTTTTCACATAGACTAGTACCCACGGTATCAGGAAAATTGGATTTTTTTCACCTGGACTATTACCCATGGTATAAGGAAAATCGGATTTTTTTTCAGCTGGACTATTACCCACGGTATCAGGAAAATCGGATATTATTCACCTGGACTATTACCCACAGTATCAGGAAAATCGGATTTTTTTCACCCAAGACTTTATTCACGGTATCAGGAAATTCCGATTTGTTTCATCCTGGACTTTACTCACGGTATCAGGGAAAATCGGATTATTTTCACAATGATTTTACCCACGCTATCAGGAAAATCGGATTTTTTCACCTGGACTATTACCCACGGTATCAGGAAAATCTTTTTTTTTTCAGCTGGAGTATTACCCACGGTATCAGGAAAATCGGATTTCTTTCACCATAGACTTTATTCACGGTATCATGAAAATCTGATTTTTAACACCTGGACTGTTACCCATGGTATCAGTAAAATCGGATTTTTTTCACCCTAGACTTTACTCATGGTATCAGGAAAATCGGATTTTTTTCACCTGGTCTATTACCCACAGTATCAGGAAAATCGGATTTTTTTCACCCAAGACTTTATTCACGGTATCAGGAAAATCCGATTTTTTTCACCCAAGACTTCATTCACGGTATCAGGAAAATCCGATTTTTTTCACCATGGTCTTCACTCATGGTATCAGGAAAATCAAAAACTTTTTCACCCAAGACTTTATTCACGGTATCAGGGAAATCTGATTTTTTTCACCCTGGTCTTCACTCACGCTATCAGGAATATCCGATTTTTTTCACCCTGGACTTTACTCACGGTATCAGGAAAATCTATTTTTTTCCACCTGGACTATTACGCACTGTATCTGGAAAATCTGATTTTTTTCCCCCTGGACTATTACCCAAGGTATCAGGAAAATCTATTTTTTTCCACCTGGACTATTACCCACTGTATCTAGAAAACCTGAATTTTTTCCCCTGGCCTGTTACCCATGGTATCAGTAAAATCGAATTTTTTTCACCCTAGACTTTATTCATGGTATCAGGAAAATTGGATTTTTTTCACCTGGTCTATTACCCACAGTATCAGGAAAATCGGATTTTTTTCACCCAAGACTTTATTCACGGTATCAGGAAAATCCGATTTTTTTCACCCAAGACTTCATTCACGGTATCAGGAAAATCCGATTTTTTTCACCATGTTCTTCACTCACGGTATCAGGAAAATCAAATTTTTTTCACCCAAGACTTTATTCACGGTATCAGGGAAATCTGATTTTTTTCACCCTGGTCTTCACTCACGCTATCAGGAATATCCGATTTTTTTCACCCTGGACTTTACTCACGGTATCAGGAAAATCTATTTTTTTCCACCTGGACTATTACCCACTGTATCTGGAAAATCTGATTTTTTCCCCCTGGACTATTACCCACGGTATAAGGAAAATCTGATTTTTTTCACCCTAGTCTTTACTCATGGTATCAGGAAAATCGGATTTTTTTCACCCTGGACTTTACTCACGGTATCAGGAAAATCGGATTTTTTTCACTTGGTCTATTACCCACAGTATCAGGAAAATCGGATTTTTTTCACCCAAGACTTTATTCATGGTATCAGGAAAATTGGATTTTTTTCACCTGGTCTATTACCCACAGTATCAGGAAAATCGGATTTTTTTCACCCAAGACTTTATTCACGGTATCAGGAAAATCCGATTTTTTTCACCCAATACTTCATTCACGGTATCAGGAAAATCCGATTTTTTTCACCATGGTCTTCACTCACGGTATCAGGAAAATCACATTTTTTTCACCCAAGACTTTATTCACGGTATCAGGGAAATCGGATTTTTTTCACCCTGGTCTTCACTCACGCTATCAGGAATATCCGCTTTTTTTCACCCTGGACTTTACTCACGGTATCAGGAAAATCTATTTTTTTCCACCTGGACTATTACCCACTGTATTTGGAAAATCTGATTTTTTCCCCTTGGACTATTCCCCACGGTATAAGGAAAATCTGATTTTTTTCATCCTAGTCTTTACTCATGGTATCAGGAAAATCGGATTTTTTTCACCCTGGACTTTACTCACGGTATCAGGAAAATCGGATTTTTTTCACCTGGTCTATTACCCACAGTATCAGGAAAATCGGATTTTTTTTCACCCAAGACTTTATTCACGGTATCAGGAAAATGTGATTTTTTCACCTAAACTATTACCCACGGTATCAGGAAAATCGGATTTTTTTCATCTGGACTATTATCAGGAAAATCGGATTTTTTTCACCCAAGACTTTATTCACGGTATCAGGAAAAGCCGATTTTTTTCACCCAAGACTTCATTCACGGTATCAGGAAAATCTGATTTTTTCCACCTGGACTGTTACCCACGGTATCAGGAAAATCTGATTTTTTCCACCTGGACGTTACCCATGGTATCAGGAAAATCGGATTTTTTCACCCTGGTCTTCTCTCACGCTATCAGGAATATCCGATTTTTTTCACCCTGGACTTTACTCACGGTATCAGGAAAATCTATTTTTTTCCACCAGGACTATTACCCACTGTATCTAGAAAACCTGATTTTTTTTCACCCTGGACTTTACTCACGGTATCAGGAAAAACGGATTTTTTTCACCTGGACCATTACCCACGGTATAAGGAAATTTTTTTTTCACGTGGACTATAACCCACGGTATCAGGAAAATCGGATTTTTTCACCTGGACTATTATCAGGAAAATCGGATTTTTTTCACCCAATACTTTATACACGGTATCAGGATAATCCGATTTTTTTCACCTGGACTATTACCCACGGTATAAGGAAAATCTTTTTTTTTCACCTGGACTATTACCCACGGTATCAGGAAAATCCGATTTTTTCACCCGAGACTTTACTCACAGTATCAGGAAAATCGGATTTTTTTCACCTGGTCTATTACCCACAGTATCAGGAAAATCGGATTTTTTTCGCCTAAACTTTATTCACTGTATCAGGAAAATCCGATTTGTTTCACCATGGTCTTCACTCACGGTATCAGGAAAATCGGATTTTTTTCACCTGGACTATTATCAGGAAAATCGGATTTTTTTCACCCAATACTTTATTCACTGTATCAGGAAAATCGGATTTTTTTTCACCTGGACTATTACCCACGGTATAAGGAAAATCTTTTTTTTTTCACCTGGACTATTACTCACGGTATCATGAAAATCGGATTTTTTTCACCCTGGACTTTACTCACGGTATCAGGAAAATCGGATTTTTTTTCACCCAAAATTTATTCACTGTATCAGGAAAATCCGATTTTTTTCACCATGGTCTTCACTCACGGTATCAGGAAAATCAAATTTTTTTCACCCAAGACTTTATTCACGGTATCAGGGAAATCTGATTTTTTTCACCCTGGTCTTCACTCACGCTATCAGGAATATCCGATTTTTTTCACCCTGGACTTTACTCACGGTATCAGGAAAATCTATTTTTTTCCACCAGGACTATTACCCACTGTATCTAGAAAACCTGATTTTTTTCACCCTGGACTTTACTCACGGTATCAGGAAAAACGGATTTTTTTCACCTGGACCATTACCCACGGTATAAGGAAAAATTTTTTTCACGTGGACTATAACCCACGGTATCAGGAAAATCGGATTTTTTTCACCTGGACTATTATCAGGAAAATCGGATTTTTTTCACCCAATACTTTATACACGGTATCAGGATAATCCGATTTTTTTCACCTGGACTATTACCCACGGTATAAGGAAAATCTTTTTTTTTCACCTGGACTATTACCCACGGTATCAGGAAAATCCGATTTTTTCACCCGGGACTTTACTCACAGTATCAGGAAAATTGGATTTTTTTCACCTGGTCTATTACCCACAGTATCAGGAAAATCGGATTTTTTTCGCCTAAACTTTATTCACGGTATAAGGAAAATCTTTTTTTTTCACCTGGACCATTACCCACGGTATCAGGAAAATCGGATTTTTTTCACCTGGACTATTATCAGGAAAATCGGATTTTTTTCACCCAATACTTTATTCACGGTATCAGGAAAATCCGATTTTTTTCACCCTAGACTTTACTCACGGTATCAGGAAAATCGGATTTTTTTCACCGGGTCTATTACCCACAGTATCAGGAAAATCGGGTTTTTTTCGCCGAAACTTTATTCACTGTATCAGGAATATCCGATTTTTTTCACCATGGTCTTCACTCACGGTATAATGAAAATCGGATTTTTTTCACCCTGGACTTTACTCACGGTATCAGGAAAACCGGATTTTTTTTCACCCAAACTTTATTCACTGTATCAGGAAAATCCGATATTTTTCACCATGGTCTTCACTCACGGTATCAGGAAAATCAAATTTTTTTCACCCAAGACTTTATTCACGGTATCAGGGAAATCTGATTTTTTTCACCCTGATCTTCACTCACGCTATCAGGAATATCCGATTTTTTTCACCCTGGACTTTACTCACGGTATCAGGAAAATCTAATTTTTTTCCACCTGGATTATTACCCACTGTATCTGGAAAATCTGATTTTTTTCACCCTGGACTTTACTCACGGTATCAGGAAAAACGGATTTTTTTCACCTGGACCATTACCCACGGTATAAGGAAAATCTTTTTTTTTTCACCTGGACTATTACCCACGGTATCAGGAAAATCGGATTTTTTTCACCTGGACTATTATCAGGAAAATCGGATTTTTTTCACCCAATACTTTATTCACGGTATCAGGAAAATCCGATTTTTTTTCACCCTAGACTTTATTCACGGTATCAGGAAAATCCGATTTTTTTCACCCAAGACTTCATTCACGGTATCATGAAAATCTGATTTTTTCCACCTGGACTGTTACCCACGTTATACGGAAAATCGAATTTTTTTCACCCAAGACTTTATTCACGGTATAAGGAAAATCGGATTTTTTTCACCTGGACTATTACCCACGGTATAAGGAAAATCTTTTTTTTTCACCTGGACTATTACCCACGGTATCAGGAAAATCCGATTTTTTCACCCGGGACTTTACTCACGGTATCAGGAAAATCGGATTTTTTTCACCTGGTCTATTACCCACAGTATCAGGAAAATCGGACGTTTTTCGCCGAAACTTTATTCACTGTATCAGGAATATCCGATTTTTTTCACCATGGTCTTCACTCACGGTATAAGGAAAATCTTTTTTTTTCACCTGGACTATTACTCACGGTATCATGAAAATCGGATTTTTTTCACCCTGGACTTTACTCACGGTATCAGGAAAATCGGATTTTTTTTCACCCAAACTTTATTCACTGTATCAGGAAAATCCGATTTTTTTCACCATGGTCTTCACTCACGGTATCAGGAAAATCAAATTTTTTTCACCCAAGAGTTTATTCACGGTATCAGGGAAATCTGATTTTTTTCACCCTGGTCTTCACTCACGCTATCAGGAATATCCGATTTTTTTCACCCTGGACTTTACTCACGGTATCAGGAAAATCTAATTTTTTTCCACCTGGACTATTAGCCACTGTATCTGGAAAATCTGATTTTTTTCACCCTGGACTTTACTCACGGTATCAGGAAAAACGGATTTTTTTTCACCCAAACTTTATTCACTGTATCAGGAAAATCCGATATTTTTCACCATGGTCTTCACTCACGGTATCAGGAAAATCAAATTTTTTTCACCCAAGACTTTATTCACGGTATCAGGGAAATCTGATTTTTTTCACCCTGGTCTTCACTCACGCTATCAGGAATATCCGATTTTTTTCACCCTGGACTTTACTCATGGTATCAGGAAAATCTAATTTTTTTCCACCTGGATTATTACCCACTGTATCTGGAAAATCTGATATTTTTCACCCTGGACTTTACTCACGGTATCAGGAAAAACGGATTTTTTTCACCTGGACCATTACCCACGGTATAAGGAAAATCTTTTTTTTTTCACCTGGACTATTACCCACGGAATCAGGAAAATCGGATTTTTTTCACCTGGACTATTATCAGGAAAATCGGATTTTTTTCACCCAATACTTTATTCACGGTATCAGGAAAATCCGATTTTTTTTCACCCTAGACTTTATTCACGGTATCAGGAAAATCCGATTTTTTTCACCCAAGACTTCATTCACGGTATCATGAAAATCTGATTTTTTCCACCTGGACTGTTACCCACGTTATACGGAAAATCGAATTTTTTTCACCCAAGACTTTATTCACGGTATAAGGAAAATCGGATTTTTTTCACCTGGACTATTACCCACGGTATAAGGAAAATCTTTTTTTTTCACCTGGACAATTACCCACGGTATCAGGAAAATCGGATTTTTTTCACCTGGACTATTACCCACGGTATAAGGAAAATCTTTTTTTTTCACCTGGACTATTACCCACGGTATCAGGAAAATCCGATTTTTTCACCCGGGACTTTACTCACGGTATCAGGAAAATCGGATTTTTTTCTCCGGGTCTATTACCCACAGTATCAGGAAAATCGGATTTTTTTCGCCGAAACTTTATTCACTGTATCAGGAATATCCGATTTTTTTCACCATGGTCTTCACTCACGGTATAATGAAAATCGGATATTTTTCACCCTTGACTTTACTCACGGTATCAGGAAAACCGGATTTTTTTTCACCCAAACTTTATTCACTGTATCAGGAAAATCCGATATTTTTCACCATGGTCTTCACTCACGGTATCAGGAAAATCAAATTTTTTTCACCCAAGCCTTTATTCACGGTATCAGGGAAATCTGATTTTTTTCACCCTGGTCTTCACTCACGCTATCAGGAATATCCGATTTTTTTCACCCTGGACTTTACTCACGGTATCAGGAAAATCTAATTTTTTTCCACCTGGATTATTACCCACTGTATCTGGAAAATCTGATTTTTTTCACCCTGGACTTTACTCACGGTATCAGGAAAATCGGATTTTTTTCACCCTGGACTTTACTCACGGTATCAGGAAAATCGGATTTTTTTCACTTGGTCTATTACCCACAGTATCAGGAAAATCGGATTTTTTTCACCCAAGACTTTATTCATGGTATCAGGAAAATCGGATTTTTTTCACCTGGTCTATTACCCACAGTATCAGGAAAATCGGATTTTTTTCACCCAAGACTTTATTCACGGTATCAGGAAAATCCGATTTTTTTCACCCAAGACTTCATTCACGGTATCAGGAAAATCCGATTTTTTTCACCATGGTCTTCACTCACGGTATCAGGAAAATCACATTTTTTTCACCCAAGACTTTATTCACGGTATCAGGGAAATCTGATTTTTTTCACCCTGGTCTTCACTCACGCTATCAGGAATATCCGCTTTTTTTCACCCTGGACTTTACTCACGGTATCAGGAAAATCTATTTTTTTCCACCTGGACTATTACCCACTGTATTTGGAAAATCTGATTTTTTCCCCTTGGACTATTCCCCACGGTATAAGGAAAATCTGATTTTTTTCACCCTAGTCTTTACTCATGGTATCAGGAAAATCGGATTTTTTTCACCCTGGACTTTACTCACGGTATCAGGAAAATCGGATTTTTTTCACCTGGTCTATTACCCACAGTATCAGGAAAATCGGATTTTTTTCACCCAAGACTTTATTCACGGTATCAGGAAAATGTGATTTTTTCACCTAAACTATTACCCACGGTATCAGGAAAATCGGATTTTTTTCATCTGGACTATTATCAGGAAAATCGGATTTTTTTCACCCAAGACTTTATTCACGGTATCAGGAAAAGCCGATTTTTTTCACCCAAGACTTCATTCACGGTATCAGGAAAATCTGATTTTTTCCACCTGGACTGTTACCCACGGTATCAGGAAAATCTGATTTTTTCCACCTGGACGTTACCCATGGCATCAGGAAAATCGGATTTTTTCACCCTGGTCTTCTCTCACGCTATCAGGAATATCCGATTTTTTTCACCCTGGACTTTACTCACGGTATCAGGAAAATCTATTTTTTTCCACCAGGACTATTACCCACTGTATCTAGAAAACCTGATTTTTTTTCACCCTGGACTTTACTCACGGTATCAGGAAAATCGGATTTTTTTCACCTGGACTATTATCAGGGAAATCGGATTTTTTTCACCCAATACTTTATACACGGTATCAGGATAATCCGATTTTTTTCACCTGGACTATTACCCACGGTATAAGGAAAATCTTTTTTTTTTCACCTGGACTATTACCCACGGTATCAGGAAAATCCGATTTTTTCACCCGGGACTTTACTCACAGTATCAGGAAAATCGGATTTTTTTCACCTGGTCTATTACCCACAGTATCAGGAAAATCGGATTTTTTTCGCCTAAACTTTATTCACTGTATCAGGAAAATCCGATTTGTTTCACCATGGTCTTCACTCACGGTATCAGGAAAATCGGATTTTTTTCACCTGGACTATTATCAGGAAAATCGGATTTTTTTCACCCAATACTTTATTCACGGTATCAGGAAAATCGGATTTTTTTTCACCTGGACTATTACCCACGGTATAAGGAAAATCTTTTTTTTTCACCTGGACTATTACTCACGGTATCATGAAAATCGGATTTTTTTCACCCTGGACTTTACTCACGGTATCAGGAAAATCGGATTTTTTTTCACCCAAAATTTATTCACTGTATCAGGAAAATCCGATTTTTTTCACCATGGTCTTCACTCACGGTATCAGGAAAATCAAATTTTTTTCACCCAAGACTTTATTCACGGTATCAGGGAAATCTGATTTTTTTCACCCTGGTCTTCACTCACGCTATCAGGAATATCCGATTTTTTTCACCCTGGACTTTACTCACGGTATCAGGAAAATCTATTTTTTTCCACCAGGACTATTACCCACTGTATCTAGAAAACCTGATTTTTTTCACCCTGGACTTTACTCACGGTATCAGGAAAAACGGATTTTTTTCACCTGGACCATTACCCACGGTATAAGGAAAAAATTTTTTCACGTGGACTATAACCCACGGTATCAGGAAAATCGGATTTTTTTCACCTGGACTATTATCAGGAAAATCGGATTTTTTTCACCCAATACTTTATACACGGTATCAGGATAATCCGATTTTTTTCACCTGGACTATTACCCACGGTATAAGGAAAATCTTTTTTTTTCACCTGGACTATTACCCACGGTATCAGGAAAATCCGATTTTTTCACCCGGGACTTTACTCACAGTATCAGGAAAATTGGATTTTTTTCACCTGGTCTATTACCCACAGTATCAGGAAAATCGGATTTTTTTCGCCTAAACTTTATTCACGGTATAAGGAAAATCTTTTTTTTTCACCTGGACCATTACCCACGGTATCAGGAAAATCGGATTTTTTTCACCTGGACTATTATCAGGAAAATCGGATTTTTTTCACCCAATACTTTATTCACGGTATCAGGAAAATCCGATTTTTTTCACCCTAGACTTTATTCACGGTATCAGGAAAATCCGATTTTTTTCACCCAAGACTTCATTCACGGTATCATGAAAATCTGATTTTTTCCACCTGGACTGTTACCCACGGTATAAGGAAAATCGAATTTTTTTCACCCAAGACTTTATTCACGGTATCAGGAAAATCGGATTTTTTTCACCTGGACTATTACCCACGGTATAAGGAAAATCTTTTTTTTTCACCTGGACTATTACCCACGGTATCAGGAAAATCCGATTTTTTCACCCGGGACTTTACTCACGGTATCAGGAAAATCGGATTTTTTTCACCGGGTCTATTACCCACAGTATCAGGAAAATCGGGTTTTTTTCGCCGAAACTTTATTCACTGTATCAGGAATATCCGATTTTTTTCACCATGGTCTTCACTCACGGTATAATGAAAATCGGATTTTTTTCACCCTGGACTTTACTCACGGTATCAGGAAAACCGGATTTTTTTTCACCCAAACTTTATTCACTGTATCAGGAAAATCCGATATTTTTCACCATGGTCTTCACTCACGGTATCAGGAAAATCAAATTTTTTTCACCCAAGACTTTATTCACGGTATCAGGGAAATCTGATTTTTTTCACCCTGGTCTTCACTCACGCTATCAGGAATATCCGATTTTTTTCACCCTGGACTTTACTCACGGTATCAGGAAAATCTAATTTTTTTCCACCTGGATTATTACCCACTGTATCTGGAAAATCTGATTTTTTTCACCCTGGACTTTACTCACGGTATCAGGAAAAACGGATTTTTTTCACCTGGACCATTACCCACGGTATAAGGAAAATCTTTTTTTTTCACCTGGACTATTACCCACGGTATCAGGAAAATCGGATTTTTTTCACCTGGACTATTATCAGGAAAATCGGATTTTTTTCACCCAATACTTTATTCACGGTATCAGGAAAATCCGATTTTTTTTCACCCTAGACTTTATTCACGGTATCAGGAAAATCCGATTTTTTTCACCCAAGACTTCATTCACGGTATCATGAAAATCTGATTTTTTCCACCTGGACTGTTACCCACGTTATACGGAAAATCGAATTTTTTTCACCCAAGACTTTATTCACGGTATAAGGAAAATCGGATTTTTTTCACCTGGACTATTACCCACGGTATAAGGAAAATCTTTTTTTTTCACCTGGACTATTACCCACGGTATCAGGAAAATCCGATTTTTTCACCCGGGACTTTACTCACGGTATCAGGAAAATCGGATTTTTTTCACCTGGTCTATTACCCACAGTATCAGGAAAATCGGACTTTTTTCGCCGAAACTTTATTCACTGTATCAGGAATATCCGATTTTTTTCACCATGGTCTTCACTCACGGTATAAGGAAAATCTTTTTTTTTCACCTGGACTATTACTCACGGTATCATGAAAATCGGATTTTTTTCACCCTGGACTTTACTCACGGTATCAGGAAAATCGGATTTTTTTTCACCCAAACTTTATTCACTGTATCAGGAAAATCCGATTTTTTTCACCATGGTCTTCACTCACGGTATCAGGAAAATCAAATTTTTTTCACCCAAGAGTTTATTCACGGTATCAGGGAAATCTGATTTTTTTCACCCTGGTCTTCACTCACGCTATCAGGAATATCCGATTTTTTTCACCCTGGACTTTACTCACGGTATCAGGAAAATCTAATTTTTTTCCACCTGGACTATTAGCCACTGTATCTGGAAAATCTGATTTTTTTCACCCTGGACTTTACTCACGGTATCAGGAAAAACGGATTTTTTTTCACCCAAACTTTATTCACTGTATCAGGAAAATCCGATATTTTTCACCATGGTCTTCACTCACGGTATCAGGAAAATCAAATTTTTTTCACCCAAGACTTTATTCACGGTATCAGGGAAATCTGATTTTTTTCACCCTGGTCTTCACTCACGCTATCAGGAATATCCGATTTTTTTCACCCTGGACTTTACTCATGGTATCAGGAAAATCTAATTTTTTTCCACCTGGATTATTACCCACTGTATCTGGAAAATCTGATATTTTTCACCCTGGACTTTACTCACGGTATCAGGAAAAACGGATTTTTTTCACCTGGACCATTACCCACGGTATAAGGAAAATCTTTTTTTTTTTCACCTGGACTATTACCCACGGAATCAGGAAAATCGGATTTTTTTCACCTGGACTATTATCAGGAAAATCGGATTTTTTTCACCCAATACTTTATTCACGGTATCAGGAAAATCCGATTTTTTTTCACCCTAGACTTTATTCACGGTATCAGGAAAATCCGATTTTTTTCACCCAAGACTTCATTCACGGTATCATGAAAATCTGATTTTTTCCACCTGGACTGTTACCCACGTTATACGGAAAATCGAATTTTTTTCACCCAAGACTTTATTCACGGTATAAGGAAAATCGGATTTTTTTCACCTGGACTATTACCCACGGTATAAGGAAAATCTTTTTTTTTCACCTGGACAATTACCCACGGTATCAGGAAAATCGGATTTTTTTCACCTGGAATATTACCCACGGTATAAGGAAAATCTTTTTTTTCACCTGGACTATTACCCACGGTATCAGGAAAATCCGATTTTTTCACCCGGGACTTTACTCACGGTATCAGGAAAATCGGATTTTTTTCTTCGGGTCTATTACCCACAGTATCAGGAAAATCGGATTTTTTTCGCCGAAACTTTATTCACTGTATCAGGAATATCCGATTTTTTTCACCATGGTCTTCACTCACGGTATAATGAAAATCGGATATTTTTCACCCTTGACTTTACTCACGGTATCAGGAAAACCGGATTTTTTTTCACCCAAACTTTATTCACTGTATCAGGAAAATCCGATATTTTTCACCATGGTCTTCACTCACGGTATCAGGAAAATCAAATTTTTTTCACCCAAGCCTTTATTCACGGTATCAGGGAAATCTGATTTTTTTCACCCTGGTCTTCACTCACGCTATCAGGAATATCCGATTTTTTTCACCCTGGACTTTACTCACGGTATCAGGAAAATCTAATTTTTTTCCACCTGGATTATTACCCACTGTATCTGGAAAATCTGATTTTTTTCACCCTGGACTTTACTCACGGTATCAGGAAAAACGGATTTTTTTCACCTGGACCATTACCCACGGTATAAGGAAAATCTTTTTTTTTCACCTGGACTATTACCCACGGTATCAGGAAAATCGGATTTTTTTCACCTGGACTATTATCAGGAAAATCGGATTTTTTTCACCCAATACTTTATTCACGGTATCAGGAAAATCCGATTTTTTTTCACCCTAGACTTTATTCACGGTATCAGGAAAATCCGATTTTTTTCACCCAAGACTTCATTCACGGTCATGAAAATCTGATTTTTTCCACCTGGACTGTTACCCACGTTATACGGAAAATCAAATTTTTTTCACCCAAGACTTTATTCACGGTATAAGGAAAATCGGATTTTTTTCACCTGGACTATTACCCACGGTATAAGGAAAATCTTTTTTTTTCACCTGGACTATTACCCACGGTATCAGGAAAATCGGATTTTTTTCACCTGCACTATTACCCACGGTATAAGGAAAATCTTTTTTTTCCACCTGGATTATTACCCACTGTATCTGGAAAATCTGATTTTTTTCACCCTGGACTTTACTCACGGTATCAGGAAAAACGGATTTTTTTCACCTGGACCATTACCCACGGTATAAGGAAAATCTTTTTTTTTTTCACCTGGACTATTACCCACGGTATCAGGAAAATCGGATTTTTTTCACCTGGACTATTATCAGGAAAATCGGATTTTTTTCACCCAATACTTTATTCACGGTATCAGGAAAATCCGATTTTTTTTCACCCTAGACTTTATTCACGGTATCAGGAAAATCCGATTTTTTTCACCCAAGACTTCATTCACGGTATCATGAAAATCTGATTTTTTCCACCTGGACTGTTACCCACGTTATACGGAAAATCGAATTTTTTTCACCCAAGACTTTATTCACGGTATCAGGAAAATCGGATTTTTTTCACCTGGACTATTACCCACGGTATAAGGAAAATCTTTTTTTTCACCTGGACTATTACCCACGGTATCAGGAAAATCCGATTTTTTCACCCGGGACTTTACTCACGGTATCAGGAAAATCGGATTTTTTTCACCTGGTCTATTACCCACAGTATCAGGAAAATCGGACTTTTTTCGCCGAAACTTTATTCACTGTATCAGGAATATCCGATTTTTTTCACCATGGTCTTCACTCACGGTATAAGGAAAATCTTTTTTTTTCACCTGGACTATTACTCACAGTATGATGAAAATCGGATTTTTTTCACCCTGGACTTTACTCACGGTATCAGGAAAATCGGATTTTTTTTCACCCAAACTTTATTCACTGTATCAGGAAAATCCGATTTTTTTCACCATGGTCTTCACTCACGGTATCAGGAAAATCAAATTTTTTTCACCCAAGAGTTTATTCACGGTATCAGGGAAATCTGATTTTTTTCACCCTGGTCTTCACTCACGCTATCAGGAATATCCGATTTTTTTCACCCTGGACTTTACTCACGGTATCAGGAAAATCTAATTTTTTTCCACCTGGACTATTAGCCACTGTATCTGGAAAATCTGATTTTTTTCACCCTGGACTTTACTCACGGTATCAGGAAAAACGGATTTTTTTTCACCCAAACTTTATTCACTGTATCAGGAAAATCCGATATTTTTCACCATGGTCTTCACTCACGGTATCAGGAAAATCAAATTTTTTTCACCCAAGACTTTATTCACGGTATCAGGGAAATCTGATTTTTTTCACCCTGGTCTTCACTCACGCTATCAGGAATATCCGATTTTTTTCACCCTGGACTTTACTCACGGTATCAGGAAAATCTAATTTTTTTCCACCTGGATTATTACCCACTGTATCTGGAAAATCTGATTTTTTTCACCCTGGACTTTACTCACGGTATCAGGAAAAACGGATTTTTTTCACCTGGACCATTACCCACGGTATAAGGAAAATCTTTTTTTTTTCACCTGGACTATTACCCACGGAATCAGGAAAATCGGATTTTTTTCACCTGGACTATTATCAGGAAAATCGGATTTTTTTCACCCAATACTTTATTCACGGTATCAGGAAAATCCGATTTTTTTTGACCCTAGACTTTATTCACGGTATCAGGAAAATCCGATTTTTTTCACCCAAGACTTCATTCACGGTATCATGAAAATCTGATTTTTTCCACCTGGACTGTTACCCACGTTATACGGAAAATCGAATTTTTTTCACCCAAGACTTTATTCACGGTATAAGGAAAATCGGATTTTTTTCACCTGGACTATTACCCACGGTATAAGGAAAATCTTTTTTTTTCACCTGGACTATTACCCACGGTATCAGGAAAATCGGATTTTTTTCACCTGGACTATTACCCTCGGTATAAGGAAAATCTTTTTTTTTCACCTGGACTATTACCCACGGTATCAGGAAAATCCGATTTTTTCACCCGGGACTTTTCTCACGGTATCAGGAAAATCGGATTTTTTTCACCTGGTCTATTACCCACAGTATCAGGAAAATCGGATTTTTTTCGCCAAAACTTTATTCACTGTATCAGGAATATCCGATTTTTTTCACCATGGTCTTCACTCACGGTATAATGAAAATCGGATTTTTTTCACCCTGGACTTTACTCATGGTATCAGGAAAACCGGATTTTTTTTCACCCAAACTTTATTCACTGTATCAGGAAAATCCGATTTTTTTCACCATGGTCTTCACTCATGGTATCAGGAAAATCAAATTTTTTTTCACCCAAGACTTTATTCACGGTATCAGGGAAATCTGATTTTTTTTCACCCTGGTCTTCACTCACGCTATCAGGAATATCCGATTATTTTCACAATGGACTTTACTCACGGTATCAGGAAAATCTAATTTTTTTCCACCTGGACTATTACCCACTGTATCTGGAAAATCTGATTTTTTTCACCCTGGACTTTACTCACGGTATCAGGAAAAACGCATTTTTTTCACTTGGACCATTACCCACGGTATAAGGAAAATCTTTTTTTTTTCACCTGGACCATTACCCACGGTATCAGGAAAATCGGATTTTTTTCACCTTGACTATTATCATGAAAATCGGATTTTTTTCACCCAATACTTTATTTACGGTATCAGGAAAATCCGATTTTTTTTCACCCTAGACTTTATTCACGGTATCAGGAAAATCCGATTTTTTTCACCCAAGACTTCATTCACGGTATCATGAAAATCTGATTTTTTCCACCTGGACTGTTACCCACGTTACACGGAAAATCGAATTTTTTTCACCCAAGACTTTATTCACGGTATCAGGAAAATCGGATTTTTTTCACCTGGACTATTACCCACGGTATAAGGAAAATCTTTTTTTTCACCTGGACTATTACCCACGGTATCAGGAAAATCCGATTTTTTCACCCGGGACTTTACTCACGGTATCAGGAAAATCGGATTTTTTTCACCTGGTCTATTACCCACAGTATCAGGAAAATCGGACTTTTTTCGCCGAAACTTTATTCACTGTATCAGGAATATCCGATTTTTTTCACCATGGTCTTCACTCACGGTATAAGGAAAATCTTTTTTTTTCACCTGGACTATTACTCACAGTATGATGAAAATCGGATTTTTTTCACCCTGGACTTTACTCACGGTATCAGGAAAATCGGATTTTTTTTCACCCAAACTTTATTCACTGTATCAGGAAAATCCGATTTTTTTCACCATGGTCTTCACTCACGGTATCAGGAAAATCAATTTTTTTTCACCCAAGAGTTTATTCACGGTATCAGGGAAATCTGATTTTTTTCACCCTGGTCTTCACTCACGCTATCAGGAATATCCGATTTTTTTCACCCTGGACTTTACTCACGGTATCAGGAAAATCTAATTTTTTTCCACCTGGACTATTAGCCACTGTATCTGGAAAATCTGATTTTTTTCACCCTGGACTTTACTCACGGTATCAGGAAAAACGGATTTTTTTTCACCCAAACTTTATTCACTGTATCAGGAAAATCCGATATTTTTCACCATGGTCTTCACTCACGGTATCAGGAAAATCAAATTTTTTTCACCCAAGACTTTATTCACGGTATCAGGGAAATCTGATTTTTTTCACCCTGGTCTTCACTCACGCTATCAGGAATATCTGATTTTTTTCACCCTGGACTTTACTCACGGTATCAGGAAAATCTAATTTTTTTCCACCTGGATTATTACCCACTGTATCTGGAAAATCTGATTTTTTTCACCCTGGACTTTACTCACGGTATCAGGAAAAACGGATTTTTTTCACCTGGACCATTACCCACGGTATAAGGAAAATCTTTTTTTTTTTCACCTGGACTATTACCCACGGAATCAGGAAAATCGGATTTTTTTCACCTGGACTATTATCAGGAAAATCGGATTTTTTTCACCCAATACTTTATTCACGGTATCAGGAAAATCCGATTTTTTTTGACCCTAGACTTTATTCACGGTATCAGGAAAATCCGATTTTTTTCACCCAAGACTTCATTCACGGTATCATGAAAATCTGATTTTTTCCACCTGGACTGTTACCCACGTTATACGGAAAATCGAATTTTTTTCACCCAAGACTTTATTCACGGTATAAGGAAAATCGGATTTTTTTCACCTGGACTATTACCCACGGTATAAGGAAAATCTTTTTTTTTCACCTGGACTATTACCCACGGTATCAGGAAAATCGGATTTTTTTCACCTGGACTATTACCCACGGTATAAGGAAAATCTTTTTTTTTCACCTGGACTATTACCCACGGTATCAGGAAAATCCGATTTTTTCACCCGGGACTTTACTCACGGTATCAGGAAAATCGGATTTTTTTCACCTGGTCTATTACCCACAGTATCAGGAAAATCGGATTTTTTTCGCCGAAACTTTATTCAGTGTATCAGGAATATCCGATTTTTTTCACCATGTTCTTCACTCACGGTATAATGAAAATCGGATTTTTTTCACCCTGGACTTTACTCATGGTATCAGGAAAACCGGATTTCTTTTCACCCAAACTTTATTCACTGTATCAGGAAAATCCGATTTTTTTCACCATGGTCTTCACTCACGGTATCAGGAAAATCGAATTTTTTTCACCCAAGACTTTATTCACGGTATCTGGGAAATCTGATTTTTTTCACCCTGGTCTTCACTCACGCTATCAGGAATATCCGATTTTTTTCACCCTGGACTTTACTCACGGTATCAGGAAAATCTAATTTTTTTCCACCTGGACTATTACCCACTGTATCTGGAAAATCTGATTTTTTTCACCCTGGACTTTACTCACGGTATCAGGAAAAACGGGTTTTTTTCACCTGGACCATTACCCACGGTATAAGGAAAATCTTTTTTTTTCACCTGGACCATTACCCACGGTATCAGGAAAATCGGATTTTTTTCACCTGGACTATTATCAGGAAAATCGGATTTTTTTCACCCCATACTTTATTCACGTTATCAGGAAAATCCGATTTTTTTCACCCTAGACTTTATTCACGGTATCAGGAAAATCCGATTTTTTTCACCCAAGACTTCATTCACGGTATCATGAAAATCTGATTTTTTCCACCTGGACTGTTACCCACGTTATACGGAAAATCGAATTTTTTTCACCCAAGACTTTATTCACGGTATAAGGAAAATCGGATTTTTTTCACCTGGACTATTACCCACGGTATAAGGAAAATCTTTTTTTTCCACCTGGACTATTACCCACGGTATCAGGAAAATCGGATTTTTTCCACCTGGACTATTACCCACGGTATAAGGAAAATCTTTTTTTTTCACCTGGACTATTACCCACGGTATCAGGAAAATCCGATTTTTTCACCCGGGACTTTACTCACGGTATCAGGAAAATCGGATTTTTTTCACCTGGTCTATTACCCACAGTATCAGGAAAATCGGATTTTTTTCGCCAAAACTTTATTCACTGTATCAGGAATATCCGATTTTTTTCACCATGGTCTTCACTCATGGTATAATGAAAATCGGATTTTTTTCACCCTGGACTTTACTCATGGTATCAGGAAAACCGGATTTTTTTTCACCCAAACTTTATTCACTGTATCAGGAAAATCCGATTTTTTTCACCATGGTCTTCACTCATGGTATCAGGAAAATCAAAATTTTTTTCACCCAAGACTTTATTCACGGTATCAGGGAAATCTGATTTTTTTTCACCCTGGTCTTCACTCACGCTATCAGGAATATCCGATTATTTTCACCCTGGACTTTACTCACGGTATCAGGAAAATCTAATTTTTTTCCACCTGGACTATTACCCACTGTATCTGGAAAATCTGATTTTTTTCACCCTGGACTTTACTCACGGTATCAGGAAAAACGCATTTTTTTCACTTGGACCATTACCCACGGTATAAGGAAAATCTTTTTTTTTTCACCTGGACCATTACCCACGGTATCAGGAAAATCGGATTTTTTTCACCTGGACTATTATCATGAAAATCGGATTTTTTTCACCCAATACTTTATTCACGGTATCAGGAAAATCCGTTTTTTTTCACCCTAGACTTTATTCACGGTATCAGGAAAATCCGATTTTTTTCACCCAAGACTTCATTCACGGTATAAGGAAAATCTTTTTTTTTTCACCTGGACTATTACCCACGGTATCAGGAAAATCGGATTTTTTTCACCTGCACTATTACCCACGGTATAAGGAAAATCTTTTTTTTTCACCTGGACTATTACCCACGGTATCAGGAAAATCCGATTTTTTCACCCGGGACTTTACTCACGGTATCAGGAAAATCGGATTTTTTTCACCTGGTCTATTACCCACAGTATCAGGAAAATCGGATTTTTTTTGCCTAAACTTTATTCACTGTATCAGGAATATCCGATTTTTTTCACCATGGTCTTCACTTACGGTATAATGAAAATCGGATTTTTTTCACTCTGGACTTTACTCACGGTATCAGGAAAACCGGATTTTTTTCACCCAAACTTTATTCACTGTATCAGGAAAATCCGATTTTTTTCACCATGGTCTTCACTCACGGTATCAGGAAAATCAAATTTTTTTCACCCAAGACTTTATTCACGGTATCAGGAAAATCTGATTTTTTCCACCTGGACTATTACCCACTGTATCTGGAAAATCTGATTTTTTTCACCCTGGACTTTACTCACGGTATCAGGGAAATCTGATTTTTTTCACCCTGGTCTTCACTCCCGCTATCAGGAATATCCGATTTTTTTCAACCTGGACGTTACTCACGGTATCAGGAAAATCGGATTTTTTTCACCTGGACCATTACCCACGGTATAAGGAAAATCTTTTTTTTTTCAGCTGGACTATTACCCACTGTATCAGGAAAATCGGATTTTTTTCACCCAAGACTTTATTCACGGTATCAGGAAAATCGGATTATTTTCACCCTGGACTTTACTCACAGTATCAGGAAAATCGGATTTTTTTTCACCCTGGACTTTACTCACATTATAAGAAAAATTGGATTTTTTTCACCCAAGACTTCATTCACGGTATCAGGAAAATCTGATTTTTTCCACCTGGACTGTTACCCATGGTATCAGGAAAATCGGATTTTTTCACCCTGGACTTTACTCACGGTATCAGGAAAATCGGATTTTTTTTTCACCCTGGAGTTTACTCACATTATAAGAAAAATTGGATTTCTTTCACCCAAAACTTCATTCACGGAATCAGGAAAATCTGATTTTTTACACCTGGACTGTTTCCCACGGTATCAGGAAAATCTGATTTTTTTCCACCTGGACTGTTACGCATGGTATCAAGAAAATCGGATTTTTTCACCCTTGACTTTACTCATGGTATCAGGAAAATCGGATTTTTTTCACCCTGGACTTTACTCACGGTATCAGGAAAATCGGATTTTTTTCACCCAAGACTTTATTCACGGTATCAGGAAAATCTGATTTTTTCCACCTGGACTATTACCCACGGTATCAGGAAAATCTGATTTTTTTCACCTAAACTATTATCCACGGTATAAGGAAATCTGATATTTTTTTACCCTGGACTTTACTCACGGTATCAGGAAAATCAAATTTTTTCACCCAAGACTTTATTCATGGTATCAGGGAAATCTGATTTTTTTCACCCTGGTCTTCACTCACGCTATCAGGAATATCCGATTTTTTTCACCATGGTCTTCACTCATGGTATCAGGAAAATCAAATTTTTTTCACCCAAGACTTTATTCACGGTATCAGGGAAATCAAATTTTTTTCACCCAAGACTTTATTCACGGTATCAGGGAAATCTGATTTTTTTTCACCCTGGTCTTCACTCACGCTATCAGGAATATCCGATTTTTTTCACCCTGGACTTTACTCACGGTATCAGGAAAATCTAATTTTTTTCACCCTGGACTTTACTCACGGTATCAGGAAAAACGCATTTTTTTCACTTGGACCATTACCCACGGTATAAGGAAAATCTTTTTTTTTTCACCTGGACCATTACCCACGGTATCAGGAAAATCGGATTTTTTTCACCTGGACTATTATCATGAAAATCGGATTTTTTTCACCCAATACTTTATTCACGGTATCAGGAAAATCCGTTTTTTTTTCACCCTAGACTTTATTCACGGTATCAGGAAAATCCGATTTTTTTCACCCAAGACTTCATTCACGGTATAAGGAAAATCTTTTTTTTTTCACCTGGACTATTACCCACGGTATCAGGAAAATCGGATTTTTTTCACCTGCACTATTACCCACGGTATAAGGAAAATCTTTTTTTTTCACCTGGACTATTACCCACGGTATCAGGAAAATCCGATTTTTTCACCCGGGACTTTACTCACGGTATCAGGAAAATCGGATTTTTTTCACCTGGTCTATTACCCACAGTATCAGGAAAATCGGATTTTTTTTGCCTAAACTTTATTCACTGTATCAGGAATATCCGATTTTTTTCACCATGGTCTTCACTTACGGTATAATGAAAATCGGATTTTTTTCACTCTGGACTTTACTCACGGTATCAGGAAAACCGGATTTTTTTCACCCAAACTTTATTCACTGTATCAGGAAAATCCGATTTTTTTCACCATGGTCTTCACTCACGGTATCAGGAAAATCAAATTTTTTTCACCCAAGACTTTATTCACGGTATCAGGAAAATCTGATTTTTTCCACCTGGACTATTACCCACTGTATCTGGAAAATCTGATTTTTTTCACCCTGGACTTTACTCACGGTATCAGGGAAATCTGATTTTTTTCACCCTGCTCTTCACTCCCGCTATCAGGAATATCCGATTTTTTTCAACCTGGACGTTACTCACGGTATCAGGAAAATCTAATTTTTTCCACCTGGACTATTACCCACTGTATCTGGAAAATCTGATTTTTTTCACCCTGGACTTTACTCACGGTATCAGGAAAAACGGATTTTTTCACCTGGACCATTACCCACGGTATAAGGAAAATCTTTTTTTTTCACCTGGACTATAACCCACGGTATCAGGAAAATCGGATTTTTTTCACCTGGACTATTATCAGGAAAATCGGATTTTTTTCACCCAATACTTTATTCACGGTATCAGGAAAATCCGATTTTTTTCACCCTAGACTTTTTTCACGGTATCAGGAAAATCCGATTTTTTTCACACAAGATCTCATTCACGGTATCATGAAAATCTGATTTTTTCTACCTGGACTTTTACCCACGGTATCAGGAAAATCTGATTTTTTCCACCTGGACTGTTACCCATGGTATCAGGAAAATCGGATTTTTTCACCCTGGACTTTACACATGGTATCATGAAAATCGGATTTTTTTCACCTGGACTATTACCCACGGTATACAGAAAATCGGATTTTTTTCACCCAAGACTTTATTCACGGTATAAGGAAAATCGGATTTTTTTCACCTGGACTATTAACCCACGGTATGAGGAAAATCGAATTTTTTCACCCGGGACTTTACCCACGGTATACGGAAAATCGGATTTTTTTCACCCAAGACTTTATTCACTGTATGGGGAAAATCCGATTTTTTTCACCATGGTCTTCACTCACGGTATCATGAAAATCGGGTTTTTTTTCACCCTGGACTTTACTCACGGTATCAGGAAAATCAAATTTTGTTCAACCAAGACTTTATTCACGGTATCAGGGAAATCTGATTTTTTTTCACCCTAGTCTTCACTCACGCTATCAGGAATATCCGATTTTTTTCACCCTGGACTTTACTCACGGTGTCAGGAAAATCTATTTCTTTCCACCTGGACTATTACCCACTGTATCTGGAAAATCTGATTTTTTTCCCCCCTGGACTATTACCCACGGTATAAGGAAAATCTTTTTTTTTTCAGCTGGACTATTACCCACGGTATCAGGAAAATCGGATTTTTTTCACCCTGGACTTTACTCACGGTATCAGGAAAATCGGATTTTTTTTTCACCCTGGAGTTTACTCACATTATAAGAAAAATTGGATTTTTTTCACCCAAAACTTCATTCACGGTATCAGGAAAATCTGATTTTTTACACCTGGACTGTTTCCCACGGTATCAGGAAAATCTGATTTTTTTCCACCTGGACTGTTACGCATGGTATCAAGAAAATCGGATTTTTTCACCCTTGACTTTACTCATGGTATCAGGAAAATCGGATTTTTTTCACCCTGGACTTTACTAACGGTATCAGGAAAATCGGATTTTTTTCACCCAAGACTTTATTCACGGTATCAGGAAAATCTGATTTTTTCCACCTGGACTATTACCCACGATATCAGGAAAATCTGATTTTTTTCACCTAAACTATTATCCACGGTATAAGGAAATCTGATTTTTTTTACCCTGGACTTTACTCACGGTATCAGGAAAATCAAATTTTTTCACCCAAGACTTTATTCATGGTATCAGGGAAATCTGATTTTTTTCACCCTGGTCTTCACTCACGCTATCAGGAATATCCGATTTTTTTCACCCTGGACTTTACTCACGGTATCAGGAAAATCTATTTTTTTCCACGTGGATTATTACCCACTGTATCTGTTAAATCTGATTTTTTTCCCCTGGACTATTACCCACGGTATAAGGAAAATCTTTTTTTTTCAGCTGGACTATTACCCACTGTATCAGGAAAATCGGATTTTTTTCACCCAAGACTTTATTCACGGTATCAGGAAAATCGGATTAATTTCACCCTGGACTTTACTCACAGTATCAGGAAAATCGGATTTTTTTTCACCCTGGACTTTACTCACATTATAAGAAAAATTGGATTTTTTTCACCCAAGACTTCATTCACGGTATCAGGAAAATCTGATTTTTTCCACCTGGACTGTTACCCATGGTATCAGGAAAATCGGATTTTTTCACCCTGGACTTTACTCACGGTATCAGGAAAATCGGATTTTTTTTTCACCCTGGAGTTTACTCACATTATAAGAAAAATTGGATTTTTTTCACCCAAAACTTCATTCACGGTATCAGGAAAATCTGATTTTTTACACCTGGACTGTTTCCCACGGTATCAGGAAAATCTGATTTTTTTTCCACCTGGACTGTTACGCATGGTATCAAGAAAATCGGATTTTTTCACCCTTGACTTTACTCATGGTATCAGGAAAATCGGATTTTTTTCACCCTGGACTTTACTCACGGTATCAGGAAAATCGGATTTTTTTCACCCAAGACTTTATTCACGGTATCAGGAAAATCTGATTTTTTCCACCTGGACTATTACCCACGGTATCAGGAAAATCTGATTTTTTTCACCTAAACTATTATCCACGGTATAAGGAAATCTGATTTTTTTTACCCTGGACTTTACTCACGGTATCAGGAAAATCAAATTTTTTCACCCAAGACTTTATTCATGGTATCAGGGAAATCTGATTTTTTTCACCCTGGTCTTCACTCACGCTATCAGGAATATCCGATTTTTTTCACCCTGGACTTTACTCACGGTATCAGGAAAATCTATTTTTTTCCACGTGGATTATTACCCACTGTATCTGTTAAATCTGATTTTTTTCACCCTGGACTATTACCCACGGTATAAGGAAAATCTTTTTTTTTCAGCTGGACTATTACCCACTGTATCAGGAAAATCAGATTTTTTTCACCCAAGACTTTATTCACGGTATCAGGAAAATCGGATTAATTTCACCCTGGACTTTACTCACAGTATCAGGAAAATCGGATTTTTTTTCACCCTGGACTTTACTCACATTATAAGAAAAATTGGATTTTTTTCACCCAAGACTTCATTCACGGTATCAGGAAAATCTGATTTTTTCCACCTGGACTGTTACCCATGGTATCAGGAAAATCGGATTTTTTCACCCTGGACTTTACTCACGGTATCAGGAAAATCGGATTTTTTTTTCACCCTGGAGTTTACTCACATTATAAGAAAAATTGGATTTTTTTCACCCAAAACTTCATTCACGGTATCAGGAAAATCTGATTTTTTACACCTGGACTGTTTCCCACGGTATCAGGAAAATCGGATTTTTTTCCACCTGGACTGTTACGCATGGTATCAAGAAAATCAGATTTTTTCACCCTGGACTGTTACCCATGGTATCAGGAAAATCGGATTTTTTCACCCTGGACTTTACTCACGGTATCAGGAAAATCGGATTTTTTTTCACCCTGGAGTTTACTCACGGTATCAGGAAAATCGGATTTTTTTCACCTGGACTATTACCCACAGTATCAGGAAAATCGGATTTTTTTCACCCTGGACTTTATTCACGGTATCAGGAAAATCTGATTTTTTCCACCTGGACTATTACCCACGGGATAAGGAAAATCTGATTTTTTTTACAATGGACTTTACTCACGGTATCAGGAAAATCGGATTTTTTTCATCTGGGCTATTATCAGGAAAATCGGATTTTTTTCACCCAATACTTAATTCATGGTATCAGGAAAATCGGATTTTTTTCACCCTGGACTTTACTCACGGTATAAGGAAAATCTTTTTTTTTTCAGCTGGACTATTACCCACGGTATAAGGAAAATCTTTTTTTTTCCACCAAAACTATTACCCACGGTATAAGGAAAATCTGATTTTTTTTACAATGTACTTTACTTACGGTATCAGGAAAATCGGATTTTTTTCACCTGGTCTATTACCCACAGTATCAGGAAAATCGGATTTTTTTTCACCCTGGACTTTATTCACGGTATCAGGAAAATCTGATTTTTTCACCTAAACTATTACCCACGGTATAAGGAAAATTTGATTTTTTTTACCCTGGACTTTACTCACGGTATCAGGAAAATCCGATTTTTTTCACTCTGGTCTTTACTCACGGTATAAGGAAAACCTTTTTTTTTCAGCTGGACTATTACCCACAGTATAAGGAACATCTTTTTTTTTCATCTGGACTATTACTCACGGTATCAGGAAAATCTGATTTTTTCACCTAGAATATTACCCACAGTATCAGAAAAATCAGATTTTTTCAGATGGACTATTACCCACAGTATCAGGAAAATCGGATTTTTTTCACCCAAGACTTTATTCACGGTATGAGAAAAATCCGATTTTTTTCACCCTGGACTTTACTCACGGTATCAGGAAAATCGGATTTTTTTCACCCTGGACTTTACTCAGGGTATCAGGAAAATCGGATTTTTTTCACCCAAAATTTATTCACTGTATCAGGAAAATCCGATTTTTTTCACCATGGTCTTCACTCACGGTATCAGGAATATCAAAATTTTTTCACCCAAGACTTTATTCACGGTATCAGGAAAATCTGATTTTTTTCACCTGGTCTATTACCCACAGTACCAGGAAAATCGGATTTTTTTCGCCGAAACTTTATTCACTGTATCAGGAATATCCGATTTTTTTCACCATGGTCTTCACTCACGGTATAATGAAAATCGGATTTTTTTCACCCTGGACTTTACTCACGGTATCAGGAAAACCGGATTTTTTTTGACCCAAACTTTATTCACTGTATCAGGAAAATCCGATTTTTTTCACCATGGTCTTCACTCACGGTATCAGGAAAATCAAATTTTTTTCACCCAAGACTTTATTCACGGTATCAGGGAAATCTGATTTTTTTCACCCTGGACTTTACTCACGGTATCAGGAAAAACGGATTTTTTTCACTTGGAACATTACCCACGGTATAAGGAAAATCTTTTTTTTTTCACCTGGACCATTACCCACGGTATCAGGAAAATCGGATTTTTTTCACCTGGACTATTATCAGGAAAATCGGATTTTTTTCACCCAATACTTTATTCATGGTATCATGAAAATCGGATTTTTTTCACCCTCGACTTTACTCACGGTATCAGGAAAATCGGATTTTTTTTCACCCAAACTTTATTCACTGTATCAGGAAAATCCGATTTTTTTCACCATGGTCTTCACTCACGGTATCAGGAAAATCAAATTTTTTTCACCCAAGACTTTATTCACGGTATCAGGGAAATCTGATTTTTTTCACCCTGGTCTTCACTCACGCTATCAGGAATATCCGATTTTTTTCACCCAAGACTTCATTCACGGTATCATGAAAATCTGATTTTTTCCACCTGGACTGTTACCCACGTTATACGGAAAATCGAATTTTTTTCACCCAAGACTTTATTCACGGTATAAGGAAAATCGGATTTTTTTCACCTGGACCATTACCCACGGTATCAGGAAAATCGGATTTTTTTCACCTGGACTATTATCAGGAAAATCGGATTTTTTTTCACCCAATACTTTATTCACGGTATCAGGAAAATCGGATTTTTTTCACCTGGACTATTACCCACGGTATAAGGAAAATCTTTTTTTTTCACCTGGACTATTACTCACGGTATCATGAAAATCGGATTTTTTTCACCCTGGACTTTACTCACGGTATCAGGAAAATCGGATTTTTTTTCACCCAAACTTTATTCACTGTATCAGGAAAATCCGATTTTTTTCACCATGGTCTTCACTCACGGTATCAGGAAAATCAAATTTTTTTCACCCAAGACTTTATTCACGGTATCAGGGAAATCTGATTTTTTTCACCCTGGTCTTCACTCACGCTATCAGGAATATCCGATTTTTTTCACCCTGGACTTTACTCACGGTATCAGGAAAATCTAATTTTTTTTCCACCTGGACTATTACCCACTGTATCTGGAAAATCTGATTTTTTTCACCCTGGACTTTACTCACGGTATCAGGAAAAACGGATTTTTTTCACCTGGACCATTACCCATGGTATAAGGAAAATCTTTTTTTTTTCACCTGGACCATTACCCACAGTATCAGGAAAATCGGATTTTTTTCACCTGGACTATTATCAGGAAAATCGGATTTTTTTCACCCAATACTTTATTCACGGTATCAGGAAAATCCGATTTTTTTCACCCTAGACTTTATTCACGGTATCAGGAAAATCCGATTTTTTTCACCCAAGACTTCATTCACGGTATCATGAAAATCTGATTTTTTCCTCCTGGACTGTTACCCACGTTATACGGAAAATTGAATTTTTTTCACCCAAGACTTTATTCACGGTATAAGGAAAATCGGATTTTTTTCACCTGGACTATTACCCACGGTATAAGGAAAATTGGATTTTTTTTGCCTAAACTTTATTCACTGTATCAGGAATATCCGATTTTTTTCACCATGGTCTTCACTTACGGTATAATAAAAATCGGATTTTTTTCACTCTGGACTTTACTCACGGTATCA
Source organism: Bradypodion ventrale (assembly GCA_035047345.1). NCBI lineage: Eukaryota > Metazoa > Chordata > Lepidosauria > Squamata > Chamaeleonidae > Bradypodion > Bradypodion ventrale. The sequence goes on from JAWDJE010000003.1 coordinate 170,537, forward strand.
GGAAAACTGGATTTTTTTCACCCAAACTTCACTCACGGTATCAGGAAAATCAAATTTTTTTCACCCAAGACTTTATTCACGGTATCAGGAAAATCTGATTTTTTCCACCTGGACTATTACCCACTGTATCTGGAAAATCTGATTTTTTTCACCCTGGACTTTACTCACGGTATCAGGAAAAACGGATTTTTTTCACCTGGACCATTACCCACGGTATAAGGAAAATCTTTTTTTTTCACCTGGACTATAACCCACGGTATCAGGAAAATCGGATTTTTTTCACCTGGACTATTATCAGGAAAATCGGATTTTTTTCACCCAATACTTTATTCACGGTATCAGGAAAATCCAATTTTTTTCACCCTAGACTTTTTTCACGGTATCAGGAAAATCCAATTTTTTTCACCCAAGATCTCATTCACGGTATCATGAAAATCTGATTTTTTCCACCTGGACTGTTACCCACGGTATCAGGAAAATCTGATTTTTTCCACCTGGACTGTTACCCATGGTATCAGGAAAATCGGATTTTTTCACCCTGGACTTTATTCACGGTATCAGGAAAATCAGATTTTTTCCACCTGGACTATTACCCATGGTATAAGGAAAATCTTTTTTTTCACCTGGACAATTACACACGGTATCAGGAAAATCGGATTTTTTTTCATCTGGACTATCATCAGGAAAATCGGATTTTTTTCACCCAATACTTTATTCACGGTATCAGGAAAATCCGATTTTTATCACTCTGGTCTTTACTCACGGTATAAGGAAAACCTTTTTTTTTCAGCTGGACTATTACCCACGGTATAAGGAAAATCTTTTTTTTTTCAGCTGGACTATTACTCACGGTATCAGGAAAATCTGATTTTTTTCACCTAGAATATTACCCACGGTATCAGAAAAATCAGATTTTTTTCAGATGGACTATTACCCACAGTATCAGGAAAATCGGATTTTTTTCACCCAAGACTTTATTCACGGTATGAGATAAATCCGATTTTTTTCACCCTGGACTTTACTCACGGTATCAGGAAAATCGGATTTTTTTCACCCTGGACTTTACTCAGGGTATCAGGAAAATCGGATTTTTTTCACCCAAAATTTATTCACTGTATCAGGAAAATCCGATTTTTTTCACCATGGTCTTCACTCACGGTATCAGGAAAATCAAAATTTTTTCACCCAAGACTTTATTCACGGTATAAGGAAAATCATTTTTTTTCACCTGGACTATTACCCACGGTATCAGGAAATTCGGATTTTTTTCACCTGGACTATTACCCACGGTATAAGGAAAATCTTTTTTTTTCACCTGGACTATTACCCACGGTATCAGGAAAATCCGATTTTTTCACCCGGGACTTTACTCACGGTATCAGGAAAATCGGATTTTTGTCACCTGGTCTATTACCCACAGTATCAGGAAAATTGGATTTTTTTTCCTAAACTTTATTCACTGTATCAGGAATATCCAATTTTTTTCACCATAGTCTTCACTTACGGTATAATGAAAATCGGATTTTTTTCACTCTGGACTTTACTCACGGTATCAGGAAAACCGGATTTTTTTCACCCAAACTTTATTCACTGTATCAGGAAAATCCGATTTTTTTTCACCATGGTCTTCACTCACGGTATCAGGAAAATCAAATTTTTTTCACCCAAGACTTTATTCACGGTATCAGGAAAATCTGATTTTTTCCACCTGGACTATTACCACTGTATCTGGAAAATCTGATTTTTTTCACCCTGGACTTTACTCACGGTATCAGGGAAATCTGATTTTTTTCACCCTGGTCTTCACTCACGCTATCAGGAATATCCGATTTTTTTCACCCTGGACGTTACTCACGGTATCAGGAAAATCTAATTTTTTCCACCTGGACTATTACCCACTGTATCTGGAAAATCTGATTTTTTTTCACCCTGGACTTTACTCACGGTATCAGGAAAAACGGATTTTTTTCACCTGGACCATTACCCACGGTATAAGGAAAATCTTTTTTTTTTCACCTGGACTATAACCCACGGTATCAGGAAAATCGGATTTTTTTCACCTGGACTATTATCAGGAAAATCGGATTTTTTTCACCCAATACTTTATTCACGGAATCAGGAAAATCCGATTTTTTTCACCCTAGACTTTTTTCACGGTATCAGGAAAATCCGATTTTTTTCACCGAAGATCTCATTCACGGTATCAGGAAAATCTGATTTTTTACACCTGGACTGTTTCCCACGGTATCAGGAAAATCTGATTTTTTTCCACCTGGACTGTTACCCATGGTATCAAGAAAATCGGATTTTTTCACCCTTGACTTTACTCATGGTATCAGGAAAATCGGATTTTTTTCACCCTGGACTTTACTCACGATATCAGGAAAATCGGATTTTTTTCACCTGGTCTATTACCCACAGTATCAGGAAAATCGGATTTTTTTCACCCAAGACTTTATTCACGGTATCAGGAAAATCTGATTTTTTCCACCTGGACTATTACCCACGGTATCAGGAAAATCTGATTTTTTTCATCTAAACTATTATCCACGGTATAAGGAAATCTGATTTTTTTTACCCTGGACTTTACTCACGGTATCAGGAAAATCAAATTTTTTCACCCAAGACTTTATTCATGGTATCAGGGAAATCTGATTTTTTTTCCCCTGGACTATTACCCACGGTATAAGGAAAATCTTTTTTTTTCAGCTGGACTATTACCCACGGTATCAGGAAAATCGGATTTTTTTCACCCAAGACTTTATTCACGGTATCAGGAAAATCGGATTTTTTTCACCTGGACTTTACTCACAGTATCAGGAAAATCGGATTTTTTTTCACCCTGGACTTTACTCACATTATAAGAAAAATTGGATTTTTTTCACCCAAGACTTCATTCACGGTATCAGGAAAATCTGATTTTTTCCACCTGGACTGTTACCCATGGTATCAGGAAAATCTGTTTTTTTCCAACTGGACTGTTACCCATGGTATCAGGAAAATCGGATTTTTTCACCCTGGACTTTACTCACGGTATTAGGAAAATCGGATTTTTTTCACCTGGTCTATTACCCACAGTATCAGGAAAATCGGATTTTTTTCACCCTGGACTTTATTCACGGTATCAGGAAAATCTGATTTTTTCCACCTGGACTATTACCCACGGTATAAGGAAAATCTGATTTTTTTTACAATGGACTTTACTCACGGTATCAGGAAAATCGGATTTTTTTCATCTGGGCTATTATCAGGAAAATCGGATTTTTTTTAACCAATACTTAATTCATGGTATCAGGAAAATCCGATTTTTTTCACCCTGGACTTTACTCACGGTATAAGGAAAATCTTTTTTTTTCAGCTGGACTATTACCCACGGTATAAGGAAAATCTTTTTTTTTCCACCAAAACTATTACCCACGGTATAAGGAAAATCTGATTTTTTTTACAATGGACTTTACTTACGGTATCAGGAAAATCGGATTTTTTTCACCTGGTCTATTACCCACAGTATCAGCAAAATCGGATTTTTTTCACCCTGGACTTTATTCACGGTATCAGGAAAATCAGATTTTTTACACCTGGACTATTACCCACGGTATCAGGAAAATCTGATTTTTTCACCTAAACTATTACCCACGGTATAAGAAAAATCTGATTTTTTTTACCCTGGACTTTACTCACGGTGTCAGGAAAATCGGATTTTTTTCACCTGGACTATTACCCATGGTATAAGGAAAATCTTTTTTTTCACCTGGACAATTACACACGGTATCAGGAAAATCGGATTTTTTTTCATCTGGACTATCATCAGGAAAATCGGATTTTTTTCACCCAATACTTTATTCACGGTATCAGGAAAATCCGATTTTTTTCACTCTGGTCTTTACTCACGGTATAAGGAAAACCTTTTTTTTTTTCAGCTGGACTATTACCCACGTTATAAGGAAAATCGTTTTTTTTTCAGCTGGACTATTACTCACGGTATCAGGAAAATCTGATTTTTTCACCTAGAATATTACCCACGGTATCAGAAAAATCAGATTTTTTTCAGATGGACTATTACCCACAGTATCAGGAAAATCGGATTTTTTTCACCCAAGACTTTATTCACGGTATGAGATAAATCCGATTTTTTTCACCCTGGACTTTACTCACGGTATCAGGAAAATCGGATTTTTTTCACCCTGGACTTTACTCAGGGTATCAGGAAAATCGGATTTTTTTCACCCAAAATTTACTCACGATATCAGGAAAATCGGATTTTTTTCACCTGGTCTATTACCCACAGTATCAGGAAAATCGGATTTTTTTCACCCAAGACTTTATTCACGGTATCAGGAATATCTGATTTTTTCCACCTGGACTTTTACCCACGGTATCAGGAAAATCTGATTTTTTTCATCTAAACTATTATCCACGGTATAAGGAAATCTGATTTTTTTTACCCTGGACTTTACTCACGGTATCAGGAAAATCAAATTTTTTCAACCAAGACTTTATTCATGGTATCAGGGAAATCTGATTTTTTTTCCCCTGGACTATTACCCACGGTATAAGGAAAATCTTTTTTTTTCAGCTGGACTATTACCCATGGTATCAGGAAAATCGGATTTTTTTCACCCAAGACTTTATTCACGGTATCAGGAAAATCGGATTTTTTTCACCCTGGACTTTACTCACAGTATCAGGAAAATCGGATTTTTTTTCACCCTGGACTTTACTCACATTATAAGAAAAATTGGATTTTTTTCACCCAAGACTTCATTCACGGTATCAGGAAAATCTGATTTTTTCCACCTGGACTGTTACCCACGGTATCAGGAAAATCTGTTTTTTTCCAACTGGACTGTTACCCATGGTATCAGGAAAATCGGATTTTTTCACCCTGGACTTTACTCACGGTATCAGGAAAATCGGATTTTTTTCACCTGGTCTATTACCCACAGTATCAGGAAAATCGGATTTTTTTCACCCTGGACTTTATTCATGGTATCAGGAAAATCTGATTTTTTCCACCTGGACTATTACCCACGGTATAAGGAAAATCTGATTTTTTTTACAATGGACTTTACTCACGGTATCAGGAAAATCGGATTTTTTTCATCTGGGCTATTATCAGGAAAATCGGATTTTTTTTAACCAATACTTAATTCATGGTATCAGGAAAATCCGATTTTTTTCACCCTGGACTTTACTCACAGTATAAGGAAAATCTTTTTTTTTTCAGCTGGACTATTACCCACGGTATAAGGAAAATCTTTTTTTTTCCACCAAAACTATTACCCACGGTATAAGGAAAATCTGATTTTTTTTACAATGGACTTTACTTACGGTATCAGGAAAATCGGATTTTTTTCACCTGGTCTATTACCCACAGTATCAGCAAAATCGGATTTTTTTCACCCTGGACTTTATTCACGGTATCAGGAAAATCAGATTTTTTACACCTGGACTATTACCCACGGTATCAGGAAAATCTGATTTTTTCACCTAAACTATTACCCACGGTATAAGAAAAATCTGATTTTTTTTTACCCTGGACTTTACTCACGGTGTCAGGAAAATCGGATTTTTTTCACCTGGACTATTACCCATGGTATAAGGAAAATCTTTTTTTTCACCTGGACAATTACACACGGTATCAGGAAAATCGGATTTTTTTTCATCTGGACTATAATCAGGAAAATCGGATTTTTTTCACCCAATACTTTATTCACGGTATCAGGAAAATCCGATTTTTTTCACTCTGGTCTTTACTCACGGTATAAGGAAAATCGTTTTTTTTTTCAGCTGGACTATTACTCACGGTATCAGGAAAATCTGATTTTTTCACCTAGAATATTACCCACGGTATCAGAAAAATCAGATTTTTTTCAGATGGACTATTACCCACAGTATCAGGAAAATCGGATTTTTTTCACCCAAGACTTTATTCACGGTATGAGATAAATCCGATTTTTTTCACCCTGGACTTTACTCACGGTATCAGGAAAATCGGATTTTTTTCACCCTGGACTTTACTCAGGGTATCAGGAAAATCGGATTTTTTTCACCCAAAATTTATTCACTGTATCAGGAAAATCCGATTTTTTTCACCATGGTCTTCACTCACGGTATCAGGAAAATCAAAAAATTTTCACCCAAGACTTTATTCACGGTATCAGGAAAATCTGATTTTTTTCACCCTGGACTTTACTCACGGTATAAGGGAAATCGGATTTTTTTCACCCTGGACTATTACCCACGGTATCAGGAAAATCTGATTTTTTCACCCAAGACTTTATTCACGGTATCAGGAAAATCTGCGTTTTTTCACCTAGACTATTACCCACGGCATCAGGAAAATCGGATTTTTTTCACCCAAGACTTTATTCACGGTATCAGGAAAATCGGATTATTGTCACCATGGACTTTACTCACGGTATCAGGAAAACCGGATTTTTTCACCCAAGACTTTATTCACGGTATCAGGAAAATCTGATTTTTTTCACCTAGACTATTACCCACGGCATCAGGAAAATCGGATTTTTTTCACCCAAGACTTTATTCACGGTATCAGGAAAATCGGATTATTGTCACCATGGACTTTACTCACGGTATCAGGAAAACCGGATTTTTTTCACCTGGACTATTACCCACAGTGTCAGGAAAATCGGATTTTTTTCACCCAAGACTTTATTCACGGTATGAGGAAAATCCGATTTTTTTCACCCTGGACTTTACTCACGGTATCAGGAAAATCTGATTTTTTTCACCCTGGACTTTACTCACGGTATCAGGAAAATTGGATTTTTTCACCCAAAATTTATTCACTGTATCAGGAAAATCCGATTTTTTTCACCATGGTCTTCACTCACGGTATCAGGAAAATCAAAATTTTTTCACCCAAGACTTTATTCACGGTGTCAGGAAAATCGGATTTTTTTCACCCTGGACTTTACTCACATTATAAGAAAAATCGGATTATTTCCCCCCTGGACTAATACCCACGGTATCAGGAAAATAGGATTTTTTTCACCTGGTCTATTACCCACAGTATCAGGAAAATCGGATATTTTTCACCTGGACTATTACCCATGGTATAAGGAAATTCTTTTTTTTTCACCTGGACTATTACACACGGTATCAGGAAAATCGGATTTTTTTCATCTGGACTATTATCAGGAAAATCGGATTTTTTTTCTCCCAATACTTTATTCACGGTATCAGGAAAATCCGATTTTTCTCACCTTGGTCTTTACTCACGGTATAAGCAAAACCTTTTTTTCCAGCTGGACTATTTCCCACGGTATAAGGAAAATCTTTTTTTTTTCAGCTGGACTATTACCCACAGTATCAGAAAAATCAGATTTTTTTCAGATGGACTATTACCCACAGTATCAGGAAAATTGAATTTTTTTCACCCAAGACTTTATTCATGGTATGAGATAAATCCGATTTTTTTCACCCTGGACTTTACTCACGGTATCAGGAAAATCGGATTTTTTTCACCCTGGACTTTACTCAGGGTGTCAGGAAAATCGGATTTTTTTCACCCAAAATTTATTCACTGTATCAGGAAAATCCGATTTTTTTCACCATGGTCTTCACTCACGGTATCAGGAAAATCAAAAAATTTTAACCAAGACTTTATTCACGGTATCAGGAAAATCTGATTTTTTTCACCCTGGACTTTACTCACGGTATAAGGGAAATCGGATTTTTTTCACCCTGGACTATTACCCACGGTATCAGGAAAATCTGATTTTTTCACCAAAGACTTTATTCACGGTATCAGGAAAATCTGAGTTTTTTTCCAACTGGACTATTACCCACGGTATCAGGAAAATCTGATTTTTTCACCTAGACTATTACACACGGCATCAGGAAAATCGGATTTTTTTCACCCAAGACTTTATTCACGGTATCAGGAAAATCGGATTATTGTCACCCTGGACTTTACTCACGGTATCAGGAAAATCGGATTTTTTTCACCTGGACTATTACCCACAGTGTCAGGAAAATCAGATTTTTTTCACCCAAGACTTTATTCACGGTATGAGCAAAATCCGATTTTTTTCACCCTGGACTTCACTCACGGTATCAGGAAAATCTGATTTTTTTCACCCTGGACTTTACTCACGGTATCAGGAAAATTGGATTTTTTTCACCCAAAATTTATTCACTGTATCAGGAAAATCCGATTTTTTTCACCATGGTCTTCACTCATGGTATCAGGAAAATCAAAATTTTTTCACCCAAGACTTTATTCACGGTATCAGGAAAATCGGATTTTTTTCACCCTGGACTTTACTCACATTATAAAAAAAATCGGATTTTTTTCCCCCTGGACTAATACCCACGGTATCAGGAAAATAGGATTGTTTTCACCTGGTCTATTACCCACAGTATCAGGAAAATCGGATTTTTTTCACCTGGACTATTACCCATGGTATAAGGAAAATCTTTTTTTTTCACCTGGACTATTACACACGGTATCAGGAAAATCGGATTTTTTTCATCTGGACTATTATCAGGATCACTATCTGGTGACTCTTGACTTCCTGGGGGCGACACTTCATCGTAGGGAGGCAGGGCCTATTAAAATGGTCCGCCCTCGGCGACTAATGGATCCAGATGGTTTCCAGAGGGAACTGGGGGATGTACCTCTGGATCGGCTAAACGATTCACCCGAGGCACTCGTCGACCTATGGAATAGGACGACAATAGCTGCCTTGGATGAAATCGCGCCACTGCGGCCTCTCCGCGCCCGGGGAACTAGGTCATCTCCGTGGTTCACAGAGGAACTACGGGAACTTAAACGGGCAAAGAGACGCCTAGAGCGCCGCTGGGTGAAGACCCAGGATGACTCCGATTGGACACTAGCTAGAGCCGCTATTAGGGCCTATCTAGTGGCGATGGGGGTGGTGAGGCGGCAATACTTCACCACCCTTATTGCCTCCGCTGACAATCGCCCAGCCGCCCTGTTCCGGGTAACCAGGTCCCTCCTCGGTAGAGGGAGATCGGTGCCCGGTTGGCAGGGGTCGGCTGAGGACTTTGCTGACCACCTGGTGGAGAAAATCGATCGGATTCATTCAGGATTGAATCCTGGCGTGGATGGGGAGGGTCGGGGGGGTGCCGGAGCACAGTCTTGCTGTTCGATCTGGGTTCGGTTTGATCCTGTTGTCCCTGAGGAAGTGGACAGGCTCCTTGCAGATGTTCGTGCCACTACATGTCCTCTGGACCCTTGTCCCACCTGGTTGGTGAAAGCATCCAGGGGGGTAACAGGGGGCTGGGTTGGGGGGATAGTAAATGCTTCTTTACGGGAGGGGGTATTTCCTGCACAGTTAAAACATGCTTTGGTGCGCCCCCTCCTGAAGAAAATGTCCCTCGACCCAGCTGTCCTTAACAACTATAGGCCGGTTTCCAACCTGCCCTTTCTGGGTAAGGTTTTGGAGAAGGCGGTGGCGCGCCAGCTGCAGAGTGTCCTGGAGGAAGCGGATTATCTAGACCCCTTTCAATCGGGATTCAGGCCCGGATACGGAACGGAGACGGCATTGGTCGCACTGATGGATGATCTCTGGCGGGAGCGGGATGGGGGTTGTCCATCCGTCCTTGCTCTTCTTGACCTCTCAGCGGCCTTCGATACCGTCGACCACGGTATCCTGCTGGAACGGCTCGAAGGACTGGGGATCCAGGGCACTGTGTTGTCCTGGTTTTCCTCATTTCTGGAGGGCCGTACCCAGTCGGTGTGGTTAGAGAGTGAGAGGTCCAGCCCTAGGCTTCTCAAATATGGGGTGCCTCAGGGATCTGTGCTCTCTCCTCTCTTATTTAACATCTACATGAAGCCGCTGGGTGAGATCATTCGTTCCCACGGGGTGCGGTACCATCAGTACGCGGATGATACTCAGCTGTACATCTCGGCCCGTGGGGACCCCAGTGATGCTGTTGAAATCCTATCCGGATGCCTGGAGGCCATTGGGGTCTGGATGGGGGCCAATGGGCTTCGGCTGAATCCCAGCAAGACAGAGTGGCTGTGGATAAGGGGCCCCACGTTATCCAAGGAGTTACCATCTTTGGTACTGGATGGGGCTGTTTTGCCCCAGACAGACCCAGTGCGCAACTTGGGGGTCCTCCTGGATTCACGGCTCCTGCTGGAAGAACAAGTGGCAGCTGTGGCCAGGGGGGCTTTTGCCCAACTTCGGGTGATTCGCCAACTGCGCACGCTCCTGGACCGGGGCTCCTTGCTTATGGTCACTCATGCTCTGGTTACCTCCCGACTAGATTATTGTAATGCGCTCTACATGGGGCTGCCCTTGACGACCATTCGGAGGCTGCAGCTGGTCCAGAATGCGGCGGCCCGGGTGGTGATGGGGTGTGGGTGATATGCCCATGCCTCACCGCTGCTTCGGGAGCTGCACTGGTTACCAGTTTGTCTCCGGGTGCAATTTAAGGTGCTGGTTTTGACCTTTAAAGCCCTATATGGCAGGGGGCCAGGATACCTTAGAGACCGCATCGTCCCAAGAGTGACTGCCCGTCCAACCAGAGCGGACCGGAGAGGCTCTCTGGTGGTGCCATCAACGAGGGGTGCACATTTGACTAGCACCCGAAGGAGGGCCTTCTCCGTGTCCGCACCAATCCTCTGGAACCTCCTACCAACAGATCTAAGACTTCAAAGTGAATTGCTGCCCTTCAGGAAAGGAGTAAAGACCTGGCTGGCAGGACAGGTGTGGGGCCCGAACGGGACTATGGCCCCCGCCGGCTGGCTTTTATAAGACTCTCTCTCTTTCCCTCTGTGTGGTAGGTGGGACGGGTGAGTGGGATATGGGTTTTAAATGGGGTGGATGTCGGTTTCTTCTTATTGGGTGGGTTTTTTATTGGGTGGGTTTTATAAGGTTTTATAATGTTTTTATGTATTTTTTGGAGTTGCTGTAATGCCGCCCTGAGTCGGGTTCTGCCTGAGTGGGCGGCATTTACAAATGTGAATGATAAATAAATAAATAAATAAAATCGGATTTTTTTCACCCAATACTTTATTCACGGTATCAGGAAAATCCGATTTTTTTCACCCTGGTCTTTTTCTCACGGTATAAGGAAAACCTTTTTTTTTCAGCTGGACTATTACCCACGGTATAAGGAAAATCTTTTTTTTTCAGCTGGACTATTACCCACGGTATCAGAAAAATCAGATTTTTTTCAGATGGACTATTACCCACAGTATCAGGAAAATTGGATTTTTTTCACCCAAGACTTTATTCACGGTATGAGATAAATCCGATTTTTTTCACCCTGGACTTTACTCACGGTATCAGGAAAATCGGATTTTTTTCACCCTGAACTTTACTCAGGGTATCAGGAAAATCGGATTTTTTTCACCCAAAATTTATTCACTGTATCAGGAAAATCCGATTTTTTTCACCATGGTCTTCACTCACGGTATCAGGAAAATCAAAAAATTTTAACCAAGACTTTATTCACGGTATCAGGAAAATCTGATTTTTTTCACCCTGGACTTTACTCACGGTATAAGGGAAATCGGAATTTTTTCACCCTGGACTATTACCCACGGTATCAGGAAAATCTGATTTTTTCACCAAAGACTTTATTCACGGTATCAGGAAAATCTGAGTTTTTTTCCAACTGGACTATTACCCACGGTATCAGGAAAATCTGATTTTTTTCACCTAGACTATTACACACGGCATCAGGAAAATCGGATTTTTTTCACCCAAGACTTTATTCACGGTATCAGGAAAATCGGATTATTGTCACCCTGGACTTTACTCACGGTATAAGGAAAATCGGATTTTTTTCACCTGGACTATTACCCACAGTGTCAGGAAAATCGGATTTTTTTCACCCAAAACTTTATTCACGGTATGAGGAAAATCCAATTTTTTTCACCCTGGACTTCACTCACGGTATCAGGAAAATCTGGTTTTTTTCACCCTTGACTTTCCTCACGGTATCAGGAAAATTGGATTTTTTTCACCCAAAATTTATTCACTGTATCAGGAAAATCCGATTTTTTTCACCATGGTCTTCACTCACGGTATCAGGAAAATCAAAAATTTTTCACCCAAGACTTTATTCACGGTATCAGGAAAATCGGATTTTTTTCACCCTGGACTTTACTCACATTATAAGAAAAATCGGATTTTTTTCCCCCTGGACTAATACCCACGGTATCAGGAAAATAGGACTTTTTTCACCTGGTCTATTACCCACAGTATCAGGAAAATCGGATTTTTTTCATCTGGACTATTGTCAGGAAAATCGGATTTTTTTCACCCAATACTTTATTCACGGTATCAGGAAAATCCGATTTTTTTCACCCTGGTCTTTTTCTCACGGTATAAGGAAAACCTTTTTGTTTTCAGCTGGACTATTACCCACGGTATAAGGAAAATCTTTTTTTTTCAGCTGGACTATTACCCACGGTATCAGAAAAATCAGATTTTTTTCAGATGGACTATTACCCACAGTATCAGGAAAATTGGATTTTTTTCACCCAAGACTTTATTCACGGTATGAGATAAATCCGATTTTTTTTCACCCTGGACTTTACTCACGGTATCAGGAAAATCGGATTTTTTTCACCCTGGACTTTACTCAGGGTATCAGGAAAATCGATTTTTTTTCACCCAAAATTTATTCACTGTATCAGGAAAATCCGATTTTTTTCACCATGGTCTTCACTCACGGTATCAGGAAAATCAAAAATTTTTAACCAAGACTTTATTCACGGTATCAGGAAAATCTGATTTTTTTCACCCTGGTCTTTACTCACGGTATAAGGGAAATCGGATTTTTTTCACCCTGGACTATTACCCACGGTATCAGGAAAATCTGATTTTTTCACCAAAGACTTTATTCACGGTATCAGGAAAATCTGAGTTTTTTTCCAACTGGACTATTAACCACAGTATCAGAAAAATCGGATTTTTTTCACCCAAGACTTTATTCACGGTATCAGGAAAATCTGATTTTTTCCACCTAGACTATTACCCACGTTATCAGGAAAATCGATTTTTTTCACCTAGACTATTACCCACAGTATACGGAAAATCGGATTTTTTTCACCCAAGACTTTATTCACAGTATCTGGAAAATCTGATTTTTTTCCAACTGGACTATTACCCACGGCATCAGGAAAATCGGATTTTTTTCATCCAAGACTTTATTCATGGTATCAGGAAAATCGGATTATTTTCACCCTGGACTTTACTCACGGTATCAGGAAAATCGGATTTTTTTCACCCAAGACTTTATTCACGGTATGAGGAAAATCCGATTTTTTTCACCCTGGACTTTACTCACGGTATCAGGAAAATCGGATTTTTTTCATCCTGGACATTACTCACGGTATCAGGAAAATTGGATTTTTTTCACCCAAAATTTATTCACTGTATCAGGAAAATCCGATTTTTTTTCACCATGGTCTTCACTCACGGTATCAGGAAAATCAATTTTTTTTCACCCAAGACTTTATTCACGGTATCAGGAAAATCGGATTTTTTTTAACCCTGAACTTTACTCACGGTATCAGGAAAATCGGATTTTTTTCACCCTGGACTTTACTCACATTATAAGAAAAATCGGATTTTTTTCATCCTGGACTAATACCCACAGTATCAGGAAAATAGGATTTTTTTCACCTGGTCTATTACCCACAGTATCAGGAAAATCGGATTTTTTTTCACCTGGACTATTACCCACGGTATAAGGAAAATCTTTTTTTTTTCAGCTGGACTATTACCCACTGTATCAGGAAAATCTGATTTTTTCACCTAGACTAGTACCCACAGTATCAGGAAAATCGGATTTTTTTAACCTGGACTATTACCCACAGTATAAGGAATATCTGATTTTTTTCACCCTGGACTTTACTCACGGTATCAGGGAAAATCGGATTATTTTCACAATGGATTTTACCCACGGTATCAGGAAAATCGGATTTTTTTCACTTGGACTATTACCCATGATATCAGGAAAATCATTTTTTTTTTCACCCTGGACTTTAATCATGGTATCAGAAAAATCTCTCTTTATCACCTGGACTATTACACACGGTATCAGGAAAATCTGATTTTTTCCCCCCTGGACTATGACCCACGGTATCAGGAAAATTGGATTTTTTTTCACCCTGAACTTTACTCACGGTATCCGGAAAATCTGATTTTTTCACCCAAGACTTTATTCACGCTATCAGGAAAATCTGAGTTTTTTTCCAACTAGACTATTACCGACGGTATCAGGAAAATCGGATCTTTTTCACTTGAACTATTACCCACTGTATTAGGAAAATCTGATTTTTTTCACCTGGACTATTATCAGGAAAATTGGATTTTTTTCACCCAAGACTATATTCACGGTATCAGGAAAAAACCCCTTTTTTTCACCCTAGACTTTATTCACGGTATCAGCAAAATCCGATTTTTTTCACCCTGGACTTTACTCACGGTATCAGGAAAATCGGATTTTTTCACCCTGGACTTTACTCAAGGTATCAGGAAAATCCAATTTTTTTCACCCAAAATTTATTCACTGTATCAGGAAAATCCGATTTTTTTCACCATGGTCTTCACTCACGGTATCAGGAAAATCAAAATTTTTTCACCCAAGACTTTATTCACGGTATCAGGAAAATCGGATTTTTTTTAACCCTGGACTTTACTCACGGTATCAGGAAAATCGGATTTTTTTCACCCTGGACTTTACTCACATTATAAGAAAAATCGGATTTTTTTCACCTGGTCTATTACACACAGTATCAGGAAAATCGGATTTTTTTCACCTGGACTATTACCCACGGTATAAGGAAAATCGGATTTTTTTCACCTGGACTATTACCCACGGTATAAGGAAAATCTTTTTTTTTTTCAGCTGGACTATTACCCACTGTATCAGGAAAATCTGATTTTTTCACCTAGACTAGGATCCACAGTATCAGGAAAATCGGATTTTTTTAACCTGGACTATTACCCACAGTATAAGGAATATCTGATTTTTTTCACCCTGGACTTTACTCATGGTATCAGGGAAAATCGGATTATTTTCACAATGGATTTTACCCACGGTATCAGGAAAATCGGATTTTTTTCACTTGGACTATTACCCACGACATCAGGAAAATCATTTTTTTTCACCCTGGACTTTAATCATGGTATCAGAAAAATCTCTCTTTATCACCTGGAATATTACACATGGTATCAGGAAAATCTGATTTTTTTTCCCCTGGACTATGACCCACGGTATCAGGAAAATTGGATTTTTTTTCACCCTGAACTTTACTCACGCTATCAGGAAAATCTGAGTTTTTTTCCAACTGGACTATTACCGACGGTATCAGAAAAATCAGATTTTTTCACCTAGACTATTACCCACGGTATCAGGAAAATCGGATTTTTTTCACTTGGACTATTACCCACGGTATAAGGAAAATCGGATTTTTTTCACCTGGACTATTACCCACGGTATCAGGAAAATCTGATTTTTTCACCAAAGACTTTATTCACGGTATCAGGAAAATCTGATTTTTTTCACCTGGACTATTATCAGGAAAATTGGATTTTTTTCACCCAAGACTATATTCACGGTATCAGGAAAAAAAACCTTTTTTTCACCCTAGACTTTATTCACGGTATCAGCAAAATCCGATTTTTTTCACCCTGGACTTTACTCACGGTATCAGGAAAATCGGATTTTTTTTCACCCTGGACTTTACTCATGGTATCAGGAAAATCGAATTTTTTTCACTTGGACTATTACCCACAGTATCAGGAAAATCGGATTTTTTTCACCCAAACTTTATTCACTGTATCAGGAAAATCGGATTTTTTTCACCCAAGACTTTATTCATGGTATCAGGGAAATCTGATTTTTTTCATGCTGGTCTTCACTCACGCTATCAGGAATATCCGATTTTTTTCACCCTGGACTTTACTCACGGTATCAGGAAAATCGGATTTTTTTCACCCAAGACTATATTCACGGTATCAGGAAAATCCCACTTTTTTCACCCTACACTTTATTCACGTTATCAGGAAAATCCGATTTTTTTCACCCTGGACGTTACTCACGGTATCAGGAAAATCGGATTTTTTTCACCTGGACTATTACCCACGATATCTGGAAAATCTGATTTTTTCCCCTGGACTATTACCCACTGTATTAGGAAAATCTGATTTCTTTCACCTGGACTATTATCAGGAAAATCTGATTTTTTTTTCCACCCTGGACTAATACCCACGGTATCAGGAAAATAGGATTTTTTTTCACCGGGTCTATTACCCACGGTATCAGGAAAATCGGATTTTTTTCACCTGGACTATTACCCACGGTATAAGGAAAATCTGATTTTTTTCACCCTGGACTTTACTCACGGTATCAGGAAAATCGGATCTTTTTCACCTGGACTATTACCCACTGTATTAGGAAAATCTGATTTTTTTCACCTGGACTATTATCAGGAAAATCGGATTGTTTTCACCCAAGACTATATTCACGGTATCATGAAAATCCCACTTTTTTCACCCTATACTTTATTCACGGTATCAGGAAAATCCTATTTTTTTCACCCTGGACTTTACTCACGGTATCAGGAA
This sequence comes from Bradypodion ventrale, assembly GCA_035047345.1. Lineage (NCBI taxonomy): Eukaryota > Metazoa > Chordata > Lepidosauria > Squamata > Chamaeleonidae > Bradypodion > Bradypodion ventrale. The sequence goes on from JAWDJE010000003.1 coordinate 187,123, forward strand.
AATCGGATTTTTTTTCACCCTGGACTTTACTCATGGTATTAGGAAAATCGGATTTTTTTCACCCAAACTTTATTAACTGTATCAGGAAAATCCGATTTTTTTCACCATGGTCTTCACTCACGGTATCAGGAAAATCCGATTTTTTTCACCATGGTCTTCACTCACGGTATCAGGAAAATCCGATTTTTTTCACCCAGTACTTTATTCATGGTATCAGGGAAATCTGATTTTTTTCATGCTGGTCTTCACTCACGCTATCAGGAATATCAGATTTTTTTCACCCTGGACTTTACTCACCGTATCAGGAAAATCAGATTTTTTTCACTTGGACTATTACCCACGATCTCTGGAAAATCATTTTTTTTCACCCTGGACTTTACTCACGGTATCAGGAAAATCTGATTTTTTCACCCAAGACTTTATTCACGCTATCAGGAAAATCTGAGTTTTTTTCCAACTGGACTATTACCGACGGTATCAGAAAAATCTGATTTTTTCACCCAAGACTATATTCACGGTATCATGAAAATCCCACTTTTTTCACCCTATACTTTATTCACGGTATCAGGAAAATCCTATTTTTTTCACCCTGGACTTTACTCACGGTATCAGGAAAATCGGATTTTTTTTCAACCTGGACTTTACTCATGGTATTAGGAAAATCGGATTTTTTTCACCCAAACTTTATTAACTGTATCAGGAAAATCCGATTTTTTTCACCATGGTCTTCACTCACGGTATCAGGAAAATCCGATTTTTTTCACCCTGGACTATTACCCACGGTATCAGGAAAATCTGATTTTTTCACCAAAGACTTTATTCACGGTATCAGGAAAATCTGAGTTTTTTTCCAACTGGACTATTACCCACGGTATCAGGAAAATCTGATTTTTTCACCTAGACTATTACACACGGCATCAGGAAAATCGGATTTTTTTCACCCAAGACTTTATTCACGGTATCAGGAAAATCGGATTATTGTCACCCTGGACTTTACTCACGGTATCAGGAAAATCGGATTTTTTTCACCTGGACTATTACCCACAGTGTCAGGAAAATCAGATTTTTTTCACCCAAGACTTTATTCACGGTATGAGCAAAATCCGATTTTTTTCACCCTGGACTTCACTCACAGTATCAGGAAAATCTGATTTTTTTCACCCTGGACTTTACTCACGGTATCAGGAAAATTGGATTTTTTTCACCCAAAATTTATTCACTGTATCAGGAAAATCCGATTTTTTTCACCATGGTCTTCACTCACGGTATCAGGAAAATCAAAAATTTTTCACCCAAGACTTTATTCACGGTATCAGGAAAATCGGATTTTTTTCACCCTGGACTTTACTCACATTATAAAAAAAATCGGATTTTTTTCCCCCTGGACTAATACCCACGGTATCAGGAAAATAGGATTGTTTTCACCTGGTCTATTACCCACAGTATCAGGAAAATCGGATTTTTTTCACCTGGACTATTACCCATGGTATAAGGAAAATCTTTTTTTTCCACCTGGACTATTACACACGGTATCAGGAAAATCGGATTTTTTTCATCTGGACTATTATCAGGAAAATCGGATTTTTTTCACCCAATACTTTATTCACGGTATCAGGAAAATCCGATTTTTTTCACCCTGGTCTTTTTCTCACGGTATAAGGAAAACCTTTTTTTTTCAGCTGGACTATTACCCACGGTATAAGGAAAATCTTTTTTTTTCAGCTGGACTATTACCCACGGTATCAGAAAAATCAGATTTTTTTCAGATGGACTATTACCCACAGTATCAGGAAAATTGGATTTTTTTCACCCAAGACTTTATTCACGGTATGAGATAAATCCGATTTTTTTCACCCTGGACTTTACTCACGGTATCAGGAAAATCGGATTTTTTTCACCCTGGACTTTACTCAGGGTATCAGGAAAATCGGATTTTTTTCACCCAAAATTTATTCACTGTATCAGGAAAATCCGATTTTTTTCACCATGGTCTTCACTCACGGTATCAGGAAAATCAAAAAATTTTAACCAAGACTTTATTCACGGTATCAGGAAAATCTGATTTTTTTCACCCTGGACTTTACTCACGGTATAAGGGAAATCGGAATTTTTTCACCCTGGACTATTACCCACGGTATCAGGAAAATCTGATTTTTTCACCAAAGACTTTATTCACGGTATCAGGAAAATCTGAGTTTTTTTCCAACTGGACTATTACCCACGGTATCAGGAAAATCTGATTTTTTTCACCTAGACTATTACACACGGCATCAGGAAAATCGGATTTTTTTCACCCAAGACTTTATTCACGGTATCAGGAAAATCGGATTATTGTCACCCTGGACTTTACTCACGGTATAAGGAAAATCGGATTTTTTTCACCTGGACTATTACCCACAGTGTCAGGAAAATCGGATTTTTTTCACCCAAAACTTTATTCACGGTATGAGGAAAATCCAATTTTTTTCACCCTGGACTTCACTCACGGTATCAGGAAAATCTGGTTTTTTTCACCCTTGACTTTCCTCACGGTATCAGGAAAATTGGATTTTTTTCACCCAAAATTTATTCACTGTATCAGGAAAATCCGATTTTTTTCACCATGGTCTTCACTCACGGTATCAGGAAAATCAAAAATTTTTCACCCAAGACTTTATTCACGGTATCAGGAAAATCGGATTTTTTTCACCCTGGACTTTACTCACATTATAAGAAAAATCGGATTTTTTTCCCCCTGGACTAATACCCACGGTATCAGGAAAATAGGACTTTTTTCACCTGGTCTATTACCCACAGTATCAGGAAAATCGGATTTTTTTCACCTGGACTATTACCCATGGTATAAGGAAAATCTTTTTTTTTCACCTGGACTATTACACACGGTATCTGGAAAATCGGATTTTTTTCATCTGGACTATTGTCAGGAAAATCGGATTTTTTTCACCCAATACTTTATTCACGGTATCAGGAAAATCCGATTTTTTTCACCCTGGTCTTTTTCTCACGGTATAAGGAAAACCTTTTTGTTTTCAGCTGGACTATTACCCACGGTATAAGGAAAATCTTTTTTTTTCAGCTGGACTATTACCCACGGTATCAGAAAAATCAGATTTTTTTCAGATGGACTATTACCCACAGTATCAGGAAAATTGGATTTTTTTCACCCAAGACTTTATTCACGGTATGAGATAAATCCGATTTTTTTTCACCCTGGACTTTACTCACGGTATCAGGAAAATCGGATTTTTTTCACCCTGGACTTTACTCAGGGTATCAGGAAAATCGATTTTTTTTCACCCAAAATTTATTCACTGTATCAGGAAAATCCGATTTTTTTCACCATGGTCTTCACTCACGGTATCAGGAAAATCAAAAATTTTTAACCAAGACTTTATTCACGGTATCAGGAAAATCTGATTTTTTTCACCCTGGTCTTTACTCACGGTATAAGGGAAATCGGATTTTTTTCACCCTGGACTATTACCCACGGTATCAGGAAAATCTGATTTTTTCACCAAAGACTTTATTCACGGTATCAGGAAAATCTGAGTTTTTTTCCAACTGGACTATTAACCACAGTATCAGAAAAATCGGATTTTTTTCACCCAAGACTTTATTCACGGTATCAGGAAAATCTGATTTTTTCCACCTAGACTATTACCCACGTTATCAGGAAAATCGATTTTTTTCACCTAGACTATTACCCACAGTATACGGAAAATCGGATTTTTTTCACCCAAGACTTTATTCACAGTATCTGGAAAATCTGATTTTTTTCCAACTGGACTATTACCCACGGCATCAGGAAAATCGGATTTTTTTCATCCAAGACTTTATTCATGGTATCAGGAAAATCGGATTATTTTCACCCTGGACTTTACTCACGGTATCAGGAAAATCGGATTTTTTTCACCCAAGACTTTATTCACGGTATGAGGAAAATCCGATTTTTTTCACCCTGGACTTTACTCACGGTATCAGGAAAATCGGATTTTTTTCATCCTGGACATTACTCACGGTATCAGGAAAATTGGATTTTTTTCACCCAAAATTTATTCACTGTATCAGGAAAATCCGATTTTTTTTCACCATGGTCTTCACTCACGGTATCAGGAAAATCATTTTTTTTTCACCCAAGACTTTATTCACGGTATCAGGAAAATCGGATTTTTTTTAACCCTGAACTTTACTCACGGTATCAGGAAAATCGGATTTTTTTCACCCTGGACTTTACTCACATTATAAGAAAAATCGGATTTTTTTCATCCTGGACTAATACCCACAGTATCAGGAAAATATGATTTTTTTCACCTGGTCTATTACCCACAGTATCAGGAAAATCGGATTTTTTTTCACCTGGACTATTACCCACGGTATAAGGAAAATCTTTTTTTTTCAGCTGGACTATTACCCACTGTATCAGGAAAATCTGATTTTTTTCACCTAGACTAGTACCCACAGTATCAGGAAAATCGGATTTTTTTAACCTGGACTATTACCCACAGTATAAGGAATGTCTGATTTTTTTCACCCTGGACTTTACTCACGGTATCAGGGAAAATCGGATTATTTTCACAATGGATTTTACCCACGGTATCAGGAAAATCGGATTTTTTTCACTTGGACTATTACCCACGATATCAGGAAAATCATTTTTTTTTTCACCCTGGACTTTAATCATGGTATCAGAAAAATCTCTCTTTATCACCTGGACTATTACACACGGTATCAGGAAAATCTGATTTTTTTCCCCCTGGACTATGACCCACGGTATCAGGAAAATTGGATTTTTTTTCACCCTGAACTTTACTCACGGTATCCGGAAAATCTGATTTTTTCACCCAAGACTTTATTCACGCTATCAGGAAAATCTGAGTTTTTTTCCAACTAGACTATTACCGACGGTATCAGGAAAATCGGATCTTTTTCACTTGAACTATTACCCACTGTATTAGGAAAATCTGATTTTTTTCACCTGGACTATTATCAGGAAAATTGGATTTTTTTCACCCAAGACTATATTCACGGTATCAGGGAAAAACCCCTTTTTTTCACCCTAGACTTTATTCACGGTATCAGCAAAATCCGATTTTTTTCACCCTGGACTTTACTCACGGTATCAGGAAAATCGGATTTTTTCACCCTGGACTTTACTCAAGGTATCAGGAAAATCCGATTTTTTTCACCCAAAATTTATTCACTGTATCAGGAAAATCCAATTTTTTTCACCATGGTCTTCACTCACGGTATCAGGAAAATCAAAATTTTTTCACCCAAGACTTTATTCACGGTATCAGGAAAATCGGATTTTTTTTAACCCTGGACTTTACTCACGGTATCAGGAAAATCGGATTTTTTTCACCCTGGACTTTACTCACATTATAAGAAAAATCGGATTTTTTTCACCTGGTCTATTACACACAGTATCAGGAAAATCGGATTTTTTTCACCTGGACTATTACCCACGGTATAAGGAAAATCGGATTTTTTTCACCTGGACTATTACCCACGGTATAAGGAAAATCTTTTTTTTTTCAGCTGGACTATTACCCACTGTATCAGGAAAATCTGATTTTTTCACCTAGACTAGGATCCACAGTATCAGGAAAATCGGATTTTTTTAACCTGGACTATTACCCACAGTATAAGGAATATCTGATTTTTTTCACCCTGGACTTTACTCATGGTATCAGGGAAAATCGGATTATTTTCACAATGGATTTTACCCACGGTATCAGGAAAATCGGATTTTTTTCACTTGGACTATTACCCACGACATCAGGAAAATCATTTTTTTTCACCCTGGACTTTAATCATGGTATCAGAAAAATCTCTCTTTATCACCTGGAATATTACACATGGTATCAGGAAAATCTGATTTTTTTTCCCCTGGACTATGACCCACGGTATCAGGAAAATTGGATTTTTTTTCACCCTGAACTTTACTCACGCTATCAGGAAAATCTGAGTTTTTTTCCAACTGGACTATTACCGACGGTATCAGAAAAATCAGATTTTTTCACCTAGACTATTACCCACGGTATCAGGAAAATCGGATTTTTTTCACTTGGACTATTACCCACGGTATAAGGAAAATCGGATTTTTTTCACCCTGGACTATTACCCACGGTATCAGGAAAATCTGATTTTTTCACCAAAGACTTTATTCACGGTATCAGGAAAATCTGAGTTTTTTTCCAACTGGACTATTACCGACGGTATCAGAAAAATCAGATTTTTTCACCTAGACTATTACCCACGGTATCAGGAAAATCGGATTTTTTTCACTTGGACTATTACCCACGGTATAAGGAAAATCGGATTTTTTTCACCCTGGACTTTACTCACGGTATCAGGAAAATCGGATCTTTTTCACCTGGACTATTACCCACTGTATTAGGAAAATCTGATTTTTTTCACCTGGACTATTATCAGGAAAATCGGATTGTTTTCACCCAAGACTATATTCACGGTATCATGAAAATCCCACTTTTTTCACCCTATACTTTATTCACGGTATCAGGAAAATCCTATTTTTTTCACCCTGGACTTTACTCACGGTATCAGGAAAATCGGATTTTTTTTCACCCTGGACTTTACTCATGGTATTAGGAAAACCGGATTTTTTTCACCCAAACTTTATTAACTGTATCAGGAAAATCCGATTTTTTTCACCATGGTCTTCACTCACGGTATCAGGAAAATCCGATTTTTTTCACCATGGTCTTCACTCACGGTATCAGGAAAATCCGATTTTTTTCACCCAGTACTTTATTCATGGTATCAGGGAAATCTGATTTTTTTCATGCTGGTCTTCACTCACGCTATCAGGAATATCAGATTTTTTTCACCCTGGACTTTACTCACCGTATCAGGAAAATCAGATTTTTTTCACTTGGACTATTACCCACGATCTCTGGAAAATCATTTTTTTTCACCCTGGGCTTTACTCACGGTATCAGGAAAATCTGATTTTTTCACCCAAGACTTTATTCACGCTATCAGGAAAATCTGAGTTTTTTTCCAACTGGACTATTACCGACGGTATCAGAAAAATCAGATTTTTTCACCTAGACTATTACCCACGATATCAGGAAAATCGGATTTTTTTCACTTGGACTATTACCCACGGTATAAGGAAAATCGGATTTTTTTCACCCTGGACTTTACTCACGGTATCAGGAAAATCGGATCTTTTTCACCTGGAATATTACCCACTGTATTAGGAAAATCTGATTTTTTTCACCTGGACTATTATCAGGAAAATTGGATTTTTTTCACCCAAGACTATATTCACAGTATCAGGAAAAAAACCCTTTTTTTCACCCTAGACTTTATTCACGGTATCAGCAAAATCCGATTTTTTTCACCCTGGACTTTACTCACGGTATCAGGAAAATCGGATTTTTTTCACCCTGGACTTTACTCATGGTATCAGGAAAATCGAATTTTTTTCACTTGGACTATTACCCACAGTATCAGGAAAATCGGATTTTTTTCACCCAAACTTTATTCACTGTATCAGGAAAATCGGATTTTTTTCACCCAAGACTTTATTCATGGTATCAGGGAAATCTGATTTTTTTCATGCTGGTCTTCACTCACGCTATCAGGAATATCTGATTTTTTTCACCCTGGACTTTACTCACGGTATCAGGAAAATCGGATTTTTTTCACCCAAGACTATATTCACGGTATCAGGAAAATCCCACTTTTTTCACCCTAGACTTTATTCACGTTATCAGGAAAATCCGATTTTTTTCACCCTGGACGTTACTCACGGTATCAGGAAAATCGGATTTTTTTCACCTGGACTATTACCCACGATATCTGGAAAATCTGATTTTTTCCCCTGGACTATTACCCACTGTATTAGGAAAATCTGATTTCTTTTACCTGGACTATTATCAGGAAAATCTGATTTTTTTTTCACCCTGGACTAATACCCACGGTATCAGGAAAATAGGATTTTTTTTCACCTGGTCTATTACCCACGGTATCAGGAAAATCGGATTTTTTTCACCTGGACTATTACCCACGGTATAAGGAAAATCTGATTTTTTTCACCCTGGACTTTACTCACGGTATCAGGAAAATCGGATCTTTTTCACCTGGACTATTACCCACTGTATTAGGAAAATCTGATTTTTTTCACCTGGACTATTATCAGGAAAATCGGATTGTTTTCACCCAAGACTATATTCACGGTATCATGAAAATCCCACTTTTTTCACCCTATACTTTATTCACGGTATCAGGAAAATCCTATTTTTTTCACCCTGGACTTTACTCACGGTATCAGGAAAATCGGATTTTTTTTCACCCTGGACTTTACTCATGGTATTAGGAAAATCGGATTTTTTTCACCCAAACTTTATTAACTGTATCAGGAAAATCCAATTTTTTTCACCATGGTCTTCACTCACGGTATCAGGAAAATCCGATTTTTTTCACCATGGTCTTCACTCACGGTATCAGGAAAATCCGATTTTTTTCACCCAGTACTTTATTCATGGTATCAGGGAAATCTGATTTTTTTCATGCTGGTCTTCACTCACGCTATCAGGAATATCAGATTTTTTTCACCCTGGACTTTACTCACCGTATCAGGAAAATCAGATTTTTTTCACTTGGACTATTACCCACGATCTCTGGAAAATCATTTTTTTTCACCCTGGACTTTACTCACGGTATCAGGAAAATCTGATTTTTTCTCCCAAGACTTTATTCACGCTATCAGGAAAATCTGAGTTTTTTTCCAACTGGACTATTACCGACGGTATCAGAAAAATCAGATTTTTTCACCTAGACTATTACCCACGATATCAGGAAAATCGGATTTTTTTCACTTGGACTATTACCCACGGTATAAGGAAAATCGGATTTTTTTCACCCTGGACTTTACTCACGGTATCAGGAAAATCGGATCTTTTTCACCTGGAATATTACCCACTGTATTAGGAAAATCTGATTTTTTTCACCTGGACTATTATCAGGAAAATTGGATTTTTTTCACCCAAGACTATATTCACAGTATCAGGAAAAAAACCCTTTTTTTCACCCTAGACTTTATTCACGGTATCAGCAAAATCCGATTTTTTTCACCCTGGACTTTACTCACGGTATCAGGAAAATCGGATTTTTTTCACCCTGGACTTTACTCATGGTATCAGGAAAATCGAATTTTTTTCACTTGGACTATTACCCACAGTATCAGGAAAATCGGATTTTTTTCACCCAAACTTTATTCACTGTATCAGGAAAATCGGATTTTTTTCACCCAAGACTTTATTCATGGTATCAGGGAAATCTGATTTTTTTCATGCTGGTCTTCACTCACGCTATCAGGAATATCCGATTTTTTTCACCCTGGACTTTACTCACGGTATCAGGAAAATCGGATTTTTTTCACCCAAGACTATATTCACGGTATCAGGAAAATCCCACTTTTTTTCACCCTAGACTTTATTCACGTTATCAGGAAAATCCGATTTTTTTTCACCCTGGACGTTACTCACGGTATCAGGAAAATCGGATTTTTTTCACCTGGACTATTACCCACGATATCTGGAAAATCTGATTTTTTCCCCTGGACTATTACCCACTGTATTAGGAAAATCTGATTTTTTTCACCTGGACTATTATCAGGAAAATCTGATTTTTTTTTCACCCTGGACTAATACCCACGGTATCAGGAAAATAGGATTTTTTTTCACCTGGTCTATTACCCACAGTATCAGGAAAATCGGATTTTTTTCAAATGGACTATTACCCACGGTATAAGGAAAATCTATTTTTTTTTCAGCTGGACTATTACCCACTGTATCAGGAAAATCTGATTTTTTCACCTAGACTAGTACCCACAGTGTCAGGAAAATCGGATTTTTTTAACCTGGAATATTACCTACAGTATAAGGAACATCTGATTTTTCTCACCCTGGACTTTACTCACGGTATCAGGGAAAATCGAATTATTTTCACAATAGATTTTACCCACGGTATCAGGAAAATCGGATTTTTTTCACTTGGACTATTACCCACGATATCAGGAAAATCATTTTTTTTCACCCTGGACTTTACTCATGGTATCAGAAAAATCTCTCTTTTTCACCTGGACTATTACCCACAGTATCAGGAAAATAGGATTTTTTTCACCCAAACTTTATTCACTGTATCAGGAAAATACGATTTTTTTCACCATGGTCTTCACTCACGCTATCAGGAATATCCGATTTTTTTCACCCTGGACTTTACTCACGGTATCAGGAAAATCGGAATTTTTTCACTTGGACTATTAACCACGATATCAGGAAAATCATTTTTTTTTTCACCCTGGACTTTACTCATGGTATCAGGAAAATCTCTATTTTTCACCTGGACTATTTCACACGGTATCAGGAAAATATGATTTTTTTCCCCTGGACTATGACCCACGGTATCAGGAAAATTGGATTTTTTTCACCCTGAACTTTACTCACGGTATCAGGAAAATCAGATTTTTTCACCCAAGACTTTATTCACGCTATCATGAAAATCTGAGTTTTTTTCCAACTGGACTATTACCGACGGTATCAGGAAAATCGGATTTTTTTCACCTGGACTATTACCCACGGTATAAGGAAAATCTGATTTTTTTCACCCTGGACTTTACTCACGGTATCAGGAAAATCGGATCTTTTTCACCTGGTCTATTACCCACTGTATTAGGAAAATCTGATTTTTTTCACCTGGACTATTATCAGGAAAATCGGATTGTTTTCACCCAAGACTATATTCACGGTATCAGGAAAATCCCACTTTTTTCACCCTAGACTTTATTCACGGTATCAGGAAAATCCGATTTTTTTCACCCTGGACTTTACTCACGGTATCAGGAAAATCATTTTTTTTCACCCTGGACTTTACTCATGGTATCAGGAAAATCTCTCTTTTTCACCTGGACTATTACACACGGTATCAGGAAAATCTGATTTTTTTTCCCCTGGACTATGACCCACGGTATCAGGAAAATTGGATTTTTTTCACCCTGAACTTTACTCACGGTATCAGGAAAATCGGATTATTTTCACCAAGGACTTTACCCACGATATCAGGAAAATTGGATTTTTTTCACCTGGACTATTACCCACAGTGTCAGGAAAATTGGATTTTTTTCACCCAAGACTTTATTCACGGTATCAGGAAAATCCGTTTTTTTTTAACCCTGGACTTTACTCATGGTATCAGGAAAATCGGATTTTTTTCACCTGGTCTATTACCCACAGTATCAGGAAAATCGGATTTTTTTCACCCAAGACTTTATTCACGGTATCAGGAAAATCTGATTTTTTTCACCTGGACTATTACCCACAGTATCAGGAAAATCTGATTTTTTCACCTAGACTAGTACCCACGGTATCAGGAAAATCAGATTTTTTTAACCTGGACTATTTCCCACAATATAAGGAATATATGATTTTTTTCACCCTGGACTTTACTCATGGTATCAGGAAAATCGGATTTTTTTCACCTGGACTATTACCCACGATATCTGGAAAATCTGATTTTTTCCCCTGGACTATTACCCACTGTATTAGGAAAATCTGATTTTTTTCACCTGGACTATTATCAGGAAAATCGGATTTTTTTCACCCAGGACTATATTCACGGTATCAGGAAAATCCCATTTTTTTCACCCTAGTCTTTATTCACGGTATCAGGAAAATCCGATTTTTTTCACCCTGGACTTTACTCACGGTATCAGGAAAATCGGATTTTTTTCACCCTGGACTTTACTCATGGTATCAGGAAAATCTTTTTTTTTCAGCTGGACTATTACACACGGTATCAGAAAAAACTGATTTTTTTCACCTACACTATTACCCACGGTATCTGGAAAATCTGATTTTTTCCCCCCTGGACTATTACCCACGGTATAAGGAAAATCTTTTTTTTTTCAGCTGGACTATTACACACGGTATCAGGAAAATCGGATTTTTTTCAGCTGGACTTTACTCACGGTATCAGGGAAAATCAGATTATTTTCACAATGGATTTTATCCACGGTATCAGGAAAATCGGATTTTTTTCACCTGGACTATTACCCACGGTATGAGGAAAATCTATTTTTTTTTCTGCTGGACTATTACCCACGGTATCAGGAAAATCTGATTTTTTCACCAAAGACTTTATTCACGGATTCAGGAAAATCTGAGTTTTTTTCCAACTGGACTATTACCCACGGTATCAGGAAAATCTGATTTTTTTCACCCTGGACTTTACTCATGGTATCAGGAAAATCGGATTTTTTTTACCTGGAGTATTACCCACTGTATTAGGAAAATCTGATTTTTTTCACCTGGACTATTATCAGGAAAATCGGATTTTTTTCACCCAAGACTATATTCACGGTATCAGGAAAATCCCACTTTTTTCACCCTAGACTTTACTCACGGTATCAGGAAAATTGGATTTTTTTCAGTTGGACTATTACCCACGATATCAGGAAAATCATTTTTTTTCACCCTGGACTTTACTCATGGTATCAGGAAAATCTCTCTTTTTCACGTGGTCTATTACACACGGTATCAGGAAAATCTGATTTTTTTTTCCCCTGGACTTTACCCACGATATCAGGAAAATTGGATTTTTTTCACCTGGACTATTACCCACAGTGTCAGGAAAATTGGATTTTTTTCACCCAAGACTTTACTCATGGTATCAGGAAAATCGGATTTTTTTCACCCTGGACATTACTCACGGTATCTGGAAAATTGGATTTTTTTCACCCAAACTTAATTCACTGTATCAGGAAAATCCGATTTTTTCACCATGGTCTTCACTCACGGTATCAGGAAAATCCGATTTTTTTCACCCAAGACTTTATTCACGGTATCAGGAAAATCGGATTTTTTTTAACCCTGGACTTTACTCACGGTATCAGGAAAATCGGATTTTTTTCACCTGGTCTATTAACCACAGTATCAGGAAAATCGGATTTTTTTCACCCTGAACTTTATTCACGGTATCAGGAAAATCTGATTTTTTTCACCTGGACTATTACCCACAGTATCAGGAAAATCGGATTTTTTTCACCCTGGACTTTACTCATGGTATCAGGAAAATCGGATTTTTTTACCTGGAGTATTACCCACTGTATTATTAAAATCTGATTTTTTTCACCTGGACTATTATCAGGAAAATCGGATTTTTTTCACCCAAGACTATATTCACGGTATCAGGAAAATCCCACTTTTTTCACCCTAGACTTTATTCACGGTATCAGGAAAATCCGATTTTTGAAAATCTGATTTTTTTCACCCTGGACTTTACTCACGGTATCAGGAAAATTGGATTTTTTTTCACCCTGGACTTTACTCATGGTATCAGGAAAATCGAATTTTTTTCACCTGGACTATTACCCACAGTATCAGGAAAATCGGATTTTTTTCACCCAAACTTTATTCACTGTATCAGGAAAATCCGATTTTTTTCACCATGGTCTTCACTCACGGTATCAGGAAAATCAGATTTTTTTCACCCAAGACTTTATTCATGGTATCAGGGAAATCTGATTTTTTTCATGCTGGTCTTCACTCACGCTATCAGGAATATCCGATTTTTTTCACCCTGGACTTTACTCACGGTATCAGGAAAATTGGATTTTTTTCAGTTGGACTATTACCCTGGACTTTACTCAGGGTATCAGGAAAATCGGATTTTTTTCACCTAGACGATTACCCACGGTATCAGGAAAATCGGATTTTTTTCACCTGGACTATTACCCACGGTATAAGGAAAATCTGGTTTTTTTCACCTGGACTATTGCCTACGGAATAAGGAAAATCTATTTTTATTTCCAGCTGGACTATTACCAACAGTATCAGGAAAATCGGATTTTTTTCACCCAAGACTTTATTCACGGTATCAGGAAAATCTGATTTTTTCCACCTGGACTATTACCCACGGTATCAGGAAAATCGGTTTTTTTTTCACCCTGAACTTTACTCACGGTATCAGGAAAATCAGATTTTTTTCATCTAGACTATTACCCACAGTATCTGGAAAATCTGATTTTTTTTCCCCTGGACTATTACCCACTGTATTGGAAAATCTGATTTTTTTTCACCTGGACTATTATCAGGAAAATCGGATTTTTTTCACCAAAGACTTTATTCACGGTATCAGGAAAATCCAATTTTTTTCACCCTAGTCTTCATTCACGGTATCAGGAAAATCGGATTTTTTTCACCCAAGACTTTATTCACTGGATCAGGAAAATCCGATTTTTTTCACCATGGTCTTCACTCACGGTATCAGGAAAATCGGATTTTTTTCACCCAAGACTTTATTCATGGTATCAGGGAAATCTGATTTTTTTCATGCTGGTCTTCACTCACGCTATCAGGAATATCCGATTTTTTTCACCCTGGACTTTACTCACGGTATCAGGAAAATCGTATTTTTTTTCACTTGGACTATTACCCACGATATCAGGAAAATCATTTTTTTTCACCCTGGACTTTACTCATGGTATCAGGAAAATCTCTCTTTTTCCCCTGGACTATGACCCACGGTATCAGGAAAATTGGATTTTTTTCACCCTGAACTTTACTCACGGTATCAGGAAAATCGGATTATTTTCACCAAGGACTTTACCCACGATATCAGGAAAATTGGATTTTTTTCACCTGGACTATTACCCACAGTGTCAGGAAAATTGGATTTTTTTCACCCAAGACTTTATTCACGGTATCAGGAAAATCCGTTTTTTTTTTTAACCCTGGACTTTACTCATGGTATCAGGAAAATCGGATTTTTTTCACCTGGTCTATTACCCACAGTATCAGGAAAATCGGATTTTTTTCACCCAAGACTTTATTCACGGTATCAGGAAAATATGATTTTTTTCACCTGGTCTATTACCCACAGTATCAGGAAAATCGGATTTTTTTCACCCAAGACTTTATTCACGGTATCAGGAAAATCTGATTTTTTTCACCTGGACTATTACCCACAGTATCAGGAAAATCTGATTTTTTTCACCTGGACTGTTACCCACAGTATCAGGAAAATCTGATTTTTTCACCTAGACTAGTACCCACGGTATCAGGAAAATCAGATTTTTTTAACCTGGACTATTTCCCACAATATAAGGAATATCTGATTTTTTTCACCCTGGACTTTACTCATGGTATCAGGAAAATCGGATTTTTTTCACCTGGACTATTACCCACGATATCTGGAAAATCTGATTTTTTTCCCCTGGACTATTACCCACTGTATTAGGAAAATCTGATTTTTTTCACCTGGACTATTATCAGGAAAATCGGATTTTTTTCACCCAGGACTATATTCACGGTATCAGGAAAATCCCATTTTTTTCACCCTAGTCTTTATTCACGGTATCAGGAAAATCCGATTTTTTTCACCCTGGACTTTACTCACGGTATCAGGAAAATCGGATTTTTTTCACCCTGGACTTTACTCATGGTATCAGGAAAATCTTTTTTTTTTCAGCTGGACTATTACACACGGTATCAGAAAAAACTGATTTTTTTCACCTACACTATTACCCACGGTATCTGGAAAATCTGATTTTTTCCCCCCTGGACTATTACCCACGGTATAAGGAAAATCTTTTTTTTTTCAGCTGGACTATTACACACGGTATCAGGAAAATCGGATTTTTTTCAGCTGGACTTTACTCACGGTATCAGGGAAAATCAGATTATTTTCACAATGGATTTTATCCACGGTATCAGGAAAATCGGATTTTTTTCACCTGGACTATTACCCACGGTATGAGGAAAATCTATTTTTTTTTCTGCTGGACTATTACCCACGGTATCAGGAAAATCTGATTTTTTCACCAAAGACTTTATTCACGGATTCAGGAAAATCTGAGTTTTTTTCCAACTGGACTATTACCCACGGTATCAGGAAAATCTGATTTTTTTCACCCTGGACTTTACTCATGGTATCAGGAAAATCAGATTTTTTTACCTGGAGTATTACCCACTGTATTAGGAAAATCTGATTTTTTTCACCTGGACTATTATCAGGAAAATCGGATTTTTTTCACCCAAGACTATATTCACGGTATCAGGAAAATCCCACTTTTTTCACCCTAGACTTTATTCACGGTATCAGGAAAATCCGATTTTTGAAAATCTGATTTTTTTCACCCTGGACTTTACTCACGGTATCAGGAAAATTGGATTTTTTTTCACCCTGGACTTTACTCATGGTATCAGGAAAATCGAATTTTTTTCACCTGGACTATTACCCACAGTATCAGGAAAATCGGATTTTTTTCACCCAAACTTTATTCACTGTATCAGGAAAATCCGATTTTTTTCACCATGGTCTTCACTCACGGTATCAGGAAAATCAGATTTTTTTCACCCAAGACTTTATTCATGGTATCAGGGAAATCTGATTTTTTTCATGCTGGTCTTCACTCACGCTATCAGGAATATCCGATTTTTTTCACCCTGGACTTTACTCACGGTATCAGGAAAATTGGATTTTTTTCAGTTGGACTATTACCCACGATATCAGGAAAATCATTTTTTTTTCACCCTGGACTTTACTCATGGTATCAGGAAAATCTCTCTTTTTCACGTGGTCTATTACACACGGTATCAGGAAAATCTGATTTTTTTTTTCCCCTGGACTTTACCCACGATATCAGGAAAATTGGATTTTTTTCACCTGGACTATTACCCACAGTGTCAGGAAAATCGGATTTTTTTCACCCTGAACTTTACTCACGGTATCAGGAAAATCGGATTATTTTCACCCTGGACTTTACCCACGATATCAGGAAAATTGGATTTTTTTCACCTGGTCTATTACCCACAGTATCAGGAAAATTGGATTTTTTTCACCCAAGACTTTATTCACGGTATCAGGAAAATCTGATTTTTTTCACCTGGACTATTACCCACAGTATCAGGAAAATCTGATTTTTTTCACCTGGACTATTACCCACAGTATCAGGAAAATCTGATTTTTTCACCTAGACTAGTACCCACGGTATCAGGAAAATCAGATTTTTTTAACCTGGACTATTTCCCACAATATAAGGAATATCTGATTTTTTTCACCCTGGACTTTACTCATGGTATCAGGAAAATCGGATTTTTTTCACCTGGACTATTACCCACGATATCTGGAAAATCTGATTTTTTCCCCTGGACTATTACCCACTGTATTAGGAAAATCTGATTTTTTTCACCTGGACTATTATCAGGAAAATCGGATTTTTTTCACCCAGGACTATATTCACGGTATCAGGAAAATCCCATTTTTTTCACCCTAGTCTTTATTCACGGTATCAGGAAAATCCGATTTTTTTCACCCTGGACTTTACTCACAGTATCAGGAAAATCGGATTTTTTTCACCCTGGACTTTACTCATGGTATCAGGAAAATCTTTTTTTTTTCAGCTGGACTATTACACACGGTATCAGAAAAAACTGATTTTTTTCACCTACACTATTACCCACGGTATCTGGAAAATCTGATTTTTTTCCCCCCTGGACTATTACCCACGGTATAAGGAAAATCTTTTTTTTTCAGCTGGACTATTACACACGGTATCAGGAAAATCGGATTTTTTTCAGCTGGACTTTACTCACGGTATCAGGGAAAATCAGATTATTTTCACAATGGATTTTATCCACGGTATCAGGAAAATCAGATTTTTTTCACCTGGACTATTACCCACGGTATGAGGAAAATCTATTTTTTTTTCTGCTGGACTATTACCCACGGTATCAGGAAAATCTGATTTTTTCACCAAAGACTTTATTCACGGATTCAGGAAAATCTGAGTTTTTTTCCAACTGGACTATTACCCACGGTATCAGGAAAATCTGATTTTTTTCACCCTGGACTTTACTCATGGTATCAGGAAAATCGGATTTTTTTTACCTGGAGTATTACCCACTGTATTAGGAAAATCTGATTTTTTTCACCTGGACTATTATCAGGAAAATCGGATTTTTTTCACCCAAGACTATATTCACGGTATCAGGAAAATCCCACTTTTTTCACCCTAGACTTTATTCACGGTATCAGGAAAATCCGATTTTTGAAAATCTGATTTTTTTCACCCTGGACTTTACTCACGGTATCAGGAAAATTGGATTTTTTTTCACCCTGGACTTTACTCATGGTATCAGGAAAATCGAATTTTTTTCACCTGGACTATTACCCACAGTATCAGGAAAATCGGATTTTTTTCACCCAAACTTTATTCACTGTATCAGGAAAATCCGATTTTTTTCACCATGGTCTTCACTCACGGTATCAGGAAAATCAGATTTTTTTCACCCAAGACTTTATTCATGGTATCAGGGAAATCTGATTTTTTTCATGCTGGTCTTCACTCACGCTATCAGGAATATCCGATTTTTTTCACCCTGGACTTTACTCACGGTATCAGGAAAATTGGATTTTTTTCACTTGGACTATTACCCACGATATCAGGAAAATCATTTTTTTTCACCCTGGACTTTACTCATGGTATCAGGAAAATCTCTCTTTTTCACGTGGTCTATTACACACGGTATCAGGAAAATCTGATTTTTTTTTCCCCTGGACTTTACCCACGATATCAGGAAAATTGGATTTTTTTCACCTGGACTATTACCCACAGTGTCAGGAAAATCGGATTTTTTTCACCCTGAACTTTACTCACGGTATCAGGAAAATCGGATTATTTTCACCCTGGACTTTACCCACGATATCAGGAAAATTGGATTTTTTTTCACCTGGACTATTACCCACAGTGTCAGGAAAATCGGATTTTTTTCACCCAAACTTTATTCACTGTATCAGGAAAATCCGATTTTTTTCACCATGGTCTTCACTCACGGTATCAGGAAAATCGAATTTTTTTCACCCAAGACATTATTCACGGTATCATGAAAATTGGAATTTTTTTTTAAACCCTGGACTTTACTCACAGTATCAGGAAAATCGGATTTTTTTCACCTGGTCTATTACCCACGGTATCAGGAAAATCTGATTTTTTCACCTAGACTATTACCCACGGTATCAGGAAAATTGGATTTTTTTCCACCTGGACTATTACACACGGTATCAGGAAAATCTGATTTTTTCACCTAGATTATTACCCACGGTATCAGGAAAATTGGATTTTTTTCACCCTGGACTTTACTCACAGTATCAGGAAAATCGGATTTTTTTCACCTGGTCTATTACCCACGGTATAAGGAAAATCTATTTTTTTTTCAGCTGGACTATTACCCACAGTATCAGGAAAATCTAATTTTTTCACCTAGTCTGGTACCCACGGTATCAGGAAAATCAGATTTTTTTTAACCTGGACTATTACCCACAGTATAAGGAATATCTGATTTTTTTCACCCTGGACTTTACTCATGGTATCAGGAAAATCGGATTTTTTTCACCTGGACTATTACCCACGATACCTGGAAAATCTGATTTTTTTCCCCTGGACTATTACCCACTGTATTAGGAAAATCTGATTTATTTCACCTGGACTATTATCAGGAAAATCGGATTTTTTTCACCCAAGACTATATTCACGGTATCAGGAAAATATGATTTTTTTCACCATGGTCTTCACTCACGGTATCAGGAAAATCGGATTTTTTTCACCCAAGACTTTACTCATGGCATCAGGAAAATCTCTCTTTTTCACCTGGACTATTACACACGGTATCAGGAAAATCTGATTTTTTTTCCCCTGGACTATGACCCACGGTATCAGGAAAATTGGATTTTTTTCACCCTGAACTTTACTCACGGTATCAGGAAAATCGGATTATTTTCACCCTGGACGTTACTCACGGTATCAGGAAAATCGGATTTTTTTTCACCCATACTTTATTCACTGTATCAGGAAAATCCAATTTTTTTTACCATGGTCTTCACTCATGGTATCAGGAAAATCGAATTTTTTTCACCCAAGACTTTATTCACGGTATCAGGAAAATCGGATTTTTTTTTAACCCTGGACTTTACTCACGGTATCAGGAAAATCGGATTTTTTTCACCTGGTCTATTACCCACAGTATCAGGAAAACCGGATATTTTTCCCAAGACTTTATTCACGGTATCAGGAAAATCGGATTTTTTCCACTTGGACTATTACCCACGGTATCAGGAAAATCGGATTTTTTTCACCTGGACTATTACCCACGGTATAAGGAAAATCTGATTTTTTTCACCCTGAACTTTACTCACGGTATCAGGAAAATCGGATTTTTTTCATCTAGACTATTACCCACAGTATCTGGAAAATCTGATTTTCCCCCCTGGACTATTATCAGGAAAATCGGATTTTTTTCACCGAAGACTTTATTCACGGTATCAGGAAAATCCGATTTTTTTTCACCCTAGACTTTATTCACGGTATCAGGAAAATCGGATTTTTTTTCACCCAAGACTTTATTCATGGTATCAGGGAAATCTGATTTTTTTCATCCTGGTCTTCACTCACGCTATCCGGAATATCCGATTTTTTTCACCCTGGACTTTACTCACGGTATCAGGAAAATCGGATTTTTTTCACTTGGACTATTACCCACGATATCAGGAAAATCAGTTTTTTTCACCCTGGACTTCACTCACGGTATCAGGAAAATCTTTCTTTTTCACCTGGACTACTCACACGGTATCAATATAATCGATTTTTTTCACCCAAGACTTTATTCACAGTATCGGGAGAATCTGATTTTTTTCACCCTGGACTTTACTCACGGTATCAGGAAAAACGGATTTTTTTCACCTGGACCATTACCCACGGTATCAGGAAAATCGGATTTTTTTCACCTGGACTATTATCAGGAAAATCGGATTTTTTTCACCCAATACTTTATTCACGGTATCAGGAAAATCTGATTTTTTCACCTAAACTATTACCCACGGTATAAGGAAAATCTGATTTTTTTTACCCTGGACTTTACTCACGGTATCAGGAAAATCGGATTTTTTTCACCTGGACTATTACCCATGGTATAAGGAAAATCTTTTTTTTCACCTGGACAATTACACACGGTATCAGGAAAATCGGATTTTTTTTCATCTGGACTATCATCAGGAAAATCGGATTTTTTTCACCCAATACTTTATTCACGGTATCAGGAAAATCCGATTTTTATCACTCTGGTCTTTACTCACGGTATAAGGAAAACCTTTTTTTTTTCAGCTGGACTATTACCCACGGTATAAGGAAAATCTTTTTTTTTCAGCTGGACTATTACTCACGGTATCAGGAAAATCTGATTTTTTCACCTAGAATATTACCCACGGTATCAGAAAAATCAGATTTTTTTCAGATGGACTATTACCCACAGTATCAGGAAAATCGGATTTTTTTCACCCAAGACTTTATTCACGGTATGAGATAAATCCGATTTTTTTCACCCTGGACTTTACTCACGGTATCAGGAAAATCGGATTTTTTTCACCCTGGACTTTACTCAGGGTATCAGGAAAATCGGATTTTTTTCACCCAAAATTTATTCACTGTATCAGGAAAATCCGATTTTTTTCACCATTGTCTTCACTCACGGTATCAGGAAAATCAAATTTTTTTCACCCTGGACTTTACCCACGGTATCAGGAAAATCGGATTTTTTTCACCTGGACTATTACCCACGGTATAAGGAAAATCTGATTTTTTTCACCCTGAACTTTACTCACGGTATCAGGAAAATCGGATTTTTTTCATCTAGACTATTACCCACAGTATCTGGAAAATCTGATTTTTCCCCCTGGACTATTATCAGGAAAATCGGATTTTTTTCACGGAAGACTTTATTCACGGTATCAGGAAAATCCGATTTTTTTTCACCCTAGACTTTATTCACGGTATCAGGAAAATCGGATTTTTTTTCACCCAAGACTTTATTCATGGTATCAGGGAAATCTGATTTTTTTCATCCTGGTCTTCACTCACGCTATCCGGAATATCCGATTTTTTTCACCCTGGACTTTACTCACGGTATCAGGAAAATCGGATTTTTTTCACTTGGACTATTACCCACGATATCAGGAAAATCAGTTTTTTTCACCCTGGACTTCACTCACGGTATCAGGAAAATCTTTCTTTTTCACCTGGACTACTCACACGGTATCAATATAATCGATTTTTTTCACCCAAGACTTTATTCACAGTATCAGGAGAATCTGATTTTTTTCACCCTGGACTTTACTCACGGTATCAGGAAAAACGGATTTTTTTCACTTGGACCATTACCCACGGTATAAGGAAAATCTTTTTTTTTTCACCTGGACCATTACCCACGGTATCAGGAAAATCGGATTTTTTTCACCTGGACTATTATCAGGAAAATCGGATTTTTTTCACCCAATACTTTATTCACGGTATCAGGAAAATCTGATTTTTTCACCTAAACTATTACCCACGGTATAAGGAAAATCTGATTTTTTTTACCCTGGACTTTACTCACGGTATCAGGAAAATCGGATTTTTTTCACCTGGACTATTACCCATGGTATAAGGAAAATCTTTTTTTTCACCTGGACAATTACACACGGTATCAGGAAAATCGGATTTTTTTTCATCTGGACTATCATCAGGAAAATCGGATTTTTTTCACCCAATACTTTATTCACGGTATCAGGAAAATCCGATTTTTATCACTCTGGTCTTTACTCACGGTATAAGGAAAACCTTTTTTTTTTTCAGCTGGACTATTACCCACGGTATAAGGAAAATCTTTTTTTTTCAGCTGGACTATTACTCACGGTATCAGGAAAATCTGATTTTTTCACCTAGAATATTACCCACGGTATCAGAAAAATCAGATTTTTTTCAGATGGACTATTACCCACAGTATCAGGAAAATCGGATTTTTTTCACCCAAGACTTTATTCACGGTATGAGATAAATCCGATTTTTTTCACCCTGGACTTTACTCACGGTATCAGGAAAATCGGATTTTTTTCACCCTGGACTTTACTCAGGGTATCAGGAAAATCGGATTTTTTTCACCCAAAATTTATTCACTGTATCAGGAAAATCCGATTTTTTTCACCATTGTCTTCACTCACGGTATCAGGAAAATCAAATTTTTTTCACCCAAGACTTTATTCACGGTATCAGGAAAATCTGATTTTTTTCACCTGGACTATTACCCACGGTATAAGGAAAATCATTTTTTTTCACCTGGACTATTACCCACGGTATCAGGAAATTCGGATTTTTTTCACCTGGACTATTACCCACGGTATAAGGAAAATCTTTTTTTTCACCTGGACTATTACCCACGGTATCAGGAAAATCCGATTTTTTCACCCGGGACTTTACTCACGGTATCAGGAAAATCGGATTTTTTTCACCTGGTCTATTACCCACAGTATCAGGAAAATTGGATTTTTTTTGCCTAAACTTTATTCACTGTATCAGGAATATCCGATTTTTTTCACCATGGTCTTCACTTACGGTATAATGAAAATCGGATTTTTTTCACTCTGGACTTTACTCACGGTATCAGGAAAACCGGATTTTTTTCACCCAAACTTTATTCACTGTATCAGGAAAATCCGATTTTTTTTCACCATGGTCTTCACTCACGGTATCAGGAAAATCAAATTTTTTTCACCCAAGACTTTATTCACGGTATCAGGAAAATCTGATTTTTTCCACCTGGACTATTACCACTGTATCTGGAAAATCTGATTTTTTTCACCCTGGACTTTACTCACGGTATCAGGGAAATCTGATTTTTTTTCACCCTGGTCTTCACTCACGCTATCAGGAATATCCGATTTTTTTCACCCTGGACGTTACTCACGGTATCAGGAAAATCTAATTTTTTCCACCTGGACTATTACCCACTGTATCTGGAAAATCTGATTTTTTTCACCCTGGACTTTACTCACGGTATCAGGAAAAAAGGATTTTTTTCACCTGGACCATTACCCACGGTATAAGGAAAATCTTTTTTTTTTCACCTGGACTATAACCCACGGTATCAGGAAAATCGGATTTTTTTCACCTGGACTATTATCAGGAAAATCGGATTTTTTTCACCCAATACTTTATTCACGGAATCAGGAAAATCCGATTTTTTTCACCCTAGACTTTTTTCACGGTATCAGGAAAATCCGATTTTTTTCACCCAAGATCTCATTCACGGTATCATGAAAATCTGATTTTTTCCACCTGGACTGTTACCCACGGTATCAGGAAAATCTGATTTTTTCCACCTGGACTGTTACCCATGGTATCAGGAAAATCGGATTTTTTCACCCAAGACTTTATTCATGGTATAAGGAAAATCGGATTTTTTTCACCTGGACTATTACCCATGGTATAAGGAAAATCTTTTTTTTTTCACCTGGACTATTACCCACTGTATCTGGAAAATCTGATTTTTTCCCCCCTGGACTATTACCCACGGTATAAGGAAAATCTTTTTTTTTCAGCTGGACTATTACCCACGGTATCAGGAAAATCGGATTTTTTCACCCAAGACTTTATTCACGGTATCAGGAAAATCGGATTTTTTTCACCCTGGACTTTACTCACGGTATCAGGAAAATCGGATTTTTTTTCACCCTGGAGTTTACTCACATTATAAGAAAAATTGGATTTTTTTCACCCAAAACTTCATTCACGGTATCAGGAAAATCTGATTTTTTACACCTGGACTGTTTCCCACGGTATCAGGAAAATCTGATTTTTTTCCACCTGGACTGTTACCCATGGTATCAAGAAAATCGGATTTTTTCACCCTTGACGTTACTCATGGTATCAGGAAAATCGGATTTTTTTCACCCTGGACTTTACTCACGATATCAGGAAAATCGGATTTTTTTCACCTGGTCTATTACCCACAGTATCAGGAAAATCGGATTTTTTTCACCCAAGACTTTATTCACGGTATCAGGAAAATCTGATTTTTTCCACCTGGACTATTACCCACGGTATCAGGAAAATCTGTTTTTTTTCATCTAAACTATTATCCACGGTATAAGGAAATCTGATTTTTTTTACCCTGGACTTTACTCAGGGTATCAGGAAAATCAAATTTTTTCACCCAAGACTTTATTCATGGTATCAGGGAAATCTGATTTTTTTCCCCTGGAGTATTACCCACGGTATAAGGAAAATCTTTTTTTTTCAGCTGGACTATTACCCACGGTATCAGGAAAATCGGATTTTTTTCACCCAAGACTTTATTCACGGTATCAGGAAAATCGGATTTTTTTCACCCTGGACTTTACTCACATTATAAGAAAAATTGGATTTTTTTCACCCAAGACTTCATTCACGGTATCAGGAAAATCTGATTTTTTCCACCTGGACTGTTACCCACGGTATCAGGAAAATCTGTTTTTTTCCAACTGGACTGTTACCCATGGTATCAGGAAAATCGGATTTTTTCACCCTGGACTTTACTCACGGTATCAGGAAAATCGGATTTTTTCCACCTGGTCTATTACCCACAGTATCAGGAAAATCGGATTTTTTTCACCCTGGACTTTATTCACGGTATCAGGAAAATCTGATTTTTTCCACCTGGACTATTACCCACGGTATAAGGAAAATCTGATTTTTTTTACAATGGACTTTACTCACGGTATCAGGAAAATCGGATTTTTTTCATCTGGGCTATTATCAGGAAAATCGGATTTTTTTCACCCAATACTTAATTCATGGTATCAGGAAAATCCGATTTTTTTCACCCTGGACTTTACTCACGGTATAAGGAAAATCTTTTTTTTTTCAGCTGGACTATTACCCACGGTATAAGGAAAATCTTTTTTTCCCACCAAAACTATTACCCACGGTATAAGGAAAATCTGATTTTTTTTACAATGGACTTTACTTACGGTATCAGGAAAATCGGATTTTTTTCACCTGGTCTATTACCCACAGTATCAGCAAAATCGGATTTTTTTCACCCTGGACTTTATTCACGGTATCAGGAAAATCAGATTTTTTACACCTGGACTATTACCCACGGTATCAGGAAAATCTGATTTTTTCACCTAAACTATTACCCACGGTATCAGAAAAATCAGATTTTTTTCAGATGGACTATTACCCACAGTATCAGGAAAATCGGATTTTTTTCACCCAAGACTTTATTCACGGTATGAGATAAATCCGATTTTTTTCACCCTGGACTTTACTCACGGTATCAGGAAAATCGGATTTTTTTCACCCTGGACTTTACTCAGGGTATCAGGAAAATCGGATTTTTTTCACCCAAAATTTATTCACTGTATCAGGAAAATCCGATTTTTTTCACCATGGTCTTCACTCACGGTATCAGGAAAATCAAAAAATTTTCACCCAAGACTTTATTCACGGTATCAGGAAAATCAGATTTTTTTCACCCTGGACTTTACTCACGGTATAAGGGAAATCGGATTTTTTTCACCCTGGACTATTACCCACGGTATCAGGAAAATCTGATTTTTTCACCCAAGACTTTATTCACGGTATCAGGAAAATCTGAGTTTTTTCACCTAGACTTTTACCCACGGCATCAGGAAAATCGGATTTTTTTCACCCAAGACTTTATTCACGGTATCAGGAAAATCGGATTATTGTCACCATGGACTTTACTCACGGTATCAGGAAAACCGGATTTTTTCACCCAAGACTTTATTCACGGTATCAGGAAAATCTGATTTTTTTCACCTAGACTATTACCCACAGCATCAGGAAAATCGGATTTTTTTCACCCAAGACTTTATTCACGGTATCAGGAAAATCGGATTATTGTCACCATGGACTTTACTCACGGTATCAGGAAAACCGGATTTTTTTCACCTGGACTATTACCCACAGTGTCAGGAAAACCGGATTTTTTTCACCCTGGACTTTACTCACGGTATCAGGAAAATCGGATTTTTTTCACCCTGGACTTTACTCAGGGTATCAGGAAAATCGGATTTTTTTCACCCAAAATTTATTCACTGTATCAGGAAAATCCGA
Organism: Bradypodion ventrale; assembly: GCA_035047345.1. Classification (NCBI taxonomy): domain Eukaryota; kingdom Metazoa; phylum Chordata; class Lepidosauria; order Squamata; family Chamaeleonidae; genus Bradypodion; species Bradypodion ventrale. The sequence goes on from JAWDJE010000003.1 coordinate 214,082, forward strand.
TTTTTTTCACCATGGTCTTCACTCACGGTATCAGGAAAATCAAAAAATTTTAACCAAGACTTTATTCACGGTATCAGGAAAATCTGATTTTTTTCACCCTGGACTTTACTCACGGTATAAGGGAAATCGGATTTTTTTCACCCTGGACTATTACCCACGGTATCAGGAAAATCTGATTTTTTCACCAAAGACTTTATTCACGGTATCAGGAAAATCTGAGTTTTTTTCCAACTGGACTATTACCCACGGTATCAGGAAAATCTGATTTTTTCACCTAGACTATTACACACGGCATCAGGAAAATCGGATTTTTTTCACCCAAGACTTTATTCACGGTATCAGGAAAATCGGATTATTGTCACCCTGGACTTTACTCACGGTATCAGGAAAATCGGATTTTTTTCACCTGGACTATTACCCACAGTGTCAGGAAAATCAGATTTTTTTCACCCAAGACTTTATTCACGGTATGAGCAAAATTCGATTTTTTTCACCCTGGACTTCACTCACGGTATCAGGAAATTCTGATTTTTTTCACCCTGGACTTTACTCACGGTATCAGGAAAATTGGATTTTTTTCACCCAAAATTTATTCACTGTATCAGGAAAATCCGATTTTTTTCACCATGGTCTTCACTCACGGTATCAGGAAAATCAAATTTTTTTCACCCAAGACTTTATTCACGGTATCAGGAAAATCGAATTTTTTTCACCCTGGACTTTACTCACATTATAAGAAAAATCGGATTTTTTTCCCCCTGGACTAATACCGACGGTATCAGGAAAACAGGATTGTTTTCACCTGGTCTATTACCCACAGTATCAGGAAAATCGGATTTTTTTCACCTGGACTATTACCCATGGTATAAGGAAAATCTTTTTTTTTCACCTGGACTATTACACACGGTATCAGGAAAATCGGATTTTTTTCATCTGGACTATTATCAGGAAAATCGGATTTTTTTCACCCAATACTTTATTCACGGTATCAGGAAAATCCGATTTTTTTCACCCTGGTCTTTTTCTCACGGTATAAGGAAAACCTTTTTTTTTCAGCTGGACTATTACCCACGGTATAAGGAAAATCTTTTTTTTTCAACTGGACTATTACCCACGGTATCAGAAAAATCAGATTTTTTTCAGATGGACTATTACCCACAGTATCAGGAAAATTGGATTTTTTTCACCCAAGACTTTATTCACGGTATGAGATAAATCCGATTTTTTTTCACCCTGGACTTTACTCAGGGTATCAGGAAAATCGGATTTTTTTCACCCAAAATTTATTCACTGTATCAGGAAAATCCGATTTTTTTCACCATGGTCTTCACTCACGGTATCAGGAAAATCAAAAAATTTTAACCAAGACTTTATTCACGGTATCAGGAAAATCTGATTTTTTTCATCCTGGACTTTACTCACGGTATAAGGGAAATCGGAATTTTTTCACCCTGGACTATTACCCACGGTATCAGGAAAATCTGATTTTTTCACCAAAGACTTTATTCACGGTATCAGGAAAATCTGAGTTTTTTTCCAACTGGACTATTACCCACGGTATCAGGAAAATCTGATTTTTTTCACCTAGACTATTACACACGGCATCAGGAAAATCGGATTTTTTTCACCCAAGACTTTATTCACGGTATCAGGAAAATCGGATTATTGTCACCCTGGACTTTACTCACGGTATCAGGAAAATCGGATTTTTTTCACCTGGACTATTACCCACAGTGTCAGGAAAATCGGATTTTTTTCACCCAAGACTTTATTCACGGTATGAGGAAAATCCGATTTTTTTCACCCTGGACTTCACTCACGGTATCAGGAAAATCTGATTTTTTTTCACCCTGGACTTTACTCACGGTATCAGGAAAATTGGATTTTTTTCACCCAAAATTTATTCACTGTATCAGGAAAATCCGATTTTTTTCACCATGGTCTTCACTCACGGTATCAGGAAAATCAAAAAATTTTCACCCAAGACTTTATTCACGGTATCAGGAAAATCGGATTTTTTTCACCCTAGACTTTACTCACATTATAAGAAAAATCGGATTTTTTCCCCCCTGGACTAATACCCACGGTATCAGGAAAATAGGACTTTTTTCACCTGGTCTATTACCCACAGTATCAGGAAAATCGGATTTTTTTCACCTGGACTATTACCCATGGTATAAGGAAAATCTTTTTTTTTCACCTGGACTATTACACACGGTATCAGGAAAATCGGATTTTTTTCATCTGGACTATTGTCAGGAAAATCGGATTTTTTTCACCCAATACTTTATTCACGGTATCAGGAAAATCCGATTTTTTTCACCCTGGTCTTTTTCTCACGGTATAAGGAAAACCTTTTTGTTTTCAGCTGGACTATTACCCACGGTATAAGGAAAATCTTTTTTTTTCAGCTGGACTATTACCCACGGTATCAGAAAAATCAGATTTTTTTCAGATGGACTATTACCCACAGTATCAGGAAAATTGGATTTTTTTCACCCAAGACTTTATTCACGGTATGAGATAAATCCGATTTTTTTCACCCTGGACTTTACTCACGGTATCAGGAAAATCGGATTTTTTTCACCCTGGACTTTACTCAGGGTATCAGGAAAATCGATTTTTTTTCACCCAAAATTTATTCACTGTATCAGGAAAATCCGATTTTTTTCACCATGGTCTTCACTGACGGTATCAGGAAAATCAAAAATTTTTAACCAAGACTTTATTCACGGTATCAGGAAAATCTGATTTTTTTCACCCTGGTCTTTACTCACGGTATAAGGGAAATCGGATTTTTTTCACCCTGGACTATTACCCACGGTATCAGGAAAATCTGATTTTTTCACCAAAGACTTTATTCACGGTATCAGGAAAATCTGAGTTTTTTTCCAACTGGACTAATACCCACGGTATCAGGAAAATAGGACTTTTTTCACCTGGTCTATTACCCACAGTATCAGGAAAATCGGATTTTTTCCCCCCTGGACTAATACCCACGGTATCAGGAAAATAGGACTTTTTTCACCTGGTCTATTACCCACAGTATCAGGAAAATCGGATTTTTTTCACCTGGACTATTACCCATGGTATAAGGAAAATCTTTTTTTTTCGCCTGGACTATTACACACGGTATCAGGAAAATCGGATTTTTTTCATCTGGACTATTGTCAGGAAAATCGGATTTTTTTCACCCAATACTTTATTCACGGTATCAGGAAAATCCGATTTTTTTCACCCTGGTCTTTTTCTCACGGTATAAGGAAAACCTTTTTGTTTTCAGCTGGACTATTACCCACGGTATAAGGAAAATCTTTTTTTTTCAGCTGGACTATTACCCACGGTATCAGAAAAATCAGATTTTTTTCAGATGGACTATTACCCACAGTATCAGGAAAATTGGATTTTTTTCACCCAAGACTTTATTCACGGTATGAGATAAATCCGATTTTTTTCACCCTGGACTTTACTCACGGTATCAGGAAAATCGGATTTTTTTCACCCTGGACTTTACTCAGGGTATCAGGAAAATCGATTTTTTTTCACCCAAAATTTATTCACTGTATCAGGAAAATCCGATTTTTTTCACCATGGTCTTCACTGACGGTATCAGGAAAATCAAAAATTTTTAACCAAGACTTTATTCACGGTATCAGGAAAATCTGATTTTTTTCACCCTGGTCTTTACTCACGGTATAAGGGAAATCGGATTTTTTTCACCCTGGACTATTACCCACGGTATCAGGAAAATCTGATTTTTTCACCAAAGACTTTATTCACGGTATCAGGAAAATCTGAGTTTTTTTCCAACTGGACTATTAACCACAGTATCAGGAAAATCGGATTTTTTTCACCCAAGACTTTATTCACGGTATCAGGAAAATCTGATTTTTTCCACCTAGACTATTACCCACAGTATACGGAAAATCGGATTTTTTTCACCCAAGACTTTATTCACAGTATCTGGAAAATCTGATTTTTTTCCCCCTGGACTATTACACACGGTATCAGGAAAATCGGATTTTTTTCAGCTGGACTATTACCCACAGTATCAGGAAAATCGGATTTTTTCACCCTGGACTTTACTTATGGTATCAGGGAAAATCGGATTATTTTCACAATGGATTTTACCCACTGTATCAGGAAAATCGGATTTTTTTCAGCTGGACTATTACCCACAGTATCAGGAAAATCGGATTTTTTCACCCTGGACTTTACCCACGGTATAAGGAAAATCTATTTTTTTTTCCGGCTGGACTATTACCCACGGTATCAGGAAAATCTGATTTTTTCACCAAAGACTTTATTCACGGTATCAGGAAAATCTGAGTTTTTTTCCAACTGGACTATTACCCACGGCATCAGGAAAATCGGATTTTTTTCATCCAAGACTTTATTCATGGTATCAGGAAAATCGGATTATTTTCACCCTGGACTTTACTCACGGTATCAGGAAAATCGGATTTTTTTCACCCAAGACTTTATTCACGGTATGAGGAAAATCCGATTTTTTTCACCCTGGACTTTACTCACGGTATCAGGAAAATCAGATTTTTTTCATCCTGGACATTACTCACGGTATCAGGAAAATTGGATTTTTTTCACCCAAAATTTATTCACTGTATCAGGAAAATCCGATTTTTTTCACCATGGTCTTCACTCACGGTATCAGGAAAATCAATTTTTTTTCACCCAAGACTTTATTCACGGTATCAGGAAAATCGGATTTTTTTTAACCCTGAACTTTACTCACGGTATCAGGAAAATCGAATTTTTTTCACCCTGGACTTTACTCACATTATAAGAAAAATCGGATTTTTTTCATCCTGGACTAATACCCACAGTATCAGGAAAATAGGATTTTTTTCACCTGGTCTATTACCCACAGTATCAGGAAAATCGGATTTTTTTCACCTGGACTATTACCCACGGTATAAGGAAAATCTTTTTTTTTTCAGCTGGACTATTACCCACTGTATCAGGAAAATCTGATTTTTTCACCTAGACTAGTACCCACAGTATCAGGAAAATCGGATTTTTTTAACCTGGACTATTACCCACAGTATAAGGAATATCTGATTTTTTTCACCCTGGACTTTACTCACGGTATCAGGGAAAATCGGATTATTTTCACAATGGATTTTACCCACGGTATCAGGAAAATCGGATTTTTTTCACTTGGACTATTACCCACGATATCAGGAAAATCATTTTTTTTCACCCTGGACTTTAATCATGGTATCAGAAAAATCTCTCTTTATCACCTGGACTATTACACACGGTATCAGGAAAATCTGATTTTTTCCCCCTGGACTATGACCCACGGTATCAGGAAAATTGGATTTTTTTTCACCCTGAACTTTACTCACGGTATCCGGAAAATCTGATTTTTTCACCCAAGACTTTATTCACGCTATCAGGAAAATCTGAGTTTTTTTCCAACTAGACTATTACCGACGGTATCAGGAAAATCGGAATTTTTTCACCCTGGACTTTACTCACGGTATCAGGAAAATCGGATCTTTTTCACCTGGACTATTACCCACTGTATTAGGAAAATCTGATTTTTTTCACCTGGACTATTATCAGGAAAATTGGATTTTTTTCACCCAAGACTATATTCACGGTATCAGGAAAAAAACCCTTTTTTTCACCCTAGACTTTATTCACGGTATCAGCAAAATCCGATTTTTTTCACCCTGGACTTTACTCACGGTATCAGGAAAATCGGATTTTTTTTTCACCCTGGACTTTACTCATGGTATCAGGAAAATCGAATTTTTTTCACTTGGACTATTACCCACAGTATCAGGAAAATCGGATTTTTTTCACCCAAACTTTATTCACTGTATCAGGAAAATCGGATTTTTTTCACCCAAGACTTTATTCATGGTATCAGGGAAATCTGATTTTTTTCATGCTGGTCTTCACTCACGCTATCAGGAATATCCGATTTTTTTCACCCTGGACTTTACTCACGGTATCAGGAAAATCGGATTTTTTTCACCCAAGACTATATTCACGGTATCAGGAAAATCCCACTTTTTTCACCCTAGACTTTATTCACGTTATCAGGAAAATCCGATTTTTTTCACCCTGGATGTTACTCACGGTATCAGGAAAATCGGATTTTTTTCACCTGGACTATTACCCACGATATCTGGAAAATCTGATTTTTCCCCTGGACTATTACCCACTGTATTAGGAAAATCTGATTTCTTTCACCTGGACTATTATCAGGAAAATCTGATTTTTTTTTCACCCTGGACTAATACCCACGGTATCAGGAAAATAGGATTTTTTTTCACCTGGTCTATTACCCATGGTATCAGGAAAATCGGATTTTTTTCACCTGGACTATTACCCACGGTATAAGGAAAATCTGATTTTTTTCACCCTGGACTTTACTCACGGTATCAGGAAAATCGGATTTTTTTCACCTGGACTATTACCCACGATATCTGGAAAATCTGATTTTTCACCTGGACTATTACCCACAGTATCAGGAAAATAGGATTTTTTTCACCCAAACTTTATTCACTGTATCAGGAAAATACGATTTTTTTCACCATGGTCTTCACTCACGCTATCAGGAATATCCGATTTTTTTCACCCTGGACTTTACTCACGGTATCAGGAAAATCGGAATTTTTTCACTTGGACTATTAACCACGATATCAGGAAAATCATTTTTTTTTTCACCCTGGACTTTACTCATGGTATCAGGAAAATCTCTATTTTTCACCTGGACTATTTCACACGGTATCAGGAAAATATGATTTTTTTCCCCCTGGACTATGACCCACGGTATCAGGAAAATTGGATTTTTTTCACCCTGAACTTTACTCACGGTATCAGGAAAATCAGATTTTTTCACCCAAGACTTTATTCACGCTATCATGAAAATCTGAGTTTTTTTCCAACTGGACTATTACCGACGGTATCAGGAAAATCGGATTTTTTTCACCTGGACTATTACCCACGGTATAAGGAAAATCTGATTTTTTTCACCCTAACTGCTGACCTACCACCTACCACTCAGCCTGTTAACCACGTTAGTCAGTTGCTAAAGGATGAGAAAACACATGGCAACATGGTGCAGGGGCGGGGCAGCTATCTGACCAGAGGTGGGGCAGTGGAATATTACATTTATTTATTTTTCTTCATTTATTTATTCGATTTCTAAACACGACAAAGCAATGGGTTACCAAAATACCACTGTCTGACGCTTCACTGGACACACACTCTATTGTAAGAAGCCCTGCCTGGATACCAAAGGCCAAGTGAGTACAATGAACCACATCCTCTGGAAATTCACAAAGTTATCAATGGGGAACTCAAGCCTCAGGTAAAGTCTGGCCAGGTCATCCTGCTATTCTCATACAGTAGACCAGGGATGGCGAACCTCTGGCACTCCGACTGTTCTTCGAATTCAATCCCCGGAAACCCCAAGTCAGCACTCCTCATCATCAAGCTTATTCTGGGAACTGAAGTCCAAGAAGAACACCTGGACTGCTAAAGGTTTGCCATCACTGGAATAGACCCCCTACTGCCAGCAACCCTATGCCAAGCCTCAGGTGGCAGTGAACTAACCTGACAAACCTGAGGACTAACAGCCTTGGGTGGGCGAAGATCACATGGAAGGAGATAACGGTCCCCAAGTAGATTAAATCACACTGGAATCCATCTTTGATGGAGGCCAGCAGCTGCATCATCCATCCTGCCCTAGGGATGAGGATGATGAGGAATTTCTGGTGCCAAAAGCTCTCAGGACCACAAAGTAAATCGTGCAACTTGATCCGTGGTACTCTGGGTGTCACGCTGCTAAGGCAGAAGGACATGCCATACAATTCTCACAACAGTCTCTTCATGGCTCGTCGCCATGAGGATCGCCAATATTTCGAATTGGATACGGCACAAAAAGGAGTTCCCTCAGCCTATTCGAGTCCTCCTCCAAGTGACGTTCGGGAAATTGACTTACAGCCACATCTCCTCCTCCTCCTCGGATGTGTCATTCCTTGCGCAGGGAGCTCCTTCCTTCAGCCCTCCCTACCACCACCCCTGATCGTAGCAGGGTATGAGAAGACTTCAGTGATGGATGGCCAACCTCTGGCACTGCAGCTGTTCTTCTTAGACTTCCATTCACAGAAGGCCAAGTCACTCTGCATAGGTGCAGTGAACACATTGGTGTAGATTCACGGGGACTGTTGGGCTTCTTCTGGGAATTTAAGTCCAAGAGCAGCTAGAGTGCCAAAGGTTTGCCATATCACGGGGCTAAGTCAACACATCTACCTGGAGGCCAAAACCTTTCAAGTAATTCACAGTATATGACGCACCACAAAACAAAAGAGACGACAACAACCCAAAAAAAGAATGTTTATTCCAGCCCACTCCGACTTCCCAATTGACTCCTGGCAAGGGATGCAAAAGGCATTTTGGGGGGGAACCAGAGAAACCCAAATAATAGGGTGAAAAGAATAGGTGTCTAGTGTGTGAGTTTCAGCTTCAAGCTTAAAAACCAGACATCGACTGCAGCCAAACACACCTTTCCATTCATGAGAACTTTTATTTCCTAGAATCACCCAGTGGGCGAGTAAGACTGAGGAGGAGGAAGAGGAGGAGGAGGAGGAGGAGGAGAGGGTAAGCATTTGCCCCCCAACACACGAATACACTTGAGGGCACCTTTTCCAAAAGCCACATGATGATTAAAGAGGCTGAACCAGAAGAACTTCACGTGTCACACGCATACCAGGCGAGGGAGAAGGTAGAAGCAGCCCAAGGACAAGAACATCATCATCATCTTCATAAGCCACAGGAGGGGAAAAGAAACCATTTAAAAAAGGGACCAAAGTCCTGCCTTCACAACCTTAAAACCTCTGGGCTCTCATGAGGTAAACATATAAGAAAACACCCCCACAAAGGTAAGGAAGGAAGAAATGTGCAAGAGGAGAATTTGGGGTGGGGGTGGGGGCAACAGCTCCTGCCAACCGAGCCGTTACAAATTGCAAGACACTGCAAGGAGATAAATAGGGACCACTTAGGGAGGAACGGTAAACAGCATTCTGTGTGCTCCGGGCAGTGTCTAGTCGTGCCTGCCATGTGGCCACGGATAGGAAACGTCTGCAGAAATAGACACCTCTGGCTCTTTGGCTTAGAAACAAAGAGTAAGATACGACTAGCTTATGACCAAGGGCAACATTTACAGAAGAAGGTTTTGAACACCAGATTGGAAACAGCATCAAAACCAGCCATTAAGAGTTCCTAAAACACAAAGACACCCCCCCCCCCAAAAAAAAAAAATGAGAGAGAAACCTGAGGAAGAGGCAGAATGGGATTTTGACCCAGAATTAAATTCTCAATCAGGAAAGAGACAGAAGGAAAAAGAGAGAAAGAACAGAAGGGAGAAAAGAAAGGAAGAAAGAAAGAGAAAAAGAAGGAGAAAGAGAAACGAAAAGAAATGGAAGAGAGAATAGAAAGGAAAGAAGAAAGGGGAAAAAAGCCAAAGGGAGGGAAGGGAAGGAAAAAAAGAAAATATAAAATAGGAGGAAGGAATAATAAGTCCATAACACCTGTATCTGACTCTAGAATTCAGTGCTCATCTCTGTATATAGTAAAAAACAAAACAAAAACAGGTGTCTGTGTCTCCAGATGTTTCTGTGGACATGTGGGAGGCACAACTGAACCCCACAGTGCACAGAACTCAGTAGTACCTATTTCTCTACTTGCAATTTCTTGCTAGGTTGGAAGGATTTGAAACTGCTGACCTTCCACCTCCCAGTCACCCTCTTAACCACTTCAGTCAGTTACTAAAGGATGGGAAAACGCATGACAAAACAGTGCAGAGGGGAGAGAGATATCTGGCCAGAGGAACGGGTGTGGAGAGTGGAATATTACATTTATTTAATTTTATTCATTTACAATTTATTTATTAGCTTTCTATACATGGCAAAGGAATGGGTTACCAAAATACCTCTGTGTGACGCTTGACCGGACACGTTCTCTCTTTTAAGAAGCCCTGCCTGGATACCAAAGTCCAAGTGAGTACAACGAACCACATCCTCTGGAAATTCACAAAGTTATCAATGGAGAACTCAAGCCGCCACACACTGCGCACATGTCAGCTTTGGCCCTGAGTGTGTCTTCTTACAGCAGACTGCTCTGGGATAGAACGCATCCACACACGTGAAACCAGGGGGCATAGCTGTGCATTAAGCCATAATGTGGGACATGACAGATAGCCCTAAACCTACACCCAGTTCAGAAGAAGAAAAACCACCACCTCACTCCTGTTGCTATTACTGCACCACACTAGCAGTGGGACAACCCCACTCTCCAGAAGAGAACAAAGCAAGAAAAGGTCTTTCATTGAGGTACTCCGACCCTAAGGGTAAAGTCTGGCCAGGTTATCCTGCTATGGTCATACAGTAGACCAGGGATGGCGAACCTTTGCCTCTCCGACTGTTCTAGATCTTCAATCCTTTGGTGTATGAAAACCAAGACACAGGACACAGCCTCGGGCTGGGTTAACTCAGGTTTATTGCATCGTGGACAGAGGGAACATGAGGTAATGGCGGATCGATAGCTCTTTATATACAGTAGTAATACATTTGAACGTGGTGCCATGGTAGCCCATTGGCTACTGCCTGCGTGACGTCATTGCGAGTCACGCCCTTCTTGTCCAGGTGTCGGTAGTGGCGGGAAAGCTTCCCGCGCTGTTGCCTTTGATGAGTTCGGACCAAGAGAGCTTGGACGCTCGCTGCTGCCAGCTGGTGGACATCAGCTCGCGTCCTAATGCAGGGTTCATATGATACAGCTGAAGGTTACATTGTTGCTATAGGCAAGGTTACATTGGTTCAGATACATTGTAATCCATATGGAAGGTAAAACCCTTAGAACACAACATCCCTCCCCCCTAGGACGAGACAACGTCTCGAGCCCATGCTTCTAGACACTCCCCCCCCTAGGAGACAAAATCTCTCAGCCAAGATGGCTTGTTTCGAACACGCTGGGGTCTCGATGCGGGCTGCCTCTCCCCGGGTTTGCTACCTTCTCTTTGTCCCCTGGTTTCCTGTCCTGTAATTTGAGAGGGAGACTCGTTAGTGACTTGCCGCGGCTCTGCGGCGTTGTTGGGAGGTGTGCTCTTACTTAGGGAGGAACCGGGGGCACTGGGGGCTAACGAAAAACCCCTCTTCTCGCTTGGATGGGTGGGGGAACACTCCTGAAAACCCCCCCGGCTCGCTAAATCAAAATCTAAAGTCCATTCGGGGGCAGCGGTCGCGAACTCCTCTCCCCCTACCCTGGCTTCTGATAGAACTGGTTTATCAAAAGGATATGAGTCGGGGCCGCTGCTTCTTCCTTCCCCCCTTGCTTGGGACTGTTGTCCGCTGCTGTCTCCCCCTTGGGTTAAGCGGGTGGGGGAGAACCCTAACGCTGAATCTTGTTGCTGACCCTCACTGACAGGCCCACTTACTCGGTGCCTCAGTTGGTCTGCGTGCCTCCTCCAGAGGAGACCGGTGTGGGTCTCGACCCGGTACGACACTGGCCCCGTCTGTTCTACAACCGTCCCCGGCACCCAGGCTGGCCCCGCGCTGGCATAGTTCCTGCAATGAACAGGGTCGCCGGCGGCGAAACCTTTCGAGACTGCCAACCCTACGTTTTTTCCTTTATCCTCAATTCTTGTGGGGTCTAGCCTGGACAGGAGCGTAGTCAGTTTTCGCCGCATCAATAGCTCCGCCGGCGAGTAACCTGACGCTAAGGGGGTCACCCTATACGCTAATAAGAACTGGCATACTTGGTGATTTAGGTCCCCGGGGCCCATGCGCCGAAGCGCCTCCTTTGTTGTGCGCACCAACCGTTCCACTTGGCCATTCGTGGCCGGGTGAAACGGCGCGGACGTGACATGCCGAATGGCATTTGCCTCCATGAATGCCCCGAACTCTGAGGAGGTGAAGCAACTCCCGTTATCGCTGACTAAAGTGTCGGGTAAGCCAAACGTTGAAAAGACTCTCCGTAGTTGGTTAATTGTAGTGGCGGAGGACGTGCTCTTTACCGGAATGACTTCCAGCCACTTTGAGAATGCATCCACCACCAGGAGAAACATGGTTCCTCGAAAAGGGCCAGCGAAATCTACGTGCACTCTGGACCATGGTCCCCTCGCTGTGTCCCATTCCCTATGCGGGAGACGGGCCGCCTCTGGTCGGGACCCCTGGCAGGCCTCACAAGTGCCGACCATGTGCTCAATGTCCTCGTCCAGCTGTGGCCACCAAAAGTAGCTGCGGGCCAGCGCTTTGGAGCGAACGATGCCCGGGTGACTGACGTGCAGCAGTTTGAGTACCCTCGGCCGCATGGGTGTCGGGACCACCACCCGTTGGCCCCACAATAGGCACCCCCTTTCTATGGACAGCTCTAGCTTCTTCCGAAAGAATGGGTCGAATTCCTTGCTTGGGGACGATGCTGGCCACCCTTTCTGCACCCATGAGCTGACTTTCTCCAGCGTTCTGTCCTTGCCTGTCGCCCTGGCTATATCGGCCAGTACTATTGGGGGTTCGTCTAAAACCTCGATTAGCAACACCTGGCGGTCTCTTCCTATTCTGGCTTTTTGGTCGTCCGACAATGGCAAAGGGGATCTCGACAGCGCATCAGCATGGCTGATCTCCTTTCCGGGCCGGTACTCCAACTCGTGTTGGTATGCGTTAAGAAAAATGGCCCATCGCAACATTCTCGGGGACAGTATCTGCGGCGTGGGCTTGCCTGCCGTGAAGATCCCTAACAGGGGCTTGTGATCCGTCACGATTTTGAATGGGCGGCCATACAGAAAATCGTGAAACTTTTTGGTCCCCGCTACTATTGCCAATGCCTCCCTGTCGGTTTGTGCGTAATTTCGCTCTGCTTGGGACAGGGACCTTGAGTAAAACGCTACTGGGGCCTCCCGACCGTCATCCAACACGTGGCAAAGCACCGCCCCCACCCCCACCGGTGATGCATCACAGACTAAGACCACCGGCCGTTTGGGGTCGAAGTGCGTAAGGATTGCGTCCGATGTTAAAAGTTGCTTTAGTTCGTTGAACGCCTTCTCGTGCTCGTCACCCCACATCCATGTCTCCTCCTTCTTAAGTAACCGATGAAGCGGTTCGGCCACGGAGGCTTTCCGCGGAAGGAATGTATGGTAGAAATTGAGGAGCCCCAGGAATGACTGAAGTTCGGTTTTGGATGTGGGGCGAGGGGCCTTCTTAATGGCTGCTACCTTGGATTTGGACGGCTTAATACCCTCGGGTGTGATCCGAAACCCTAAAAATTCGACCTCGGTTTCGAAAAAAACACATTTGTCCTTCCTCAGTCTCAGCCCCGCTTTCTCGAACACAGTTAGCACTTTATCCAATCTCTTCGCCAGTTCGGCCTCACTCCCCCCTGTTATCAATACGTCATCAAAATAAGGTAACACCCCCTCCAGCCCCTTCAGGAGGCGTTCCACAAGCGACTGAAAAAGGCCGGGTGCCGAGTTCACGCCAAACTGTAAACGCGACACCTGGAACGCTCCTTTATGTGTGACTATCGTTTGTGCCGCGGCCGTGGCGGGAGTTACGGGGAGCTGTTGATAGGCTTGTGCCAGGTCGAGCTTAGCGAAACACTTTCCCCCATTTAGCCTGGCCAAAAGGTGGCTGACCACTGGCACCGGATATGCATTAGGGCGAATCGCCTTGTTAATTGTACACTTATAATCAGCGCAAATGCGCACCTCCCCGTTAGCCTTCAGGGCTGTTACGATTGGAGTTTCCCACTCCGCGGAATCAACAGGAATAAGAATCCCCTGGCCCACCAATTTGTCCAGTTCCGCCTCTATTTTGTCCTTTAGTGCGAAAGGCACCCTGCGCGGTTTGAGTCTTATCGGGCGGACCTCCGGGTCTAGGTCGAAGGCTACAGGGGGTCCCTTGAATTTTCCAAGTCCTTTTTCAAACACGGTGGGGTGCGCGTCACACACCGCTTGTATCGGATCCGCGCCCACGGCATGCACCCCCCCTATGAACAAACCCAAGGGCTGAAACCACTGCGTCCCTAGGAGGCTACAATTCCCCCCTTTGAGAACGACTAAAGGGAGTTCTGCGGAATGTCTTTTATAACGAACCCGAAATTTCCCGACCCCCAGCACTGGAATGCTGTTCCCTTGTACGTCTCGTAGCGTGGACCTCAAAGTCTTAAGTTTGGGCCGCGCTTGGGGGTCGATCTTCAAGAACTCTTTCTGGGGAATTATGGAATAATAGGACCCCGAGTCAATCTCCATCCTAACAGGGGCCCCTTGTACTATTACCTCAATGAAGTAATGGTTTTGTCCCGCGGACACGCTGAACACGGGGGCGTCGTCCTCACTGCCGTCCGAGACGCGACCCACGCCGTCCTGCTTCCTCGTGGTTCGGGCGCCATCTTGGGGTCTCGCTGGACGGTCCGGTCTGGCCGAACGGTCTTTCGACTGCCTCCGGCCCTCTCTCCGATTTCTGCATGCCCTGGCGATGTGCCCGCGCCGGCCACAGCTGTAACATTCGGCTTTCCTGAAAGGGCACTTCGCACGCTCGTGGGCCGCCCCACAACCATCGCAGCGGCGCCCCCCTTTTCGGACCTTCTGTACCTCTTCGCCGTCGCTGCCATCTGTAGAGGATCTCGAGGTTCGTCGGGTCGCGTGCACCGGCTGTCCTGACTTGCCACGCACCGAGCTTTCCGCTTTGCTGACCCTAGGACGCCACTCACGCCACTCGTGTATTTCGTCCACTCCCGCATTCGTGGACTCCGCGGATTCCGCGGTCTCTACGACCTCGGCCAGCGTGGGTGGCGGCTCCCTGTTCATCAGGCGGCGCTGCACTTCCTTGTCCTTCAGGCCACACAGCACGACGTCCCTCATGATCATCTCCAGGTTGTCCCACTTGCAGGGAACGGCGGCTACCCTCAGGGCCTCCACGAAAGCCTCTACCGACTCATCCGGCGCTTGGACTCGCCTCCAAAACGCACTCCTAGCGGGAAACATTGCCTTCGAGGGTTGGAAACGCTCACGCAGCAACTTCAGTATGTCGTCGGTTTTGAAGTCGTCCAACGTCTTCGGTTCGATCATGCCCACCAGCGTCCGCTTGGTCTCTACACCCAGCATTCGGGTGAGGATGGCCCTCTTCCTTTCCTCGTCGTCTTTGACTTTGAGTTCCACCAATGCCGCCTTGAAATCCATGTTAAAGATGGTCCAGTCTTGCGGCTTGGTAATATTGAACCCGCTCTGTGTCCTGGCGCTTTGGGAATCCATTATCCCACCTTCGTCGCCAATTTGGTGTATGAAAACCAAGACACAGGACACAGCCTCGGGCTGGGTTAACTCAGGTTTATTGCATCGTGGACAGAGGGAACATGAGGTAATGGCGGATCGATAGCTCTTTATATACAGTAGTAATACATTTGAACGTGGTGCCATGGTAGCCCATTGGCTACTGCCTGCGTGACGTCATTGCGAGTCACGCCCTTCTTGTCCAGGTGTCGGTAGTGGCGGGAAAGCTTCCCGCGCTGTTGCCTTTGATGAGTTCGGACCAAGAGAGCTTGGACGCTCGCTGCTGCCAGCTGGTGGACATCAGCTCGCGTCCTAATGCAGGGTTCATATGATACAGCTGAAGGTTACATTGTTGCTATAGGCAAGGTTACATTGGTTCAGATACATTGTAATCCATATGGAAGGTAAAACCCTTAGAACACAACAAATCCCCAGAAGCCCCAAGTCAGCACTCCTCCTCATCAGGGCTTCTTCTGAGAATTGAAGTCCAGGAACATGTGGAGAGCAAAGTTCAAAGACCGATGGCAAACATTTGGCACACCAACTGTTCTTGGACTTCCAATTCCCAGAAGCTCAAGTATCCGTGGATCTACAAGAATAGGTTTACTGAGCAGTAAACCCATTTCTGTGGATTCACAAAGACTTGGGCTTCTGGGAATTGAAGTCCAAGAAGAACACCTTTGAGTGCCAAAGGTTCGCCATCACTGGAGTAGACCGCCTACTGCCAATGCTTTGATGCAAACCATCAAGTGGCAATGAACTAACCTGACAAACCTGGGTGGGCGCAGTCCAAAGGGAAGGGTGATAACAGTCCCCAAGTAGATTAAACCCCACTGGAATCAAGCTTTGATGGGGGGCAGCAGCTGCATCATCCATCCTGGCCTGGGGATGATGATGATGAAATGCAAAAAGGTCTCAGGACCACAAAGAGACTCGTGGAACTGGATCTGTGGTACTCTTGGTTTGACGCTGCTAAAGCAGCATCAAACAGAAAAATAATCTGTTTATTCCAGCCCACTCCAACTTCCCAATTGACTCCTGACAAGGGATGCAAAAGGCATTTGGGGAGGGGGGAGGACCAGAGAAACCCAAATAATGAGGTGGAAAGAAGAGGCGCCTAGCGTGGGGATGTCAGCATCGAGCTTAAAAACCAGACATCGACTGCAGCCCAACACACCTTTCCATTAATGAGAACTTTTATTTCCTAGAATCACCCAGTGGGCGAAGAAGACAAAGGAGGAGGAGGAGAGGGTAAGGATTTCCCCCCACCCCAATACACTTGAGGACTCCTTCTCCAAAAGCCACATACTTATTGAAGAGTCTCAGCCATAAGAACAACAACACGCATCACACACATACCGAGAGAGAGAGAGAGAGAGAGAGAGAGAGAGAGAGAGAGAGAGAGAGAGAAGGTAGAAGCAGCCCAAGAAGAAGAGCATTATCATCATCATAAGCCACAGGAGGGGGAAAAAAACAATTTTAAACAGGCACCAAAGTCCTGCCTTCACAACCAGAAAACCTCTGGGCTCTCAGGAGACAAACATTTAAAAAACACCCCCACAAAAGTGGTAAGGAAGGAAGAAATGTGCAAGAGGAGAATTAGTGGGGGGTGTGTGTGTGGGGGGGGGGCACCAGCTCCTGCTAGCCTATGCCGTTCGAAATTGCAAGACATTGCAAGGAGATAAATAGGGACCACTGCGGTGGCAAAGGTAAACAGCATTCCGTGCGCTCCGGGCAGTGTCTAGTCGTGCCTGCCATGTGGCCACGGATAAGAAACGTCTGCAGAACCAGACAGCGCTGGGTCTTTCGCTTGGAAACAGAGATGAGCACTGAGCCCAAGAGTCGGATACAACTAGCTTATGAGCAAGGCTGACATTTTGAGAAGAAGGTTTAGGAGACCAGATTGGGAACAGTATCACAACCAGCCATAAAGAGTTCCTAAAACACAAACACCCCCCCCCCCAAAAAAAAACAAAAAAACAACAACATAGAAACCAGAAGAAGAGGCAAAATGGGATTTTGACCCAGGATTAAATTCTCAATCAGCAGAGAGAGAGAAAGAAAGAGTGAGAGTGAGTGAGACAGAGCAGAAGGGAGGAAAGACAGGAAGAGAAAGAGAGAGGGAGGAAGGAAAAGAAAGGGAGGAGGGAACAGAAGGGAAAGAAGGAAGGGAAAAAAGAGTCAAAGGGAGGGAGGGGAAGGAAGGAAGAAAGGGAAATATAGAAGAGGAAGAAGGAATAAAGAGAACACCTGGATAGGGAGCAGAACTGGAGGCAAGCTTGGAAACACTTCAAAAATTTAGCCACAGCAACATTAGAGTGGAGTCTCAGTAGACCAAATAGCTCATAAAGGTAAAGGTAAAAGTCACTCTTGCTCGAAAGCCAGTAGTATCTGACGCTAGGGTTCAGTGTTCATCTTCGTATATAGCAAAAACAACAACAACAGGTGTCTGTGTCTGCAGACGTTTCCGTGGACATGTGGCAGGCATGACTAAACCCCAAAGGGCACATAACTCATTATTACCTATTTATCTACTTGCAATTTTATGCTTCTGAATTGCTAGGTTGGCAGCAGCTGGGGCAAAGACGGGCACTCACTCTGTCCTGCAATCCTCAGGTTTTGAACTGCTGACCTTCGACGTCCCAGTCAGCCTCTTAACCACTTGAGTCAGTTGCTAAAGGATGGGAAAACGCAAGGCAAAACAGTGCTGGGGGTGGGGGTGGGGGAGAAGCTACCTGACCAAAGGAACAGGTGGGGGTGGGGGAGGGAGTTGAATATTACACTTATTTCTTTATTTCTTTTTATTTATTAATTATTTATTTATTAGGTTTCTATACATGGCAATGGAATGAGTTACCAAAATACCTCCGTGCGACGCTTGACCGGACACGTTCTCTCTTTTAAGCAGCCTTGACTGGATACCAAAACCCAAGTGAGTACAAGGAACCACATCCTCTGGAAATTCACAAAGTTATCAATTAGCCCTAAACCTACACCCGGGTGAGAAGAAGATAGACCCCACACACACACTCCTGTTGCTATTACTGCACCTCAGTAGCAGTGGGACACCACCACTCCCCAGAAGAGAACAAAGCAGGAGAAGGTCTTTCATTGAGGGACTTCGACCCTAAGGGTAAAGTCTGGCCAGGTTATCCTGCTATGGTCATACAGTAGACCAGTGATGGCGAACCTTTGGCACACCGACTGTTCTAGCCCATCCAGTCCAGCATTCTGTCTCACACAGTGGCTCAACATTTCCTTCAGGGTATTCCCAAGCAGATGCCTTCACCTGCTTAGGATTCCCTGGAAATGGCATTGAGAGATATCCTGCCTATCTCTCCAACCCGGAGGTTGTCCTTAAGTATCCATAATTATAGCCATGGATACCCTTGTTCTCCATGAACTTGTCTAATCCTTTCTTAAAGCTGTCAAGACTGACAGCTGTCACCACTTCTTCTGGCAGGGAGTTCCATAGACCAGTAATCCTCTGGGTGAAAAAGTACTTTCTCTTATTTGTTTGAGAACTAGTACCCAAAAGTTTCATGGAGTGTCCCCTAGTTCTGGTGCTGTGCGATAGGGAAAACAGTTTTTCCGTATCTACTTTGTCCACACCGTGCATGATTTTATAAACTTCAATCAGGTCACCTCTTAGACACCGTCGTTCAAGAGTGAAGAGGCGCAACTGTTGCAGCCTCAGATGGTAAGGAAGGTGTTCCAGTCCCCTAATCATTCTGGTTGCCCTCCTCTGCACTTTTTCCAACTCCATAATATCCTTCTGGAGGTATGGCGACCAGAACTGTATGCAGTATTCCAGATGTGGCCTCACCATAGATTTATAAAGAGGCAAAATGACACTTGCTGACTTATTTTCTATACCCTTCCTAATGATCCCTAGCATTGAGTTCGCTTTTTTCACTGCTGAGGCACACTGGGTTGACACCTTCATTGAGCTCTCGTCCACCAGGACACCAAGGTCCCTTTCCTGGTTTGTCGCAGAGAGTTCAGACCCTATCAGTTTATAAATGTAATTGGGTTTTTTTGCCCCAACATGCATCACTCTGCACTTACTAATGTTGAAGCTCATTTGCCACTGTTTTGCCCACTCCCCCAGTGTCAAGAGATCCCTCTGGAGCTCCTCACAATCTCTCACAGTTTTCACTACCCTGTTTAATACTTTATATTATATTTAAATATTTACTTTATAAAACACTAGCAGAGGTTGCCCGGCATTGCCCGGCTGTTTTAAATTGTGTTGGATGGGGTTTTTTGGGTAATGTTTGTAAAAAAGAGGTTAGTCTGTAATTTTTCTTTTTAAAATTTTTATTTATGCAAAACTTTTTTATGTTGTCATTGGTTAAATAGATTGCATTGTTAATTTTTGTTATGATGTCGGGCTGTTATAAACTGTGATTAGTTTTTTTGGGGGGTTTTATTTTGTGGATTAAAAAAGAACAAAGGATGATATAGTTTTTTTCATTTTTTTCATGTTTTAGTATGTGATCTTTTTTTAATAGTTGAACCGTATGTAATAATTTTAAAAATGTGAAAGTGCATGTTTTTAACATTTAATGTTTTTAAACTGTGTTTTTATGTTTTTGGTTTTTATGTGAGTTAAAACTCAACACAGGATTTTAGAAATGTTTTTATTTTATTTTTGTGACATATGTTCGTGATTTGTGTAAACTTTGATTTATTATGTTTTTGACTTGTTTTTACTCTTCTGGCCTCTGGGTGGGGCTGTTGAGTCTTTTTGAGTTGTTGAGTCTTTTACTTTAACTGTTTTTTCTCTCCTGGCCTCTGGGTGGGGCTTCTTACGGTAAGTAGTCTTTGTTTCTTCATTTCTTTTCCGGTCGTCGTGGAGGGAGGACATGCCTTGGCTTCCAGGGGAATTGGTTCACGAAGGCACCAGTACCTCCCCCCCCCCCCGAAAGCGAAACACTTCCTCGGGAAGTAAAGGCAGCGAATGGAGCCCGTTCGCTGCCTTGGCTTCCAGGGGAATTGGTTCGCTTTCAAGGGGGGGAGGCACCAGTGCCTTCCCCCCTTGAAAGCAACACACCTCCTCGGGAAGTAAAGGCAGCGGAGGCCCGTTCGCTGCCTTTGCTTCCTGGGGAATTGGTTCGCTTTCAGGGGGGGGGGGCAAAGCACCAGTACCTTCCCCCCTTTGAAAGCAAAACACCTCCTCAGGAAGTAAAGGCAGCAAATGGAGGCCCGTTTTCTGCCTTGGCTTCCTGGGGAATTGGTTCGCTTTCAAGGGGGGGGGGTGATGGCACCAGTACCTTTACCCCCCTTGAACCCCCCTTGTTTATGTTTTTTTTTTCTGTGGCTTGTTTGTTTTGCATGGCTGTGAGGCATTGCGTTTTGTATTTTTGTTTTTGCGCGCCGGCTTTCTCAGCGTTCTGCGCGCTCATGGCGCGCAGGACTCTGGGGCTTGTAGTTTTGGGTTTGTGGTTTCCGTTTGTGCAGTGTTTTATTTCTGCAGCTCGATTGTAATTGGCCGCGGCGCATTTCCCAATGTTCTTTTTGCTCGCGCCTCTCAGCATGATGGGCTGTGGCACGGTGCAGCACAAGGAACGTTGGGAACTGAAGTCTTTTCTTTTTCTTTGCGTTCGTGGATCTCCTGCCCCACTGGCGCATTTCTAAAATATTTGGTGACCTCTGGACCCAGTTCGGGCAAGTGCACGGAGGCTCGGTACGGGCTAGTATGGTCTGGTGCGGGATCCTTTGTCAAGTTCCAACGGTTAACACTTGGATTTATAGGTATAGATTATAGAATTGTAGCTTGTAATATTCTTAGAAATACCATTCAATACAATAATACCGTATCAAGGTTTTTATACACTGAACTCTGGGCATTAATTGGATATAAGTGCTTAGAGATATAAACTTCTGCATTCAAACTCATTGGGCATAAGAGTTTAGAATACATATAAAGGTGGATTCATAACATTTAAATAATATTAAAATTGACCTACATCAGTAGTAGGGTATATAAGACTCAGTGATAGATGGCCAACCTTTGGCACTCCGGGTGTTCTTCTTGGACTTCAATTCCCAGAAGGCCAAGTTTCTGTGTAGGTGCAGTGAACCCATTGGTGTGGATTCACGGGGACTTGGGCTTCTGGGAATTGAAGTCAAAGAACAGCTGGAGTGCTAAAGGTTTGCCATATCACGGGTCAACACACATCTAGCTGAAGGCCAAAACCTTTCAGGTAGTTTGCAGTATATGACGCACAACAAAAGAAGAGACAACAACCACAAAAAGAATCTGTTATTTCCAGATTCTGCCCAATTAACTCCTGGCAAGGGAAGGCAATGCATCTTGGGTGGGACCAGAGAAACCTAAATGGGGGTTGAAAGAGGCGCCCCGACAGACATTCAGCTCAGAGACCCCTGAAGAAGCCTCCGGAGCACTCAATCGATCCACAGCTCGTGAGAAAGGCCAAGATTTGGGAGGACCGGCCTTTGAAATTTTTCCTCTGGTGCCTTTTGCTTTCCTCCCACCTGCTAGATTTCAGATTTTCCAAAAGAGACCCACACAAACCTCTGATCATGCCCCAATATTATGACCCAACTCCTCCTCCACGAGGCAGCCTGAAGGAAAGATCCTACATACAAAGACATCACAAAAATACCAACAAGAAAAATACGAAGCAGGACTATGGAAATGGACAGTCTTGGCCTCAAATGCTGAAAAATATGGGCAGCCCTGAAGGGTTTGTGGGATTAAGGAGACAACGGAGGCTTCTTCATTCATGGGAGGCATCAGAGCAAAACAGTCCGGCTGGACTTTATTAGAAACAGGACAAAGAACATTCCAGAGAGAGTATGCAATATATTTTCATTGGTTACCTGCGATAACATAAAACTGCTTAATTGGTTAAATATCGGCATGTCTGCCTCGTGCTCACCTTGCTAATTGGACAGAAACTGCGTGATAGCTATATGACTGCGTGCCATCCCTGAACGGTGCAGGGAGGGGGCAAAAGCGAGTGAGAGGCCCAAAAGGGGCCTCTAGGTTGCTGTCTTAAAAACAGATGAGACAAGGAAAGTGATCACCCACGATTTATGACTCATGGCGTGCCAATAAGTCACAGCGATCGCGCTGTGAAACTCCTCACATCTTCCCCCTTCTGTTTTTAAGAAGCTTATAAGCATAATAAATCTGGTCCTTGCGTGCACGAGGCCGGAAGCGAAATACTTGCAGGCAGGTGGCTAGCAACGAAGGTATGCATTGAATAAAGCAGCAAACAGTTATCAGAATGGCGAGAATAATTAAACCATACTGTAGGATGATTCGTACCCAAGCTCCGTTGGGAAGCCAGGACCAAAGAGTGCTCCACCACGAAGGCAAAGGGTTTTGCTTAATATCAGAAACAATTTTGGTTAAAGAATCCAATTGGTTTTGTACCTTATTAGAATTATCAGATAAGTTAAAGCAACACATATTATGCACAGACTCGCACCCTTGATGATGCAACATAAGCAAATAGTCGATTGCAGCACGGTTATCCAAAATGGCATTGCGAAGCTGAAATTGCTCCCTGTTCAGGAGGCTAATAGCTTGGGAAGTGTGATTAATGGCTTTTACAAATGCACAAGCAAGCTTTCCAAGCTGCCTTGCATTCCCGGCTGCCAGGCCAGGCACACCAACGAGACTGATGGCTAAGGATGTGTACTCGGCCTGGGAAAGCACCTTAACAGTGCTATCGCAATCAGAGGGTAACTGCTCAGCGGCAGTACCTCGGGCGATGCGCTTGCGGGCCGGATGCTGATGAACCAGCGTAGTGCGGTTGGGCAAAGCAACAATCATACGACTAAGGCAACAAATGGTTGTAGAGAGGTTAGCAGGAATATAGTTCCAAGTGCGTGACCCACAGGTCCAGAACCACCCAGAAGGCAACAGAATGTGCTGAAAGTTAAAATGAAGATCCTCTGTCTCTCTCCCGGTGCAATTTAGACCGCGACCGGGCTGGAAACAGCGGGGCTTTGACTTATGTCGAGTACAGTTCACAACCCTGGCACATTTACTGGCATCACTAACAGCTACAATAGGAGTATAGAGAGACAGGGCATCAAAGGGTAGCCTTTTGGTTGCCTGGCCCCAAAAGGGGCTAAGAGCATATTTGTTTTTAACCTGGTCATTGAAGTCGGCCATATCGTAACCCAACACTGACCTACTGACGTTTTGGGGACTGTAGCAAATGGGAATAAGACAGGTGCTTAACAGGTGATAGGAGTCAACGCTTTGCTTAAGGCAAAACTCAGTTTGATTAGAAATGCGGGCAAGCTTATACCACAGGTTATACTCAAAGCGTTGGGACAGCTCATCTTGGACAGCAAGCGCTCCTGGGAAGAGAAGCATGTAGCAACAAAGAATCATTATAGAATTAGCATTTAGACAAGCTATGATAGCAACAACAAAGTTCTCAGGAGTCTTTTCCACCCGCATTTCGTCCAGCACGGACTGGGCTTCAGCTGACAACGCTTTCACCTGGCCCCAGGTTATCGGCGGGTTCTGCCCCCTTCGCCTTTCCCCGCGGTTCCGTCTCCTCTCCGGGGGCTCGTCCAGATGAAGGTCGAAGTTTGGAATGGGGTTGCTGAGACCCTGATGCCATGCCATGCTTCCACGGCCGAACAAACCGGGCAGGGACCCAAAGGGGACCTTCAGGCGTAGACACTGCGGCGTAGCCCCTCCCCCAGGTGATGAGAGGAACAGGCCCCTTCCACTCCGGGTCCGGCAGGCGTCTGTACTGGACCTGGGGGGCAGGCAGGACCTCAAGCTGGCGGTAGTGACGCTGAGCCCTGGATAAGAATTGAGAATTAAATTGGGACAAGTTAAGGTGGTTTAGCGTGAACAGTACACTAGCAAGCCACTCCTCCTTTTCCGGAAGTGAGAGGGGGATAGCTCCCCCTTTCCTTTTTTGGCAATCCAGTGCCTCTTTCAGAGTTCTATTAGCCCGCTCAACCACGGCCTGTCCCTGAGAATTATAAGGGATGCCGAATGTGTGGACAATTTGCCAGCGGGTGCAAAACTCTGCTAGGGCAGTAGAACAATAGGCGGGGCCGTTATCGGTTTTCAAACGGTCAGTTTTTCCCATGACCGCGAAGCAGCGGACCAGGTGATTGCAAACGTGTTTGACCTTTTCTCCCTTCTGGGGCGTGACCCAGATATAGCCAGAGTAGGTGTCAACACAAACATGCAAATATTTCCATGGTGCAAAAGGTGCAAAATGGGTAACATCCATCTGCCAAAGCTGATTAGCGCCCAGACCGCGAGGATTTACTCCTGCAGCAGGATTCTGGGGCTGTTGTGAACATTGTGGACATTGCTGAATTATGGCCCTTGCATCCGCAAGGGGAATGTGAAACTCTTTAGCAAGAGCTTTGGCATTTTGATGATGTAAGGCATGGCTTTCAATGGGGGAACAGTACATGGCACGTAATGCACCATCTGCGCGGTCATTCCCTTCGGTCAAGGGGCCGGGGAATGGCTGATGACTACGAATGTGCGCAATGAAAAAGGGTACTGTTCTCCGTTGGAGCAGCATCTGTAGAGACAGGAACAGTGACAGCAAGTTGCTATCCACTGAAGGTGACACATAACTTCCCACAATGTTGGACACGACATTGGTGACATATAGGCTATCAGAGATCAAATTAACAGGTTGATCCTGAAACAGACTAAAGGCAAGGACAACTGCCGCAAGCTCTGCGCGCTGAGGCGAGCGCTGCGGCAGCGTAAATTGACTTTTCCATGTCCCCTGCTCCTGCCAAGCAACCACCCCACGACTCGGGCTACCATCAGTGAAGACAGTGAGAGCCGGCAAAAGGGGTGTGGGAGAGAGGAGGTGGAAAAGCTTCAAAGGTATATGCTGAGCAACTTGGAGCCGAGGATCCTTAGGAGAGTGGTACACTACCTGGCCTGTAAAATCTGCCATAGCAAGTTGCAGCTCGATAGAAGAGCGCAGCCCCGCCTCCCAAACTGCGAGGGGGACGGGGACCACAATCTCCATGGGATCCAGAGCAAACAGGGCGAGACAGCGGCGGCGGCCTTTAGAGATGACCTGCGCCAGCATGCTCAAAAAGGGGGTAATGGTATTCTTTGTGGTGTGTGAAAGATACAACCATTCTAAAATACAAATTTTCCCATCCGAAGGCTCCTGATGTATGACAGCATATAATTGTTTCACATCTCCCAAGCAAAGGAGCTTGGGAGGGCAATTTGGCTCAGCCCTATCAACCCAAACCTTGGCCATGGCAGAATTAACCATGGAAAGGACCTCCCGTTGCGGGGCGGTAAGGGTGATCAGATCTCCTGGATTCTTCCCTGCTCTAAGAGCATCAAAGAGGGGGCTGAGCGCAGCGGTGGTAAGTTTAAAATAAGGGCGGAGCCAATTGATAGCTCCAAGTATCTGCTGCAGGGTGACATAACTAACAGTAGGTGGAATTTCAATCCGTGGCAATGCGGGCATAGAATACGCAGCCATCATGCGGTGCCCTAGATAGGAGAAAGGTTCGGCCAACTGAACCTTTTCCTGGGCGATTATTAGGCCATAAAGGCTCAGGGTCTCCTGAAGGCGAGGGAGCCACCCTTCTGGGAGGGAGGTCCCAGCCACCAAGATGTCATCCATGTAATGATATATGATCAAATTAGGGTAAGCTTTTCTGTATGGCATGAGAGCTGTATTTACATAAAACTGACACATGGTGGGGCTATTGAGCATTCCCATTGGCAATACCTTCCAATGGTAGCGGACTGTGGGCTGGGAGTTATTCAACACTGGGACCGTGAAAGCAAAGTACTTCCGGTCCTTTTCCTGAAGGGGAATGGTATAAAAACAATCCTTGAGGTCAATGACAGCCATTTCATAATCATGGGGTATCAAATTTGGGTTTGGGGTTCCACACTGAAGCGAGCCCATTGGCTCAATTATCTTGTTGATCTCCCGCAGGTCATGGAGCAACCGCCACTTCCCAGACTTCTTTTTGATGACAAATACCGGGGTATTGAACGGACTACTAGTCGGCTCAATGTGACCGGCGTCCAGCTGTTCCTGGACAAGCTGCTTAAGCGCAGTCAACTTCTCTAGCGGAAGTGGCCATTGCTCCACCCACACGGCTTGATCAGTCTTCCACGAGAGGGGAAGAGCACAATGTTGATGGCTATTCATGAGTTATGAGGGTGGTGCCAACTTGGGCCAGCAAATCCCTCCCCCACAAGTTGAGATCAATTTGCAAAATACAGGGCTTGATGCGAGCGATCTCAGGCCCACCAGATTGGAGGCTGACAGATAACCACTGAGCACTTTTCCGGGAGGCCTGGCTACCACCGATGCCCCAAACTGAGGGAGCGGTTTCGGTTGGCCACAAGGGATCCCAGTGCCCAGCGGCTATCACAGAAATATCTGCCCCCGTATCTAACAGGCCTTCCAACAACTTACCGTTTACCCAATACTTACGGGTCGGCTTCTGTTGTCCTATCTGTTCTTGAAGGGCGGCAACCTGTGGATGATAGGTGTCTCCATCGGCCCCGGCACGGGTGGAACCAAACCCCCCTCTGCGAAGGGCGGGCTCCGCTCCCCCTGGGGTCTCATAAGAAACAATGATCAATTGTGCCCAGGAGTCCCCCTTGCGCAGTTGCAATGGGAGATGACTCCAAAATTGTACATAAATGATGCCTGTGTAGTCTGCGTCTATCACACCAGGAACTATCATGATGCCATGTTTGGCCGCTGATGAACGTGGCAGTACCAGACCAACGGTCCCTTCTGGCAAAGGGCCAGTAAGGTCGGCAGGCATCAGGATAAGCTCTCCAGGCAACGCAGTTGTCATGTCCTGTGTGTTAACGAGATCGAGACCAGCGCTGCCAGCAGTAGCAGCCTTGCGCTGATCGACCCGTGTCCCCTTATTTTTCCCGGGGCCCGGGGAAGGCCCGGTATCTAGTTTCCCTGTGGTGAGGGGTTGGTTTTGCACTGGCTAGCCCAATGGTATCCTTTGCCACACCGGGGGCACTTCTTGTAGGGGCGCTTGACATCCTTCCCACCCCCCTTGTGCGCTCCCCCTCCGGGGGCGCGACAGTCTTTCTTGAAGTGGCCCGGTTTCTGACAATTGAAACAGTTGCCAGTAGGCTTGTTTCCGGTACGAATAGCTCCAGCCAGAAGGGCCATTGCATGTGTTTGAGTGCCCACCTCCATACAGGCTTGAATCATGTCAGCTAAGCTATACTCGGGGCGGTGAATGACATTTTGCAAAATCTTCTTGCAATCGGCATTGGCCTGCTCAAAAGCCAGCCGTTTCAGGAGTTCTCCTTGGGCATCAGGGTTGTCTATCTGTCTTTGTATGGCTTCCTTCAATCTATCAATGAACTGTGGATAGGGTTCAGTGGGCTGCTGCCGGGTGGAAGTAAAGGAGCGTGTGGGTTTCCCAGAGACGGGGACCCTTTTAAAGGCTCTCATGACGCACATGAATGTGCGGTGGAAAGACTCCCGGGGGAGTTGCATCTGCTGTTGGAGGTCAGCAAATGCACCCGCTCCATAAATCTGCTCAGGGGTGTTTTGTGGCGTACCAGCCGCCACTGCAGCCGCTCAGAATTCACTATCCCAGACAACATACTGTGAAGCAGTCAAAATCATTCGAAACAAATCCTTCCAGTCTTGAGGCATCATTGTGTACCCGTTCCCTATTCCCTCAAGCAAACCTTGCACAAAATGTGAACGGACACCAGACTCTCTAACAGCTTTATTAAGTTCCCTAATTACTGTATAGGACAGAGCTTGCCAGTGGATACGTTCCTCTGGATTCCCATCCGCCCCCACCCCCATCTCAACCGTAATGGGAAAAGCAGAAGGACTCTCCCCTAGCCACTCCTCCCCCTCCTCCAGCGACAAGACCCCATCGCTCTTGGCTCGATGTATAGCAGAGCGAATATTTCCCATCACACTGCCAGGGCAGGCAGGCGGCGCCTGGAGAACCAAGCTCGGGGGGGCGGCATCAAGGGTGCCGTAGGTGGTAAAAGAGCAGGCAGCAGTTTCGGATAAGGAGGTGGTGGATCCTCGGGTGGATGAGTCAGAGGATTGGCCAGGGATGCCTCTGCTGGTACTAGCTTCCTGACTGCCTCATTAACTCTGTGCCAAATCAATAAATGATGAACCGCTGCCCTCGGTTCTTCCAATAAAATTGTTCCAATTCTGTGCCAATCATCCCGTTTGAGTGATCCAATTTCTGGGTACCAAGGACATTGGCATTCGACTTCCTTAACGAAGTCTTCTAAACTACTAAGCGTGATGTCTGGACATCCGCTCTCCTTAATGAGTTTCTGCAATTCTTTTGCATGGGTTCTTTGCCCTACTGAAAGTTCCCCCCCCATACTCACAATTGGGAGCTCAAAAGCTGAGCTGATCGGTGCACCAGGGGGCTATGCCAGCCGGCAAGCAGGGGGGTTGAGATCCGGTAATCACGGCGCGGGTCACCAGATGAAGGGTTTGTGGGATTAAGGAGACAACGGAGGCTTCTTCATTCATGGGAGGCATCAGAGCAAAACAGTCCGGCTGGACTTTATTAGAAACAGGACAAAGAACATTCCAGAGAGAGTATGCAATATATTTTCATTGGTTACCTGCGATAACATAAAACTGCTTAATTGGTTAAATATCGGCATGTCTGCCTCGTGCTCACCTTGCTAATTGGACAGAAACTGCGTGATAGCTATATGACTGCGTGCCATCCCTGAACGGTGCAGGGAGGGGGCAAAAGCGAGTGAGAGGCCCAAAAGGGGCCTCTAGGTTGCTGTCTTAAAAACAGATGAGACAAGGAAAGTGATCACCCACGATTTATGACTCATGGCGTGCCAATAAGTCACAGCGATCGCGCTGTGAAACTCCTCACACAGCCCAGTTTTCTCTTATCTGAGTTGAGACAATGGATTAAAGGGGGTGTTTAAAAGGAGTGGGAATTACTTTTTTTGGGGGGGGGGATGTGGAGAGTTTTAATTTTAAAGTGATCTTTCTGAGCTCTGTCTGGGTCTCTGTCCAGTTTGGAGCAGAGGTCTCCATCCTACAGCCCATGGGTTGTGTGAGGACCTTCCATGGGGGGGGGGGCTTTCTGGATGCCCACCCCCCTATTTACTGCTATCCTCCTCATGGCTGGACTGGAGAGGGAACCTTTTTCCCTTGTCTAGGTTAGATGTGATCTGGTTGCTAGACATGTAAACTGGTTTGAGAGGAAGACCAAGATGGAAAGAACATTTTGGCTCATCCTGGCTGAGGGAAAAACACCTGCATTCCTGGAAGGCCTCAAACCTCTTTAAGGCAGCTGAGAAACCCGCTCTGTCCAAAGCACAGCCGTGATTCATTTCTCCTTCCCTGCTTGGATCTCACGAGTATTATTATTACATCTCCCTCAAACTGACTCTCAGGAAAAGTCCTTTAAAAAGCCTGGAACCCTCTTTCTAGATACGGTGGGATCCTGACAGGAGCGTAATAGCCTCCAATCCTACACAACAAAACCCACTGGGCCCAGTCAGTGGGGGATGGACTTTGGAGTCCTTTCTATGGCTGCGGCTAAAAGACAGCCCCCCCTCCAGAGCCTTGTGGTGATTTTAAGAGGTCAAGCCAACTTCATTTGGCATTGGCACCCACTGCCCCCCCCTCCTGAGGGTGTAAAAAGGTACAATATTCATTGAAGGAATTAAGGGAGCCTGTGAGGCGATTTTTTGTGTGTGTGTGTGTGGGGGGGAAGTCATGCTCAATAAAACATAATATTCAGGCCTTCAATAACTGGTCTCCAAAACGTAGGGAGAATTTTAATTGGTCCAATTCTGCGGAATGCAAAACAAAACCCAGGTAACGTACAAACACACACACAACATGTGTTGCTTGCGGGGGGGGGTGAGATTCTGAGGCTTGGAGTCCGACCTCCTCCTCCCCTCCTACTATGAGGCTTATCCTGAGGAGGCCCATCATCATCCCTTTGGGTGTAATTCATCCTGGAGCCCAAGGAGTGGGATGAAGAGCCAGAGAATCACACAGTGGCAGAGAATAGCATTACCGAATCCCTGCCCCCACCCCCCAAATAAACATTTCCTCCGAATAATTGTATTTTTTTAAAAAAAATTACTTTTCTTTGCAGGTAAGAAGGCCCTCCTGCGCAGGTGAATCCCATTTTCCCGCCCACCTGAGGCGCCTAATTGCTGGGACGCCACTCTGTCTGTCTGTCCTCTTCCAGCCTTATCCTGCAGCGCCACCTCTTGGCCGCTCCAGGAAACAAACCCCCACCACCACTGTGCCTACTACTGGCGTCACTCATAACCCTGGATGGGGAGCGGGGGAAGGGGGGGGCTTTAAAGGGACGTGTGTGTTTGTTTGTTTGCTTCGTTTTTTTTCGATTTTGGAAACTAGAAGATCTGCTGCCCAAGGCAATGGAGGCTCTTCCTCTCCAACACGACACGATGCAGAGCAGGATCCGCTTTGCAAAAGGGCACAAGATGATGATCCAACATACATTCAACCCATCCCCTATTTGGGGGTAGGAAGGACTTCCGAAGCTCAAACAGGCAGCTAAAGAATTAAAGAATTAAAATCTGGGGGATTTTAAAAAGTTCTGCCTTCACAACCTGAAAACCCAGTCCTCTCGCGGCCCTCATCCTCAGCCAGGTAGGGGAAGGGGGGGGGAGAGAAAAGCCTATTTCACCCCCACTTCGAGGCCCCCGTCCGACCGTCCGTCCGTCCGTGGGGAGTGGGCAGCCCCCCCCAATTCCAGCGGCCACCGGCCCTGGGGACCCCCCCTCTCCCCACGAACCACCTTAGTTAGAAGGGGGATTTTAAAAAGTTCTGCCTTCACAACCTGAAAACCCACTCCTCTCGCGGCCCTCTTCCTTAGCTGTCAGATAAATAATGCCTCACTGCCCTTCGTCACCAATGACCACAATGCACCACTACCCCCTGAACTCCGACCTCATCCTTCCCTCTGACCCTTCACCCTAACCCCTCCTCCCTGAAAGAAGGTTATAAAATAAGGTTCGCCTCACCATGAGGCCCCCCAGTCTAATGGCGTCCTCCCTGAGGACACTGTGAGAGAGGAGATGTGTAATCAATAAAGCCTCTAAACTTATTCTGGCGTCTGTGGTCATTTTTCAGTAAAACCATTCCTAAAATCCTCAACAAATGGTAGCAAGAGGATGGTTTGCTGAATAAACCACAAAACGTACAAAAATACAAAATGCCCAGAATAAAGAGGTCAAAAAAGAATCTTGACGAAGCAACAGGAGGGGGCGACCTGGTCCAAAGAATGGCTGAGGAAATTCGAATAAAACTTGCCGAAGTGGAGGAAAGCATCCGAGAGCTTTCTCTCCAACAACACACGCAAATCAGCACCCATCTAACCCAAAGCGAAGGAGAGGATGGGGGAGAGAGCCTGATCGGAGATGACCAGATTGAGACGGAAATCCAAAGAGGAACTACGGTAAGCCACCCCAGGAGGGGAAGCGACAGGACAACAATGGAATCCAAGCAATCAATGGAAATTGCTGCCGGACTCCAAAACAGCCTAGCCGGGAGGGAGGGGAAATTCCAGAGCCAAGGGCAGACCCCCTCCCCCTCGCGGCAACAGAGCACAGAAGGGGAACCCAGCAATAGCGAAGAAAATGAAGTGGAGGAAATAAGAAATGATCTCTGGGAACTGTATAAAGCCAGACAAGAGAAATATCACAGAGATCACAGAGAACCCTACCCAGAAGCAGAAGTTTCAAAAGCCATAGAAATACTTTCAGCTGTCCTCGGCCCTCCACGCATAAACTCTCCACATGAAAACAACCCCCCACAAAGAACCCCACAGCGCAGCAGCCCTCAACATATGAGCCATAGATCCAGCCAGGGACAGGCACCCCCATGGCCCCCATCGGAAGACAGAGGCATTCCGAACAACCCAATACTACCTTACTGCGCACCAACTTACTCACTCCCAAAGGCTCCCGAAAATGAACCCCGGAGCGTGGGCACCCCTCCACCATACCAAGAGAGAACACTGCCACCATTTTTCAAGCCCCGAGGAGCATCCGTTAGCCACCACCTTTTACCCAGCCACTCGGAGCCTAGACCAGGAGAGCAGAGGTACTTTCCCAATGAAGAGCTGAGCAAAATAAACCTCACGCACGCACGTTGGGCCGCGCATGCGCAATCAACTCCAACAGCAACCTACAGACAAAAAGGACCAATGGGAAACCCAAAGGCGGCCGCTTGCATACCTATGCCTTTCTGCCCTTTTCAGTACCAAAAGGGACACCTAGAACAACAGACCAAATCCAAGGATAACTCCAACCAGCAAACCAACCTGCCCAATGACTTCCCAAAATTAAGTGTTACTGGGGAAAATCTGCCAGAGTGGGCACAACGATTTCAAATTCTGCTGATGGGTCATGATGCACTGTACTTTATCCTAGACCCTCCTGAAGAACCGTGGTCCATTGAAACAGACCGCAAACACCATAAAGCCTTCCACCTACTCCTAAGCTCCATTGAGCCAGCCATTTTCCCAAGCATACCCCATGAACTGACAGTTTTTGAGATATGGAACAAATTGAATGCCTTGTTCCACAGCAGCAACAGAAGCACCACCAGCCGGATCTCCAGGGAACTCCACTCTGTGAGATTAAAACCCGGCACCCCTATGGGTGAGCACCTCCTAAAATTAAACTCCATGAGATCCCAGCTGTTACAGCGTGGTGAAGCAATCGCTGAGAAAAGCATGATCAGCATAATACTCAACTCCCTGGATCCCAGCTGGAATAATTTCCTGGATCAGCTTGATGCAATAGACTGTGAAAACATGCCACTGGACACATTGGCAGGAAAACTCATAGCACATGATAACATGAGGAGGGACAGATCAATCATACACAGAGACGCCAAACCAGGTAGAATGGTGAAGTTCACGGAGCCAACCAGCCAGCAACAAGGCTGTTTCTTCTGTGGTTCAAGGGACCACATCAAACGGAACTGCCCCAAAATAAAAGGAAAGGAAGACCACACGCAAAGGGAAAAATACACACCTGAAAACAACGCAAGATACAAATATGAACACAGGCGGAATAGGTCGCCCAGCCCCGGAAGGGAACACAGATACCAGAAGCATGAATTCAACTCCGTAAACAACACAGAAGACAGGGTATACCCCACAGGCGCCCTGGATAACAAAAAATATTGGCTAATAGACTCAGGGGCAACCATACACACTTCATGCAACAAAGACCTATTTGACTCATTCACAAAAACATCCTTCCGAATAAAGGTTGCAAATCAAAAGGAAGCTCACGTGATGGGAAAAGGAGACATAAACATCCCAGGTTTGGGAAAAATCAATGGAGTCTTATTCATCCCTGAAATTCCATACAACATACTGGCTGCATTCAAGCTATGTGAAGACACCGCCACGGAGTTGCTTTTTAAGAAAGGTAGAGTATCCATCACCAACAAAGAAGGAAACGTCGGGGAAGTGATCATCGTGGGCGGTCTGCCCTACTACGTGCCCACTGGAGAAGGTGGTAAAAGGGATCACGCTAGCACATGCAGAACAGAAACAGAGGAAATAGAAGGGGAAAACAATAGACATAATATCTACAAAAGTCACGCCGAAGCAAGTGTTGCAAAACTACAGGGGGAAGAAAATTCAGACATCGAGTATACTAAAGCAACAACTCCCCACAGCACCACTGTCATTTCCATAGGGAAACTCATGCACGACGATTGCGCCCACCTGCTACACAGAAGATTAGGACACACCAGTTTCTCCACCGTCAAAAAAATGCAAGAGCATGCAGAAGGTCTGAAGGTGAAAAACTGTGACAAATACCTGGAGTGCTCTGTGTGCCTAAGCTCAAAGTCCAAGGAAATGCCAAGACCAAAAACGTCGAAGAGAAGCACATCTCAGGCTTTTCAACTCCTACACATGGACCTAGTGGGGCCACTCCCCACCTCTATAAACAAAAAGAAATTCTTTCTGACCATCGTCGATGACTACAGCAGATATGGATTTGTTTACACGCTCAGAGACAAAGGTGAAACCTTTGCAAAGTTCAAGGAATTCTACAAGAGGGTGCAAACGCAACACAACTCACAAATAAAACAAATAATGACAGACAGGGGTTCTGAATTCCTCTCAAGGGAATTCAAGGAATGGATCACTTCCCGAGGCATGATGCACTCCACCACCGCACCTTTTTCAGCTTTTCAAAATGGAATAGCTGAACGCAGGAATGGGGTACTACAGACCATGATGAGATGTGTACTCGAAGATGCTGGACTAAAGTTCTCTTACTGGGGTGAAGCATTAATGTATTCAAATTACACACTCAACAGGATCTGGTCGAGTGTAGTAGAGAAGACCCCATACGAAATGCTGTACAAGCGCAAGCCTAGTCTCTCCCACCTCCATATTTTCGGGGTAATGGCCGATGTCCACATACCAAAACAACTAAGGAGAAAAGGGGATAAGGTATCGAAGAGGCTGAGATTTGTTGGTTATGAACCAGGATCAAAGGCATACAGATTCATAGATGAGTATCACAAGGTAACCATCTCCAGATCGGCCGTGTTCCATGAAAATGCAAACTGGATGAAGTTACACTCAAATGAGGTAGTAACTGACAGGCGTACTCAAGATACACCAAGACTTCCTGGAGAATGTAGGATTGAAGAAAACAACACAAATGACGGCACAAGTGAACTTCAAGGAACAAGAGAGGCCACCAAAGCATCAAACAGGAAGTCAAACAGAGCTACAAAAGGCCAAACCCCCAAGCGCCTGGAAGACTACGTGATGTCCATAGGCGATTCGACTGGCATACCCGACAACTACGCCGACGTGAAAAAGTTACCAATTGAAGAACAAATAAAATGGGAGCAAGCGATGAAAAAGGAATTGGACAGCCTCAAAGAGCTCAATGTATACACTCCGATGGAACCACCAGAAGGACAGAAAACCATAGGCACAAGATGGGTTTTCAGGGTCAAGACCCTTGAAAACAACGAAGTCCTTTACAAGGCCAGGCTCGTGGCACAGGGTTTCGCACAAAGATTCCCAGATGACTACACCGACACGTATTCGCCAACCGTGAGGGCCGAAAGTGTGAAGGCTGCACTAGCCTTAGCTTCAATCCGAAAAGAGTACGTATACCAGTTCGACGTGCAAACAGCCTATCTGCACGCGGCCTTAGACAAGAAAATATACGTCAGAGCACCCCAGGGAATTGAGATGGGAGAAGGTGGGACCTGGCTGCTAAACAAGAGTCTTTATGGATTAAAACAATCTGGCAAAATGTGGTATGAGTGCTTGTCTAATGCATTGGAACAGATGGGTTTCTCACACACCCAAGCCGACAGATGCGTTTTTATCAAGAGAAATGAAGGGGATATAGAAAAAATACTGGTGTACGTTGATGACATTCTGTACATAGGGAAGAGTAAGGCCAAATGTGACTACTTTGTACAAAATCTACGAGAAAAATTCACTCTGAAGTTACTAGGAAAGGTAAACAATTACTTGGGAGTCAAAATATCCGAAGTAACTGGTGGTTTTTCCCTTTCGCAAGAAGACAAGATAACTGAACTATTGAAGAAATGCAACATGGCTGATGCCGCCCCTTCGGACACACCAATGCAAACTGATTTTTTAAGGAACACGTATAGTTGCAATGAAATTTTTGGAGATAACACATTGTACAGATCCACCATAGGGTCACTACTCTACCTGGCCAATTGGTCCAGACCGGACATAAATCTAGCGGTGAACCTTTTATCGAGACATCAGAACAACCCAAAGACATACCACTGGAATGCAGTTAAGAGACTATTAAGGTACCTGAAGAAAACCAAGGGCGCCATACTGTCAATTGTCCCCTCAATAACTGAGAGACCCTCCCTATCTTGCTACGCAGATGCAGATTGGGCTGGAGACAGTGAAGAGAGGAAAAGCACATCCGGTTACGTGATTTTTTTAAACGGCAGTCCCATATATTGGTGCACGGGGAAACAAAAATTAGTATCCACTTCCACAGCAGAAGCAGAATATGCTTGCCTATCCGATGCAGCGAATGACTTGATATGGTTCAATAAATTAATATCCGAAATTTGGGATGAACCCACTCTCCCCATCCCTATACATGAAGATAATAAGGCCGCAATTGAAATCTCAAAAGCATACGCGGTAGGGCGCAGATCCAGGCACGTTGATATCAAGTATTGCAACATAAGGCAGATGTGCGAAAAAGGCTTCATTAAAATGACTTACTGTGACACCAAGAGTCAAATTGCAGATATTTTAACCAAACCTCTCCCATCAAACCAACATCAATATCTTGCAAACAAGATGGGACTTATCATCGAGAGAGAAGAATTGAAAACTGTAGATGAAGATGCAATGAGGCATTAGAAGGGGATTTTGTCAGATAAATAATGCCTCACTGCCCTTCGTCACCAATGACCACAATGCACCACTACCCCCTGAACTCCGACCTCATCCTTCCCTCTGACCCTTCACCCTAACCCCTCCTCCCTGAAAGAAGGTTATAAAATAAGGTTCGCCTCACCATGAGGCCCCCCAGTCTAATGGCGTCCTCCCTGAGGACACTGTGAGAGAGGAGATGTGTAATCAATAAAGCCTCTAAACTTATTCTGGCGTCTGTGGTCATTTTTCAGTAAAACCATTCCTAAAATCCTCAACATTAGCCTCGTAGGAAAAGAGGGTGTGTTTGTGGAGCGGGGGGGGGGGGGAGAGAGAAGAAACATCTTTTTTAAAAAAAAACCCACAAAAGTTGTAAGGAACGAAGAAATGTGCAAGAGGAGAATTGGGGGGGGGGGACCAGCTCCTGCAATGAGATAAATAGGGACCACTTCGGTGAGAAAGGTAAACAGCATTCCGTGCGTTCAGGGCGTTGTCTAGTCGTACCGGCCACGGATAGGAAACGTCTGCTTAAGCAGACAGCGCTGGCTCTTTGGCTTAGAAACAGATGAGCACTGAGCCCAAGAGTAGGATATGACTAGCTTATGAGCAAGGGCAACCTTTACAGAAGAAGGTTTGAAGACCAGATTGGGAACAGCATCAAAACCAGCCATAAAAAGTTCCTAAAACACAAACCCCCAAAAACAAACAAACAGAGAAACCAGAGGAAGAGGCAAAATGGGATTTTGAGCCAAGATTAAATTCTCAATCAGGAGAGAGAGAGACTGAGAGAGAGATAGAAAGAAAGTGTTGCAATGGTGGGCCTGAAATGGCCCGATGGGTCGCTGAGTGACTGGAAGCAAGGAGGCAAAGGTGAGGTGAACGTCCAGTTCCGATTGGCTCGGAGTGCTGGCATTTATTTCCAGAAATGGGAACAAACTAACAACAGAAACATGCTTAAAATATTCCAAAGATTTGCTGTTACATCAGTTACATTGATTTTGGATTCTCAAAAAATTTCAAAGGATATAAGAATATTACATTTCAAACCTATTAAGATTAAAAAGAACAGGTGTGATCAACCTTTTTAAAGCAGGGGGCCAGGTTACACTCCCTCAGACAGATTCAGGGGACGGATGACCATTTTGTTCAATTTCCACCATGTGGCACTTCCGGATGTGGTGGAGGCGTTAGGGGGACACATAAAATGGTATCACTGACCGCATCTGGGCCATGGGCCACAGGTTGAGAATCACTAACATACAAAATAAGATAGGGAAAGTTTCACACCTGAACAATAATTCTACTTTCAGCATCCACATATTCATCCCATTTCTCATGCATGTTCTGTGATGGGAATTTAGGGCACTGTTCTGACTGATTCTCTTGCATTACTACATGCCTTCATAATAAGGTATAATAAGGGGAGATAGCGCTACAGACTTCATGCTCTATGTTGCTTTGAAGCCAGTGGGCGTGGCTTGCCGCATATTAGATGGACCAAAACATTAGCAGACTACTGTTTAGGATTGCTTCTTGTTCTTTATTATTATACCTCCGTGTCAGTTTATATGTTGAATTTCAGCCTTAAAAAATTTAAGCCACCTTGGATAAGAACATGAGAACATAAGAACAGCCTTGCTGGAACAGGCCACAGCCCATCCAGTCCAGCATTCTGTCTCACACAGTGGCTCACCATTTCCTTCAGGGTATTCCCAAGCAGATGCCTTCACCTGCTTAGGATTCCCTGGAAATGATATTGAGAGATATCCTGCCTATCTCTCCAACCCGGAGGTTGTCCTTAAGTATCCATAATTATAGCCATTGATACCCTTGTCCTCCATGAACTTGTCTAATCCTTTCTTAAAGCTGTCAAGACTGACAGCTGTCACCACTTCTTCTGGCAGGGAGTTCCATAGACCAGTAATCCTCTGGGTGAAAAAGTACTTTCTCTTATTTGTTTGAGAACTAGTACCCAAAAGTTTCATGGAGTGTCCCCTAGTTCTAGTGTTCTGCGATAGGGAAAACAGTTTTTCCTTATCTACTTTGTCCACACCGTGCATGATTTTATAAACTTCAATCAGGTCACCTCTTAGACGTCGTCGTTCAAGAGTGAAGAGGCCCAACCGTTGCAGCCTCAGATGGTAAGGAAGGTGTTCCAGTCCCCTAATCATTCTGGTTGCCCTCCTCTGCACTTTTTCCAGCTCCATAATATCCTTCTGGAGGTATGGCGACCAGAACTGTACACAGTATTCCAGATGGGGCCTCACCATAGATTTATAAAGAGGCAAAATGACACTTGCTGACTTATTTTCTATACCCTTCCTAATGATCCCTAGCATTGAGTTTGCTTTTTTCACTGCTGAGGCACACTGGGTTGACACCTTCATTGAGTTCTTGTCCACCAGGACACCAAGGTCCCTTTCCTGGTTTGTCGCAGAGAGATCAGACCCCATCAGTTTATAAATGTAATTGGGGTTCTTTGGCCCAACATGCATCACTCTGCACTTACTAATGTTGAAACTCATTTGCCGCTGTTTAGCCCACTCCCCCAGTGTCAAGAGATCCCTCTGGAGCTCCTCACAATCTCTCACAGTTTTCACTACCCTATATAAATTTGGCTACCTTGCCATTTATTCCTACTTCTAGATCATTTATGAAGCGGTTGAAAAGTAGGGGTCCCAGTACTGAACCTTGGGGGATCCCACTCCTTGGGGGACCCCTCTCTTTACTTCGGTCCACTTGGAGAAGTGTCCATTTAGTGCTACCCTCTGTTTCCTGTCCCTTACCCAGTTGTTGATCCAGGACAAGACCTGTCCCTTTATTCAATGACTGGCAAGTTTATTCAAGAGCCTTGGTGTGGGACCTTGTCAAAAGCCTTCTGAAAGTCCAAATAAACAATGTCAACTAGAACTCCCTTATCCACATGCTTATTGATACTCTTAAAAAAATTCCAACAGATTAGTGAGGCATGATTTGCCCTAGCAAAAGCCATGTTGGCTTTCCTTTAGCAGCGCCTTCTCTTCTATGTGCCTATTACCGTATTTTCCGGTGTATAAGACGACTGGGTGTATAAGACGACCCCCAACTTTTCCAGTTAAAATATAGAGTTTGGAATATACTTGCCGTATAAGACTACCTCTCTCCCAATGCACACCAAATAAAAATTAACCCACACTC
Source organism: Bradypodion ventrale (assembly GCA_035047345.1). NCBI lineage: Eukaryota > Metazoa > Chordata > Lepidosauria > Squamata > Chamaeleonidae > Bradypodion > Bradypodion ventrale. The sequence continues at coordinate 253,989 of JAWDJE010000003.1, forward strand.
AACCCGAAGACGCACAGCCCTCCGAGTCGAATGGGCAGGTTCTGGTGGAGAGCCAATCCACGCTCACGTTCTCCTCCTCGAGGTACAGGAAGATGTGTGCAGCTTGCTTCCCCTTGCTTCATACTCCCCACACAGAGCAGGGACTCGGCCGCGGCACCCCCCACCATATGTGCCGGACATATGAAGCAAGGGGAAACAAGCTGCAGTTAAGTACCTGTCCTATAAGACGACCCCCGACTTTGGCACAGATTTTTCGGGGTTAAAAAGTAGTCTTAAACGCCAGAAAATACAGTAATTCTATCTTTTAGGATGGTTTCCGTCACTTTACCTGGGACACATGTCAAACTGACCGGTTGGTAATTTCCTGGATCACCCCTGGATCCTTTTGTGAAAATTGGTGTTACACTCGCTACCTTCCAGTCATCGGGCACAGCGCCTGATTTGAGGAAAAGATTATATATTTTGGCTAGGAGATCAGCAACTTCATCTTTAAGTTCCTTGAGAACTCGTGGATGGATGCCATCTGGTCCTGGTGAATTGTTAGCATTTAGTGTTTATATATATATATATATAAATAAAATTTTCAAACATATCAACAATAATACAACTATAAAATATTTAAATAAAAATACAAACAACAAACTTACAAATACAATATATATATAAAAAAGAAAGCCATAAATATACAATTACATTACAAACTTAGTAATATAACACCTTCCCCTTTCTTCCACACATCTTTGATTATATTTCCAAAAATTTTAATACATTATAACACTCTTGCAATTATCCTAATATAAAAATTCAAACTCACTTCTTATACTCCTCAATTTAATACAACTACTAAGTCAAAATAAAAATATAATAATTAAAATACAATAAACAGTTTTCACAATGTACACCCAGTGTTTTATACAATGCCCTGTTGGTTGCGGAGTGTCACAGTTGTTTTTCTATTCCCAAAAGCTCATTTGATCTGGTACTGGTTTATTCCCTTCATCCCCCTTCAATGAGTAATCCACAAATAATTGCCATATTTTCCAAAATCCATTTTCTTTAACTATACCCTTTTTCTTATTCATCTCCCATGTTAGCTTATCATTCAACGCAAGATCCCACATCTCCTTGTACCATTCTTCTATTTTCAAAATAATTTCATTTTTCCAATTCCTAGCGATGCACTGTCTACCCGTTTTCAACATTATCGACAGTGACTCTTTTTTATCCTTATTTAAATTCATATTTTCCACATCTGTCAACAAAACAGTACTTGGCCCCAATTTAAGTCTCATGCCCATAATAGCACAAATCTCTTTCTCTATTTCCCCCCAAAAATATTTTGCCACATTACAACCCCACCACATGTTCATATGTTCCCAGTGTATCCTTACATCTCTAACACATTTTATCTTTATTGTTATCTATCTGATGTAATCTCACTGGGGTCAAGTACCATTTCCACAACATTTTATAGTTATGTTCTTTCACTCTAACAGACATAGTTCTCATAATCCTTTTCTTCCATTTATTTTTCCAAAACTCATCAGCAATCTTTATTTTCAAATCTTGTTCCCAATTTATTTTCAATGTTTCTTGTGGATTACCATCTTTATTTAACATTATATATATTTTGCTTACCAAGCCCTTAATTCCCTTTTCTCCCTTTCTTATCTTTAATATCAATTCTTCAAAATCAGTCTCACCTCTTTCCAAACTGGCTTCCCTCAAATATTTACTATTCCACTTATTTACCAACACTACCTGGAGCCAGTTCAACCTCAACTGTGCATATATGTCTACTTTTCTCTATCTTTACAAGCCCATATCCAGTCTCTCAAAAGGAAAACATCATTTCTAGAAAGAACTTCTTTCATCCTTTTGTCCATTTTTATTGGAAAACTTTTGATATCTTCTATTTCTATTATCGGAGATGTGTCTGGGGCCAATTCCTTCTTCACCTTTTTCCATACTCCAAATATTGTCTTCATTTTATTTTTTGTAACTATTTCCCCCATATTGCTATCTAAAAAGACCATTTTGCCCATTTGATTTAGATCCCTCATCACAATTTCTTCCCAAATTACCTTTTCCCTCGCTAAAATTTTCACAATATTTTTACTTGAAAATCTCTATAATAATTCCTCAGATTTGGCAATCCTGATCCTCGTTCTTTCTGAGATAAGTACCATTTTATTTATTTGTTTTGCTATTCTAGGTTTACTTCCACCATTACAAAAATTATTTACCATATTATGAAATTCCTTAATTTCCTTATCGCTTAATTGGATCGGCAGGGCATCAAATAAAAAATTAATTCTCAGTAACAACATCATTTTGCATAATGCAATCCTGCCAAACCAGGACAACTTCAACTTTTGGTATTGCTGTATTTTGTCCTTAATTTCCTTTTTCTGTTTTTCATAATTCAATTTCTTAAGATCATCAAATTCATTTGAAATATTTATTCTCAAATACTTCAAATTATATTTAATCTGTAATTTAAATTTACCCTTTATTTTCTGTTGCTCTTCCTTGTCAATATTACACAGTATCATTTCCGACTTTTCCCAGTTTCTCAAACCTGTCATCTCCTCAAAATCTTTTCACTGCTCTTGTATTCTTTCTAATGCCTTCCTGGGATGTTTTGCAATTATCGAAGTATCATCAGCATACAAACTTATCTTATTTCCTAATATTCCTTCAATGCCCTTATCTTCTCTTATAGCCTTTGCTAACAACTCCATTGCCGTGATAAACAATATTGGTGATAATGGACATCCCTGCCTTGTTTCAGCTTCTATTTTTACTTCTTCTGAAAAATCATCATTTACCCTTACAGTGGCAGTACCAAGTTGATATAATTGTTCAATTATTCTTCTAAATTTATCTCCAAATACATAGCTTTTAATTATCTCGTTAATTGTTTCCCACTGTAATGAATCCAATGCCTTAAAAATGTCTAGTGATAATAATCCAACTTTCTCTTTTGTTTGTCCTACAGTATCTATTAAATCTAAAACTCTCCTTGTCAGATCCGCCATATGTCTTCCTTTCAAAAAAAAAAACGCTTGATCTTCATTTATGTAGCTACCCATAAAACTATTCATAAGAACATAAGAACAGCCTTGCTGGAACAGGCCACAGCCCATCCAGTCCAGCATTCTGTCTCACCCAGTGGCTCACCATTTTCTTCAGGGTATTCCCAAGGAGATGTCTTCACCTGCTTAGGATTCCCTGGAAATGGCATTGAGAGATATCCTGCCTATCTCTCCAACCCCGAGGTTGTCCTTAAGTATCCATAATTATAGCCATTGATACCCTTGTCCTCCATGAACTTGTCTAATCCTTTCTTAAAGCTGTCAAGACTGACAGCTGTCACCATTTCTTCTGGCAGGGAGTTCCATAGACCAGTAACCCTCTGGGTGAAAAAGTACTTTCTCTTATTTGTTTGAGAACTAGTACCCAAAAGTTTCATCGAGTGTCCCCTAGTTCTAGTGTTGTGCGATAGGGAAAACAGTTTTTCCTTATCTACTTTGTCCACACCGTGCATGATTTTATAAACTTCAATCAGGTCACCTCTTAGACGCCATCGTTCAAGAGTGAAAAGGCCCAACCGTTGCAGCCTCAGATGGTAAGGAAGGTGTTCCAGTCCCCTAATCATTCTGGTTGCCCTCCTCTGCACTTTCTCCAACTCCATAATATCCTTCTGGAGGTATGGCGACCAGAACTGTACACAGTATTCCAGATGGGGCCTCACCATAGATTTATAAAGAGGCAAATCTGTTTGCCAATATCGCTGTAAAAATCTTAGTGTCTTGTTTTATCAGGGAAATAGGCCTATATGACTCCACTTTTTCTAAATCCTTTCCAGGTTTTGGTAATAAAACAATTATAGTTCTATACCATGAGGCCAGAATCTGCCCTTCTTCCAATATGTAATTATATAGTTTCATCAATTTTGAAACCACAGTATTTAAATTCCTTAAAAAACTCAGCTGATAACCCATCTTCCTCCGGGGCTTTATCTGTCTTCAAGTTGGCTATTAATTCTTTTATTTCTTTCTCTGTTGTTCGCTCTTCCATTCTATTTCTATGTTCCTGTTTTATCTTATTTTCTATTTGTTTCTCCAATTGATCTTTTAGCTTCTCCAGATCTATGTTCTTTTTAGCATATAAATCCTGGTAAAAATCTTTAACAATCTAACAATTATCTTTAATCTTATTACATCTTATTCCATCTTTATTAATCAAAATTCCAATTTCCCTTTTATTTCTCTTTTCTTTAGCAGCTCTTGCTAATAATTTTGAATTTTTATTGCAGTATCTTAACCTATAAAACCAAGCGTTAACCGTTGGAACGTCACATAGGTTCCTAAGCCAGGACCTACTAGCCCGCACCTACCATTTGTGCACACGCCCGAACTGGGTCAGCAGGTCAACGAAGGTTTGAGAAAAGCGCCAGTGGGGCAAGAGCCGCACAAACACAAAAAAAGGGAAACAACTTCATTTCCCAACGTTCCTTGCGCCGCGCCAGTGCCAATCAGGCTGAGAGGCGCGAGCAAAAGGAACATTCAGAAACGTGCCGCGGTCAATCTAAAGAAAACCGCAGGGGAAAAATGACGCACAAGATGAAAACGCAAACACGAAACTACAAGCCCCAGCATCCTGCGTGCCATGAGCGCACAGAACACTGAGGAAGCTGGCGAGCGAAAAATAAAAATAAAAAACACACCGGGAGCGCAAGTCCGCAGCAGGCAGACACAACGCCTCACAGAAAAAAAGCCACAAAAACCGGGGGGAGGGGGGAAAAGGCACTGCCCCCCCCCCTGAAAGTGAACCCATTCCCAGGTAAGCAAAGCCATCAGACGGCGCTCCGCCCACTGACTTTACTTACCGCCAAAGGGTTTCGCTTTCAGCAGAGAGGGGATTCCCCTCCCTACACACACACACACACACACACACACACACACACACACACACACACACACACACACACACACACACACACCATATTAAAGAGAAGAAAACAAGCGGTTTCTTCTCTTTAAAAACGGAATGTTTGGGAGGGGGTGGAATCGATCCCCTCTCCTGGGCCCCATGAGTCTGGAAGGTTTGGGGGGACAAAAGGGGTCTGTCCCCCCAAACCTTCTAGACCCAGAAGACCAGGGAGAGGGGATCGATTCCACCACCACCCCCAAACAGACCGTTTTTAAAGAGAAGAAACTAAGCGGTTTCTTCTCTTTAGAAACAGAGTTGGGGGGGGGGATTCCCTCTCTCTGATGGCTCTCCTGAGTCCAGAAGTGGTGGGGAGACAGACCCCTTTTCTTCCCCCAACCCTCCCAACCCCAGGGGAGCCAGCAGAGAGGGGGATCGCAACCCCCCCACCCACTGATATTAAAGGGGAAACCCCAATCTACTTTCACGTCTCCACACAATCAAGCACCATAACCCCCCCCCCAATACCGCCTGAAGCAGCGCTGGGATTTCCGCGGCCCGGACAGTGAGCCCGGCCCGTGGAAAGGAAACCCCCCTCAAAGCCACAACATAAAAACAAACTTTTAAAAATAATTCAATAAATAAATACTTAAATAAATAAATAAAAACACAAAAACAACAATCAAAACCATCCAAAAATACACAAAACCAAACAAAAATAATACCAAAAAAAGTAAACAAAAACAAAAATTAAGAAACACAAACAGCACCCAGCCAAACACCACAAATTCAAAAACAAAAACCAGCCAAACACCACAAAATCCAACACCCCCCCACACACAAAATAAAGAAAACAAGCCAACTCACCCCCATATCCTCCCTCCACGACGACTGAAAATGAAATGAGGAAAGAAAGAGACTACTTACCGGAAGAAGTGCCACCCAGAGGCCAGTAGAGAAAAAACAGCAAAAGTAAATGAAATACTCAACAGCCCCACCCAGAGGCCATAATAGAAAAAACAGTCAAAAACATAACATTATATCACACATTCACACAAATCACAAATAAATCTCACAATAAACACATCTGAACACAGTTTAAAAACATTAAATGTAAAAAAACATGTACTTTCACATTTTTTAAATTATTACCTAAGGTACAACTATTAAAAAAAACCACAAACTAAAACATTCGGTTAAAAAAAACAATTGAAAAAATTATATCATCCTTTTCTCTTTTTTTAATCCACAAAAAAACCCCAAAAAGATAAACACATTTTATATTAGCCCGCCCCCCCCCCAAATTTTTTTGGGATAAATAAACATTTTTAAAAATTCAATTATAGACTAACCCAGGGGTGGGCAAACTTTTTGACTCGAGGTCCACAATGGGTTCTTAAACTGGACCGGAGGGCCGGAACAAAAGCATGGATGGAGTGTTTGTGTGAACTGATATAAAGAAAACCCTCCACTCTTTCGGATCTGCAGGCTGGAGAGAACAGCCGAATGGGCCAGATCCTGCCCGTGGGCCGTAGTTTGCCCACGGCTGGACTAACTTCTACTTTACAAACATTATAAAAAAACCTTCCAACACCACAGGCCGGATAGAACAACCGAACGGGGCAGATCCAGCTTGCGGGCCATAGTTTGTCCACGGCTGGACTAACCTCTACTTTACAAACATTATAAAAAAAAACCCTTCCAACACCATTTAAAACAGCCCGGCAACGAAGGGTAACCTCTGCTAGTTCAAAATATTCCATTTTTAAATATACCAAGTCTCTTTTCACTTGTTCAATATCCTTTCCTACCAATTCTGTCTTTAATCTTTGCATCCTATCAAAAACCTTATCATTTGTCTTTACATGATCTTCTTGTAACCATTTTATCTCTTTTTCAACTTTATCTTGTTTTTCCTTAAATTGTTTGTTTATAATGCTAGCGAACTTAACACTCTCCCCTCTAAAAACCGACTTCATAGCATCCCATACCATATTATAACTGACCTCGTCCGTATCATTCCAATACCAGCTTTCTTTCCATTTTTCAATTATTTGTTCTTTACATTTATGGTCTTTAAAAAATTATCATCGTTTTTCAAATTCCTTCTGATTTTCTTTGCTCCCTCTATCTTTAGTTCCACCAACACTTTTGAATGATCTGATTCTTTGAAAAGTCCCACTTCTACCTCATCTATATTCCTGATCATATTCTCTGTTACAAATATATAATCTATTCTGGAGTATGTATTATGCACCTGTGAAAAGAATGTATAAGTCCTTTTCAACCCTTTAAACTCCCTCCATGTATCTTTCAAACCTAAAGATTTAATCCATTTATCAAGAATCTGCTTTTTAAATCCTCTTCCACTCCTTGCTATATTTGTACAATCTACGTTTGACCTTATTAAGTTAAAATCTCCAACCACAATCATTTTTGTTGTTTTTTCCTTCTCCAATATACCATATATTTTATCTAAAAACTCACCTTGATGGTCATATGGTGCATATATATTCACTAAAGTTATTTCCTCATCATCAATTTTCTCTTTTATTATTAAATATCTGCCTTCTGGATCAGAAATGTTATTTATCATCTCGAAACATAGTCTACTTGAAATCAAAACCACGAAACCTCTTGTCTTTGAAGTACCATAGGACTTTTCATAAATTTGCATCCATCCAAGAAAAATCTTGTTTGTATCTCCCGATTTTTGATGAGTTTCCTGTAAAAAGACTATATCCAGCTTATCTTTCCTCAGGGCCGATTCTAATCTTCTTCTCTTCACTTGACAACCAGTACCTTTCACATTCCATTATACTACTTTAATATTTCTCATATTTTATTCTTAACTAGCAAGGGTTGCCCGGCGTTGCCGGGCATTTTTCTCCGTGTGTTTTAATAAAAAATTAACCAAATTTATTTTTGCAATAGTTTTTAATTGTGTTGGAAGGTAAAATTGTGTTAATGTTTTTTAAAAATTGCTTAGTCTGTAATTTTAATTTTTAAAATATTTATGTAAATTTTTTTTTGGCTTGGCTGTTATTAACTGGGATCTGCTTTTTTTTGGTTTTTTTGAGGATTAATTAAAGAAGAAAGTATGATATAATTTTTTCAAATTGTTTTATGTAAGTGAATAATGTTTTAGTTTTTTGAATTTTTTTAATTAGTTGTACCGTAGGTCATAATTTTAATAATGTAAAAGTAAATGTTTTTTACATTCAATGTTTGTGTGTTTTTGAATTGTTTTTACTATTGTGGCCAGCAGGTGGTGCTGGTAGGGGTTATTGTATTATGACTTTTTTTCTCTCCTGGCCTCTGGGTGGAGCTTCTTCTGGTAAGTAGTCTCTTTCTTTATTCATTTCTTTTTCAGTCCTGGTGGATGTAGCACATCTGTTGGTAAGTTTGCTTGTTTTCTTTGTTTTGTGTGTGTGTGTGTGTGTGTGGACGGGGGTGGGGGGTGGGGGGTGGGGTTGGAATTTGTATTTTTTGTCTGTTTGTTTTGTTTTTGATTGTGTCTTTGTTTACTTCGGATTGTTTTTGGTGTTTTTGTTTTTGTGTATTTTTGGATGTGTTTGAGTGTTTTTAGTAAATTTTTTAAAAATTATTTATTTATTTGGGGATGGGGAAGGGACGTGGTCATTGGGGGTTAGGAAGGGTGGGCTAGGTGGTGGGGAGAGGGGCATGGTCGTTGGGGGTTAGGAAGGGGGGGCGTGGTCGTTGGGGTTAGGAAGGGTGGGCTCGGTGGTGGGGAGGGGGGCTTTAGTGTGTTATTGTGCTTTGATTGTGTGAAGTCATGAAAGTAGATCGGGTTTCCCCTTTAATATCAGTGGGTGGGGGTTGTGACCCCCCTCTCCGCTGGCTACCCTAGGGTTGGGATGTTTGTGGGGAGAAAAGGTGTAATTACCCTCACACTTCTGGAACCAAAAGATCAGGTAGACTGGATCGAATCCCCACCCCCCCTCCTTAAAACAACTCCGTTTTTAAAGAGAAGAAAAGACGGAGTTGTTTTAAGGAGGGTGGGGGGTGGGGGATCGCTCCTCTCTGCCTGATCTTTTGATTTCCATAAGGGTTGGGGCAATATACTCCTTTTCTCCCCACAAACTTCCCAACCTTAGGGTAGCCAGCGGAGAGGGGGATCGCAACCCCCACCCACTGATATTAAAGGGGAAACTCCAGTCGGGACCTACAGGCGCTGTTGGTGAGGGAAAGAAAGCCAGCTGGTGTTTGCTTGGCTGTGAAGCGGTGAGTTGTTTTTCGTTGGGGATTAGGAAGGGTGGGCTAGGTTGTGGGGAGGGGGGGCGTGGTAGTTGGGGTTAGGAAGGGTGGGCTCGGTGGTGGGGAGGGGGGCATGGTCATTGGGGGTTAGGAAGGGTCGGCTAGGTGGTGGGGAGGGGGGCTTTAGTGTGTTACGGTGCTTTGTTTGTGTGGAGTCGTGAAAGTAGATCGGGTTTCCCCTTTAATATCAGTGGGTGGGGGTTGCGATCCCCCTCTCCGCTGGCTACCCTAGGGTTGGGAGGTTTGTGGGGAGAAAAGGGGTATATTACCCCCACACTTCTGGAACCAAAAGATCAGGCAGACTGGATCGAATCCCCACCCCCCCTCCTTAAAACAACTCCGTTTTTAAAGAGAAGAAAAGACGGAGTTGTTTTAAGGAGGGGGGGTGGGGGATCGATCCTCTCTGCCTGATCTTTTGTTTCCAGAAGGGTTGGGGCAATATACTCCTTTTCTCCCCACAAACCTCCCAACCTTAGGGTAGCTAGCGGAGAGGGGGATCGCAACCCCCACCCACTGATATTAAAGGGGAAACTCCAGTCGGGAGCTTCAGGCGCTGTTGGTGAGGCAAAGAAAGCCGGCTGGTGTGTGCTTGGCTGTGAGTTGTTTTTCTTTTTCATTTTTCGGGCGCCGGTTTCCTCAGCGCTCTGCGCGCTTATGGCGCGCAGGACGCTGGGGCTTGTAGTTATGGGTTGCTGCTTTGTGTTTGTGCTGCGTTTTTTAAAAATGCTTTTCTTTCGATTGGCTGCGGCGCGTTTCCGAACGCTGCGCCATGCGAGAGCCTCTCAGCCTGATTGGCTCTGGCGCGGCGCGGCGCAAGGAATGTTGGGAAGTGAAGTTGTTTCCCTTTCTTCGCGTTTGTGGGGCTGTTGCCCCACTGCCGGTTTTTTCAATCCTTCGTTGACCTGCGTACCCAGATCGGCCGTGTGCACGAAGGGTGAGTGCAGGCAAGTAGGGCGAGGCATAGCAACCTATAGCCAGTTCCAACGGTTAACCCTTGGATTTATAGGTTAAGATAACCATCTTCTATGACCACCGCTTCCTCCTATGCGGGTGTTTCCCTCCACCACACATAAACAATAACAACAATAAAGTAAACAATCATACCTACCCTCCCCACTTCTTTCTCCAAAAAGTGGCCCTTGACAATCAAAGAGACGAGGGGGGGAACGTGGAAGATGTGCATACTATCTAACACTAGCGCACAATCTATTTTTTTTAAAAAAACAAGAAACATTTATAAAAATTATTTCTCTCACCTGCATCACTCTATCTTCTTTCCCATCCACTAAAACCCTATTTCACCCATCATCTATCACCATCAGTACTTTAGAATCCACATCAAATCCTCCTTTAGCACCCCTCTCTTCTACATTTCCATAGTCTCTTTTTATTCCTCCCAACTCTATTAAAGCATTTAGTTTAACAAGACATGCAAGGACCTCTTCCCTGGTTATGTCTATCTTGCTTAATTCTTCACTTTCCCTCCCTACAAAGATAGGCTCTGTTTTGGGCAAGTGGTCTCTGTCTTCTTCAGTGAATACTGAAGCAAAGAATTCATTGAGTCTCTCTGCAATCTCTGTTTCCTCTTTAATAACCACTTGCCTTCCATTGTCATCTAATGGTCCAATAGCCTTCCTAGTTGGGTTCTTACTTCTAATGTAGTTTTTGTTGTTTCTCTGAGTGTTTTTAGCTATATGCTCCTCAAAGTCTTGCTTTCCTTTCCTGATTGTTGCCTTGCATTTGTTCTGCCAGAATTTATGTTTCTGTATGCTGTCCTCATTCGGACAACACTTCCATCTCTAAATGAGCTTTTCTTGCTTTTGATCGCTTCCTGAACAGCTCCTGTAAGCCACATTGGAGTCCTCTTGGACCTGGCAGTGCCCTTTTTCCTTTTGGGTATGCATTCCAATTGGGCCTCTGTTATTGTTTTTGTAAACAGCCTCCATGCCTCTTGGAGTGTTTGGAGTCTCTCAATTTTCCCTTTCAGCTTCTTTTTTACTAGTTTCCTCATCTTTGGGAAATTTCCTTTTTGAAAATTTAACGTCTCTGTGTTAGATTTTATCAGTGACTTGCGGTCTATGTATCAAGTTAAACATAATTGAGTTGTGGTCACTGTTCCCTATTGGATCAGTCACATTAACATCTTGCACCAGATCCTGAGTATTACTCAGGATCAAGTCAAGGATTCTTGTACCTCTAGTTGGGTCTTCAACCATCTGTCCCAGGGAACAATCATTTAGTATATCTAGGAACTTTATCTCTTTATCGTGTGCTGAACAACAGTTCACCCAGTCTATGTGAGGGTAATTGAAGTCCCCCATTATAACCAGGCTTCCATTCTTTGATGCCTCCTTTACAACATTCTCCAAATGCCAGTCTCCCTCAGGAGTTTGGGTCAGAGGCCGATAGTATATGCCTCCTTGTGGCCTGGTACAGAGTTTCTAACGGTGACTCCAAAACACCTAGATATTCCAATTCGTACGATTTTATCACTTCTTTGACATACAAGGCTATACCACCTCCCGTTTGCCCCTTCCTATCCTTCCTGTAAAGTTTGTAGCCTGGGATATCTGTATCCCATTGGTTATCATCCGTCCTCCAGGTTTCAATGATGCCAATAATATCAATTTTTTTAATCTATTGCTAAGTATTCCAGCTCCCCTATTTTGTTCCGGAGGCTTCTGGCATTTGCATGCAAGCATTTATATATGCTTTTCTGATACAGTCTTTTGAGTCCAGTTGCATTGTTAGACTGCCTCTTGCATCCTTCTGCTAGAGTGCTGATGACTAGCTCCTTGCTATGCTCAGTAATTTTTGCATCCTTCTCACTACTCAAGTACACATTTTCCCGAACCGGATGCTGCCCAGCTCCTGTCAGGTTTCCCCCAGTTATCAGGTTAAAAGCTGCTCTGCAGCCTTTTTGATGTTGAGCGCCAGCAATCTAGTCCCATTGTGGTTCAAGTGCAACCCATCCCTCCTGAACAGATTTGGCTTGTCCCAAAATGTTCTCCAGTTCCTGACAAATCTGAAACCCTCCTCTCGAAACCACCGCCTCATCCATGCATTGAGGCTTCTGAGCTCTGCCTGCCTGGTAGGTCCTGCGCGAGGAACAGGCAGCACTTTTGAAAATGCTACCTTGGAAGTCTGGGACTTCAATCTTCTTCCTAACAACCTGAATTTGGCTTCCAGGACTGACTGCTTGGCCTTCCAAACATCATTGGTACCAACGTGTACCATGACCACTGGCTCCTTCCCAGTTCTCTCTAACAATCTATCTAGATTTCTTGTGATGTCTGCAACTTTTGCACCAGACAGGCAAGTAGCCATACGGTTATCATGTGCATCACAAATCCATCTCTCTGTATTTCTAATTATTAAATCACCTAGTACAAGGAGCCTCTCTCCTGCAATCTGTTCAGCTACATGCACCCCATCTGTTGTTTATCTTCTTGGATCTCATCAAGTGTGATGAAGGAGAGATCCTCAGGTGGAGCCAGTTGCTCATCTGTGTGTTCCTCATCAGGTGTGATGAGGGAAACAGCCTCAAATTGATTCTGTAATTTCAGACTCTCAGAGTGAACCCTTGCCCTTCTACTTCTTCGAGTCACATTCCTCCATGCGTCTACCTCCTGAGTTAGTGAATTGACTTCTTCCTCAGAACTGTGCCCTGTCTCTTCTTTGCCCAGGATAGTCTGTTCCGCTCTGTCCAAGAATAGCTCAAGCTCCTTAATTTGTTGATGGTTAGATACGCGGGCCTCTAGCTGCTGGACCTTCTCTTCTAGTAGCGCAATCAGCTTGCACATGCTGCAAGTGTAGTTCTCCATGTGCTTTGGCAAGAACACAAACATGGCACAAGTATTGCAGGTAACTACAGCTGCTCCCTCAGAATCCATTTTTAACAAGTGCAGTATTCTGGGTCTCAAAAATTTACACGTTTACTTACTTTCTATCTAGTAAGAATATATTCTTCCTTTGATTTTTGTTTGAAATCTTGCACGCCGATAGGCGCGTAGGCCTCTAAAGCAGCTCTACTCCAACTGCAAACATGCCCAAAAGTTACCAGTGCTCACTTCCTTTGTTTGGCTCTCCTCAGCAGCAGCTCCGCTTAAGAGCACATGCAGAATCAAAAAGGCACAAAAGACTAATTCCTGTATTTAAATGTGAGCTTTCGTGGAACAAAGTTCACTAATGATTTAAATAAATAAATAAATAAATACAGGAATCCTGCCACGTAGGAGGGAAGAAGATACTTCCAGGCAGATCATATTCCACAGGAAAGATCATTGCTTCAAAAGTTAAGCTTTTAACGTTAAATAAAGAGTGCTGGTAGCACAGTGGTTAAACTGCTGCACTGCAGCTAAAGTGTTGTGAGTTCGATCCTAATGGATCGAAGTAGACACAGCTTTCCATCCTCCCGATGTTGGTAAAATGAGTAACCAGCATGTTAGGGGGGAAATGCTAATTAACTTGTGAACTGTTCAGAGAGGGCACTAAGCGGTATGGGACGGTAAAGGTTTCTCTTGCTCGAAAGCCAGTCATATCCGACTCTAGGGGTCAGTACTCATTTCTGTTTCAAAGCCAAAGAGCCAGTGCTGTCTGCTTCTGCAGATTTATTTATTTATTTTTATTTATAGTCGCATTTGTATATGCCGCCCACTCAGGCAGAACCCGACTCAGGGCGGCATTACAACAATTCTAAAAACACATAAAACACTATAAAAACCCACATCCCACCCACTTTAAAAACAAACCCATATCCCGCTCACCCATCCCACCTACTATACAAAAAAAAGAAGAAGAGAGAGTTCCCAGTCCTTACAAAAGCCAGCAGGCGGGAACCGTAGTCCCATTTGGGCCCCACACCTGCCCTGCCAGCCAGGTCTTCACTCCTTTCCTGAAGGGCAGCAGTTCACTTTGAAGTCTTAGATCTATTGGCAGGAGGTTCCAGAGAGTTGGTGCGGACACGGAGAAGGCCCTCCTTCGGGTGCTAGACAGATGTGCACCCCTGGTTGATGGCACTATTAGAGAGCCCCTCCGGTCCGCTCTGGTTGGACGGGCAGACACTCTTGGGACGATGCGGTCTCTAAGGTATCCTGGCCCATTGCCATATAGGGCTTTAAAGGTCAGATGTTTCCGTGGTCATGTGGCAGGCATGACTAGACACCGGAGCGCACGGAACGCTGTTTACCTTCCCACCAAAGTGGTCCCTATTGATCTCCTTGCAATTTCTTGCTTTCAAACTGCTAGGTTGGCAGGACGGTACAGAAGTGTTATTGCTATTGCTACATGTTAATCACACCTAATAAATCATCATGTGCCATTGTTTTATTAATACCAAGAAATGTGTAAATTTCTCTTCATTTTGCTTCACAAATGTTAGGCTGCTTTCTGCAGGCTTTTCCATCGCCCTTCCCCACATTTCTCCGTTTTCATAATAATAATTACGTACAAGCAATTATTATGGGTTGAAATGAATTTTTGCTAGAGAAGATCCGCTCAGGGGATGCCCAAATGGGGGCTCCTTTCATGTCCCCAAGATCTTTTCCCCACCAAAGTGGTCCCTATTTATCTCCTTGTAATTTCTTGCTTTTGAACTGCTAGGTTGGCAGGAGCTGGGACAGAGACTGGCGCTCAAGCTGTCATGCAGTACTCGGGTTTCAAAGCATCATTAGCCAATGTTTTGGGCCAACTAACACAGTGGACTTTCACGTTCGTCGGCTTCAAGTTTGTGACGTCATGACAACTCCCCTTATTCTACCTCCATGGTTCATATGATTTCTCCCTTGTGTTAGTTCTTTAATCACTACTTAGGCCACTGCTGTACCTGAATCTCTTTCCACACTCCATGTATTCATAAAGCTTTTCACCGGTGAGAGTTCTTTGAAGCCTACTTAGGCCACTGCTAAGACTGAATCTCTTTCAACAATCCATGCATTCATATGGTTTCTCACCAGTGTGAGTTCTTTGATGGAAACTTAGGCTTTCCCTCTGACTGAATCTCTTTCAACATTCTAGGCATTTGTACGGTTTCTCACCTGTGTGAACTTTTTGATGCCTAATTAGGTGACCCCTCTGACTGAATCTCTTTCCACATTCCAGGCATCCGTACGGTTTCTCACCCATGTGTGTTTTATGATGGGTACTTAGCTTACTGCTGCAACTGAATCTCTTTCCACATTCCAGGCATTCATACGGTTTCTCACCTGTGTGAATTCTTTGATGGTACCTTAGGGAACCGCTCTGACTGAATCTCTTTCCACATTCCAGGCATTCATACGGTTTCTCACCTGTGTGAATTCTTTGATGGGAACTTAGCAATCCCCTCTGACTGAATCTCTTTCCACATTCCAGGCATTCGTACGGTTTCTCACCTGTGTGAATTCTTTGATGGGAACTTAGGGCAATGCTCTGACTGAATCTCTTGCCACATTCCAGACATTTGTACGGTTTCTCACCAGTGTGAGTGTTATGATGGGAACTTAGGCCACTGCCTTGACTGAATCTCTTTCCACATTCCAGGCATTCGTACGGTTTCTCACCTGTGTGAGTTCTTTGATGGTACCTTAGGGAACTGCTCTGACTGAATCTCTTTCCACATTCCAGGCATTCGTATGGTTTCTCACCTGTGTGAGTTCTTTGATGGTACATTAGGGAACTGCTCAGACTGAATCTCTTTCCACATTCCAGGCATTCATGCAGTTTCTCACCTGTGTGAGTTTTATGATGTCTACTTAGATGATTCCTCCGACTGAATCTTTTTCCACATTCCAGGCATTCATACGGTTTCTCACCTGTGTGAGTTCTTTGATGTTTACTTAGGTCACTGCTGTAACTGAATCTCTTTCCACATTCTTGGCATTCATATGGTTTCTCAGCTGTGTGAGTTTTATGATGAACATTTAGAGAACTGCTGTGACTGAATCTCTTTCCACATTCCAGGCATTCATACGGTTTCTCACCTGTGTGAGTTTTATGATGGGAACTTAGGCCACTGCTGTGACTGAATCTCTTTCCACATTCCATGCATTCGTACGGTTTTTCACCTGTGTGAATTCTTTGATGGGAACTTAGGGAACTGCTCAGACTGAATCTCTTTCCGCATTCCAAGCATTCGTACGGTTTCTCACCTGTGTTAGTGTTATGATGGAAACTTAAGTTTTCCCTCTGACTTAATCTCTTATCACACTCCATGCATTTATATTGTTTCTTACCTGGATGAGTTCTTTGATGAACATTTAGAGAACTGCTGTGACTGATTCTCTTTCAACAATCCAGGCATTCATACGGTTTCTCCCCTGTGTGAGGTTTAGGATGGGTACTTATGTAGCTGCTGTCACTGCATCTCTTTCTGCATTGCAGCAATTTATATTGTTTCTCTCTTTAAAAGGTTTTCAATTTTAATCTGATTTTTTTCTTTTTCCCCGTAAAGAAATGTGCTACTTTTGTTAAAAAATGTTTTGGTGAGTGGACTAGTTCATGAAATCTGAGCCATCTTTAAATTTATGTCTGACAATGAGACACTTTTCCCCTCCTTCTTAGTTGTGGCTTTCACCCCTCAAAGGAACTATCGGTTCACAAACGTTAGAAATCTGAACGAGCTGCGTATTTTCCCATATCCTTGTTGGTTTCCCACCTTCTTTTCTCCTCCATCAGGGTGTCTACGTTTCCTCTTTCACAATGTCTTTCGACTCACACACGATGTGGCTATATTTTGCTCTGGTTCTCCTGGTTTTGTCTCTGATGGAGAAAGGAGAGGATGTTGTTTAGTTTACATTAGTTTCATACCAAAAGTTATATTATCAAGAAATAGGATCAGTAACTGTTCATGGTACTGAGTGTCTGCAGTTATTGTGGAAACTCGTACCATTGTGGCCATAATTTTTGAAGAATATTTGTTACAGGATAAGTTTTTTATTACGATACGTATTTTTCAATCTGTATAGGCTCTTTATAGACCAACATCATTACAAATGGAAGCTACTCCCAACCACTAGGTCTTGTTCAAAAATTAACTTTCTTTGGCCTATAATTGGACCACCTAGTCAGTAAAGTACACTTTATCCCTCTGTGCTATATTTTTTCTCCAGCTAAACGGAATCTTAACATATCAAAAGCTGCCTATCTGCAGGTGTTGGACACATACACGATTCCTTCTTTTACCAGGAGAATGTTATATTAGTCTTTGCAATCAGGTTTTATAACTCACTTTGAAGAAATAAAGCCTGGCATGTCGTGACTTAAAAATTTGGGACTCTTGGTAATTTTACTGCTCTAAACACAAGATAGTATTGTGTGCTTGAAGAAGGAATCTTGAAAGACAAAAAGACAGGTTCAATTCAATTCAATTCAATTTTTAATTTGTACCCCGCCCTTCTCAGCGCAGGCCGACTTTGGGCAGCTTCACAACATATTATAAAGTTACAAATTAACAGTTTACAGAATGCCACATAACAATATGACAGAAATACAATTTTTGCAATGACATATCATACAGCATAATGAATACAGCATAAAAAGTACAAATACATAGCATAAAAAACACAGCATAAAAAGTACAAATACATAGCAATACATAACAGGTTGCTCTTCCCCAAATCAAATCCAAGTCTGGGCGATGGCAATGAAAAGTCCTCCTCTCGTGGCCTACCTGGCTGAGAGGAGGGTCTGACCTCCAGCAATGAGGCGGTGGCGGCAGTTCTTGAAGGCGCCTGGGCCCCCACACCACTATTACCCCTCTCCTCTCGAGGCTGGCCTGGCCA
Source organism: Bradypodion ventrale (assembly GCA_035047345.1). Classification (NCBI taxonomy): domain Eukaryota; kingdom Metazoa; phylum Chordata; class Lepidosauria; order Squamata; family Chamaeleonidae; genus Bradypodion; species Bradypodion ventrale. The sequence continues at coordinate 271,961 of JAWDJE010000003.1, forward strand.
GTCTCACCTCCGCCCTCCCCCTCAGCTGAGGCGATGGCAGTTTCCGGCCTGGCCCGGTTGGCCTGGGCATCCCTTTAACCTCTCCTGGCAAGGGGAGGAAGGGCGGGGCTCCCCCTTAGCTGGTCGGCAGCGGCGGCGGACTTCTGCCAGCCCCGGCGTCCTTTTAACCCCTCCCGACAAGGGGAGGAAGGGTTGTACTTACCGGTTACTTTAGTGCTCTGAGTATATTGTCTGTGAATTCACACTTATGGGTTATCCGCCAGTGCGGGAGCAGTTATCAGAGAATTCAAACTAATTGGAAAAAAGTTTCATCATTAAGGTTAGGGTTGGGGCTAGTGAGAGGACCTAGCCATCATAAGGAGTTATCACCGCTGGTTTGGGATGGGGCATCGTTGCCCCAATCCAACCCGGTGCACAACCTGGGGGTCCTCCTGGATTCGTGGATTCTGTTCCAGGAGCAGGTTACGGCCTTGACCAGGAGGGCCTTTGGGCAAGTATGTGTTATTAATCACTGGACTGGGAGGCTCTGCTCACGGTCACCCATGCCCTAGTCACCTCCTGTTTGGACTATTGTAACATGTGTACATGGGGCTGCCCTTGATGACCATCTGGAGACTGTGGTTGGTTCAGAATGTAGCGGCCTGTGTGGTGGTGGGGTGCACCTTGCTGCTGCCGCTGGAGCTGCACTGGCTGCCAATATGTCTCTGGGTGCAATTCAAGGTGGTGGTCATCACCTTTAAAGCCCTTCATGGTAGCGGACCAGGATACCTCATAAGAATATAAGAACAGCCTTGCTGGAACAGGCCACAGCCCATCCAGTCCAGCATTCTGTCTCACACAGTGGCTCAACATTTCCTTCAGGGTATTCCCAAGGAGATGCCTTCACCTGCTTAGGATTCCCTGGAAATAGCATTGAGAGATATCCTGCCTATCTCTCCAACCCGGAGGTTGTCCTTAGGTAGCCATAATTATAGCCATTGATACACTTGTCCTCCATGAACTTGTCTAATCCTTTCTTAAAGCTGTCAAGTCTGACAGCTGTCACCACTTCTTCTGGCAGGGAGTTCCATAGACCAGTAATCCTCTGGGTGAAAAAGTACTTTCTCTTATTTGTTTGAGAACTAGTACCCAAAAGTTTCATGGAGTGTCCCCTAGTTCTAGTGTTGTGCGATAGGGAAAACAGTTTTTCCTTATCTACTTTGTCCACACCGTGCATGATTTTATAAACTTCAATCAGGTCACCTCTTAGACACCGTCGTTCAAGAGTGAAAAGGCCCAACCGTTGCAGCCTCAGATGGTAAGGAAGGTGTTCCAGTCCCCTAATCATTCTGGTTGCCCTCCTCTGTACTTTCTCCAACTCCATAATATCCTTCTGGCAGTATGGCGACCAGAACTGTACACAATATTCCAGATGGGGCCTCACCATAGATTTATAAAGAGGCAAAATGACACTTGCTGACTTATTTTCTATACCCTTCCTAATGATCCCTAACATTGAGTTTGCTTTTTTCACTGCTGAGGCACACTGGGTTGACATCTTCATTGAGCTGTCCACCAGGACACCAAGGTCCCTTTCCTGGTTTGTCGCAGAGAGTTCAGACCCCATCAGTTTATAAATGTAATTGGGGTTTTTTGCCCCAACATGCATCACTCTGCACTTACTGATGTTGAAGCTCATTTGCCACTGTTTTGCCCACTCCCCCAGTGTCAAGAGATCCCTTTGGAGCTCTTCACAATCTCTCACAGTTTTCACTACCCTGTATAATTTAGTGTCATCAGCAAATTTGGCTACCTTGCTTTTTACTCCTACCTCTAGATCATTTATGAAGAGGTTGAAAAGCAGGGGTCCCAGTACTGAACCTTGGGGGACCCCACTCTTTACTTCCCTCCACTTGGAGAAGTGTCCATTTAGTGCTACCCTCTGTTTCCTGTCCTTTAGCCAGTTGCTGATCCAGGACAAGACCTGTCCCTTTATTCCATGACTGGTAAGTTTATTCAAGAGCCTTTGGTGTGGGACCTTGTCAAAAGCCTTCTGAAAGTCCAGATAAACAATGTCAACTGGATCCCCCTTATCCACATGCTTGTTGACACTCTCAAAAAATTCCAACAGATTAGTGAGGCATGATTTGCCCTTGTAAAAGCCATGTTGGCTCTCCTTTAGCAGCGCCTTCTCTTCTATGTACCTATTAATTCTATCTTTTAGGATGGTTTCCATCACTTTACCTGGGACACATGTCAAACTGACAGGTCGGTAATTTCCTGGATCACCCCTGGATCCTTTTTTGAAAATTGGTGTTACATTCGCTACCTTCCAGTCATCAGGCACAAAGCCTGATTTGAGGGAAATATTATATATTTTGGCTAGGAGATCAGCAATTTCGTCTTTAAGTTCCCTGAGAACTCGTGGATGGATGCCATCTGGTCCTGGTGATCTGTTAGTGTTTAGCTTAACAAGACATGCAAGGACCTCCTCCCTGGTTATTTCTATCTTGCTTAATTCTTCGGTTTCCCTCCCTACGAAGATAGGCTCTGTTTTGAGCATGTGGTCTCTGTCTTCTTCAGTGAATACTGAAGCAAAGAATTCATTGAGTCTCTCTGTAATCTCTTTTTCCTCTTTAATAACCCCTTGCCTTCCATTGTCATCTAATGGTCCAATGGCCTTCCTAGTTGGGTTCTTACTTCTAATGTACTTAAAGAAGTCTTTGTTATTTCTCTGAGTATTTTTAGCTATACGCTCCTCAAAGTCTTGCTTTGCTTTCCTGATTGTTGCTTTGCATTTGTTCTGCCAGAATTTATGTTTCTGCCTGCTGTCCTCATTTGGACAAGCCTTCCATCTTCTAAATGAGCTTTTCTTGCTCTTGATCGCTTCCCGAACAGCTCCTGTAAGCCACATCGGAGTCCTCTTGGACCTGGCAGTGCCCTTTTTCCTTTTGGGTATGCATTCCAATTGGGCCTCTGTTATTGTTTTTGTAAATAGCCTCCATGCCTCTTGGAGTGTTTGGACTCTCTCAATTTTCCCTTTCAGCTTCTTTTTTACTAGTTTCCTCATCTTTGGGAAATTTCCTTTTTGAAAATTTAAGGTCTCTGTGTTAGATTTTATCAATGACTTGCGGTCTATGATCAAGTTAAACATAATTGAGATGTGGTCACAGTTCCCTATTGGATCAGTCACATTAACATCTTGCACCAGATCCTGAGTATTACTCAGGATCAAGTCAAGGATTCTTGTACCTCTAGTTGGGTCTTCAACCATCTGTCCCAGGGAACAATCATTTAGCATATCTAGGAACTTTATCTCTTTATCATGTGCTGAACAACAGTTTACCCAGTCTATGTGAGGGTAATTGAAGTCCCCCATTATAACCAGGCTTCCCTTCCTGGATGCCTCCTTTACAACATTCTCCAACTGCCAGTCTCCCTCAAGAGTTTGGGTCGGAGGCCGATAGTATATGCCTACTGTTAGACCATCCTTGTGGCCTGGTACTCTTACCCACAGAGCTTCTAATGGTGACTCTAAATCACCTAGATATTCCAATTCATACGATTTTATCACTTCTTTGACATACAAGGCTACACCACCTCCTGTTTGCCCCTTCCTATCCTTCCTGTACAGTTTGTAGCCTGGGATAACTGTATCCCATTGGTTATCATCCGTCCACCAGGTTTCAGTGATACCAATAATATCAATATTCTTATCTATTGCTAAGTATTCCAGCTCCCCTATTTTGTTCCGGAGTCTTCTGGCATTTGTATACAAGCATTTATATATGCTTTCCTGATACAGTCTTTTGAATCCAGTTGCATTGTTAGACTGCCTCTTGCATCCTTCTGCTAGAGTGCTGGTGACTAGCTCCTTGCTCTGCTCAGTAATTTTTGCATCCTCCTCACTACTCAAGTACACACTTTCCCGAACCGGATGCTGCCCAGCTCCTGTTCAACCTCAGGGACCGCATCATCCCTAGGTCATTGACCCGTCCCATGAGAGCAAACCGAGAGGGCACCCTTCAGATACCATCTGTTGGGGAGGCCTGCCTCTCCAGTATGAGGAAAAGGGCCTTCTCGGTCAGAGCCCCTACAATATGGAACCTCTTCCCGGTAGAATTACACCTCCAGTACCAGTTGCTACCATTTAGGAAAGAATTGAAGACGTGGTTGGCAAAATGGGTCTGGGGGCCGGGATTATCAACAAGCTCCCCTTTCTGGCTCGTCTGAGGCTCCCCCTTCTATTAATTTTTAATGTTAAAGTCATGCAGATTTTATATTTGTTTTTAAATAGTAAATGGCACAGCATTGGGTAATATTGCTATGTTTTAATGTTTTTATAGTTGTTTTATATTGGTTTTAACTTGTGTACACTGCCCAGAGTCCACTGGATAGGGAGGTATATAAATCTATTAAATTAAATTAGGACTGCCAACCATCTACACCTGCAACTGACAGCATTTGCCCCCTCTTTCCCTCAGTTAATACTTAAGCTGTACACTCAACAAGAGATAGATGTATCTTGTCCGTGGAGCCATAAAAGGGGAGGACAGGTGAATTCACAGACAACATACTCGAAGAATGACAGTTACTGGGAAATATAACCTGCCTTTCTCCTTCATGTTGTCTGTTTGAGAAGCTCAATTACTTGGATGGTAGCCAGGCAAGGATGAGATGTGAAGCAGAGAGAGATAGTCTAAAGATGAACGGTCATAGACAAAGAAGCTCATAGAACTGTTGTTAGAAGGACTCGACCTAGCCTGGTGTTGGACGTGGCTCTGGTGTCCATCCTGTCGTGTCTAATAAATGCACCAAGTGGCAGCCCTGTAAATGTCCTCCATTGGGATGACCACATGGAAGGCAGTAGAAGTCACCAGAGATCTAGTTGAATGTGCACTGACATGTGGAGGAGGGGGGAGAGATGCCAGATCATAGGCCAAGTATATTGTCCATGAAATCCATTTGGAGAGTGTCTGTGCAGAAAGGGGTTCTCCCTTGGACTTTGATCCATAGGCGACAAACACACGGTGAAGGTGTACCGGGGTGTCGGCCATAAACTGTTCCCGTAAGTACAGCTGTTGCAGTTGCTGGAAAATCCCCACATTCACTGCTTCCAGCCACAAGTCAAGCTTCTGAGTCCAAGTCAGAAGAGTCCAAGTCAGAAGAGTATTGCCTAGCTGCCCTTGGATCATCCCCTGGTTCTGGCAATGGAGGCAGAAGAGGAAGACTGGTCTCTCTCTGTCCTGAATCCCTTCGCCGCCATTTGCTGGTCAACGGCTCCTCATCCTGCCTCGGTCGCTTTAGATACAATCGCCTAGGTTCCAAGGAAGCAGGGAAAATTGCTCTGACTTGTTCTCCGATTTGTTGGCCATGGCCTAGAAAAGATGAGCCAACATGCTGGCCTGTATAGTTGGTTGAACAGGCTGGATGGAAGGCTCAACTAGAGCCATCCTGGGGCCTTGGACAGCACTCTGGAAGCACCATGAGGAGGAGGTGTTGGTGGAGTCTCTTGGTGAAGCAGGATGCTCGTGCTCTTTACTGGTGAAGTCGTAACCAGAATCGGTGGGGACAGAGATGGCTCCTACGATGAAACTGCTGTTAAGAAAATGGCAGATGCTGGAGATGGCAGTGGCAAAAGTCTATCCACAAGTGGTGTCTGAGGCAAAGACGAGTGATGGTGGCCCCATTTCTGCTTCTTTTCCTCCTCCTTCTGGAAGAACTCTGCAATAGTGAGCTTTTTAGGACAGGACAAAGAAGCAGACACATCTACCTCTGGAGCTGGATGGGTTTGATCAACAGGTTGCAGGGTTAGGGCGGTCACCATGAGGTGCACTGTGAGGCAGTTCTAGCGATTTTTCATTGCGAGTCTACTGATTTTTTAAAAGTCTATGCACACATGCACAGAATGGTCTTCACCTAGGCAGAAGAGGTAATGTTCTTGTATGTCAGTGCTAGGGATCTTCAAGTTGCATGATGGCCACCTTTTGAACACCGCCGCAGAGGCCATCAACCAATGAGAAACACTGAATAGTTTTGTCTGGGAGGGCAAACCACCCAGATGGAGAAAACAAAATTTTTATGAGGAAAAATTGTTGTTGTGCATGAGAGGATTGACCCCCTCAGGTGATGAAATAATTGGAGATGATGTCTGAGAGGGTAAACCGAGCCTCAGACAGGGAAAAATTGTACGATTTGTCCAGGAATACAAGCCTTTCTCCCCGGATGAAAACATTTACTAAATGGCTTTCAACCTGGTTGAACTCTACAAAAAATTGATCAGCTCTCATGTAACTGGCTAGGCCCAAGTTATTTAACATGGATTCTCTTTGGTTTAAAACTGTCTTAGAATTGTAGCTTTGCATCTATGCAAAAGCCTCTGGACTTTTCCAGCAGCTCTTATCTTTGCAGGTGGCTCAGAGAAGCCATGTTAGCCGCTCTGAGGCGCATTGTCGAGTAAAGAAATGAATGAAATGAATAAGTGTACATTCACAGACAACACGAAGGAGAACCTTGCATTATTTTGTTGTGATCTAATAACTTCATTGAGTTTCTACTGCATTTCTGTTCTGTAAGGGTAACAATTTAAGCTTTACTCAACTCTGATTAGGAAGGTTAATTCCTATTTTTCCTCTAACATGCCACATCTTTCTAACTGTTTAACCACCAGCAGCCTATACCCACACTGTGGGACCACGTCCCATGCATGCTCCTGGTACTCTGCTTGGCTAATGGGTTAGCATACATGTGCTGGTGTATTGTCTGTCAACCAGACTAAATTTAGAAAATACTTCAGTGGTAGTGGATAGGCAAAGGCACTAGATCCCAACTTAGCTCTCCTCTCTAACAAACAGACACAAAGGTTCTGTATTCCAAAACATACTTTATTGATAGGTTTCAAAGCTTATAGTAAAATAATAAGACTTACAATCTAGCCATTTCAAATAGGAAAATAACAATCATACCTATCTTCAGGCCATTACCATATTAAATCTATTAGTGTGCTATACCTGTATGTTTACTAAGTTCTACTCATATTTCCCTCTGATGTGAAGCACTCAAAAACATGGTGAAAAGAAACTGGACTTTCTCCTCTTCCTTCCTTTTATCTCTCTCCAAAAGTTCCACCTTTGACTATTCCTGTCAAGGATTCCAGCTGATCACTACACCTTACCCAATGTCCATCCAAACTTAGATTTTGTTTCCTCAGAACGAAAAAATTGTTATGTCTACTACTCAATCCTTTCCCAGCAACAATCCTTCCCCAGCCACAATGCCTCTGTCACTGTTTTTAAAATACAAGCCTGCTTTCTATTTCCTTACAGTAAGGAGCACAAACCTGTGACTGGAAACAGAAAGGGAAGGATGGACTGAAGCGCAACTATCCTGAACTTTTTGAATGCCTCATAAAAGTTCAAGTCCCATAGGTCCATAATAGGATGGAGGCCTCTGTCTTTTTTGGGAACAGCAAAATAATGGGAATAGAAACCCTGTCAGCAAAACGGAGGTGATACTACTCTGATAGCCTCTTTTGCGAGGAGGTTGTTGAACTCCTGAGCCAAGATGGGAGTTTGTAAGGTGAATTGCACTTCTCCAAAGGGAGGCAGTTGTATGAACTCTATGGCATAATCTAGTAGAACGGTGGTTAGGACCCAGGAGTCAGTGGTTATTCCCTGACACTTGTGGAACTATGGCGCCAGAGGAGTGGTGTGATGGAGCCAAAAGTGGCTAACTCCTGGGATATAAAGTTCAGAAATGGTGTGTGGATGAATTCTCCTGCCAAAAGGATGACTGCTGTGCTCTGGGTCTCTGAGAAGAGCGCTGAGTGCATTTGACTGTCATGGTGGATTTTAGAAAGTATCTTGGGGCTGGTATTGTTGGAAGTAACTGTTGGCAATACTGGTATGGACATCTCAATTGCTGTGGCCTGTAAGTTTGCTGAGGCTGAGAGGACTGAGCAGTTTTGGGCCCATAATGCACTCTCTTAGCAGTAAGACGCTTCTTTGTTAAGTCATCAATGGAATAATCAGCCGAATTATAGAAAAAGCCTGACCCATCAAAGGGCATTTGTTCCAGTCAGTTTTTAGTATCATCTCCGAGATTTGTTGCTTGTAACCATACTTGTCTATGGAAGATAACCGCAGCCACCATTGTGCGAGAAAATGCCTCGGCTGCACGATGAGCGGAAAGCATAATATGGTCTGCCACTAACAAGGCTTCCTGGTGAATCTTTAAAGCCTTTCTATCCATGTCTACTCAACAGGGTCGGGAGGCAGGGAGACCAGGCGGTTCCATAGGTACTGCTGGTACTTACTCAGTGTGCCTTGGTAATTCGATATGCTAATACCTAAGGACATGCCAGCATATAGTTTGTGAACCAGATTGTCTGCCTTTTTCTGTTCCTTGCCTAGTGGGGTAGTCAAGGCAGAAAACTTAAACTTTGGTTGATTCGTCTCTACCACCACAGAATTAAGCTGAGGTTGGGTAGAGAGAAAGGGCATAGAAGATTCTTGTACCTTGTACATATTATTCACCTTTCTTGGGGCAGTCTGGTTGGCAATTGGATTCTCCCAAACAGTCTGCACTTTATCAAGCATTGTAGGGATCATGGGGACTTGGAGGTAATCGGCAACCCCATCACCAGTGAACTTGTCCCATTTACTGTACTTTTGGGTTGCTGGATTGGGAACTTCCAAGTCGACGGTGGTTGCCATACGTTGGACCATTTCAAAGTATTTAGCATGCTCCGCAGCCATGGTGTGAGACAGCGGAGCTTGTAAAGGCTCAACGCCCGACACGTGAGCAGAAGATGCATCATCAGGAGGGGGTTGCCATTGCTGGTCCACTTAAGAACATAAGAACAGCCTTGCTGGAACAGGCCACAGCCCATCCAGTCCAGCATTCTGTCTCACACAGTGGCTCACCATTTCCTTTAGGGTATTATTCCCAAGCAGATGCCTTCACCTGCTTAGGATTCCCTGGAAATGGCATTGAGAGATATCCTGCCTATCTCTCCAACCCGGAGGTTCTCCTTAGGTATCCGTAATTATAGCCATTGATACCCTTGTCCTCCATGAACTTGTCTAATCTTTTCTTGAAGCTGTCAAGACTGACAGCTGTCACCACTTCTTCTGGCAGGGAGTTCCATAGACTAGTGATCCTCTGGGTGAAAAAGTACCTACTTTCTCTTATTTGTTTGAGAACTAGTACCCAAAAGTTTCATGGAGTGCCCCCTAGTTCTAGTGTTATGAGATAGGGAAAACAGTTTTTCCTTATCTAATTTGTCCACACCGTGCATGGTTTTATAAACTTCAATCAGGTCACCTCTTAGATGCTGTCGTTCAAGAGTGAAGAGGCCCAACCGTTGCAGCCTCAGATGGTAAGGAAGGTGTTCCAGTCCCCTAATCCTTCTTGTTGCCCTCCTCTGCACTTTTTCCAGCTCCATAACATCCTTCTGGAGGTATGGCGACCAGAACTGTACACAGTATTCCAGATGGGGCCTCACCATAGATTTATAAAGAGGCAAAATGACACTTGCTGACTTATTTTCTATACCCTTCCTAATGATCCCTAGCATTGAGTTTGCTTTTTTCACTGCTGAGGCACACTGGGTTGACACCTTCATTGAACTGTCCACCAGGACACCAAGGTCCCTTTCCTGGTTTGTCGCAAAGAGTTCAGACCCCATCAGTTTATAAATGTAATTGGGGTTTTTTGCCCCAATGTGCATCACTCTGCACTTACTAGTGTTGAAGCTCATTTGCCACTGGTTAGCCCACTCCCCCAGTGTCAAGAGATCCCTCTGGAGCTCCTCACAATCTCTCACAGCTTTCACTGTCGTCAGCAAATTTGGCTATCTTGCTATTTACTCTTACTTTTAGATCATTTATGAAGAGGTTGAAAAGCAAGGGTCCCAGTAATGAACCTTGGGGGACCCCACTCTTTACTTCGTTCCACTTGGGAGACGTGTCCAGGCACCCCGTCCTCCACCATCCTCCTCAGCCCACTCAGCTCGGTGCCTGCTGCGTCCACAATGCCATCCAGCCATCTCATCCTTGGCCGTCCCCTTTTTCTTTTGGCCTCCACCTTTCCCAGCATCAAGGCATCCTGTCCCTTAGCCAGTTGCTGATCCAGGACAAGACCTGTCCCTTTATTCCATGACTGGCAAGTGTATTCAAAAGCCTTTGGTGTGGGACCTTGTCAAAAGCCTTCTGAAAGTCCAGATAAACAATGTCAACTGGATCCACCTTATCCACATGCTTGTTGACACTCTCAAAAAAATCTAACAGATTAGTGAGGCATGATTTGCCCTTGTAAAAGCCATGTTGGCTCTCCTTTAGCAGCACCTTCTCTTCTATGTGCCTATTAATTCTATCTTTTAGGATGGTTTCCATCACTTTACCTGGGACACATGTCAAACTGACTGGTCGGTAATTTCCTGGATCACCCCTGGACCCTTTTTTGAAAATTGGTGTTACATTCACTACCTTCCAGTCATCGGGCACAAACCCTGATTTGAGGGAAAGATGATATATTTTGGCTAGGAGATCAGCAATTTCATCTTTAAGTTCCCTGAGAACTCGTGGATGGATGCCATCTGGTCCTGGTGATTTGTTAGCATTTAGTTTAACTAGACATGCAAGGACCTCCTCCCTCGTTATGTCTATTTGGCTTAATTCTTCGGTTTCCCTCCCTATGAACATAAGCTCTGTTTTGGGCATGTGGTCTCTGACTTCTTCAGTGAATACTGAAGCAAAGAATTCATTGAGTCTGGGCTTCAACGCATCTATCTTTGGCAGGCAGAGGCAGAAGAGGCAAAGCATTAGTCTCATTCCCAAAGGTCAATGCGTTACTCGAATCTGATTGAGGGGAGTAAGAATGGGGTCTACTCAAAACGGCAGGTGCATGTTTGGCAGCAGGATGTGGCTGTACAGAACAGCAGGGAGCCTGGCATGTAGGGGCCGGCAAGGTAGGATAGAACAAAGGGAAGTGATAAGTCGTTGGCTAGTCTGATAGTGACTTGGCGCCGAGAAATGCCTGTAATTTTCAGAGGCATAGCCGTAGGCTGGGTGAGGGCAGCCTGTGGAGCAGAAAGGTGTACGGAGTCGGGACAACTCCGAAGCAATGCCGAAGTAATGGCGGGCAGTGACACATGCCTGTGATCAACAGTGCTGACACACTGGTCGACCTGGGTATGTTGCTCATGGCGGTGAGTCGGCAACAAATCTGTCTCCATCTCATGGTCTTGAGCACCGTGACGAGGGATGGGCTGCACCAGAGAATCTGCCTCTGTCTCATGGCGTCAAGCACTGTGGCAAGGGACGGGCTGACCCTGAGAATTAATTTCCATGTCATGGCGTCGAGCACCGTGGTGAGGGAAGGGTTGAACCAGACTATCTGCTGTAGCACGTTAATTGTAGAAGCACTCAGAGACTGGCTCATATCCACTATGTTCCGACTGTCCTGAAGTGGCAGAGGCATTGCCATACGTTGGAGCCAATGGTCTAGTTGAATGGGGGACCTGTCCCAGCCATGCGGTGGTGGGAGTGGTTCCCTTAAGGGTGGAGAAGTAGCATGCGCAACATGTCCCAAATCCGTTTGGTAGTCGAAATATTGCACTGTTGCCTCCGAGGAGGGCTTAGAGTACAGACGATGGGACTTTGGCTTGGCTATGGCTTGATAAGTGTCTGCAACTTGGGGGGAGAAGCTGAGGAAGAGAGCAACCCCTTATCCCTATGCAAAGGCATATCGCTAGATTCTTGTGCTGACATGGCTGAGTGCACGGAAGTGGTGCATCAGAGTCTAGGTCAGCAGTTAAAGGTTGCAGCAAAGCCAAAGGACTTGAGGGTGTTGAATTTCCACCCGCAGTACAATAAAAAAGGAAGATGCCCGGCTGGGTTCCTCTTCCATGAAAAGACAAACAGGACTATTGTTTGTGAACCTGCTTCATTGATTCAGTGTCTTTGGAGATCACCCAGGAGGAGGGGAGATAAAAGGACAACTCAGACTGGAGATATTATTTCTCCTCCTTAGACAATTCGTGAGAGTTAATTTGTTGCCTTGGAGTCTGAAGGAGGACTTGGATGCGAGGCCAGGATGCACCTGGTTTCTCACCCCCTCTGCCTGTCGCATTCCGTTTTGGGACCCGATTCAGTGTGGCAAGGTGGCGACATGAATTACTAGTGTTCACATTTTGGTGGAGTTCTTAAAAACCAGATTGGGGGTTGCAGGACATGTGTTTCTAAAACAGAGGCCAGAGTGGCAGGGGAAGGGGCAGTTGGGAAATCACTTGGGAGGTAAAAACATTATGTATGTCACTGTGGTAACTAGTCATTATTGCACTGGCAACAACACAAATTAGTAAAAAAATGGCCTTACCGAGAGAAAATGCCATTTACTAGTCCTCTTCCATGACTTCCATGTACAAGATTTTCTGGTTAGGATCCAGCAGTGCCTCCTCCTCCTGAGTAAAGTACACGGCCACTTCCTCATAGGACAAGGGAATCTAAATGGAAAGAGGTAGAGAAAGGAGGTCATACTTTCCATAATAATAACTTTCTACATACAAAACAATTGGAAGATAAGTGGTTGGACCTCATCTTCTAGGTTTGAACCTTCATGGATGATCGTCAATGCCTTTCTGATGGAGATCAACATTACCAAGGGCTACTGGTCCCCCTTGGCTCCCTACAGGAAGAGAGGACTCCCAATCCCAGTTCCTGGAGAATAAGAGTGGGAGGGCGATGACACTACTGGTGGTTTTCCTGCCTTGGGAGCGTTCTAGAGGCATCTCAGGAGCCTCTGGAAGAAACCAGATGTCTAGTCTTAGCCAGCCATTGTTCTAATCCAGCATAGCACTTCCTACACCTTTTAGCTCTTCTACTAGAAAACAGAAGCAGAGAGAGAGAGAAAGCCAAAATCTGGTCCTGATGGGAGACACTCAACATTCATCCCTTTTGCTGTCCATAGGTTTTGCCTAATGTCTTCTGGCTACATGTTTATAACTTGAGAGGTGAGCAAAAATCCTTTTCCTCCCCCTTGTAAGCCCATGTTTAAGCACTAAAAACAGGGAGCATTTCATTCGAAAGGAATAAAATGGTTAAACACATAAGGATTCAACTACAGAAGGCATCTTTTATTAGCTGCCTTCTCCGTACCTGATCTCATTCTGCTCCAACACAGGGAAGAGATTACAGAGTACTTGTTGACATCCTTCTGGCCCCTGTAGGGAAGATGAAGGAGGGTTTGGTTAGAATCAAAGACTTTGAACACAAAAGAAATATACATCCCGGTATTTAAAAAAGAGGACTGTTTATCACCCACCACATTTCCAACTTATTCATTCATTCATTCATTCATTTGACTTATACCCTACCCATCTGGGATGGACTCCCAGTCTAGATGGCTTACACTTTTTTTAAAAAAAAGCAGTGAAATAAACACCATTAAGACGATAAAACAACCACTCACCTAATTAAAATCAGAACAAAGGACCCCAAACTTTTATGACAGAAAGGCAATGGGAAGGTCTCCTATTTGATCTTCAACAAAACAGCTAAAGGCTTCCTCAAACAGAAAGGTCTTCAATTCTAGACAGCTTTAAGAAGTCTTGACAGCTTTAAGAAAGGATTAGACAAGTTCCTGGAGGACAAGGGTATCAATGGCTATAATTATGGATACCTAAGGACAACCTCCAGGTTGGAGAGATAGGCAGGATATCTCTCAATGCCATTTCCAGGGAATCCTAAGCAGGTGAAGGCATCTGCTTGGGAATAATACCCTGAAGCAAATGGTGAGCCACTGTGTGAGACAGAATGCTGGACTGGATGGGCTCCTATGGCCTGTTCCAGCAAGGCTGTTCTTAATTGTCTTTTAAAGGTCCCGAAAAAGTCAATCAGATGCAGCTCCCCCAGCAGTGTTTTCCAAAGAGCCGGCGCTGCCACCAAGAAACCTTAAGGCGGGTAATGGACTTCCTAGCCAACCTGGGAGTCGGAACTTGGAGTTGCGTTATCTGGGAAGACCTGGTGACGTGGGCCTGATTTCTGAGGAAAGACACACCACCAAGTAGGAAGGTCCAAAACCTTTTACAACTTTGCCAGTTAAGACCTGACACGGAGCACAACTGGCGGCCAATGCAGTTCTGCCAAGACTGGGGAGACATGTGCAAACTATCTCGCCCCAGTAACCAGCCTGGCAGCTGCATTCTGCACCCATTGAAGTTTCTGTATCAGGAACATGGGGAGCCCCACGTAGAGAGCATTACAGTAATCGATACGTGAGATTACCACGTCTTTCTTTTAGGTCTTGTTGTGAGCCCGGCCCCCGGCCCGGCCCGAGCCCCTGAGCCGACCAACCTGGGGGATGAGGACTCTGAGGATGAGGGGGAAGAGCTGGCAGGATCCCCCTCCCCAGGAGTGCCCCCCCCGACATTGCCTCAGCCTCCATTAGAGGACCAGGAGCAGTCTGACAGAGAGAATGTTCCTCAGCAACAGCTGCAACTCACCGACAGCTCTGGTGACGAGGCGTGGCTAGATTTTTTGTTTATTTATTTATTTATTTTTATATTCATATTTATATAGCTGCCCAACTCACAAAGACGCCAGACATCGGAGCAAGACGAAGCGACTCTAACAGAAGCAGAGGGGGAGGGCCAGGAGGTAATTAGGAAGCATTGGGCCATACCCAATAGGGGATCTGCCGTGCCATGAGTGTAGCCCCGGTGTGGAATTAAGAGATTCTCTCCGCAAGTGTTGAGCTTGGCCTGCCGGTGCCCCAGAAGAGGGAGGGGGAGACATAAAAGGTCTGTAGCCCACATCACTCAATCCTCTGTGTCAGCACCAATGTTATGGATCATTATTCCACTTGAGCTGCATCAACCTTCCTCGGTCCAGTCTTTTAAAAAGCAATTGAGGACTATGCTTTTTGAGGAGGCCTTTGTAAATGTTTCACCTACCCCTGGCTTTTAGACTGGGGCCCGGCTTATATGCTGCTCAAAAAAAATAAAGGGAACACCTAAACAACACAATGTAACCCCAAGTCAATCACACTTCTGTGAAATCAAACTGTCCACCTTGGTAGCAACACCAATTGACATTCAATTCCACATGCTGTTGTGCAAATGGAAGAGACAACAGGTGGACATCAGAGGCAATTAGCAAGGCATCCCCAATAAAGGTGTGGTTCAGCAGGAGGTGACCACAGACCACTTCTCAGTTCCTTTGCTTTCTGGCTGATAGTTTGGTCACTGTTGAACGCTGGCGGTGGCTGCACTCTAGTGGTAACATGAGATGGAGCCTACAACCCACACAAGTGGCTCAGGTAGTGCAGCTCATCCGGGATGGCACATCAATGCGAGCTGCGGCACGAAGGTTTGCTGTGTCTGCTAGCATTGTGTCCAGAGCATGGAGGCGCTACCAGGAGACAGGCCAGTACATCATGAGACGTGGAGGCCGTAGGAGGGCAACAACCCAACAGTAGGACCTCTACCTCCGCCTTTGTGCAAGGAGGAACAGGTGGAGCACTGCCAGAGACCTGCAAAATGACCTCCACTGGGCCACCTATGTGCATGTATCTGCTCAAACGGTCAGGAACAGACCCCATGAGCGTGGTATGAGGGCTTGACAACCACAGGTGGGGGTTGTGCTCACAGCCCAAAACTATGCAAGACGTTTTGCATTTGCCAGAGAACACCAAGATTGGCAGATGAAAGCAGGTTCACGTATGACAGACGTGTCAGGGTCTGGAGACGCCATGGAGAACGCCATGCTGCCTGCAACATCCTCCAGCATGACCGGTTTGGCGGTGGATCAGTAATGGTGTGGGGTGGCATTTCCCTGGAGGGCCGCACAGCCCTCCATGTGCTCGCAGGAGGTAGCCTGATTGCCATTAGGTACTGAGATGAGACCCTCAGAACCCTTGTGATACCATATGCTGGTGCGGTTGGCCCTGGGTTCCTCCTAATGCACGACAATGCTAGACCTAATGTGGCTGGGGTGTCTCAGCGGTTCCTGCAAGATGAAGGCACTGATGCTATGGACTGGCCTGCCCGTTCCCCAGACCTGAATCCGATTGAGCACATCTGGGACATCATGTTTCGCTCCATCCACTGACGCCACATTGCACCACAGACTGTCCAGGGGTTGGGGGTTGCTTTAGTCCAGGTGCGGGAGGAGATCCCTCAGGGGACCATCTGCCACTTCATCAGGAGCATGCCCAGGCGTTGTAGGGAGGTCATACAGGCACGTGGAGGCCGCACACAATACTGAGCCTCATTTTGACTTGATGTAAGGACATTACATCACAGTTGGATCAGCCTGTAGTGTTTTCTTCCACTGTCACTCTGAGTGGAACTCCAAATCCAGACCTCCATGGGTTGATTAATTCGATTCCCAATGTTAAGTTTTGTGTGATTTTGTTGTCAGCACATTCGACTACCGTATGTGAACAACAATAGGAATACAGTATTTCAGTCATTCAGATCGTGGGATGCCTTATTTTTGAGTGCCCTTTATTTTTTTGAGCAGTATATTTTCTTAATTGGGTGGCTTACAACGCTGGTCTGGTGTATTTTGGCCCATTTTTAAGGTCTGTTTACTGTGAGCTCTTATTGTAGTTTTATGGGGAGGGATATTTTTAATAAGTCTGTTTGTTGTGTGTGGGATTTTATGCTGTTAGCCGCCTCGGGTAGGGATTCATTTTTCCTTCGAGAGGCGGGTATAACAATAACTATCTAACAAGCAAACAAACAAATAAATATTCTATGTATTCTCACAAGCCTGAAATTTGCACGCTGTTTTCAATAGTCTTTCTTCTACATTCCCGAGCCTGTTCCCTCCTTTTGCCAGGTAGAGTTCCACAGGAGTTGGAGGTTCTTCTCTTCTTCCTCACTTCCCTTCCCAGCCTGGAGCTTCCCAAGGAGAACAAGAGAAAACTCTTCCAGGAGCAGAATCCCTTGTTAAGGAAACCCCATCATTTCTCCTCCTTTCCGCTACCAGGGCAGGTGAGCATCTCTGGCCCTTCCCTTGTAACTCCCCAAAGGGATCTCTGTGTCTGTGTGTGTATTCGTGTCTCCTTTCCCTCGACCTCCAAAGCGAAGGAGGTCGAGGGAGAGGAAAGGACTCTCTAGAGTGGCACCATTTATTTATTTTTTTATATATATATATATTGGGGAGGGGGATTCGTCTCTCTTTCCCCCTCCCCCTTTAGGCACTTTCAGACGTTCCTAGGGCAGCGCGCGTGTCCGCGGGGGAGAGACGGGGCTGCGGATCCCCTCCTCCCTCAGGCAGCCACGGGGGCTTTTGGGCCACCTTCTTCCATGGTCTCCCCGCATCCAGATAGGCCTCTCCTGTCACCCCCGCCCCACCCCACCCCCCACCCGCCCTCTCTATGGTGTAAGCACGTCAGAGTGGGGGTCTCGTCCCTTGCCTGGACTCTTACCCTCCTCCCCTCAATTATCCCCACCACCACCACCACACACTATTAATTAATTCCCCTCCCGCCATTTATCCTCTCCCCACCAACCTTCTCTGGGGCAAAAATCTCCCCCGCCGCCTCCTCCCTCCGGCCAGCGTCTCTTCCACGCCCACACGGCACGCTCTCCTCCAATCCAAGCCAGGGAGAAAAAGGACGGACCGGAAGTGGCGCTTTTGGGAAAGGGACACCACTTCCTGTTAAGGGGAGAGAGCATGGAATGGAGGTATTAAAAAACAGGAGATGGCACTACAGGCTTCATGCCGTAAGTTTTTAGAAGCCAGTGGGCGTGGCCTGCCGCCATATTAGGTGGACCAAAACATTAGCAGACTACCGTTTACGATTGCTTCTTGTGTTGGAGGGGTGGTGGTGGATTGATCCCTTCTCCTGGATCCCCTAGGTTGGGGTGGGGTGGGGTTGGGGGGACAAAAGGGGTCTGTTTCCCCAACCCCTCCAGAGCTAGGGAGGCCGGCAAAGAGGGGATTCCCCCCCCCCCCCCGTAGGACACCCGTTATTAAAGAGAAAAAAACCAAACGGTTTCTTCTCATTAAAAATAGCCTAGATCATTTGATTTGTCAGCGACCTCTTTCCCGATTGGCTTGTTCGGCTCGCACACGAGGTGGAAACCAACCAAGCTGTACAGGAGAGGAAATTGGTACGGGCTAACAGTAGCAGAAGCAACTCCATCTTTCCTTGGTTTAGAACATTGAGCTTTGTAGGACAAATGTCAGTAGGTGAGACACGCAAGTCTCGAACATGGTATCTGGCTCACGTCTGCGAACATAAGAACAGCCTTGCTGGAACAGGTCACGGCCCATCCAGTCCAGCATTCTGTCTCACACAGTGGCTCACCATTTCCTTCAGGGTATTCCCAAGCAGATGCCTTCACCTGCTTAGGATTCCCTGGAAATGGCATTGAGAGATATCCTGCCTATCTCTCCAACCCGGAGGTTGTCCTTAAGTATCCATAATTATAGCCATGGATACCCTTGTCCTCCATGAACGTGTCTAATCCTTTCTTAAAGCTGTCAAGACTGACAGCTGTCATCACTTCTTCTGGCAGGGAGTTCCATAGACCAGTAATCCTCTGGGTGAAAAAGTACTTTCTCTTATTTGTTTGAGAACTAGTACCCAAAAGTTTCATGGAGTGTCCCCTAGTTCTAGTGTTGTGCGATAGGGAAAACAGTTTTTCCTTATCTACTTTGTCCACACCGTGCATGATTTTATAAACTTCAATCAGGTCACCTCTTAGACGCCGTCGTTCAAGAGTGAAGAGGCGCAACCGTTGCAGCCTCAGATGGTAAGGAAGGTGTTCCAGTCCCCTCATCATCCTTCTGGTTGCCCTCCTCTGCACTTTTTCCAGCTCCATAATATCCTTCTGGAGGTATGGCGACCAGAACTGTACACAGTATTCCAGATGGGGCCTCACCATAGATTTATAAAGAGGCAAAATGGCACTTGCTGACTTATTTTCTATACCCTTCCTAATGATCCCTAGCATTGAGTTTGCTTTTTTCACTGCTGAGGCACACTGGGTTGACACCTTCATTGAGCTCTCGTCCACCAGGACACCAAGGTCCCTTTCCTGGTTTGTCGCAGAGAGTTCAGACCCCATCAGTTTATAAATGTAATTGGGGTTCTTTGCCCCAACATGCATCACTCTGCACTTACTAATGTTGAAACTCATTTGCCACTGTTTTGCCCACTCCCCCAGTGTCGAGAGATCCCTCTGGAGCTCCTCACAATCTCTCACAGTTTTCACTACCCTGTATAATTTAGTGTCGTCAGCAAATTTGGCTACCTTGCTTTTTACTCCTACTTCTAGATCATTTATGAAGAGGTTGAAAAGCAGGGGTCCCAGTACTGAAACTTGGGGGACCCCACTCTTTACTTCCCTCCACTTGGAGAAGTGTCCATTTAGTGCTACCCTCTGTCCCTTAGCCAGTTGCTGATCCAGGACAAGACCTGTCCCTTTATTCCATGACTGGTAAGTTTATTCAAGAGCCTTTGGTATGGGACCTTGTCAAAAGCCTTCTGAAAGTCCAGATAAACAATGTCAACTTGTTGTTCAGTCGCACAGTCGATTCCGACTCTTTGCGACCCTAAGGACCATCGCTCTCCAGGCACCTCTGTCCTCCACCATCCTCCTCAGTCCACACAGCCCCGTGCCCATTGCGTCTACAATACCATCTAGCCATCTCATCTTTAAGTTCTCTGAGAACTCGTGGATGGATGCCATCTGGTCCTGGTGATTTGTTAGTGTTTAGCTTAACAAGACATGCAAGGACCTCCTCCCTGGTTATTTCTATCTTGCTTAATTCTTCGGTTTCCCTCCCTACGAAGATAGGCTCTGTTTTGGGCATGTGGTCTCTGTCTTCTTCAGTGAATACTGAAGCAAAGAATTCATTGAGTCTCTCTGCAATCTCTGTTTCCTCTTTAATAATCCCTTGCCCTCCATTGTCACCTAATGGTCCAATGGCCTTCCTAGTTGGGTTTTTACTTTTAATGTACTTAAAGAAGTCTTTGTTATTTCTCTGAGTATTTTTAGCTATACGCTCCTCAAAGTCTTGCTTTGCTTTCCTGATTGTTGCCTTGCATTTGTTCTGCCAGAATTTATGTTTCTGCCTGCTGTCCTCATTCGGACAAGCCTTCCATCTTCTAAATGAGCTTTTCTTGCTCTTGATCACTTCCCGAACAGCTCCTGTAAGCCACATTGGAGTCCTCTTGGACCTGGCAGTGCCCCTTTTTCCTTTTGGGTATGCATTCCAATTGGGCCTCTGTTATTGTTTTTGTAAATAGCCTCCATGCCTCTTGGAGTGTTTGGACTCTCTCAATTTTCCCTTTCAGCTTCTTTTTTACTAGTTTCCTCATCTTTGGGAAATTTCCTTTTTGAAAATTTAAGGTCTCTGTGTTAGATTTTATCAGTGACTTGCGGTCTATGATCAAGTTAAACATAATTGAGATGTGGTCACAGTTCCCTATTGGATCAGTTACATTAACATCTTGCACCAGATCCTGAGTATTACTCAGGATCAAGTCAAGGATTCTTGTACCTCTAGTTGGGTCTTCAACCATCTGTCCCAGGGAAAGTTCGGTTTCACTTACCAGTGATAACTTTCGTTCTTCGAGTATATAGTTTGTGAATACACACTCATGGGTTATGCGCCTGCGCAGAACAGCCGATCGGAGGCTTGAAAAGCTATTGGTCAAAAGTTTTGGCGGTAAGACCGCCCACCGTACCGCCCACCCTGAGGCGCCCGCGCGCCATTTTACCTCAGTTCCATACTTAAGCCAAGCACAGGATAAACCAACTGATCTCATCCGTGCAGCTCAAGAGGGGAGGCAGGGTGGGTAGTGTGTATTCACAAACTATATACTCGAAGAACGAAAGTTATCACTGGTAAGTGAAACCGAACTTTCTCCTTCGTATAGTTTGTGAATCCACACTCATGGGAGATTAGCAAGCTCACACTTACTTGGTCGGTGGGCAGTCGGATGAGATGATCCCACGATGAGCTGAAGATCCCCTAGGTGGACCCGTCAGGGGCGTTGAGTCCGGAGCCCTCTTGTGAGGACGACACGGCCAAGCCTGGCGTCCGCAGTGGCTCTGGTGTCCACCCTGTAATGCTGGACAAATGTGGAAGGTCTGGACCAGGTGGCAGCCTTACATATGTCCTCAAGCGGTGTGCCCTCCAGAAAGGCAGTGGATGTGGCAACCGCCCTGGTGGAATGCGCCCTGACATGCGGTGGAGGTGGCAGAGAGGCTGACTCGTAGGCCAGGTAGATGGTAGAGGTGATCCATTTGGAGAACCTTTGAGCAGAGATGGGTTCACCCTTGGACTTTCCCCCATAAGCCACAAAGAGGCGTTGCGACTTCCTGAACTCTCTAGTCCTGCTGGTGTAAAACAATAAAGCTCGTTTCACATCCAGCGTGTGCCAAGTCCTTTCTTGGGAGTTAGTGGGGTTCTGGAAGAAGGTTGGCAAGGATATAGTTTGTGCCATGTGAAACTTGGAGACCACCTTAGGCAGGAAGGTGATGTCCGCTTGGAGGACGACGCGGTCGTTGAAGAACTGGAGAAAAGGTGCGTCTGCTCGCAGGGCAACCAGCTCACCAGCCCGTCGTGCAGACGTGATAGCCACTAGGAATGCCGCCTTCCATGTGAGGAGGCGAACATCGGCGGTAGCCATGGGCTCGAATGGGGTCCTGGTGAGCGCGTTGAGCACGGTAGACAGTGACCATTGAGCCGTAGGAGTCCTGACCGGAGGGAAAGCGTTCCGTAGCCCCTTGAGGAAGCGCTTCACCGTTTGGTCACGGAAAGCCCCAGCAGCGGGCGAACCAGCCGGGGAGTGTGCCACCACTGCTGCGAGGTGCACTCGGATGGAGGTGATGCTAAGGCCAGACTCCGCCAAATGGAGGAGGTAGGTTAAAACGTCCTGCAGTCCCGCCTGCGGGGGGGGCATGTGCTGGGAAGCCAGGAAAGCGCAAAAACGCCTGTATTTGGAGGCGTAGGACCTCCTTGTGGAAGGGCGCCGCGCTAGCTCGAGGATCCTGGACAGTCTGGGGTTATCCTCCACGCGGTGAGGTGGAGGCTGGGCAGGTCCGAATGGTGCAGCTGGCCGTGCTCCATTTGGAGAAGCGTCGGTGACTCCGGCAGTGTGCGATACTGTGACGACATGCGCAACAGTAGCGGAAACCAGGGTTGGCGCGGCCATGCCGGCGCCACCAGAATTGCATTGGTTCTGTGTTGGTACATCCTGGTGAGTACTTTCTGGACCAGAGGAAACGGAGGAAAGGCATAGAGATAGTCCTGATCCCACCGTTTCATGAAGGCATCGCCTTCGGAGTTCAGTCCGATGCCTGCTCTGGAGCAGTACCTGCTGAGTTTCCTGTTGGACTCCGATGCAAAGAGGTCGATGCTCGGCGTCCCCCAGGCCTCGCAAAGCGACCGGAACACCCCGTCGTCCAGCTCCCATTCGTGGGTCGTCGAGGTGAGACGGCTCAGGTGGTCTGCCAAAACATTCAGTGTGCCCTGAATGTGCACTCCAACTGGGAAAATGTGCCTCTCCAGGCACCATTCCCACAACTGCACTGCGAGGTACAGGAGGGTGGTGGACCGTGTTCCTCCCTGTTTGTTGAGGTACGCCACCGCCGTGGTATTGTCCGAGGCCACTTGAACCGCCTTGCCGGTGAGCAGCTTCTCGAAGGAACGCAGGGCCTTCCAGATGGCCAGCAGTTCC
This sequence comes from Bradypodion ventrale, assembly GCA_035047345.1. NCBI lineage: Eukaryota > Metazoa > Chordata > Lepidosauria > Squamata > Chamaeleonidae > Bradypodion > Bradypodion ventrale. The sequence goes on from JAWDJE010000003.1 coordinate 294,647, forward strand.
AAGTAATTTATGTGGTGCACCGTTTCGTGTGGTGTCCAGGTGTCGTTGACCGTGAGAGTCCCGCAAGCAGCGCCCCAGCCGAGGTTGCTCGCGTCGGTCAGTATCTGCAACGAGGGTTGCGGGGGGTAGAAACTCTTTCCCGTGGCCACGTTGAGTGGTGTAGACCACCACAGCAGTTGGTCCCTCAGTTCTGGCGATGGGGTCAATCGTTTGGACTGGCTCTCCCGAAGTGCGTCGAACTCGTGAAGGAGCCACGATTGCAGGGACCTGAATTTCAACTTGGCGTGGGGAATCACTGCCGTCGTTGAGGCCATCAGGCCTAGAAGTCTTTGAGCCTTCTTCGCCCGGATGCACGGTTTGGTGCGTAGTTCGCTCACCCCCTGCGCAATGTCCTGTAAGCGTTTCTGTGGGGCGTAGGCTCTCGTAGCAAGCGAGTCGAGTACCGCTCCGATGTACTCGACGCGTTGAGTGGGAGTCAACTTCGATTTGGTGAAGTTGATCCTGAGGCCGAGACTCTCCATGAGGTGGACCGTGTATTGTGTGTCCCGAATGGCTGACGATTTGGTGGGGGAGACGATCAACCAATCGTCGATGTACGGGAAGACCCTGATGCTCCGTTGACGGAGGAATGCAGCCACCGGAGCCATGCATTTGGTGAAGACCCGCGGTGCCGTGGCCAGACCGAACGGTAAGCACCGGTACTGGTACACGGAATTGTCGATACGGAAGCGGAGAAATCGTCTGTGTTCCTCGAGGATGGAGACGTGGAAGTAGGCATCCTTGAGGTCTATGACTGTGAACCAGTCCCCTTTGTTGATGAGGGGGAGGACGGTCTGCAAGGTCACCATCCGGAACTTCCTGGTGTGGATGCATTTGTTCAGGCGGCGCAGATCCAGGATAGGGCGAAGGCCTCCGTCCTTCTTCTGGACCACGAAGTACCTCGAGTAGAAGCCGTTGTCCCAGTCGGACGGTGTTACCCGCTCGATGGCTCCCTTGGAGAGAAGGGTTGATATTTCTTCCTCCAAATGGGGGGACGAGGTGGTGAGACGATGTCTTCCTACCCGAGGTACCCGCACGAACTCGATGGCGTAGCCAGAGGACAAGATCTTTAAGACCCACTGGTCGTCCGTGATGCCCGACCATACCTGGAGGAAGTTCCGGAGGGGGAGGTACGGGATGTGGAGCGAGAGAGACTCGGCCGTCGCAGCTTCAAACGCGGGGCTTGGGCCTCACGCCCGAACGTTTGTCCTGTCCGTAGGGTCGGTAACAGGGTTTGTGCTGCCGCCGTTGTTTGTAGGAGCTGGATCTAGGCTGCTCCGTCGGTCCCTGCTGCTGCGGGTTGCCCTGGAATCGCCGCGTGAAGGGCTGGAACCTCGGCCTGGCGGAAGTAGTCGGCGTGGTGAGCCCCAGGAACTTCGCCGTGGAATTGGTCTGGCGCATCTCGTTCAGGACTTTGTCGGTGTCCTGACCGAAGAGGCCCTGCCCGTCGAAGGGAAACTCCTCGATGAGCTTTTTCATAGCGTCATCGAGGGAGGTGTCCCTGAGCCAAGCATGGCGACAGAGGTAGATTGCGGAGGCCATGTCTTTTGCCGCATAATCATTGATATGCCGGGCAGTGCGCATCAGTTGCTCGGCGACGAAGTCCCCCTCGGTGGCCAGTGCGTCAATCCGCTTTTGGGCATCCGCGGGCAGTCTCGCTGTCTCAACCTTCACCTGCTCCCAGAGGTGAGATTGATACAGGCCCATGGCGGCCGAGTAGTTGGCGGCACGGAAGAACAGGGAACCGGTGGCGTAGAACTTACGCCCCACCGCGTCCAGTTTCTTCCCCTCCGGCGTCGATGGGACCGGAAACCCGCTGGTGGCCGTCCTATGCTGGAAGGCCTTGACCACCAGGGAATTCGGCAGGGGGTGAGCCTGCAAGAACTCGACGTTCTCGTCCAGGACCCGGTACATGCTGTCGAGCCTGGACGAAACGGAGTGGGCCGCCAAAGGTTTCTTCCACGTCGCCCTCGCCGAAGTCATCATGGAGGGGAGCATGGTTATGTGGACTGGCCGCACAGCACGTCTGTCGAGCTTCGCGGTCATCTGATCCTCACCCTCCAACGGCGGTTGATCGACCTTGAGGTTGAGTGCGGTGCCCAGCCTCGTGAGCATGGCAGTCAGTGAGCGTTGGTCCTCACCACGCGGTGGGTCCACTGAGCCGATAGCCTGCTCCGGCGTGCGCTCGGCGTCGACGTCTCCCTCGTCCTCCTCCGACGACGAGCTGGACTCATCGGAAGACGAGGGAGGCAGTCTTTCATCCACGTCGGGACCGCGCCAGTACGGCCTGGGCGGGCCGGCGGGATGGGATTCCTCCGCATCGACGTCCGGACCACACCATGACGGGTTGGGTGGGCCGGCGGAGCGGGCACTCGACCCACGAGAGGTCAGTGGGGCCACGGCAGGGCCGGGATGCCCGGGGCTTGCGGTGGTCGGAACCGGAGCCGCAGAGGCCGCAGGCATGGGGGCTTGGAGCTTGGCCGCAAACGACGCCATCACCTGGAACATCTCTCGGACGAGGGCCATCTGAGATCCGTCCGAGTCCGCTGGAGGCAGAGCCCCGGTAGCTGGCGGGTTGGTGTTCCACGAAACGGTGGGTGTCGAAACGGTGGCCGGCGTCGGTGTCGGCGAAACGGTCGTCGGAACGGTGACGACCGCGTCGTCCGTCGGCGTTCTGGGCCTTGGAGAGACGGAGGCCTGCCTCGGCGAGTGGTTTCTTCCTCGGGGAGGAGAGGGGAGCACCTGAAGTGGGCGAGCTGGAGCCCCAGCCCTGCGTCCTTTATCAGGTGACCCGGAAGACGACCGTCCTCCCCAGATGGAGGATCCCGGAGAAGGACATCGGGCAGTCGAGAACGGCGGCGAAGGCCCGGGAGAGGCGGGTGTGCGCGGGGTGGGAGGAAGCGACCGTCTCTTCTCCGACCCATGCTTGCGCTTCTTCTCGCCGTTCCTGTCCTTCTTTTTCTTCTTCCTAATCGGAAGCACGGAGGAAGAAGCCGGTGGCGGCTGGACGGCAGCGGCGGATGTGGACGCGGAAGCGGCGGGAGCCAGAGCGAGCTCCATCATATGCGCCTTGAGGCGATTGCTTCGGTTCTGCACCGCGAGGCGCGTAAACTTTTTGCAGTGCGGGCAAGACTGGCTCTGATGCGACTCTCCCAAGCAGAAGAGGCACAGGCTGTGTCCGTCGGAAGCTGGGAACTTCTTGAGGCACGCCCTGCACTGTTTAAACGCTGCAGCCATGAACCGCGGAAAAATTCTTCCAGTGGAAGCTTCTGGAGGCGAGTACCCCGAAGGGCGGACCAGCCGCCACCCCCTTGAGGGGGGAGACGGTGATCGATGCGAAGAAAAATTGGCTACTGAATCCACTCGAAAGAAGAGACAGAGCCGGGGTGGCGATCCTGCCCGGAGGACAGAATCACCGAGAAAAATTGTTGAAATTTGCCAAAAAGACTTTCCCTCAGAAGGGCGAAAAAATTGAGGAAGCTCTCAACGATCGTCCTGCTGCTACGGCGGAAAGAAGAGAACTGAGGTAAAATGGCGCGCGGGCGCCTCAGGGTGGGCGGTACGGTGGGCGGTCTTACCGCCAAAACTTTTGACCAATAGCTTTTCAAGCCTCCGATCGGCTGTTCTGCGCAGGCGCATAACCCATGAGTGTGGATTCACAAACTATACGAAGGAGAACAATCATTTAGCATATCTAGGAACTTTATCTCTTTATCATGTGCTGAACAACAGTTCACCCAGTCTATGTGAGGGTAATTGAGGTCCCCCATTATAACCAGGCTTCCCTTCTTGGATGCCTCCTTTACAACATTCTCCAACTGCCAGTCTCCCTCAAGAGTTTGGGTCGGAGGCCGATAGTATATGCCTACTGTTAGACCATCCTTGTGGCCTGGTACTCTTACCCACAGAGCTTCTAATGGTGACTCCAAATCACCTAGATATTCGAATTCATACGATTTTATCACTTCTTTGATAAAACCACTCCTAAACACTCTTTGCCCCGTGCAAAACCCACAAGAGCAATGCACGCATGCGTCCTGCCTTTTATACTGCCCAGGCACAATGCAACCTGGGAAAAACCCTAATGCCTCATACAAAGTTGCAGTCAAGGAATTAGGCGATGTTGTATGAATTCAATGTTGTACGAAGTGGTATTACCGTAGTTTAATTGAATCTCCCACTATTGTTCAATAATAGCGTTCCTAGCTAACTGTTGTCCAACATGTGGAAAGCCACACAATCCTATTATCTGTTCAGGACAAGAAAAAAGTAGCTCCTAAAATTACTGCTGGGAAATCTCTTATTTATAAGAACAGCCTTGCTGGAACAGGCCACAGCCCATCCAGTCCAGCATTCTGTCTCACACAGTGGCTCACCATTTCCTTCAGGGTATTCCTTCACTGTATTAAATAGAAGAAACCAAGCAGTTTCTTCTCTTTAACAACAATGTTGGGGTGGTGGGTTCAGGAGAGTTGGGGAGACAGACCCCTATTGTCCCGCCCAACCCTCCCTGACACAGGAGACCCGGGAGAGGGGATCGAATATACCACCTCTCCAACACAAGAAGCAATATCTGCTAATGTCATGGTGATGGAGGTAATGTTTTGGGGCATCTAATACGGTGGCAGGCCACGCCCACTGGCTTCAAAGAACTTACAGCATAAAGTCTGTAGTGCCATCTCCTGTTTTATTATACCTTGCTATCTGTTGGAGTGTCACTTCTTAAGAACAACTCCCTGCATCACCCAGTCATCACAGTCGGCACAACTCCAGGTGCCAACACCGAGGGTGGCTTGAAAGTCTTTTACCAGAAATAGAGCCTTCTCGGTGGTGACATCAACACTGTGGAATACACTCTACCAGTAGAGCTGCGCCAGGCCCCATCACTGGCTACCTTTAAAAAATGTTGCGATGGCTCCCAGATGTGGGAGTGGCTGGCCGCAAGGAAGACACGCAAGACAATCGTGCGGTGAAGTCCAGCTCCGATCAGAGTCGGGTGGTACGTATTTATTACCCTGCCTTGAGGTGATATGTGCCTATGATGCGCATGACCCCCTAATACAGAAGGCTTGCATACGTGGCATTTTCTGGTGGTCAAGACAATACCTGCTCTTGGACGTTGCCCTGTGGTTAATAGACAGCCCGCAACTAATTAAGGTCTGGGCTGGTGAAACCCATTGTTCCTGCCCTATCTCGGAGCCTTATGGGTATTGACTCCGGGTACCTAGCGCGTCCTGCTATCTGGCTCAGCTTGTTTGCCCAGTTTTATCTGCAGCCAGAAGTGAAGGATTGTGTGTTTCCACTATCTTGGTTTTTACCCCATTTCTACTGTAACCATTACCCAAGGCTTTATGATTCCCCCCCAAACTAACTAACTAGCCCGCACCCAAATTGCCTTTCCTGCCAAGCCCGGTTGATCCCCGGATCTGTTGCAGACCGAGCAAACCCCTGGGGAAAGGTTTAGCCAATTATTCCTGTGGGCAACCCACATTCCCCCTTCCTTTATTATTTAAATCAGCCTGGCTGAGGGCACGGTAGATGTAAGGCATGATCTGCTTGGCCGTAACTATTTCCCGGGGTCTCCGCCATGAGGTACACATTGACAAGAGTGAAGGAATGCACTGCGCAAAGCAGCAAAACATAATTCCCACTACCACAACGCCAGCCATAGCTTTAAGCGCTCTCTGCAACCAACCCCATGGCACCCAGGACCAAAGTTCATCCCACCAACCCCAGTTGGCGTTTTGCTTGATATGTTTAACTATGGTGTCAAGTTCTGTGATTTGACTCTGGACTTTGCGAGAATTGTCCGTGAAGTTAAAACAACACATGTCCCGGACAAATTCGCAACTCAAGTGGTGTAAGAGCAGCAAATAGTCAATTGCTGCGCGGTTGTCTAAAACCGCATGTCTCAGTTCACCCTGCTCTCGGTTTAACATGGCAATGGCTGATGAAGTGTGGTTGATGGCTTTCGCCAGCACGCATGCCAGGTCTGGTCTGATCTCTGCCGGGGTCGTCTGCTCTGCCTGGGTCCTCTCATCAGGCTCACTCCCTCCATCTCAGACAGGGGATCAATGATCACTCGGTTCCATGCCATGCTGCTTGAAATGTGGTCTCACGCAGCGGCCCGGGATCCAGACAGGTCCTGTGGGGGACATAATCGATGCATACCCTCTCCCCCATGTTATCAGTGGTGCTGGACCTCTCCAGGAGGGGTCTGGCGGCACCCTGAAGCGAACCATGGGTCGCGGGAGGATTTCCTGCTGTCGGAAATGCTTCTTCTGCGGGGAGCAGTCAGCAAAGATGTTAAGGTGGTTATAAGTGAATAAAACTTTGTGCAGGCATTGCTGTGCCTGACCCTGGCTTTTCGGGGGGAATATCTCATCCCTTTCTGTTTGTTTTCTGATGTAGGACTTGAAGATCCAGTTCACCCATTCGACAATGGCTTGTCCCTGGGGATTGTATGGAATGCCAAATGTGTGCTTTATGTCCCAAGTTGCTAGAAATGTTGCTAGCTGTTTGGAATTATAAGCCGGTGCGTTATTGGTCTTCAAGTGGCCTGGTTTGTCCATGGCCGCGAATCATGTCAAGAGATGTTGCTCTACATGAGTTGCAGCTTCTCCCTTCTGGGCCGTGGCCCAGGCAAACTGCAAAAAAGTGTCAATGGAGACGTGCGTATACTGCCATCTCCCAAACTGTTGGGACGTGAGTGACGTCCATCTGCCAAATTTGGTTAGCTCCTATCCCTCATGGGTTTACCCCCCATGAGGCCCCCCCGGCTCTCCTGCACATTGCGGGCAGGAGCGCACAATTCCTTGTGCTTGTGACAATGGCAGGTTAAACTGCCTTGCTAGCGCTTTGACGTTTTGATGGAAAAACACATGACTTTAGATCAGCGTCATAAAGATGCCAGAGACTAATTTCTGTATACCTGTACCTCACCGCTGCTACAGGAGCTGCATTGGCTGCCAGTATGCTTCCGGGTGCAATTCAAGGTGCTGGTTTTGACCTTTAAAGCCCTTCATGGTAGTGGACCAGGATACCTAAGAGACCGCATTGCCCCAAGGTTTTCGACCCGTCCTACGAGGGCGGACCAGCTAGGGAGGCACACCTCACTGGGCCCAGGAGAAAAGCCTTCTCGGTATCTGCCCTGGCTCTATGGAACCTCCTGCCACCAGAACTGCGCCTCCAGGCAGAATTACCCCCCTTCAGGAAGGCTCTAAAAACATGACTTTGCCAGCAGGTATGGGGTGCATCTGACAACACAACCCAGCCCTGCTGGCTTATCTAGCCCTGTCTGGGGTTTTAAAGGAGTTAGGGATGTTTTATGGAAGTTTAAAATGTTTTATAGTTTTATTGTATTGGAATAGGTTTTAACCGATGTGAGCCGCCTTGGGTCACTGAGGCGAGAAAGGTGGCCATACAAACCCAGAAATAAATAAATAAATTGTCGGCATTTATTTTTGGTTTGTTCACCGCCCAGAGTGGGATAACACCCAGATGGGTGGTATATAAATAAAATAAAATAAATAACTATGCTACAGTAGATGTGTTATTTATCACCCAGTACTTCACAGCTCTGATCCAACTGACCAGCACTAACTTGGGAGGATTTGGCAAGATCCCTAAGGACAAATCCACCTGTTCCTGTGCAAGAATTGGAAAGACGGCCTTATGGGAAAACTTTAGTTAGGAGGCATTTCCATGAAGGATTAATGTAGTACTCCTTTGCATTGGGATGCTTCAGGTTTTCCCTATAGGTCTCCCGTGTAGAACAGTTCCATAGGACAGTATCCCGCTCTGCATTGTTTTACTTTGCTGCTCACCAGTGAAACATACATCTGAGAAAGAAAATAAGTAGGAGTGACATAGTATTTGCACCTGGAGAATGAGGGATTAAAAAACATGCAGATGTTAGAGGAGATAATGGTGTTCAACCACTCAGATACTCTTTTCATGGCCGCTCTCTACTCTTGGATGCATCTTTGGCTTTTCTGTGCTTTGAAGCAAGGCAGCCAAATGAATGACCTTGAAAGAGCCATGCCCTTGATGGTCACATTTCTGTGTTCTGTAGGACAGAGCACCTTTCTGTGTTTCATAACTTACATGGATAATCACTATTTAGCAGGCTTTGGCTGGCTGGGTTTCAACTGATTTTCTCTGAAGCTTTAAAAAATGTCACAAAAATCACCACTCCTGACACAAAAGTTTCCAGGCGAGATGGAAAGATCTTGCATGCAGGTAATACCCTCAACATGCTGAGGAACGGATTTAAGGATTTGCTCACTCTCCTCTTGGAATAGTCAACCTATGTGAGGTTGGGTGGAACATCTTCATTACATGTGAGTTAGAATTTCCCCCATTTAAGAAAAAGCAGCACAGATTCAGGGCTTGGAGCTTTCCCCAGGCAGCAGTACTGGGTATATAGAGTGGACCTAGGAAACAGAAAGGCCAGAGCCGCCCAGTGTGGGTAGTTGTAAGGTCTGCCACCAGCATAACAAATTGGGCTTGAGCACGCATGTGGAGAACACCAGAATCTTTATTAAAAGTGGGTTCTATGAAGCGGGGTGGGGGTGGGGGAATCACTGTAATATAAACATCTACATCAGTATTGTAGGACTCCCAATAGTCTAATGTGCACAATTACATCATTTGTAAAATTAAAGATACATCTAGGAGGATTTGAATGGACCAGCAATTCAAGCAGGATTTCTATCATTAAAATGTTATCCAGTTGTTGCTTGGAAGGATCGTTGCTTATTTTCTCAAATGCAGCACATTGTTAAAACAGAGTAGCCAGAGAACATATGTGTTCCCATTTCTACCACCAAGATATGTTAAGGTTCTGTGGGCACTGAATAGTTTATTTTAAACCACCCTATCTTATCTGAAGCATGGTATGAGGCCTCAGGGCTGAGATCAGCACAGTTGAAATGCTGACTATGGGTTAATGAAAAGCACATTTCTTTGGGCAGAATCAAGATCAGGCAGCTATGGAATGTTTCTATGATCCTATCGGGGCAACCTCTTCATTCCAGGGAATCAGCAACAGTCTCAAGGAGCTCCCAGTCCCGGCGCATTCTTCTAAGGAAGCTGCTGTTGCTCTAGCCTGTGGAAATGTCTGGGTGTCTTGTGAGCCTTGTGCCTTTTAAACAGCCCATTAATACCTAACAGTGAAATGGCCGGAACATACCGTATTTATTCGTGTATAACGCGCAAAATTTTATACCCAAAAAAAGGCTCAAAATTTGGGTGCGCGTTATACACGAGGACTGGGCCGCGCGACTCAAGAAGCCGGCGCCGGGTAGGCGCGGAGCACGCCGCGGCCCTCCCCGGAGGGTTCCCTTCTCGACCTGGCGGGTGCGTGCAGGTGAGCGGCGGCGGCAGCGGGACCTGGGCAGGCGCCCAGGTCCCGCTGCCGCCGCCGCTCACCTGCACGCACCCGCCGAGAAGGGAACCCTCCGGGGAGGGCCGCGGCGTGCTCCGCGCCTACCCGGCGCCGGCTTCTTGAGTCGCGCGGCCCGGGTAGGCGTGGAGCACGCCGCGGCCCTCCTCCCAGGCGCCCAGGTCCCGCTGCCGCCGCCGCTCACCTGCACGCACCCACCGAGAATGGAACACTACGGGAGAGGGCCGCGGCGTGCTCCACGCCTACCCGGGCCGCGCGACTCAAGGAGCCGGCGCCGGGTAGGCGCGGAGCACGCCGCGGCCCTCCTCCCAGGCGCCCAGGTCCCGCTGCCGCCGCCGCTCACCTGCACGCACCCGCCGAGAAGGGAACCCTACGGGAGAGGGCCGCGGCGTGCTCCGCGCCTACCCGGCGCCGGCTTCTTGAGTCGCGCGGCCCGGGTAGGCGTGGAGCACGCCGCGGCCCTCCTCCCAGGCGCCCAGGTCCCGCTGCCGCCGCCGCTCACCTGCACGCACCCACCGAGAATGGAACACTACGGGAGAGGGCCGCGGCGTGCTCCACGCCTACCCGGGCCGCGCGACTCAAGGAGCCGGCGCCGGGTAGGCGCGGAGCACGCCGCGGCCCTCCTCCCAGGCGCCCAGGTCCCGCTGCCGCCGCCGCTCACCTGCACGCACCCGCCGAGAAGGGAACCCTACGGGAGAGGGCCGCGGCGTGCTCCACGCCTACCCGGGCCGCGCGACTCAAGGAGCCGGCGCCGAGTACGGTAGGCACTGCTGAGATGCACCGTCTGCCCCACCCACGGGCCCAGGGGCGCGCGGCTGGCGGGATCTGATTGGGTGGCGCGGGAGACGAGGCGTGTAAAAAAAATTTTTATACCAATATTTCATGGAAAATTAGGGGTGCGCGTTATACACGAGTGCGCGTTATACTCGAATAAATACGGTACCTTTCTCAGGCACGTGTTTCTTCCTTATATGGTTTCCCTTGCTTGAAGGCTAGTCGTATCCGACTCTAGGGTTCAGTGCTCATCTCTGTTTCAAAGCCGAAGAGCCAGCGCTGTCTGCTTCTGCAGACGTTTCTGTGGTCATGTGGCAGGCATGGCTAGACACCAGAGTGCACGGTGTGTGTGTGTGTGTGTGTGTGTGTGTGTGTGTGTGTGTGTGTAAACCTTATATGTAAACCTTATATGTAAACCCATATCCTCTTAATCCATTAACGTAGTTCAGGGCAGTAAATGTTTTAAGACTGATTTGCACTTTACAATGAGCTTTACCTTAGGTGAGAAGCAAGTGAAGGAAAATGGGCCACCTGGTGCCTTCCCCCAGTGTATTCAAGACCAGCAGCACACTGGAGAGCACAGGGAGGATTTATAACAGTTCCTCCTCCTGCCAGGAACAGGCTGGGTCACCACCAGAAACATGTGGGCTGGCAGAGAAGGAAAGCTTGGCATTCCTCTTGAATTACTTGATATGGTTGTTGTTGTTGTTGTCCTTGTTAACAGACCCCCACAGGTGTATTTTGTCTTGCTTTGTGTTGGCCCCAGGTGTCTGGATCACAAGGAGTAGAACTGGGCAGTACCCAGACTTGTCATCAGGATGAGGAAGAAGATGTTCATGCACTCGACAGCTGGAATGTAACACATACACACACACACAGTGTAAGAACAAAGGAGCAGCCTTTGCCTTCTGCTATTGGACTTGTCAAAGCTGCCTAAGTCAGTCACCAGCAAAGCAACGCTCCAACCTGAGTTGGCCGGGCATCTCAGGGAGGATTACTTGCAGAAAGTATTCGCCTTCCCTTCCAGCCAAGGGCAAATGGCCTGTGGATAGTGAGCAGCATTAGCACATCAACCGTCCATTAGCTTCCCCTTCCTTTAAAAGGTTGCAGCCGGAGGCCCTGGTCCCTTCCTTTATCCTCTCAAACACCATGACAAGTTGGTCCAACCAAAAGAGACTATGGTGGGCACAAGTTGCCCAAGGAAGTGTCACTCTAGTTTCCTCTTCTCACACTCTGATCATCACACCTCACTGGCTGCTCCAACTGTCCCTGGGGAGAAGAAGCCCAGCTTGGCCAAACTGTCCCTTAATTATCTCTGCTTGTGAAAAGCAAGGGAGACACACTTTGTGTTGCTGCCTGCATTCTCCATCCTCAGAGATGATCAGGAGTCTCTCAAGTTTTCTCCCTACTCCCCACCCCCCACCCCCCACCACCCACCTCAAGCATCAAGTTCTCAAGCACAAATAAATGGCCCTAGAGGAGGAGGATTTTGCTTCTCTGCACACACACAGAGAGAACCTCTCTAACCATCATTTGGGCCTGGGAATTTCTGAGAAGCTGTGGAATTTCTTCTCTTAGTGTTTTGCTTCCCAGCTAAGGGGGTGCTCCAGTGGAGAGGCAGGTTAAGCCCCATTTTAAACATACCTAGCTGCCTTAAGGGAACAATTTGACACAGGAATGCTGGTGTTTTACTGTTGTTTTGTGTATGTGACTTTAGAAATGGTTTCTTTTTATTATCTGACCTATCCTGTAGGGAATAATACTGTTGATAAGTTTAGGTATGTGTAAGCTAAAACACACGACAGTGACTACTACACTGTACACTTTTATGATAGGTGCGTCCTGTGGCTCAACAGGCCTGTGCCTAGTCATACAACCAACACCTTGTTGGTTAGCAGAAATTTGCCCTGGCCAGTTACACAATTTAACGTAGGAAGGAATTTTAACCTGTTAATTAAAGAAAAACCAATGCTTTCTTGTAATATTGCAGTATTGTCATGGGCAGGCAAGATCAGAAAAGCCAAGAATACTGGGGAAGTCTAAAAGCATCCGGAAAAAAGGAAGACAGAACATGAGATGGACTGATATCCTACAGTAACCCAGCAGCTAAAACCTGCAGGAGTTGAGCGGGGCTGTTGAGGACAGGGCATTTTTGGAGAGCCCTCATTCATTGTGTTGCCCTAAATTGGAGATGACATGCCAGCACAACAATCAACAACAACAACAACGCGCATCCCCCTGTCCCCTTTGCATAGGGTTGGGTGGCCAGTCCAACTCACCTGCTCCTGAGCACTGGGAAGAGGCCCAGCCTTCCATAGACTCCAGGAACTCTGGTCCCAACCAGGAGGCAAATGTGGTCCTTTCTCCCACAGGCTCAATTCCAGTTGTAGAATCCTTGAAGATCAAATCTTTCCCTTGAAAGTCCGTGGAATTAAACATTCTAAATTCACTGTTGTCCTGCTTGCCAAAGTAATCCTGAAATCCAAGCAAAGGTTGTCATATCATGAGGCATTTCAAATTTCATGTAAAGGCTCTCTTTCTGAGGAATGAGATTGGAGCTGGGACAGCCTCTTGTTATGCGGTTTCCCTCATGGCAGCACCACATGTTCTATTGTTTATTCCATTATTTATACCTTCCCTTGTGAGATACAGGGTTACTGACCATATAGGACTAAAAACCATATTGCACTTATAACAGAATATATTACAATAGTAAAACAATGGTACATAAATTGTCAGATTAAAACAACTGTGCAGTAGAGTTTAATACCATTTCAAACTAAATTAATCCCTTTTAATATATATAAAAACAGGCTGAAAACAAACTAGCAGCAAGTTGTAGGAGAACTTTTGTTCAGCAGTCCATTGGAACAAATGGAGGGAGGGCTAAGTCGAACCATAGAGAATGAACAAAGGGAAGATAAATTTAAACTTAACTGTCAGACAGATTGAATGAATGAATAAAAAATCTCTGCCCGCCTGCTGATTTACACATTAGAGTTTTCACCTTCTAGCCTCTCAAGCATGGGTTTCTAGATTAATGTTATGGAATTGTACAACTAGGGAGCATCCGGAGCATCACTGAGCCCATGTTCATTTGTGATTGCACTGGGGAAATTCCTACATTCAAATAATAATCCCAGCAGAGCACACTCATTAAAACTTCTCAATAAATTGATTGCTAAATGTAAGGCAGAATTTACAGTACATAAGTGTTAACTTTGCATTCGGCAGTCAGTTCAGAGGGCTAGTCTAGCAGAAACTTGTCATTGGATTCAAAACGGAAAGATTTAGCTTTCAAAGTCTTATTTCCTACCATATGGTCTACATTTTCTATATGTGGTAAGCAAAATGTGCATTCAGCATGTTGGTTGGAACATTCTGAAAGTTCTGATTTGACTAAGTACAGTACATTGATCTGTAAAAACTACCCAAGCAAGCATTCAGTTTAATTCCATTCAGTTTAATTTCTCGATCAAGAGAAATTGAATAGTTCCCAAAAGTTCGTAAAACACTCCTTAACAATGAGGGGGAGGAAGATAAGGCGCTATTCCACTAGGGCACCATAAATATTTTCATTCAAAGAGAATCAGTGGTACCTGAGCTTTATCCAGAAGTCCGTACACAGCCATAGCATTTGTGTCTGGGTGGACCATGATGGCCCGAGATGGCACCTGGCCCCAGTGACACTTGGCGAACTGGCTGATCTCGGCATGGGCCCCATTTGGACACAAGAGTTGAAAATCCTCAGAACGCAGGTTCGAGGCCCAGGACTCGGTATTTTGACCTGAAAGGACAAGCAGCTTCCCTAATTAGCTTCAGAGAGGGATGCTGGGGGTGGTTGCAGGGTGTTTATGCTTGTAAACAGTGTGTCTCAACAACATACCATCCGTGTTCTCAAAGACCGAGGTGTGCTTGACAAAGGCCACATCACCACGGCTTTCAGCTAAGCACCTGCAAGGAGGAAAGGGGAGGGGGAGAAAGCAAGACAAAAGATCACAGTGTGTTAAAGACAGTGTGAACGTTCAGGAATCCTAATCTACTTCTTCAGGAATACAAATCATACCCATTCCTGTGGCGGGAAGACGCTATCCTATAGTCAAAAAAGAAGATTCTACAAAGACAACAAACCAGAATAAAAATGTACAGGAAAATTCCATGTGATTACTTGACAGGAAGCCACCATCATTAAAGATATACAGAAGGTTCTCATGTGGTGAAAATAAATAAGTGAACATTAATTAGAGTTGCTATATGCCATGGAAAACCATGAATTTCACATTTTGTAACTATCCTACACAGTTCCATAAAAAACACTGAAAATTCATGGTTTTCAAACCACTTGATTTGGAAGAAAAAACACATGGATTTTTCTTCTTGCACTTCTATTGGAACGACCAGCAAGTGACAGCCGCAGCAGATTGATGAACAAGGGGGGGGGGGGGGGACAGGGACACAGCTTTTTCTATCTTGTGGCGACTCGTCTGTAGCAGCAGTTCGACTGAATACTGCAGGACAGAATGAGCTTCCGTCTTTGTCCCAGCTCCTGCAAACCTAGCAGTTCGAAAGCAAGAAATGGCAAGTAGATAAATAGGGGCCAAGTTCGGTGGGAAGGTAGACAGTGTTCCATGCATTCCGGTGTCCATTTATGCCTGCGGCTGGGGTTTTATTTCCTCCTCCCCGTCCCCCCCCCTTGCATCCAAGGCTCCAGCTGCTGGGAGTGGGGGGAGGGACGGAGGAGGGAGAGGATGGTGGTGCAGAGCACCCCCCACTCCGTGCGTATGCTCTCAAGTTTGGACGCCGAGCCAAAGGACCTGGTTTCTTGATCTCCCCCCCCCCCCCCCCCAAGAAAGCAATCTTCGCTTGGGCCACTTGCAGAATGTTGGGACATCAAGAGGCTCTGAGCATGTGTGGATGGCCTCGCCTGGCAATTAGAAATTACATTTCTATACCAACGCTCTGGTGTCTAGTCATGCCTGCCACATGACCATGGAAACATCTTCAGAAGCAGACAGCGCTGGCTCTTCGGCTTTGAAACAGAGATGAGCACTGAACCCTAGAGTCGGATATGACTGGCTTTTGAGCAAGAACAACCTTTACTTCTGTCCCATTTTTGTGAGTGGGAATTATGGTAACCCTAACATTAAAGTGATGGAAACCATCCTAAAAGATAGGATTAATAGGCACATAGAAGAGAAGGCGCTGCTAAAGGAGAGCCAACATGGCTTTTACAAGGGCAAATCATGCCTCATTTTTGTTGTTCAGTCGCACAGTCGGTTCCGACCCTTTGCGACCCTATGGACCATTGCTCTCCAGGCGCCTCTGTCCTCCACCATCCCCCTCAGCCCTCCCAGCTCTGTGCCCATTGTGTCTACAATGCCATCTAGCCATCTCATCTTTGGCCTCCCCCTTCTTCTTTTGCCCTCCACCTTTCCCAACATCAATGCCTTCTCAAGTGAATCCTCCCTTCTCATTTGATGTCCAAAGTATTTTAGCTTCATCTTTACTATTTGACCTTCCAGTGAGCAGTCAGGGTTAATTTCTTCTAAGATTGACCTATTTGTTCTCCTCGCTGTCCAGGGTACTCTCAAAACCCTCCTCCAACACCACATTTCAAAGGCATCTATTCTTCTGCGTTCAGCCTTCCTAATTGTCCAGCTCTCACATCCGTACATTACTACTGGGAAGACCATTGCTTTGACTATTCTAATTTTTGTTTTCAGTGTGATGTCTCTGCTTTTCACTATGTTCCCCAGGTTTCTCATTGCTTGTCTCCCAAGAATCAGTCGCCTTTTTATTTCATGGCTACAATCCCCATCTGCAGTGATCTTTGATCCCAGAAAAGTAAAATCTGTCACTGCTTCTACTTCTTCCCCATCTATCTTCCAGGAACTGATTGGGCCTGTTGCCATTATCTTGGTTTTCTTGATATTTAGTCTCAAGCCAGCTTTTGCACTCTCCTCCTTCAGCCCAATCAAGAGATTCTTTAGGTCTTCCTCACTTTCTGCCATTAGGGTGGTATCGTCTGCATATCTCAAATTATTGATGTTTCTCCCAGCGATTTTAATCCCATATTGTGATTCCTCCATCCCTGCACTGCGCATTATGTGCTCTGTGTATAGGTTGAATAGGCATGGTGACAAAATGCAGCCTTGTCTGACTCCTTTTCCTATTCCAAACCACTCTGTCATTCCATGTTCTGTCCTAACTGTTGCTTCTTGGTTCATGTACAGATTTCTCAGGAGGCATATGAGGTGCTCTGGTATTCCCATCTCTTTAACTACTTGCCACATCTTGTTGTGGTCCACACAGTCAAATGCCTTAGTGTAGTCAATAAAACAGAAATAAACTTGTTTCTGGTATTCCTTTGTTTTCTCCATGATCCAGCGTATGTTGGCAATGTGGTCTCTAGTCCCCCTGCCTCTTCTGAAACCTGCCTGCACCTCTGGTAATTCTCTTTCCACATGCTGCTGAAGTCTATCCTGTATTATCTTGAGCATCACCTTACTGGCGTGTGGGATGAGCGCGATTGTTCGATAATTTGAACATTCTTTGGCATTGCCCTTTTTTGGGATTGGGACGTATACTGATCTTTTCCAATCCTGTGGCCATTGTTTTGTTTTCCAAATCTGTTGGCATATTGAATGCAGTAATTTGACGCCGTCATCTTTTAGCGCTTTAAAGAATTCAACTGGGATACCATCATCTCCACTAGCTTTGCTGTTTGCAGTGCTTTTTAGGGCCTTTATGACTTCGCTCTCCAGGATGTCTGGCTCAGGTTCTACTTCTTCATCATTGTGATTGTCAGGAGTGTTGAGGTCCTTTTTGTATAGTTCCTCTGTGTACTCTTTCCATCTTTTCTTAATCTCTTCTGCATCAGCTAGCTCCTTTCCTTCTTTGTCCCTTATCATGGTCATTTTTGCTTTAAATGTTCCCTTAATTTCCCCGATTTTTTTGAAAAGATCTCTGGTTCTGCCTCTTTTGTTGTTTTCCTCCATTTCTCTGCACTGTTCTTTTAGGTAGTTTTCCTTATCTCTCCTTGCTTTTCTTTGAAATTCTGTGTTCAAATGATTGTAGTTTTTCCTTTCTCCTTTGACTTTTGCGTTCCTTCTTTCCTCTGCTATTTTAAGAGCCTCATCAGACAACCACTTTGCTTTCTTACTCTTCTTTTCTTTTGGTATGGTTTTCTTTGCTGCTTCCTGCATGATGTCCCTCATCTCTGTCCATAATTCTTCTGGCACTCTATCTATTGAGTCTAAGCCATTGAATCTGTTCATCACCTCCACCGCGTATTCTTTAGGGATGCTGTCTAGGTGATATCTTTCTGGTCTCCGTGTTTTCCTTATTTTCTTTAGTCTAAGCCTGAATTTTGCGATCAATAGGTTGTGATCTGAGCCACAGTCTGCTCCAGGTCTTGTTTTTGCTGACTGTATGGAGGTTCTCCATCTTTGGCTGCAGAGTATGTAGTCAATCTGGTTTCGGTGTTGTCCATCTGGTGATGTCCATGTGTAAAGTCGCCTCTTGTGTTGCTGGAAGAGAGTGTTTGCTATGACCAGTGCGTTCTCTTGGCAGAACTCTATCAATCTTTGCCCTGCTTCATTCTGTACTCCAAGTCCAAATTTGCCTGTTATTCCCTCCACTTTCTGATTTCCTACTTTGGCATTCCAGTCTCCTAATATAATTTGGACATCATTTCTTGGTGTCTGTTCTATGAGGTGTTGTACGTCCTCATAGAACTGGTCCATTGTGGCTTCATCTGCACCAGTGGTTGGTGCGTATATTTGGATCACAGTGACATTGAAGGGTTTGCCTTGAATTCTGACTGACATCATTCTGTCATTTTTGAGATTGTATCCCATTACTGCTTTTCTCACTCTTTTGTTGACAATTATGGCTACTCCATTTCTTCTAAGGTTTTCTTGCCCGCAGTAGTAGATATGATGGTTTCCAGAGCTGAATTCACCCATCCCTGTCCATTTTAGCTCACTGATGCCCAAGATGTCAATGCTTATTCTTTCCATCTCACTTTTTACCACTTCCAGTTTTCCTTGGTTCATTGATCTCACATTCCATGTCCCTATGCAGTATTGCTCCTTACAACATTGCATTTCCCCTCCCCCCTTCCTGTCCCTCCCCTTTCTCCCCTCTGTGGTGTTAAGCATCCTGTATCACCTAGCCTGCCCTTTTGTTTTGCCTTTTGTTTTGGTCAATAGGGTTCTCTTGGCAAGATTTTTGGCGTGGTTGCCGGTGTCTGCGCCATTTTTCTCTCCTCATACATTTTATCACAGTTTTTAAAAATTTAACACATTTAAGACATTTAAGACATTTAAGACAGCATATTATCATGCATATTATCACACTTTAAAACACAGTCTCTATGTCAGTTTCTATGTTTAGTCAGTATAAAGTCTCTATGTCAGTTGCTATATTAGGTCTTCTACATTTCATATCAGCTACTTATCCTTTGCCTGAGACTCTGGCTTTTCCTCCTCCTCCTCACCCCCCCCACCCCCCGGCTGGGGATGGCTGCCCGGCGGCGGCGGCAGGCCCCTTCGCCGCTCGCCCAGCTCTCCTCCTCCTCTTCTCCCCCGGCTGGGGATGGCTGCCCGGCGGTGGCAGGCCCCTTCTCCGCTTGCCCGGCTCTCCTCCTCCTCTTCTCCCCCGGCTGGGGATGGCTGCCCGGCAGCGGCGGCAGGCCCCTTCTCCGCTTGCCCGGCTCTCCTCTTCTCCCCCGGCTGGGGATGGCTTCCCGGCGGCGGCGGCAGGCCCCTTCGCCGCTCTCCCGGCTCTCCTCCTCCTCTTCTCCCCCGGCTGGGGATGGCTGCCCGGCAGCGGCAGGCCCCTTCTCCGCTTGCCCGGCTCTCCTCCTCCTCTTCTCCCCTGGCTGGGGATGGCTGCCCGGCGGCGGCGGCAGGCCCCTTCGCCGCTCGCCCGGCTCTCCTCTCCTCTTCTCCCCCGGCTGGGGATGGCTGCCCAGCAGCAGCGGCAGGCCCCTTCGCCGCTCGCCCGGCTCTCCTCCTCCTCTTCTCCCCCGGCTGGGGATGGCTGCCCGTCGGCGGCGGCAGGCCCCTTCGCCGCTCGCCCGGCTCTCCTCCTCCTCTTCTCCCCCGGCTGGGGATGGCTGCCCGGCAGCGGCGGCAGGCCCCTTCGCCGCTTCCGCGGCTCTCCTCCTCCTCTTCTCCCCCGGCTGGGGGTGGCTGCCCGGCAGCGGCGGCAGGCCCCTTCGCCACTCGCCCGGCTCTCCTCCTCCTCTTCTCCCCTGTCTGGGGATTATGGCTGCCTCATAATCTGTTGGAATTTTTTGAGAGTGTCAACAAGCATGTGGATAAGGGGGATCCAGTCGACATTGTTTATCTGGACTTTCAGAAGGCTTTTGACAAGGTCCTGCACCAAAGGCTCTTGAATAAGCTTGCCAGTCATGGAATAAAGGGACAGGTCTTGTCCTGGATCAGCAACTGGCTAAGGGACAGGAAACAGAGGGTAGCACTCAATGGACACTTCTCCAAGTGGAGGGAAGTCAAAAGTGGGATCCCCCAAGGTTCAGTACTGGGACCCCTGCTTTTCAACCTCTTCATAAATGATCTAGAAGTAGGAGTAACAGGGTAGTGAAAACTGTGAGAGATTGTGAGGAGCTCCAGAGGGATCTCTTGACACTCGGGGAGTGGTCAAAACAGTGGCAAATGAGCTTCAACTCTAGTAAGTGCAGAGTGATGCATGTTGGGGCAAAAAAAACAATTACATTTATAAACTGATGGGGTCTGAACTCTCTGCGACAAACCAGGAAAGGGACCTTGGTGTCCTGGGGGACAGCTCAATGAAGGTGTCAAACCAGTGTGCCTCAGCAGTGAAAAAATGCAGCACAAAAAGAGGCCAAACGGAAACAATGATTCCAACACGATACAAATCAGTTTGTGGCAAAATCCCAATGAAAATGATAAGTCTTCAAAAATATTCAATCTATAAAAAATAAACTGACTCCAATCGAGTATAACGGTCTTTGTGTTTCATATTTATTATATAGTCCAAATTCTTCAAATCAGTAGGTAATATCAAGATGTGATATTTGGGCTATATAATAAATATAAAACACAAAGACCATTACACTCGATTGGAGTCAGTTTTTTTTTTGAAGATTGAATGTTTTTTGAAGACTTATCATTTTCATTGGGATTTTGCCACAAACGGATTTGTATTGTGAGCGAACTGGTGGGCCTCAATGACCTGATATCACAGATATGGGAGCAACCATGTCACCCGATCATCATCCATGAAGATAACCAGGCCGCAATAGACATATCGGGATCCGATGCCCCACATCAGAAGTCCAGACACATAGACATCTAGAATAAGCACGTAAGGGAGATGTCCACCACAGGCTTTATCAAGTTAGTGCATTGTGTCTCCAAGGAGCAGATCACCGATATATTAACAAAACTATTACCTGCAGCGCAGCATGTCTACTTATTCAATAAATTATGTTTAAAATTGAGAAACGAATCAAATGACTTTCAGCCGGAGAGCGAATCCGACCAGTATGATATTAGAAGGGGTTTTGTCAGATAGTAATATCATACTGTATGGACTGCAGATACCACAATGCACCACTGAGATGATGTCACCTGAGATATATAGGAACCTGTTGTGTATGCATGTCCACTGTACTGATAAGAATGTAACCACTCCATTTACAATGTATCTCAGCTGTAAAGGAACGCGAGCAAGCAGCCCATAGAGGGCAGCTGCGAGCGTTCAGTCTCACATGGTTCACATTGCTCAATCACGGACAGCCGCGGGAAAACCTTCCCCGCATTCAGCAGCAGAAAGAAGAACTACTGAAGAGAGGCGTGCCTGGGCAAGGCCACGCCGGTAGCGGCCAATGAGCTACCGTGCTACAAGATTCAAATGTATAATGCTACTGTATATATAGAGATGTATCACCACCATTACCTCATGCTCCACCGGATCATCATGCAATAAACCTGTGTTAAGCCAACCCTTCGGCTGTTCTGTTGTCTTTGGTCCCATACAGTAAACTGGCGACGAAGGTGGGATCATGGCTGCCCACGGGACCAAGACATGCGCCGGCTACGAGATCAGGAAGCCGGGAGACTTGGAGCTGTTTGAGATAGACTTCAACGGAGCGCTGGTGGAGCTCGAAGTCTCAGATGAGGACAAGAAGAGGGCCATCTTCGTCCGCATGCTCGGACACGAGACCAAGAGGACCTTGGTGGACCTGATCGCACCGAGGAGGGTGAGCGACTTCAAAGCCAAAGAGCTCCTGGCGGTGTTGCGCACCCACCTCCGGCCCGCGATAGCGATGTTCCCCGCTCGGAGCGCGTTCTGGAGGCGAGTCCAGGCGCCCGGGGAATCGGTCGCTGAGTTCGCCGCGGCCCTGCGCTTGGCCGCTGGCCCATGCAAGTGGGAGACCCCAGAAGTCACCCTCCGAGACTGCCTGCTCTGCGGTCTGAGGGACACCGAGACTCAGCGCGGGCTGATGAAACAGGAGCCGCCTCCCACGTGGCAGCAAGTCCTTGACACGGCACAGGCCGCGGAGGCCACGACGGCCGGGGTGCAAGAGCTCCAGGACTGGCGCCCGAAACCCGCCAAGGCAGAGAGCTCGGTACGCGCGGCCCGGCGAGTTTCGAACTCGTCCGCGGAGAGCGGCGACGACGAGGACGTCCGGAAGGTCCAGAAGGAAGGCCGGCGCTGCGACGGCTGCGGCGCCGCCCACACCCGCGCCAAATGCCCGTTCCGCAAGGCCGAGTGCCACAACTGCGGCCGGCGCGGGCACATCGCCAAGGTCTGCCGAAAACGGCGCGAGGCCAAGAGGAGTTCCCCAGACCGCTCAGCGAGGCAGGACCACACCACGAGGCCCAAGGACGGCACCTGGACCACGAGGAAGCGGGACGGAGTAGGGCGCATCTCCGACGACAGCGAGGACGACGCTCCGGTTTTCAGCGTATCCACGGAGCACCCCCGATACTTCGTTGAGGTAGTAATACAAGGGGCCCCTGTTAGGATGGAGGTGGACTCGGGTTCTTCTTACTCTATCATCTCCCAGGGAGAGTTCCTAAAAATAGCCCCCCACGTGCGGCCCAAGCTCAAAGCGTTGAGGTCCACACTGAAGGACGTGCAAGGGAACCGCATCCCGGTGTTGGGGGTTGGGAAGTTCCAGGTCCAGTTCAAAAAGCGCGCCGCAACGCTTCCCCTAGTCGTCCTCAAGGGAGGTAAATGCAGCCTCCTCGGGACTCAATGGTTCCAGCCCCTGGGGTTGTTCATTGGGGGGGTGCACGCCGTAGGAGTACACGCCGCCGGGACTGATCCAATACAGAGCGTGTGCGACGCGCACCCCGAGGTTTTCAAAAAGGGACTCGGAAAATTCAAGGGCCCCCCAGTGACTTTCGACCTGGACCCTGGGGTACGTCCAATCAGACTTAAACCGCGCAGAGTGCCTTTCGCACTAAAGGACAAAATAGAAGCGGAGTTGGACAAATTGGTGGGCCAGGGGATTCTTGTTCCTGTTGATTCTGCGGAGTGGGAGACTCCAATTGTAACAGCACTCAAGGCCAACGGGGAGGTCCGCATATGCGCTGATTACAAGTGCACCATCAATAAGGCGATCCGCCCTAATGCGTATCCGGTGCCGGTAGTCAGCCACTTGTTGGCCAGGTTACACAGGGGGAGATGTTTTGCTAAACTCGACCTGGCCCAAGCCTACCAGCAACTCCCGGTGACCCCCGCCGCAGCTGCTGCGCAGACCATAGTCACCCACAAAGGGGCGTTCCAGGTATCGCGCCTCCAATTCGGCGTGAATTCAGCGCCCGGGATCTTCCAGTCACTCGTGGAACGCCTCCTGAAGGGGTTAGAGGGGGTGTTACCCTACTTTGATGACATGTTGATTACAGGGGGGAGCCGGGCCGAATTGGCAGAAAGGTTGGGAAAGGTCCTGGCAAAATTCGAAAAGGCGGGGTTGCGGTTGCGGAAAGACAAATGCGTTTTCTTCGCAACTGAGGTTGAGTTCCTAGGGTTCCGTGTTACTCCCGAGGGAATAAGGCCATCCCAATCCAAGGTGGCCGCCATCAAAAAGGCCCCTCGCCCCACCTCCAAGCCCGAGCTGCAGTCGTTCCTTGGGCTGCTCAACTTCTACCACTCCTTCCTTCCTCGGAAGGCAGCCGTGGCGGAACCGCTACACAAATTGTTAAAAAAGGATGAGGCATGGAAGTGGGGCGACGACCATGAGAAGGCTTTCAATGACCTGAAGCGACTCCTGGCATCAGATGCTGTACTGACCCACTTCAATCCCAAACGCCCAGTGGTCCTGATATGCGATGCATCCCCGGTGGGGGTGGGGGCGGTGTTATGCCACATGCTGGAGAACGGGAGGGAGGCCCCGATAGCGTTCTACTCCAGGTCCTTGTCCCAAGCGGAGAGAAACTACGCCCAGACAGACAGGGAAGCACTAGCGATAATTGCGGGGACCAAGAAATTTCATGATTTTGTGTATGGCCGCCCCTTCACCATAGTGACTGACCATAAGCCCTTGCTAGGCATTTTCACCGCAGATAAGCCCACACCCCAAATCCTGTCCCGGAGAATGCTCAGGTGGGCCATTTTTCTCAACGCGTATCAGCACGCGTTGGTGTACCGGCCCGGGAAGGAGATCAGCCATGCGGATGCCCTGTCGAGGTCCCCCATTCCCCGGGATTGCTGCCACGTGGGCGAGGAAGAGAGGGACCACCAGGTCTTAATGATAGAGGTCCTAGACTCCCCTCCAGTAGTACCGGCCGACATCGCCAAAGCGACCGGTAAGGACAAAACGTTAGCTACAGTTTGCTCCTGGGTACAGAAAGGGTGGCCCGTGTCTTCCCCAGCAGCGGAATTCGACACATTTTTCAAAAAGAAATTAGAATTGTCCCTAGAGAGGGGTTGCCTTTTATGGGGACAGCGGGTAGTGATCCCCACGTCCCTCCGGCCGAGGGTGCTTAAACTGCTGCACGTCAGCCACCCCGGGATCGTCCGCTCTAAGGCACCAGCCCGCAGTTACTTTTGGTGGCCCCAGCTAGACGCCGACATCGAGCACATGGTCGGCACTTGCGAAGCGTGCCAAAGCTCCAGGCCAGAAGAGGCTCGCTTGCCACATAGGGAGTGGGACGCAGCAAGGGGGCCCTGGTCCCGGGTACACGTAGACTTTGCCGGCCCGTTCAGGGGAACACTTTTCCTCCTTGTGGTGGACGCGTTCTCCAAGTGGTTGGAGGTCATTCCAGTCTCGAGCACCTCCTCGGCCACAACAATTAAACAGTTACGGAGGGTCTTTTCCACGTTCGGTTTACCCGACACCCTCGTCAGCGATAACGCTAGCTGTTTCACGTCCGCCGAGTTCAGGACATTCATGGATCTCAACGCCATTCGGCACATCACCTCCGCCCCTTTCCACCCGGCCACCAACGGCCAAGTAGAGCGCCTCGTGCGTACCACTAAGGACGCGCTGCGGCGCATGGGCCCCGGAGATCTTGACTTACAACTGTGCCAGTTCCTGCTACGGTACAGGGTCACCCCACTAGCGTCAGGGTACTCCCCCGCAGAGTTGTTAATGCGCAGGAAGCTGGCCACAGTAATCTCCAAACTAGACCCCACAAGGGTAGAGGACAAAGGGCGGAATGTAGAGATGGATTCCACAAAGAGCTTCAGCGTAGGTGCCCCCGTGCATTGCAGGAACTACGCCAGCGCGGGACCAGCCTGGGTGCCCGGCATTGTAATAGAACAAACCGGCCCCGTTTCATACCGCGTGGAGACCAATACAGGCCTCCTGTGGAGGCGGCACGCGGATCAACTCAGGCGCAGGGTCCCCGGAGAGCAGGACGAAAACGAAAATAGCCACGAATCAGCGTTAGGGTACTCCCCCACCCGCTTAGCCCAAGGGGGAGAAAAAGGGGGACATGGGTCCCCACCAAGGGGGGAGGAAAGGGAATCGATCCTCAGAGATCTTTTGCGTGAGTTTGCGGCGGAAAGGAAGAGCCCCGATCTCGCACATAACCCTCGGAAGTTTCCCCAAAACACAGATTCCCCAAGAAGTTTAGACCTTGATTTAAAGTACCAGGGGGAGTTAGCGGAGTGGTCCCCCACCCGTCCTAGCGAAAAGAGGGGTTTCAGTTCAGCCCCTGGTACCTCCAGTCCCAGTAGCCCCTGTGAGTTAGAATGCAACATAGCGCCAATGCCCCGGAGACCGACACCCCCAAGACAGGAGGCGACGGCGAGTCCGTCCACCACAGTCTCAAGGTCCCCCGAGCGGGGAACAGAAAGTAGCAGAACCACAAGGGCATCCTCGTCGGTCCCGAGATTCGTAATGGGAGGGTCTCCAGGGTCCGCAGGCAACAGGCAGGGGTTCACTTCCCAGCTGTTCATTCCATTTCCATCCCCCAGCGCAAGGCAGGCACGGACGCCCCACAGAGCCACTAATGAGTCCCCGTTTTCCGTTGCAGGACAAGCACCCACGGAGTCAGGGATCACAGGCTCTCCGGTATTAGGTCAGGCGCAAGCACGCCCCAAGCGCACGTGCGGCAAGCCACATTGGTTGCGGGACTTCGTCCCATCCTAGGGGGGAGGGATGTTGTGTATGCATGTCCACTGTACTGATAAGAATGTAACCACTCCATTTACAATGTATCTCAGCTGTAAAGGAACGCGAGCAAGCAGCCCATAGAGGGCAGCTGCGAGCGTTCAGTCTCACATGGTTCACATTGCTCAATCACGGACAGCCGCGGGAAAACCTTCCCCGCATTCAGCAGCATAAAGAAGAACTACTGAAGAGAGGCGTGCCTGGGCGAGGCCACGCCGGTAGCGGCCAATGAGCTACCGTGCTACAAGATTCAAATGTATAATGCTACTGTATATATAGAGATGTATCACCACCATTACCTCATGCTCCACCGGATCATCATGCAATAAACCTGTGTTAAGCCAACCCTTCGGCTGTTCTGTTGTCTTTGGTCCCATACAGTAAAGAACCTGACCCTTCATCCTTTATTTAGATTCCCCTGACCCCACGCTCTGTGAGCAGAGCACCCCTCCTACTCCATGATGTATCAATAAAAGGATGAAAAAGATATATAAGCCTCATAGTTATTTGACTAGACCATCTCTCTATTTGACAGAACCAACCGCTCCTGCTGCCAAGACATTCTCCCAAAGGTTTGGACAAAATCTCCTTTCTTGCCTTTTGCATCCATTCTTTTTTGCTCCTCCTGCCCTCCTCTGGAGCTTGAGAAGAAGATAATAAGCCTGCTCTATGAACATGATTACTAGTGCTGGGAAGGGCTCCAACCTTAAAGCGATGGGAGGATGAAAACGTGACCAGCACTGGAAACTCTTTCAGTCACCAGATCGGGAGGGACATTCCCAGCCATGCGGCCCGAGGTGAAATCAAAAGCCTGCAGCTCCCATTTGGAAACTTGCTTTAAGCAGAGCAGCCTGGCCTAGAGGTACGGCCATGACATTGGGGACGCTGACCTCTGTGGGGTCCAACCTGATGAAGACCCACCTCAGCTTGCCTCCTGATTTTGCTCGTTGACAAAAGGAAGATCTAACGACAGCCCTGCTCAGGAGGAACAACAGCCTGTCAAGGTAGAGGCTACCATGGGCTCACAAGTTACACCAAATGTAATTAAAAGTCCATATGTTGGTTAAACTTTATCATCTCTCTATATGTATATAACAGTGGGAAGGAACTGGATTCTGATACCCTGTTGCTGGGCGGAGGAGAAGAATGTATCAGAATACTTTCTGATTGGCTAATTTATTTGTTTGTTTGTTTATTTATTTCGTATATTTATACCCTGCCCTATTAGTGCGAACACCACTCAGGGCGGCTACCAACATAAAAAAATACAATAAAATACACAAACGATAAAAAACCATTACAGATAAAAACGATATTAAAAACCCCATCTAAAATACAATTTTGAAAGTGCATAAGCCCTCCAATACCCTCCCTAACCCCTTAAGAGAAAAATAGTCAAAAGAAATAGCAAACAAGAAGGAAATAAAAACAAGGGGGGGAGGGGGAAAAGAGAAAAACAGACAAGTCAGTTGTAGGGCACTATTTATATAAGCCAGCGGGACTGGGCCGTCACACCTGTAGGCCCCCAAACCCGCTGGCATAACCAGTTCTTAAGTGCCCTCCTAGAGGGGAGCAGCTCTGTCTGGAGGCGCAATTCAGATGGTAAGAGGTTCCACAGGGCCGGGGCAGCCACCGAGAAGGCTCTTCTTCTGGTCCTGGTCAGATGTGCTTCTCTTGTAGAAAGGACCAGCATTGAGCCTCTCCGGTCTGCCCTCGTAGGATGGGTAGAATACCTTGGGGTGATGCGGTCCCTTAAGTATCCTGGTCCACTGCCATGTAGGGCTTTAAAGGTCAAAAACAGCATCTTAAATTGCACCCAGAGGCACACTGGCAACCAGTGCAGCTCCCGAAGCAGCGGTGAAGCATGGGCATAATGCCCATGCCCCATCACCACCCAGGCAGCCACATTCTGGACCAGCTGCAGCCTCCGAATGGTCATCAAGGGCAGCCCCGTGTAGAGCGCATTACAATAATCCAATCTGGAGGTGACCAGAGCATGACTGACCATGAGCAAGGAGCCCTGGTCCAGGAGCGGGCGCAATTGGTAGATGACACGAAGTTGTGCAAAGGCCCTCTTGGCCACGACCGCCACCTGCTTGTCAAGCAGCAGTCGTGAATCCAGGAGGACCCCTAAATTGCGCACTAGGTCTGTCTGAGGAAGCAATGGCCCATCCAGAGCCAAAGGTGGCAGCTCCCGGGATAACAGAGGGCCCCGAACCCACAGCCACTCAGTCTTGCCAGGATTCATCTGAAGCCCGTTGTCCCCATTGCAGACCTGAACAGCCTCCAGGCACCTGGTTAGGACTCCGACCGCATCACTCGGGTCCCCACAGGCCAAAATGTACAGCTGAGTGTCATCTGCATACTGATGGTACCGCACCCCGTGGGAATGACTGATCTCACCCAGCAGTTTCATGTAGAAGTTGAAAAATAGAGGTGAGAGTACCAAGCCCTGAGGCACCACACATAGGAGCGGCCTACAACTGGACAACCTGCTCTCTAAAGACACCGACTGGGACTGATCCATCAGGAATGAGTAAAACCAGGACAACACAGTGCCCTGTGCCCCCAGTCCCTGGAGCCGGCCCAGAAGGATACCGTGGTGGACAGTATCGAAAGCCGCTGAGAGGTCAAGAAGAGCGAGAACAGGATATCCCCTGTCTTGCTCCCGCCAGAGATCATCCATGAGTGTGACCAAAAAGGGAAGGTTGGAGATTGGTCTAAAATTTGAAATAATTGTAGGGTCGAGCGATGGCTTTTTTTTTAGGAGGAGTTGCACCAGCACATGTTTGAAAGCAAATTAGATAAGCCAGAAGGGGAATGGTGAGGTATAAAAAGGAAAGAGAGGGTTTTCTGAGGATAATTTAAGGAGAAAGGTACTTGAGGAAAGGAAAACTTGAGGAGAACTTGAGGAAAGGAAAACAGAACTTTAGAGAGATTCTAAAGAATTTGAGAGAAAAGACTTTCTGAAGAGAAGAGAGAGTCTGAGGTAAATTTTCAGAGAGGCTGAGAAAAACTTTCTGAGGAGAATCTGAAGAGATTCTGAGGAAAAACAACGTATCTTTAACATCCCTTATGAAAAATAAACCACAGTTCCTTTGATAACTTGTATGTTTATTGAAAGGAGGGGGATAGAGTAAAGCCATCTTAAGCCAGGAGAGGCCACACTGCTACCATTCTCTCCCTTTAACATTTTCTGAGGATCACTTTTAGAGTGGATCTTCCAGGTTGAAGCAAAAGGTCATATTTTGCTGGACCAGCACTCCATGGAAAATGGCTTGGAGTCTCAGTAGTCCCAAATTGGAGCTGCCTGTGTATGGGTGACCCAGGAGGGGTCAAGGAGAGGACTGAGGTGGAGGGAATTTAGCGCCAGGTAATGTTAAGGTAACGTTGGGACATGTCCCGGAGGCGCTGACACAGCCTACAGGATTTTCCCTTTCCTTTGGCTTTGGCCAAGATTGTGGTGAATAATAACTTTTCCCAGGCTCTTCTGGGTGGAGAATACCACACAGAAGTTGTTTCCCATTCTCTTCTTCTGCAACTCCTGTGCACCAGCACCATCACCACCACCACCACCACCACCGTGTGCCTTGTTCATGGCCACAAAATGTTGCATCTTCTCCCAGGAGACACAGGTAGAAAATGAACTGCCTGCCAACCTCTGGCTCTGCAGGCAGATGCGTCTAAACCACCGAGCAATCTCTCTCTCTCTCACCAGCTAAGGTTGTGACTAGGAGCTAATAATCTTAATTGACCCTGGTGCCTGACTTTCCGCGGGAGTCTGTTTCCCCCTCTCCCACAAAATAAAATAACTTCTAGTCAAAAATTCAACATGGATGAATGGCGCCACAATGCTCGGAGGCTGCTATGTTGAAGGATTCCCCTGCTGTCTCATTCAGGCTACTGAGTGGCAGCACTGGCCAACAGAGGGAAAGGGAGTGAGTTGGTGAGTGGGAGGGAGGGAGGGAGGGAGGAGCAAGTGGATCATGGGCAATGTGGTCCTGTCCACTCACAGCTCTCAGAGAGAGATGTCCTTTGCTGGGCTGTCCCACAGAAAAGGTGCCTGTGGGCCACACAACTACCTGGGAAGGGGGCAAGAGAAAGCCTTTGGACTGACTGAATGTCATGGCCATGCACCCCCTTTACCTGAAGGCTCCGGCGTAACCATAGTAGCGCTCCTGGCTGTTGGCCTCGCACCTGTGCTCCCCGTTGCTGTCTCCGGCACAGAGTGTGCACAGATTGGCTGGATAGTCCTCCCTCTGGTCCGTGGGAATGCAGCTGGCTGAGAAGAAGTCACTCACAGCTGGAAGGAGGGAAAGGGCTTATTATTTATTTATTTATTTTTGCACATTTATACCCGCCCTCCTGGTGGGTACACCAATCAGGGCGGCTAACAATATAATAAAAATTACAATAAAAACAATTCAATGACAATAACTAAAAACAAACCTAACACCCCAATTAAAACAAGCATTAAAACACAAACAAATTGTCATTAAAAAACAACCCACACCCACCCTAGCCCTGTTAAAACAGAATAACCAAGCCTGGGGGGCAGCCCCTCACATAGGCTAAATCAGCCACCAGGCCTGACTGGTAGAGTCAAGCGTGCCCCAAACTTGATGAAAGAGCAGCCATGTCTTCAGCCTCTTTCTAAAGGGGAGTAGATCCGTCTGGAGACGCAAATCAGGTGGTAAGAGGTTCCACAGGGCTGGGGCAGACATGGAAAAGGCTCTTTTCCTGGTCCTAATAAGATGTACTTCTTTCATAAGATGTACTTCTCCATTATGGGATGGAGCTTGGACTGAAGCAGAATCAGGTGGGAAAGAAGCCCCTCCTCAGCCCCCATTCACTCTCCCTCAGGAGGTTCTCCCATCCCAAGCCACACTTTCAGGTCCCAATTCAGCCCCAGGGGTCAGCCCAGCTCAGCCCCTTCCTCATACCTTTCAGGATGCTACACCCTCGTGGCTGGATGAATCCCTTTCTCAGGAGGAGGCCCACTGGGAGAGTCCATCCGGCCCTCCGGCCATAGCCTGTGTGGCAGGAGCGTCTCCCACGCAGGCTGTCGATGGTGAAGGCATCCGAGGGCGAACGCTTTACGACAGCCACGGCGTAGTAGGTGCTTGTGGTGTCCCCATCTGAGGTGAATAGAGAGGGGGAGGTGGGTGGGATGGGAAGGGGGAAGCAGAACTTCTGGAGGCCTTGAGGGACCATTTTGTTCCACACCAACTTTCCTCTCAGCCCTTTCTGGGGAAACTGAACAAGATGCTCAAGGTGGCACTGCTAAATGTGGGCAACCTCTTCATCAGAAGAAGGGAGCTTCAGGAAAGGACTGGAGATTGGCATAGAGTGGGCATTGGGGAAGCAGAAGGATCATGAGTGTCCCACCAGCACCACTCCACCACCCCATCCAGGGCTTCTTCTGGCTGTAGGGCTTCTCCCTGGCAGAGGCAGATTCTCCAGGTGATGCCTGCCTCTGAGGAGGAGGAGGAGGAGGAGGAGAGAGAGAGAGAGAGAGAGAGGCTGGGCTGGGCTGGGCTGGGCTGGGCTGGCAGCCTTTGTGGGTAGCAATAGCATAAGAACATAAGAACAGCCTTGCTGGAACAGGCCACAGTCCAGCATTCTGTCTCACACAGTGGCTCGCCATTTCCTTCAGGGTATTCCCAAGCAGATGCCTTCCCCTGCTTAGGATTCCCTGGAAATGATATTGAGAGATATCCTGCCTATCTCTCCAACCCCGAGGTTGTCCTTAAGTATCCATAATTATAGCCATTGATACCCTTGTCCTCCATGAACTTGTC
Source organism: Bradypodion ventrale (assembly GCA_035047345.1). Lineage (NCBI taxonomy): Eukaryota > Metazoa > Chordata > Lepidosauria > Squamata > Chamaeleonidae > Bradypodion > Bradypodion ventrale. Next base: position 326,283 of record JAWDJE010000003.1, read on the forward strand.
TAATCCTTTCTTAAAGCTGTCAAGACTGACAGTTGTCACTACTTCTTCTGGCAGGGAGTTCCATAGACCAGTAATCTTCTGGGTGAAAAAGTACTTTTTCTTATTTGTTTGAGAACTAGTACCCAAAAGTTTCATGGAGTGTCCCCTAGTTACACTGGTATGCGATAGGGAAAACAGTTTTTCCTTATCTACTTTGTCCACACCGTGCATGATTTGATAAACTTCAATCCGGTCACCTCTTAGACGCCGTCGTTCAAGAGTGAAGAGTTGCAGCTTCAGATGGTGAGGAAGGTGTTCCAGTTCCCTAATCATTCTGGTTGCCCTCCTCTGCACTTTCTCCAGCTCCATAATATCCTTCTGGCAGTATGGCGACCAGAACTGTACACAATATTCCAGATGGGGCCTCACCATAGATTTATAAAGAGGCAAAATGACACTTGCTGACTTATTTTCTATACCCTTCCTAATGATCCCTAACATTGAGTTTGCTTTCTTCACTGCTGAGGCACACTGGGCTGACACCTTCATTGAGCTCTCGTCCACCAGGACACCAAGGTCCCTTTCCTGGTTTGTCGCAGAGAGTTCAGAACCCCTCAGTTTAATAGCAATGACACTTATCTCCCTGTCCCATATTAGTGTTTAGTGCTCTCTCTGGGCCATTCATAGAGTAATTAGCATTTTGCCCCCAATGTGCTGGGTACTCATTTTACCACCTTTAGAAGGACAGAAAGCTGACCCAACCTTGAATCCCATCAAGATCAAACTCACAACATTTTGGCTGTCGTACAGCAGTTTAAACCCTGTGCCACCACATTTATAAGAACATAAGAACAGGCTTGCTGGAACAGGCCACAGGAGCCCATGATCCAGTCCAGCATTCTGTCTCACACAGTGGCTCACCATTTCCTTCAGGGTATTATTCCCAAGCAGATGCCTTCACCTGCTTAGGATTCATTCCCTGGAAATGGCATTGAGAGATAATATCCTGCCTATCTCTCCAACCTGGAGGTTGTTCCTAGGTATCCATAATTATAGCCATTGATATCTTTGTCCTCCATGAACTTGTCTAATCCTTTCTTAAAGCTGTCAAGACTGACAGCTGTCACCACTTCTTCTGGCAGGGAGTTCCATAGACAAGTGGCTCACCATTTGCTTTAGGGTATTCCCAAGCAGATGCCAAATTGAGGCTCCACTTTCACCAAGAGTGGCCCTGAGGCTCCCCCAGAGGGATGCGAGAAAGCCTAATTATTTACTTGGAATTAATTGGATTATATTTGGAACATATTTAATCAATTGGACTATTACATTGGGATATTATCAATTGACTGGATTATAAAAAAATTATGTGGAATTAATTGGATTATCGCTGGGACATTTGTTTGGAATTAATTGGACTATATTTGGGACATAACTAATTTTTAAGTCATTAAAATCAATTTTCGGAATCAATTGGTAGGGATTGATCGGACAACAATTGGTAGGGATTGATCCCATTAATTGGGATATAGAATAGAATCTTTTAGAATGTGAATTGGGTTGTTTTAAGGTTTTAAGGTGGGTTTTTCTTTTATGATGGTTTTAGGTCTTTGTTTTTTATGCTGTTGAGCCACCCAGAGTCGCCCTACGGCAAGGGGGCAGCATATAAATATATATAAATAAATAAATTTATAAATAAATAAATAAAACTGTTTGAGATTTGACAAATAATTAATTGCTTCAGACTTTTCCCAATTTATTTTCAAACCTGTCACTTCCTCAAACTCAATAAGATGTGTTTGCATCCTTCCAAAAGATTTCATCGGATTTTTCAATATCACTGATGTATCGTCTGCGTACAGTGGTGTGCTGCTCCCGGTTCACCCTGGTACGGATGTACCGGTAGCAAAACTGGCTGATCAGCGCTGTCTGCTTCTGCAGACGTTTCCATGGTCATGTGGCAGGCATGAGTAGACACCAGAGCGCACAGAACGCTGTTTACCTTCTCACTGAAGTGGTCCTTATTTATCTACTTGCAATTTCTTGCTTTTGAACTGTTAGGTTGGCAGGAGCTGGAACAGAGGGGAATAGGGACCACTTCGGTGGGTTATATTAACCCAAACACAGTAATTTATAAAACCTTAATTAAGTTATATTTTATTAATCTAAGCAATTTTATAACCCTACCCTAGAGTTGGATACGACTGGCTTTCGAGCAAGGGCAACCTTTACCTATTGTTAGATCCAAAGCTGCCAGTCGTATTTGACTCTAGGGTTCTGTACTCATCTTTGTTTATAGCCAAAGAGCCAGCACTGTCTGTTTGTAGATGTTTCTGTGGACATGTGGCAGGCATGACTAGACACCAGAATGTTGTTACCTTTCCCACCGAAGTGGTCCCTATTTATCTATTTGTGGCTGCCAGGAGCCGGGACAGAGATGGGAGCTCAAACTGTCATGTCAGCCTTCCAGCTAACAAGGTGAGCTTCTTAACCACTGAGCTGCAGTGGTTCAAGTGGCTAAGGTGCTTACTGCAAGGTGGCAGGTCAGCAGTTCGATACTCAAATACTACAGGACAGAGCGAATTCCCCTCTGTGCCAGCTCCTGCCAACCTAGCAGTTCAAAAGCAAGAAATTGCAAGTAGATAAATAAGGACCACTTCAGTGAGAAGGTAAACAGCGTTCTGTGCACTCTGGTGTCTACTCATGCCTGCCACATGACCATGGAAACGTCTGCAGAAGCAGACAGTGCTGACCAGCCAGTTTTGCTACCGGTACACCCATACCAGGGTGGACCGGGAGCAGCACACCACTGTACGCAGACGATACATCAGTAATATTTAAAAATCCGATGAAATCTTTTGGAAGGATGCAAACACATCTTATTGAGTATGAGGAAGTGACAGGTTTGAAAATAAATTGGGAAAAATCTGAAGCAATATTTTGTAATATGGGGAAAGAGGAACAGATGAAGATAAAAGATAACTATAATATTCAAGTTAAGAGTAGTTTGAAATATCTGGGGATAAATATCTCAGAAAATATGGAGGATCTTAAAAAATTGAATTTTGAGTAGCAAAAATTGGAAATTAAAGAAAAGATACAACAATATAAAAAGCTGAATTTCTCTTGGTTTGGCAGGATTGCAATGTGTAAAATGAAATTGTTACCAAAAATAAATTTCTTGTTTGACGTCCTGCCAATCCAACAGAAGGAAAAGGAAATGGCTGTTTTTCAATGTATGTTAAATAATTATTGTAATGGAGGGAAAAGGCCAAGAATATCAAAGAATTTGTGGTATTTACCCCAGAAAGAAGGTGGATTGGGTTACCAAAATGCTAAGAATTATTATAGGGCTTTTCAATTTAAAAATGTGGTCAAGATGTTAATGAAGGAAGAGTTAATTTGGGAGGCGATAGAGCTTAAGGATATATGAAAAAAAGGGAAATGCAATTTTTTAGATGACAAAAGCAAGGGCAAGGTATAAAACAACAAAAGCAATGATGGAAGTTTGGAAAAGTTTGAAGAAGAAATTAGCTCTAGACATTTCCCCAATCATAGAATTGGAAGATATTAAATCTTTTCCAGTTAGAATAGAAATGAAAATAAAAGAGGTACTCGTGAAAAATGGTGTGTTCCTGCTGAAAGATTGGATACAGGTATGCTATGATGATGATAAAATATTGGAAATGTATAATCAAATGAATCTGAACTGGTTTCAAAAAGCGTTAATGAATAAATGGAATCTTAACCTATAAATCCAAGGGTTAACCGTTGGAACTGGCTATAGGTTGCTATGCGTCGCCCTACTGACCCGCACCCACCCTTCGTGCGCACAGCCGAAGTGGGTACGCAGGTCAACGAAGGATTTAGAAAACCGGAACGGGGGCCTCAGCCCCACAAACGGCAAGAAACAGAAAGAACTTCATTACCCCAAAAGCATTGCGTTTCGCCGTGGTTCTCCGAGCGGCAGCCAATTACGAGGACAAAAACAACGCTCTCAGTCTTTCCGTGCCGCGCCGCAGCCAATCCAAACATGCGTATTAAAACCTTGCCGAGGCACGGACGCTGAAACCACAGGGGAAAATACAGATCCCAGCGTCCTATTCACTTTAACACCATATAAGGAGTTACACTAGAAATCACACCATGCAACGTATTCACAGTAATATAGCCAATCTCAGCTTCGGAGCGAACGCGTCAAACATGACGGAAGAAATGATGACCCAACGGTACAAAAGGAGCTCCATTGCCTTGCAAACCCCTCATAGTTACGTACTTTTGCGTTTGCGTATTGGTACGGAGCTAAAACATTTGCGAGCTTTGACGAGAGACCGTTGACTCCGAAAATATTTATTGTTCTTTTCACATTGATTAATTATTTTAAATTTACCGTCCAGTTTCCAGTTATTCATTTGCTTTTCATTATTTTAAATTTATTATTTTATTTAATTTAGCAGAGCATAATCCTGAATTACTGTTATCTCACATTCATTTACAATCTTTAGGTTTTAACATTTTACGTTAACGTTCACATTAACTTGGTTTACGTTACACATACTTTAATTTCTTTTATTTCAAAATACTTTGATTTCATTTTTCTTTAACGAAAATACTCTCCAAAAACGAAACCCACTCACTTCTCAACCCACATAAGCAGAACGCGTAGCATCGATTCCTACTGAAGTACAAATCGTTACGCAAACCGTAACGCATCGCAGCTATTTAAAACCAAATCATCAAAAATACATTACATCAAATATAATAAACGTTAAAATAAAGCAAACACGATATAAAAATTCGTTGCACAGAGAAGGAAACTATATTTTAAAACTGAAAGCAGCAGTTTGACCTAAACGCAATTAAGGAACAAAATACCTTCGCAAACACCAAAATAACCCAGGGACATTTACTAAACTTTTTACTAACTGCAATCCATTTTACTAAACTATTTACTGTCCGGAATCCATTTTTACTCTTCAAAAAACATTCAGCCCCATTTAAACATTGCAACCTTCAACTTCACAACATTTTAAAAGATCAAAAAATATTTTAAAAACACCAAATTTAATAAACTATTTACTGAGTGCAATCCATTTCACTTAACTATTTACTGTCCAGAATCCATTTATACTCTTCAAAAAACATACAGCCCCATTTAAACACTTCAACCTTCAAAATTTCAACATTTTAAAAGATCCAACATTATTTTAAAAACACCATTTCACTAAACTATTTACTGTCCGGAAGCCATTTTGTCTAAACCAAAATCCATTTACTGTGCTAACAATTACAACACCAACAACCAAAAAGCCTTTACTAAAAAATATATATCACTTTATACCATTTCAATATTATTCAAAAATACACTTAGCCCAGGGACATTTACTACACTTTTTCTGATTGCAATCCATTTTACTAAACTATTTACTGTCCGGAAGCCATTTTGTCTAAACCAAAATCCATTTACTGTGCTAACAATTAGAACACCAAGAACCAAACAGCCTTTCCTGAAAGAAATATATCACTTTATACCATTAGAATATTATTCAAAAATACACTTAGGTAATTTAAATTAATACCAAAAACACTAATCAAATTTTAATTAATTAAAATATCAGAACAATTACTGTAAAAAAACAACACAGGACATATCAATCATTTCACAAGATACAGCCCCATTTAAAAATTGTTTCTCTCCTGCAAAACATTATTCAAACAAATTTTTAAACACAAAATACTTAACTTTACCTTAAACCAAATTCAGACCAAATATTTCAAAAAAACAAAAAGGAAAGGAAAAATAAATTAACACTGTTCAGATTCCAGTCTTGGTCTAACACACTTCAATTACTGTACTTCAAGTTTACTACAACAAATAATACACATTACATTATTATAATAAACAAATAGAATAAATCTGCGGATTCCGCATGCACAATTGGCACAAACTGCCCCTGGCAGAGGTTACACCGGATGAGGAAGACCCCTGGTCACTGGCCCTTGCCAGTATGGAAATTGGGGAACGGATTAATAATCATAGGGTTGATTCACCCACATCTGACCTGACCGGCGATTCTGCTGAGGGAAGCGAATCGCTAACCTCCGTTACGTATTAGGCAATTACTGACTCATAGATCAGCCCAAGCTCTCGTGCAAATAGAGGCCATATTTACCCTGGTGTAAGCCCCGAACAATGGATTTCCCCTGTCAGTGTTTGCCCTAGTTAATTAACTTCCCCAAGAGAGATTCCCCATTAACCCGGGTAAATGGGTGATGTGATTTTTCTGTCAGATGACGATTCTATCCCACGTTGCCTTCTATTCCTATATATGCTGATGTTTTTCCCACAATAAACCACTGGTCTTCGCTCCATCTTGTCTCGTGTCGTTCCTTGACCAGTCTCCTCCGGGACCTCACGGCCGCCCAGCGGCCCCAATCCAACATCTGGTGACCCCGGCGTGATCTTACCCGAGAGTAAACGATCAACGCGGTCCGGTTCTACGCTAGAACCGTGTCCGATCATCCCGGAGGACAGCGCGGTAGCCCGGTCGGAAAGCCAGCCGATCGGGAGGGCAGCTCCGCGACGAGGCATTTCAGAGAGGCATCCTACAGCTTGCTCCGGCTTTCGCGGCGGCTTGCAGCACGGAAAAACGCGTTCCACTCAGGGTCGGCTGTGAACCCCTGACAGCGCAGAGGCCACCGAGGGCCCGTGGCGGCAGTCCACGCTCCGAGCTCTACCCAGAGATTCGTCACGCAAAACCTATTGCCTGAGCTACAGACGCGTCGAATCGTCCCGAGAAGGAGACTTCAAAGGACCCCCACAGGTAATATGGGGACTGCTTTCACAGTGGAGAACTAGCGCGACTTTTGGTGTTCTTGAGGGAACACTGCCTGCTTTACCCAGAAGCAGGTAAGTTATCCCTTCAGCTCTGGGATCAGATAGGAGTCTGCATTCAGCAACCTCCGAAAGCTCCAGAAGGCATAATTCGCACATGGAGCAAATGTAGGAAACTTTTAGCAGAGGTAGATCCAGTCCGGGTAGAGGCTAAGGAACCCCCAGCGTCAGCAGAGCCATCGGCGCCCACAGCGCTCTATCCGTCATTTCAGTTTAAGCAGAGTAATGTAGGGAGCTTTCCCTCGGTGACAGCTGCAGACGTCACCGGTGGAATGCATGGTATGGGAAGCGCTGGCGCTTCTCTGACAGCTACAGGTTCCCGAACTAAGAGTGCCCTTCAGCGCACAGTTGAGGAAGAGATCAGGAAGGGGGAATTGCCAGCAGAAGAACTAGCTGAGCTTAGTCAGATTTGTCCAATTCGCTTGGAAATGGATGCCCTCACAGGGCAGCAGCAGGTAGTTCATTCACCAGTCCCGTATAAGCTCCTCATGGCTATACTGAAGGCCATTTCAGAGACAGGACTACAGAGTCGGTTCACTACGGGCACGCTTCAGCAAGTGTGCGAGAACACCATGTTCATCCCACACGACTGGAAAGCCATCATGCGGATGATGCTCAACCCCAGCCAGTATTTGCTATGAGACAGCGAGTATCGCCTCAAGGCTCAGGCAAGGGCTGCCAGGATGGGAGGGGCAGTACTTCCTGACCAATTATATGGCTCAGGTGCCTTCGAATCCATCGATGCGCAGACCAACTTGCCACTTGCCACCCTTCAGATGTCAGCTGAGGCGGCCTTCAGGGCTTTCCTCAAAGTCCCAGCAACTGGCAAAGCGGCCAAAAATTACACCGCAGTCAAACAGGGCGCCCAGGAGTCCTACATGGACTTTATCAATCGCTTAGAGGAAGCGATTAGTAGACAGATCGATAATGAGCAAGCCCAACAAGAGCTCATGATGAAATTGGCCAAAGACAACGCCAATCTCGACTGCCGTAAGATCTTGCAGTCACTGGGCAATCATCCCGACTTGACTCTCACGGACATGATTAGAGCTTGCGCCGACGTTGGCACAGACTCCTACAAAATGGGTCTGCTGGCAGCAGCGGTGCAAGGGGGTAGGAGACCCAAGAACAAGAACAAAGGGGCATGTCACAATTGTGGCAAGGTCGGTCACTTCGCTAGGGAGTGCCGATCCAAGAGCGGCGGACAACATTCCGGCCGTTCCAAGGCTCCAACCACCCCGTGTCCGAAGTGTAATAAAGGCTTCCATTGGTCCAGATTCTGTCCGAATTCGGGAAACCGGAACGCGGGCACGTCTCTGGCCCCGGTCCAAACAGAGGCTTCCCTCGCTCTGGGCGAGCCAGAGCTGGATTAGATTCCATTCACATTCCAGACATTGCGAAGGCGCAGGCCAGCCCCAAGGGTAGTACAGGGCTAGAATTGACTTGCCAGGCGGACGTCACATGCGACTTGCCAGGCACAGTCTATCTGGTGGATTCCCAGTACATGGGACCCCTGCCCAAGGGCTTTATAGGTTTAGTTTTGCCTCGCAGTGTAGCAGGAGCACGCGGAATTCTTGTAATTCCGGGAGTCATTGACTCCAATTTTTCGGGTGTTCTCCAAGTTCAACTCTGGACGCACCTACCCCAAACCATTCACAAGGGAGACACATTAGTGCAACTGATTATGGTTCCTTGTAACTCGCCAGCAGATAGCCAGGGAAGGCTCAGGGACAGCGCAGGGTCCGGGTCAGAAGACTGCTCGAGCGCAAGTGAGGCAGTGCAAGGATACCAGGTCTTAGCGACAGTGGAGACCAACATAGAGTGGAAACAGCGACCAGTTATCGAGGTATTTTTGAATAAAAAATCATTCTCAGGGTTACTGGATACCGGAGCCGACGTCAGCATGGTCAGCCAAAGCCAGTGGCTGCGAGAGTGGGCCATTGAGCCGGTCTCCGATGTGTGGGGGGTAGGCGGCATCTAAGAAGCGTTTAGGAGCCGGGAGTGGGTGGAAGTCATGATCCCCAAGGCTGACGGCACAGCGGTCATTCGGCCGCACATTCTGGACGTGCACATCAACCTTTGGGGGCGAGACATTTTACAGCAATACAGTGCCACTCTTACCTTCGGGTAATGGCTTTGCCACTTAAATGGCTTACCAACACGCCAGTCTGGGTGGAACAATGGCCGGTAGTGGGGGAGAAATTAGTCACCCTAAAGCAACTGGTTAAAGAACAGCTAGACGCAGGACATATAGAGCAGTCCACTAGTCCTTGGAATTCGCCCATTTTTGTCATTAAGAAAAAGTCGGGGAAGTGGCGACTCCTCCACGATCTCAGGGAGATCAATAAATGCATACAGCCAATGGGTCCGCTCCAATGTGGCATCCCAAATCCAAATATGATTCCGAGGGTTGGGAGATCCTGGTCGTAGACCTAAAGGATTGCTTTTACACCATTCCCTTAGACCCCAGGGACCGGGAAAGGTTCGCCTTTACGGTGCCGGTTGTGAACCACAGTGAGCCCACGCAGCGTTACGCGTGGAAATATTTGCCACAGGGGATGCTCAATTCGCCCACCCTGTGCCAAATTTATGTTCACAACGCACTGGCAAAGTTTCGAAACCTTCACCCCACAGCCTTAGTATCCCATTTCATGGATGATATCTTGGTCGCAGCGCCGCAACTCGGCAGCGAAATGTTTACAGACCTCCAGGCCAGCCTGGGGGAGAAAGGGTTACTCATTGCCCCAGAGAAAGTGCAGAGAACCGAGCCCTTCTCATACTTGGGTCATCGGCTTCTCCGCTCTTTCGCAGCACCCGTTTTGCCCCAGATCAACTTAAAAGACTCAGTCACCTTGGTAGAACTGCAGCAAGTTTTAGGTAACATTAATTGGGCCAGACCGTACTTCCGATTGGATACGGATCTTTTAAAACCGCTCTTCTCGCTGCTAACGCTAGGTAAGCAGCCGGCAGACCGGATACGAATTCCTCGAGAGGCACGTTTGGCTCTCGAGAAAGTCAACCAAATTCTCAGTCAAAGGTGGGTGGACAGGATTACTCAGGGGCCATATGCCCCAATCCTGAACTTGTACATCGTTCTGGTCGGATCCATGTTCACCGGAGCCCTAGGAGTGGACTTAGAGAAAGGAGCGAGTATCGTGGAATGGGTGTACTTACCGAACACCTCTTCCCAAAACATCGTTCCTCCCCAAGAATTGGTCTCCGCGGTGGTCTACCGCGGAAGGCTGAGAGCTAGGGACATTTCAGGGCACGACTTAGCAAAAATCGTGGTCCTGTTCACCAAAGAGCAAATTCAGCAGCTGATGCAGCTCGGTGACTTGCTTCCAAATGCCTTGGAAGGATTCACCGGATGCTTGGCATACCACTTGCCAAAGGACCCCAGACTTGTCTCGCTTCAAACGCAGACAATCACCTTGTATGAATTGATCTTGCTGGTTCCACTTCAGGGGGCCAGAACAGTTTTTACAGATGGGGGTCGCACATATGGTGTCTTAACTTGCCAGGAGGGCCAGGCTTGGCGCACGCTGCTAACTCTTCCACAGAAGTCCGCGCAGCGGGCAGAGTTGGCAGCGGTGAACCTTGCTTTGCGCACCTTCACCAAAGAGCACCTAAACATTATTACTGACAGTCAGTATGTTAGGAATCTGCTTCACAGTCTACCGGGAGCATACATCACTCCCGCGATAGACAAAAATTTGCTGAGTTTGTTCCTCACAGCTCAATTTCACTTGCGAAACCACACGGAAGCGCTCTGTATTGCCCACATCCGAAGTCACCAGGACCTACCGGGTCCGATTTCCGCGGGCAATAGCAGAGCGGATGCGGCCGCAAAGGAAATTCAGCAACGGTCAGTGTTGGGTGTTTTCACTACTCCAATTCAGAGTCATGCATTCTTTCACCAGAATGCCAAAGCGCTCGCCAGACAGTTTAACCTGCCACTTTCTCAAGCCCAAGGCATAGTTAGCTCTTGCCAGCATTGTGCAGGGGCACCGGGGGGGGCCCTCGTGGGGGGTCAACTCACGAGGGACAGAGGCTAACCAGGTGTGGCAAATGGACGTCACACATGTCCCGCAGTTTGGCAGATGGCAGTACATGCACGTTTGCATTGATACTTTCTCGCGATTCGTTTGGGCGACAGCGCAAAAAGGGGAGACTGCTTCCCACGTGGAGCAGCACCTCCTTGCTTGCTTCGCGGCAATAGGCAAACCTCGGCACGTGAAAACCGATAACGCCCCGTCCTACAGCTCTAGGCAGTTGGCTAGCTTCATGGCCACCTGGGACATTAAGCATACTTTTGGCGTTCCTTACAATCCACAGGGGCAAGCGATTGTGGAACGAGTCAATCGGACACTCAAGTCCTACATTGACAAACAAACAGAAAGGGGGGAGCCACCAGCCCTCCCCAAGTCACAGGGTCAGGCACAGCATTGTCTGAACAAGGTGTTGTTCACTTACAATCACCTTAATGTTTTTTCCGATTGCACGCCGCAGGAGAAACACTTCCGCCGCTCGGAAGCTCTCCCGTGACCGCTGGTTCGTTACCGGGTGCCACCGGACCCTTCTTGGAGGGGCCCGGCGCCACTCGTAACCTGGGGAAGAGGGTATGCTGCAGTTATGTCTCCTACAGGTGTCATCTGGATTCCAGCTCGGTGTGTTAAGCCTCACTTGGAGCCACATGGCGGGGACCCAGACCGACCCGAGTCCGATCCCGGAGATGGAGGACCTCACCCTGACCGAGGAGACCCGGCGGAGGAAGCGGCGACAGCAGCTGGCAGCGCCGAGGGTCACCTGGGGGATGGTCAAGACCCTTTGCAGTAAGGCCAAGGACCTCGTCCAACACGAAGGCGGGGAACCCACACCGGAGAACATCGTGTCTGCAGTCTTTGCCCTGATTACTGCCAACTCCGTGGCAGTCACCATCATCCTGACCCTCTCCCTACTTGCGGGGAGAGGTGTTCAGGCAGCATCACTAAAGGCCAGCGATCTGATGCCAGGCGGAGATCTCTCTGCCCGGATGCACTACAATTTATGGGAAAGGTTGGCGGGTCTCGTCAACCAGTCCGATTTTTGCCTGAAGCAGGACATTGGTTCTGCCTCAATTCTGAGCACCTGTCTCATCCCAGTGTGCCACACTCCAGACGCGCACACCAGGGATGGCGACTGGCTGGTGAGGCGGATTTTCGGTCCGTATCTCCCTACGAGCTTCACAGCATACGCTCGCTGGGGAATGCAGCTGACTATGACTTTGCCGGCTGATGCAGCCACTCTCCACACCCCTCGAGTGGCGGTCGGCCCGAATTCTACTTGTGCTCGAATGACCGGCTGCTCCGCAGTCGGCCGGACTCGGCGCCGCTGCCTTGACGCTGGCCGCGGCAACTGGATTTGTAATAACCCAGAGACACTTGGTTCAATGTATGCTCATGTTACCCTACCTTCAGGTTGGTTCTTTACATGCAATCAGTACACTTGGAACTACATTCCCGCAAATGTATCAGATTCCATATGTTGTATCAGTCGCTTGACATTGTTACTCCCCACTAGGGATATGATTGTTCCAAGCACAAATGTTTCCGCACCCATACGGCGCACTCGTGCCACCCAGTTAGACAGCTCATGTGATAGCAACATTAGGGTTTTGAGTCCAGCTGAGTACGTCTCGTTGGCAGTCAGCATACTTGGCGTGCCAGGCTTAGCCGTCGGCAACGCTCGGAGAATTGGTCAATTGGCTTGCGGATTAGCAAAAGCCATTAACCATACCTCCTCAGCGATAGCGCTGCTCAACCAGGAGCAGGCAGAGCTTCGCCATGCCATCCTAGACAATCGGGCAGCTATCGACTACCTCCTGTTGTTACATCATTTGGGTTGCGAATCTGTCCACAGCATGTGTTGCTTTAATCTCACAGACAATACCCGCAAAGTGCAGAGCCAGCTCACGGACCTCCATACCCTAGTCAAGAACATCAAGGAGGATTCTTCATGGGGGTGGTGGGATTCGTTGTGGTCGTGGCTCCCATGGGGGTGGCTCCAGACAACGCTCAAAGTGATTGCAGGAGTGATTATACTAAGCATAGCAGGATGTTGTTTCGTGCAATGTATTCCCTCGCTGCTGTCAAGATGTCCCCCATGGAGGGAACCCCGACACGTCATTCCCACACACCAGCTGACACCCCTCTTGCACAGAGCTGTCTGTCAGGTCCATAAATAACTGAAAAAGGGGGGATGCAGATTCCGCATGCACAATTGGCACAAACTGCCCCTGGCAGAGGTTACACCGGATGAGGAAGACCCCTGGTCACTGGCCCTTGCCAGTATGGAAATTGGGGAATGGATTAATAATCATAGGGTTGATTCACCCACATCTGACCTGACCGGCGATTCTGCTGAGGGAAGCGAATCGCTAACCTCCGTTACGTATTAGGCAATTACTGACTCACAGATCAGCCCAAGCTCTCGTGCAAATAGAGGCCATATTTACCCTGGTGTAAGCCCCGAACAATGGATTTCCCCTGTCAGTGTTTGCCCTAGTTAATTAACTTCCCCAAGAGAGATTCCCCATTAACCCGGGTAAATGGGTGATGTGATTTTTCTGTCAGATGACGATTCTATCCCACGTTGCCTTCTATTCCTATATATGCTGATGTTTTTCCCACAATAAACCACTGGTCTTCGCTCCATCTTGTCTCGTGTCGTTCCTTGACCAGTCTCCTCCGGGACCTTACGGCCGCCCAGCAGCCCCAATCCAACATAAATCCATTGCATTGATTATCAAAATGCCTCCAAAGAAAAGAGTAAATATAGCGCAAAGAACAAGTGAAAGATTAAAAAGAAAATTGCAAACCACGGAACAAACACCACAAGAAAGGGAAGAAAATCTTAGTAAACGAAGAAAGGCTTATTTAGAAAAGGTACAACAAACAAATTCAGAAGAACATGAAACCATGTTAGCAGAACGCAGACAAATAGATAGTGCTTCAAGGGCAAAAGAAAGTAATAGAAGACGTGAAAACAGATTAAAACAGAATAAGGAAACAAGAGAAAAAAGAAGGGAGAAGAGTAAAGGAGAGAAATTGACATTAAAAATGGCTGCATTTTCCTATGATCCAGAAACAGATTATTCTCAGCAATTTAATTTACACATTGGAAATCTAGACAACATCTGCAAATTCTGCAATGCAAGAAAATTTAAAAATGAAACTAAATCCTTATGTTGTAAGGAGGGAAAAATCAAAATTCAGCAACAATTCCCACCACAACAACTTTTAGAATACACCAGTGGAGAAACACAAGATTCAAAACATTTCTTAAAGAACATTAGAAAATACAACTCATGTTTTCAAATGACCTCATTTGGAGCCACAAATATTATACAACACAAAGGTTTCAATCCAACATTCACCATACAAGGACAGGTGCACCACCAGATTGGATCACTACTACCACTACCAGAAGAAGATCCAAAATTCCTTCAAATTTATTTCATGGGAGATGAAGAAAAAGAAACAACTCAACGATGTACATACATTGAGGGAACAAAAAAACATATAGTACTAAACATACAGAGAATGCTACATGAACACAATAACCTCATCTGCACTTTCAAGAATGCAATGGAAAATATGCCACAAGAGGAATACAAAATTATCATAGCTGCAGACAAAACACCTACAGGAGAGCATATACGAAGATATAATGCTCCAGAAACAAATGAGGTTGCAGCCCTCATTTCAGGAGACACTTTCCATCCAAGAGATATTATACTAAAAAGACATGATAAAAAACTGCAACGAATTTCAGAAACACATCGCTCTTATGATGCTCTTCAGTATCCCATCCTTTTTCCATATGGTGAAGATGGTTATCACTTCAATTTGAAACAAATTGATCCAAAAACAGGAACAGAAACTTGCAAAAAAATTTCTGCTATGGACTACTACTCATACATTTTAATGATTAGAAATGAGGAACAAAATCACATTCTACACTGCAAAAAATTGTTAAACCAGTTTGTGGTTGATATGTATGCAAAAATAGAATCTGAAAGACTACTTTACATTAGAACCAATCAAAAATCACTACGAGCTGAACAATACATACACTTAAAAGATGCTGTAGCAAAAGATGGAAACCCATCTAATGTTGGAACACTACTCATACTGCCCGCAACATACACAGGAAGCCCAAGACATATGCATGAATACACTCAGGATGCCATGACATATGTTAGGAAACATGGAAGACCAGATTTATTCATTACTTTTACATGCAACCCAACATGGCCTGAAATCAAAAATAACCTCAGAAACAATGAGACATCTAATGACAGACACGATTTAATTGCAAGAGTATTCAGACAAAAACAAACACAATTAATTAATCTGATCACAAAAAATGATTTATTTGGACAATCGATTTGTCATATGTTCACGATAGAATGGCAAAAACGTGGGCTGCCACATTCGCACAATTTAATATGGCTGAAAAACAAAATACATCCAACAGAGATTGATAAAATAATATCTGCAGAAATACCAGACGAAAATGAAGACAGTGAATTACATGCAATAGTGAAAAAAACATGATTCATGGTCCATGTGGACTTCTTAACCCACAATCACCATGTATGAAAGACAAAAGCTGCACCAAAAGATATCCCAGAGCATTATTGAAAGAAACACAAACATCAGAAGATGGATACCCACAATACAGAAGACGTTCAGAAGAGGATGGAGGAAAAACAATCAAAATTAATATGAAAACACAAGGGGAAGTAAAAATTGACAACACATGGATAGTCCCATACAGTCCATTACTATCAAAAATATTCAATGCTCACATAAATGTGGAATATTGTAATAGTGTTAAATCAATAAAATATGTCTGCAAGTACATAAATAAAGGAAGTGACATGGCCGTTTATGATGTCAGAAACCAAAACAAAAATGATGAGATACTGTAGTACCAATGTGGCAGGTACATTAGCACAAATGAGGGTTTCTGGCGTATTCTAGGATTCCACATTCATGAAAGACATCCCACAGTCCAACATTTAAGTGTACATCTTGAAAATGGCCAAAGAGTTTATTTCACACCAGAATCAGCCACAAGTGTTGCAGAAAATCCAAAAGAAACAACTTTAACAGCATTTTTTAATTTGTGCAAGACTGATGAATTTGCACAAACGGTCCTATATAATGATGTCGCAACATATTACACATGGAATAAAACTAAGAGACAATTCTTCCGGAGAAAGACTGGCACTTATATTCCAGAACTTGACATGTACCAAAGTGATGCAATTGGAAGACTATATACTGTGCACCCTAATAATAGCGAATGTTTCTATCTCAGAATGCTGCTACACACTATTCCTGGCCCTAAATCTTTTCAGGAACTAAAAACTGTGAATGGAAAAATTCTGGAAACATACAGAGAGGTTTGTCAGCAAATGGGGTTATTGGAAGCAGACCAACATTGGGAAACAACTTTGGAAGAAGCTAACATATTTTCAATGCCACAACAAATGAGAACATTGATAGCTATAATATTAACTTCATGTAGTCCATCAAATCCACTACATTTGTGGGAAATGTTCAAAAGCCAACTAAGTGAAGACCACCTACTCAAAGCAAAGAAAGAGCATCCAACTTTAAACATTGACTACACACCACACATCTACAATATTGCATTAATACAAATAGAAGACCAATGCATACGCATGGCAAACAAAACACTAAAACAAGTTGGACTTCCAGAACCAACCAGAGACAAAGGAGATGCATTAAATGCTGATTATATAAGAGAGACCACATATAACATAGACGAATTGAAACAATACATAACTCAAAATAAACCACTACTTAATGATGAACAGAAAGCTGCCTATGAAACAATAATGACTCAAATAAAAGCAGAAAGTGGAGGAATAATATTCTTACAAACAGCAGGAGGAACTGGAAAAACATTCCTTACAAATTTAATTCTGTCAGAAATAAGATCAGAATGCCATGTGGCTTTAGCAATAGCATCATCTGGCATAGCAGCCACTTTAATGGAAGGGGGTCGAACAGCACATTCTGCTCTCCAAATACCACTTGACATAGCAAAACAAGAAACACCCACATGTAATATTACAAAAGACAGTGCACGTGCTAAGGTACTCAAAGAGGCAAAAATAATAATATGGGATGAATGTACTATGGCACATAAGAAATCAATTGAAGCTTTGCACAGAACTCTTCAAGATATTAATGACAATCAAAAAATAATGGGAGGAATTCTATTACTTCTTTGTGGTGATTTCAGGCAAACACTACCTGTAATTCCAAAATCTACTCCAGCAGATCAAATAAACGCATGTATTAACCAATCCTTTCTATGGAAACATGTGCAAAGCATAACATTGACAGAAAACATGAGAGTACGACATAACAGAAACACAAAAATCTTTACTGACTTTCTGCTAAATATTGGAGAAGGAAAGGTGCCAAAAAATGAGGACAACAACATAACATTCCCAGATTACTTCTGCACCATGGTACACTCAGAAAATGAACTGATCAATGCAATTTACACTGATATTTCCTCTAATTATCATCATCATGAATGGCTAACAGAAAGAAAATCTTAGCAGCCAGAAATGATGATGTTAACAATATTAATTACGAAATTCTAGACATGTTGCCAGACCAACCAACTGTATATAAATCAATTGATACAATGGTTGACAAAGATGATGCTGTAAATTTCTCAACAGAATTTTTGAACTCATTAGAACTCCCGGGAATGCCATCTCACCACCTATTACTAAAACAAGGAGCACCAATTATTTTACTTAGAAATATGAATCCTCCAAACTTATGTAATGGCACAAGACTATGTGTAAAAAACCTAATGCCAAATGTAATAGAAGCTATAATTATTACAGGGTAAGGAGCAGGTGAATCAGTATGCATTCCTAGAATACTACTTATACCAACTGATCAAACTATTCCATTTAGAAGACTGCAATTCCCAGTTAAACTAGCATTCACAATAACAATTAATAAATCACAAGGACAGACACTGAAACATTGCGGAGTTCACCTCAGAAAACCATGTTTTGCTCACGGACAATTATATGTTGCGTGCTCCAGAATTGTAGCTGCAGAAAACTTATTCATACTAGCAGAAAAAGAGCAAACCAAAAACATTGTCTACCAGCAAGTACTGCAAAAAATAAAACAATAAGCACCACATTCAAACATAACACATAAAACACTTTAAATAAAAGCAGACATTTATAAATAGAAATACTACAGCACCATTACAAAAAATAACATGAATACAGTAACACTTACCAAAACATGAGTAAAGGGAGCACCCAAAGTCTACGACAGTAAGCATCGCGTCTCCTAAAACTTTCAAAAAGCCAGCCGAACTAGGACCCAAAACTCTGGAACCGGCAACCGCACGACCCCAATCAGTAATAGAAGAGGTCAACCCCAACCGGACCATCATGGAGATGGACCCAGATGGCCACATGGAGGCCCGGATCGGAGGAGCACCCACTGAAGGGTACGACCAAGGTGAAATCCTGGTCTACAAGTCGATAGCAGGAAAAAGGACGATTTCCATGGCAGAGCTACTGGCCTTGTTGAACAACAGAGGCGAACTCTTCACCAATGGTGCGGTAAGCTCTACCCCGGGAACCTCCATGGTGGGAACCCCAAGCACCACACCGGGTTTGAATCTAGCCAAGATGGCCGACCAATCACAAGCGGCGGCCCTAGCTTCAAACACACAGGCGGGAAACCCCATTGAGCCAACGATGCCCAAAGATAACCCACGCGCCCCAGCCACGCAAAAAAAGAAAAAGCCCTGGGACCCCGGAGGATGGACACGTGGACCCTAGAAACGCGGGCCATGCCGACCCTCAGCCCCCAGGAGTCAGAAGGGGAGTGAGCCCCCCCAAGCAGACGGTGAGCACCCAAGAGGGACGCTGCCAATGACCCGGCCGACCTTCCCCAAGGGGCAGAACTCCCTGCCAGAAGAAGTGGTGACAGCTGTCAGTCTTGACAGCTTTAAGAAAGGATTAGACAAGTTCATGGAGGACAAGAGTATCAATGGCTATAATTATGGATACTTAAGTACAACCTCCGTGTTGGAGAGATAGGCAGGATATCTCTCAATATCATTTCCAGGGAATCCTAAGCAGGTGAAGGCATCTGCTTGGGAATACCCTGAAGGAAATGGTGAGCCACTGTGTGAGACAGAATGCTGGACTGGATGGGCTGTGGCCTGTTCCAGCAAGGCTGTTCTTATAAAAATCTAAGAATAAATAAGAACATAAGAACATAAGAACAGCCTTGCTGGAACAGGCCACAGCCCATCCAGTCCAGCATTCTGTCTCACACAGTGGCTCACCATTTCCTTCAGGGTATTATTCCCAAACAGATGCCTTCACCTGCTTAGGATTCCCTGGAAATGGCATTGAGAGATATCCTGCCTATCTATCCAACCCGGAGGTTGTCCTTAGGTAGCCATAATTATAGCCATTGATAGCCTTGTCCTCCATGAACTTGTCTAATCCTTTCTTAAAGCTGTGAAGACTGACAGCTGTCACCACTTCTTCTGGCAGGGAGTTCCATAGACCAGTAATCCTCTGGGTGAAAAAGTACTTTCTCTTATTTATTTGAGAACTAGTACCCAAAAGTTTCATGGAGTGTCCCCTAGTTCTAGTGTTATGCGATAGGGAAAACAGTTTTTCCTTATCTACTTTGTCCACACCGTGCATGATTTTATAAACTTCAATCAGGTCACCTCTTAGACGCCGTCGTTCAAGAGTGAAAAGGCCCAACCGTTGCAGCCTCAGATGGTAAGGAAGGTGTTCCAGTCCCCTAATCATTCTGGTTGCCCTCCTCTGTACTTTCTCCAACTCCATAATATCCTTCTGGAGGTATGGCGACCAGAACTGTACACAATATTCCAGATGGGGCCTCACCATAGATTTATAAAGAGGCAAAATGACACTTGCTGACTTATTTTCTATACCCTTCCTAATGATCCCTAGCATTGAGTTTGCTTTTTTCACTGCTGAGGCACACTGGGTTGACACCTTCATTGAGTTGTCCACCAGGACACCAAGGTCCCTTTCCTGGTTTGTCGCAGAGAGTTCAGACCCCATCAGTTTATAAATGTAATTGGGGTTTTTTGCCCCAACATGCATCACTCTGCACTTACTGATGTTGAAGCTCATTTGCCACTGTTTTGCCCACTCCCCCAGTGTCAAGAGATCCCTCTGGAGCTCTTCACAATCTCTCACAGTTTTCACTACCCTGTATAATTTAGTGTCGTCAGCAAATTTGGCTACCTTGCTTTTTACTCCTACCTCTAGATCATTTATGAAGAGGTTGAAAAGCAGGGGTCCCAGTACTGAACCTTGGGGGACCCCACTCTTTACTTCCCTCCACTTGGAGAAGTGTCCATTTAGTGCTACCCTCTGTTTCCTGTCCCTTAGCCAGTTGCTGATCCAGGACAAGACCTGCCCCTTTATTCCATGACTGGTAAGTTTATTCAAGAGCCTTTGGTGTGGGACCTTGTCAAAAGCCTTCTGAAAGTCCAGATAAACAATGTCAACTGGATCCCCCTTATCCACATGCTTGTTGACACTCTCAAAAAATTCCAACAGATTAGTGAGGCATGATTTGCCCTTGCAAAAGCCATGTTGGCTCTCCTTTAGCAGCGCCTTCTCTTCTATGTAACTAATAATTCTATCTTTTAGGATGGTTTCCATCACTTTACCTGGGACACATGTCAAACTGACAGGCCGGCAATTTCCTGGATCACCCCTGGATCCTTTTTTGAAAATTGGTGTTACATTCGCTACCTTCCAGTCATCAGGCACAAAGCCTGATTTGAGGGAAAGATTATATATTTTGGCTAGGATATCAGCAATTTCATCTTTAAGTTCCCTGAGAACTCGTGGATGGATGCCATCTGGTCCTGGGGATTTGTTAGTGTTTAGCTTAACAAGACATGCAAGGACCTCCTCCCTGGTTATTTCTATCTTGCTTAATTCTTCGGTTTCCCTCCCTACGAAGATAGGCTCTGTTTTGGGCATGTGGTCTCTGTCTTCTTCAGTGAATACTGAAGCAAAGAATTCATTGAGTCTCTCTGCAATCTCTGTTTCCTCTTTAATAACCCCTTGCCTTCCATTGTCATCTAATGGTCCAATGGCCTTCCTAGTTGGGTTCTTACTTCTAATGTACTTAAAGAAGTCTTTGTTATTTCTCTGAGTATTTTTAGCTATACGCTCCTCAAAGTCTTGCTTTGCTTTCCTGATTGTTGCCTTGCATTTGTTCTGCCAGAATTTATGTTTCTGCCTGCTGTCCTCATTTGGACAAGCCTTCCATCTTCTAAATGAGCTTTTCTTGCTCTTGATCACTTCCCGAACAGCTCCTGTAAGCCACATCGGAGTCCTCTTGGACCTGGCAGTGCCCTTTTTCCTTTTGGGTATGCATTCCAATTGAGCCTCTGTTATTGTTTTTGTAAACAGCCTCCATGCCTCTTGGAGTGTTTGGACTCTCTCAATTTTCCCTTTCAGTTTCTTTTTTACTAGTTTCCTCATCTTTGGGAAATTTCCTTTTTGAAAATTTAAGGTCTCTGTGTTAGATTTTATCAGTGACTTGCGGTCTATGATCAAGTTAAACATAATTGAGTTGTGGTCACTGTTCCCTATTGGATCAGTCACATTAACATCTTGCACCAGATCCTGAGTATTACTCAGAATCAAGTCAAGGATTCTTGAACCTCTAGTTGGGTCTTCAACCATCTGTCCCAGGGAACAATCATTGAGCATATCTAGGAACTTTATCTCTTTATCATGTGCTGAACAACAGTTCACCCAGTCTATGTGAGGGTAATTGAAGTCCCCCATTATAACCAGGCTTCCCTTCCTGGATGCCTCCTTTACAACATTCTCCAACTGCCAGTCTCCCTCAAGAGTTTGGGTCGGAGGCCGATAGTATATGCCTACTGTTAGACCATCCTTGTGGCCTGGTACTCTTACCCACAGAGCTTCTAATGGTGACTCCAAATCACCTAGATATTCCAATTCATACGATTTTATCACTTCTTTGACATACAAGGCTACACCACCTCCTGTTTGCCCCTTCCTATCCTTCCTGTACAGTTTGTAGCCTGGGATAACTGTATCCCATTGGTTATCATCAGTCCACCAGGTTTCAGTGATACCAATAATATCAATATTTTTATCTATTGCTAAGTATTCCAGCTCCCCTATTTTGTTCCGGAGGCTTCTGGCATTTGTATACAAGCATTTATATATGCTTTCCTGATACAGTCTTTTGAGTCTAGTTGCATTGTTAGACTGCCTCTTGCATCCTTCTGCTAGAGTGCTGGTGACTAGCTCCTTGCTCTGCTCAGTAATTTTTGAATCCTCCTCACTACTCAAGTACACACTTTCCCGAACCGGATGCTGCCCAGCTCCTGTCGGCTTTCCCCCAGTTATCAGTTTAAAAGCTGCTCTGCAGCCTTTTTGATGTTGAGTGCCAGCAATCTGGTCCCATCATGGTTTAAATGCAACCCATCCCTCCTGAACAGATTTGGCTTGTCCCAAAATGTTCTCCAGTTCCTGACAAATCTGAAGCCCTCCTCTCGACACCACCGCCTCATCCACGCATTGAGGCTTCTGAGCTCTGCCTGCCTGGTAGGAAGCAACAAGGAAAACCATACCAAAAGAAAAGAAGCGTAAGAAAGCAAAGTGTTTGTCTGATGAGGCCCATAAAATAGCAGAGGAAAGAAGGAACGCAAAAGTCAAAGGAGAAAAAAATACAATCACTTGAATACAGAATTTCAAAGAAAAGCAAGGAGAGATAAGGAAAACTACTTAAAAG
Source organism: Bradypodion ventrale (assembly GCA_035047345.1). Classification (NCBI taxonomy): domain Eukaryota; kingdom Metazoa; phylum Chordata; class Lepidosauria; order Squamata; family Chamaeleonidae; genus Bradypodion; species Bradypodion ventrale. Next base: position 349,065 of record JAWDJE010000003.1, read on the forward strand.
AACAGTGCAAAGAAATGGAGGAAAACAACAAAAGAGGCAGGACGAGAGATCTTTTTTAAAAAATTGGGGAAATCAAGGGAACATTTAAAGCAAAAATGACCGTGTTAAGGAACAAAGATGGAAAGGAGTTAGCTGATGCAAAAGAGATTAAGAAAAGATGGAAAGAGTACACAGAGGAACTCTACAAAAAGGACCTCAACACTCCTGATAATCACAATGATGAAGAAATTGAACTCGAGCCAGACATCCTGGAGAGTGAAGTCAGAAAGGCCCTAAAGAGCACTGCAAACAACAAAGCTAGTGGAGATGATGGGATCCCAGTTGAATTTTTCAAAGCTCTAAAAGATGATGGAGTCAAATTACTGCATTCAATATGCCAGCAGATTTGGAAAACAAAACAGTGGCCACAGGATTGGAAAAGATCAGTATGTGTTCCAATATCCAAAAAGGGCAATGCCAAAGAATGTTCAAATTATCGAACTATTGCACTCATTCCACATGCCAGCAAGGTGATACTCAAGATAATACAGGATACACTTCAGCAGCACGTGGAGAGAGAACTACCAGAGGTGCAGGCTGGTTTCAGTAGAGGCAGGGGGACCAGAGACCACATTGCCAACAGACGTTGGATCATGGAGAAAACAAAGGAATACCAGAAATAGGTCTACTTCTGCTTTATTGACTACACTAAGGCATTTGACTGTGTGGACCACAACAAAATGTGACAAGTAATTAAAGAGATGGGAATACCAGAACACCTTATATACCTCATGAGAAATGTGTACAGGAAACAAGAAGCAACAGTTAGGACAGAACACGGAATGACAGAGTGGTTTGGAATAGGAAAAGGAGTAAGACAAGGCTGCATTTTGTCATCCTGCTTATTCAACTTATACACAGAGCACATAATGCGCAATGCAGGGATGGAGGAATCACAATATAGGATCAAAATTGCTGGGAAAAACATCAACAAAATGAGATATGCAGATTATACCACTTTAATGGCAGAAAGTGAGAAAGACCTAAAGAATCTCTTGATTGGGCTGAAGGAGGAGAGTGCAAAAGCTGGCTTGAGACTCAATATCAAGAAAACCAAGATAATGGCAACAGGTCCCATCAGTCCCTGGAAAACAGATGGGGAAGAAGTAGAAGCAGTGACAGATTTTACTTTCTTTGGATCCAAGATCAATGCAGATGGTGACTGCAGCCATGAAATAAAAAGATGACATTCTGGGGAGACAAACTATGAGAAACCTGGGAAACATAGTGAAAAGTAGAGTCATCACCTTGAAAACAAAAATCCGCATAGTCAAAGCAATGGTTTTCTCGCTGGTAATAAATGGGTGTGAGAGCTGGATCATTAGGAAAGCTGAGCACAGAAGAATAGATGCCTTTGAGATGTGGTGTTGGAGGAGAGTTTTGAGAGTGCCCTGGACAGCGAGGAGAACAAATAGGTCAATCTTAGAAGAAATCAACCCTGACTGCTCCTTAGAAGGACAAATAGTAAAGATGAAGTTAAAGTACTTTGGACATCAAATGAGAAGAGAGGATTCACTTGAGAAGGCCTTGATGCTGGGAAAGGTGGAGGGCAAAAGAAAAAGAAGGCAACCAAAGATGAGATGGCTAGATGGCATCGTGGACAGAGTGGGCACAGAGCTGGGTGGGCTGAGGAGGATGGTGGAGGACAGGGGTGCCTGAAGGACGATGGTCTATAGGGTCGCAAAGGGTCGGAATCGACTGTGCGACTGAACAACAACAACAAAACACTAAGGTAAAGGCAAAGTTTTCCCTTGCTCGAAAGCCAGTCATTTCCGACTCTAGGGTTTGGTGCTCATCTCTGTTTCAAAGCCGAAGAGCCAGCACTGTCCGCTTCTGCTAAGTGGATGTGTGTGTTTGGGTGTTTTCATTACAAGCTGCCCCTGTTCTGAAGATCTCCTCTCTCCCCACTTTTCTCTGCACAGTCACGGGGAAGCCACAGAGAGGCTCCTAGACAGGCGGGCTCTGTTCTCCATCATCATCATCATCATCATCATCATCCTCACCTGCATAGCCTTCGGCCGCAGCCGGCACTAAGCCAAATGCCTTCCCTGCTGTGTAAACATCCTCCCCAGCCAGAGTCACAGCATCAATGTGCCCTTTCTGAAAAGAGAGGAAAGCATGTGTCCCATTAGGAGAAAACCTTATTGAGTCATGGAGGAGATAGAGGGATGGGAGGTTGTGGCGCCGAGTTGTCCTGCCCTCAGGTCCAAATGGAGCAAAAGGCTCCCAACCTGATTGCCTTGTGTTGCTCCTAGTCTATCTATCCAATGCCACCCGTTCCTCTTCCTTAGGGTATGGGAAAGTACAACCGGCTTGGGACTACATGTGGGGCAGCCCCACCAACACACGAGCCCTTCCTTGGTTTCCCTTCCTGCCAGTAAAAAATGCTGACATGTCTCTTCTGAAAACATCCCGGAACAGCACCACATTAAAGAGGCTGCAAGCAGTCCCCACCCCCAGCCTTTTCTACATGGAAAAATGCACCAGTTCTTTCCCAAACAAGTCCACTTTGTTGTCCAGCAGTTGGGACAGCCTCTGGACACAGACCTCCCGGAGGGTCCCAGAGGCATAAAACTGTGTTATTCCCAGGAACAACATCGTTGTTGTGCAGTGCAATCATTCTTCTCCTGCCGTATCCGATTCCGAATATTGGCTATCCTCATGGTGATTAGCCATGAAGATTGGACCAAGGAAAAATATAATGCAGTGACCTTCCATTTGCCTTCCAGATCACAGCATGACACCCATAGTACCACGGATCCTATTCTTCCATGGGTCACTTTCTGGTCCTGAACCCTTTTGAAACACAAAATCCTCTTCTGCCCCAGGCCAGGATGGATGAAGCTGCTGCCTTCCATGAAGATGGACTCAAGTGGGGTTTAATCCACTTGGGGACCATCACCCTTCCCTGTGGATTTTGGCACCCGAGGCCATTGTCAAATTAGTTAACTGCTACCTGACTAGAGGCATTGTGTTGCTGGAAGTAGGGTCTAGTCCAGGGGTGTGCAAACTTGGTTCTCCAGATGATTTGGGACTTCAATTACCAGGAAGCCCAAGTCAGCACTCCTGCTGATCAGGGTTTCTGGGAAATGAAGTCCAAGAACATCTGGAGAACCAAGTTTGCAGACCCTGGTCCAGTCTATTACCATAGCAGGATAAACTGGCAGGATAATCATTAGTGCCTTCAATTTCATTCTGACTTACAGTGATCCTTTCGAGGGAATGAAGTGTTCAGGAACAATTGTTTACCAGGGTTAAACCCTTTCTTTTCCAAATGACCCCCACCTTTCCCAGCAACTGTGACTACTTGTCAGCTTTTGTACACCTTTGTGTATCCCTACTCCATCCTCGCATGCATACAAGCACACTCCACAGCGGTGTGAGATGAAAACAAGTATAAAGGATAGAACATTGGAGCGAAATGCCCTAGTTTGACACACATACATGGACTGATGGGGATACTGTTAGACTATGGGGCCCACTTCTGGTTGGCGGGATTCAGGAAGGTTAACGGTACAGAACAGATGAACCCTGATGTTTGTAAGGCAAAACCATTTCCCAGTCACTCTCCACCTGGTTACCTCTGGTCATGTCCAGAGCAGGCCTGACTTGCCATTAGGAGATGATATGCTGGCATCAGGCTGTCCACATACCATGGGGGTGGGGTGGGGATGGGGGAGGGGTGTAGTTGGAGTGCCCCCACCAACCAGTGCCTCACCTGGATCTGTTCCATGCACTGCTTCTGGTTCTTGGCTGAAATGCACTGGATTTCTGGCTTCAGGTTTTTGCCCTTGAAGACTCCAGCCATCCTGCTGCATTTGTGGATTTCTTCTCTTGACAAGACACACCAGCGCAGAAATTCTGGCAACCCTGTTTAAGAGGAAGGAGATGGTCTGCAGGCTTCCCTCGGGGCTCTTACTCAGCATTCCTGCTCAAGCCAAAACCTAAACACTTTCCACTGCTTCCCGGAACAAAACTATAGATCTTAACCCGGCACTGTTCAAAGGGACACGTGGTGGCCACAACAGGTTGACTTCCTATGGGCGCAGGAGGGACCTGAGCCACATCAGCGGACTAAAGGAAAAACTCTCCTTGTTTGTTGCAGGAAAGTAGGAAACGTGGCAGGAAGAAATTCACCTTTATGAGCATTATTAAACCAAGGGACAGGAGACAAAATAACAAATGTTCTGGTAGCTACCTGGGTGAAGCTAAAGTTGCCTTATTTCCCAACTTTTCTGATGACCCTATCTCAAAAAAAGATATCACAAACAGATATTAAAAGACAAAAATATGACTCTTTCCAAATGAAGAAAAATGAAAGCACCTAGGAGGCTCCTTGTTTAGTAAGAGTCTAATGATGTTAGACTTTTACAATCACAAATCTGCAGTCTACATACATCATCCCAGAACTGAACCTCTCACAATGGGGCAGATCTGCTCCTAGCCAAAGTGATGCTAGGGATCATTAGGAAGGGTAGAGAAAATAAGTCAGCAAATGTCATTTCGCCTCTTTATAAATCTATGGTGAGGCCCCATCTGGAATACTGTGTACAGTTCTGGTCGCCATACCGCCAGAAGGATATTATGGAGCTGGAGAAAGTGCAGAGGAGGGCAACCAGAATGATTAGGGGACTGGAACACCTTCCTTACCATCTGAGGCTGCAACGGTTGGGCCTCTTCACTCTTGAACGACGGCGTCTAAGAGGTGACCTGATTGAAGTTTATAAAATCATGCACGGTGTGGACAAAGTAGATAAGGAAAAACTGTTTTCCCTATCGCACAACACTAGAACTAGGGGACACTCCATGAAACCTTTGGGTGCTAGTTCTCAAACAAATAAGAGAAAATACTTTTTCCACCCAAAGGATCACTGGTCTATGGAACTCCCTGCCAGAAGAAGTGGTGACAGCTGTCAGTCTTGACAGCTTTAAGAAAGGATTAGACAAGTTCATGGAGGACAAGGGGATCAATGGCTATAATTATATGGATGCCTAAGTACAACCTCTGGGTTGGAGAGATAGGCAGGATATCTCTCAATGCCATTTCCAGGGAATGAATCCTAGGCAGGTGAAGACATCTGCTTGGGAATAATACCCTGAAGCACATGGTGAGCCACTGTGTGAGAAAGAATGCTGGACTGGATGGGCTCCTGTGGCCTTACTGTTCCAGCAAGGCTGTTCTTATGTTCTTATGTTCTCAGGAGCAGCGGCAGTGCTGGGAGCGGACACAAGAAAGAAAGGGAATTATGCATTGTGACACCTAAGAGGTGGTGACCAGAGCAAGATCTTTCTTTCCTGTCGCTCCTTTGTTGTGGAACGAGCTGCTCATAGAAATAAGCTCTGCTTCCACTTTAATGTTTACTATAAACAACTAAGAACATTCTTATTTCATCAAGCTTTTCCCTCATCAGTAAACTGATGTAACATCTGCAGTATTTGCCTTTATTTATTTTGGTTTTATTATTTATTTACCTTTATACCCTGCCCTTTTGGTGCAAGCACCCACTCACTGAATTTAGTGAGCTGTGAACAAGAGAATATAAATTGCGTATTATTGGTAGAGGTTGTTCTTCTTTCAGGTTTTAAATCGACAAACTGAGGCCACCCTTTGGTGAATCTATTTCGCAGTTCCTTTCACCTGGTTTAATGTGAGAAAGATTAGCTGGCACAACAAAGTTGCACACACCCAATTGTGGTTCAGAAATACTATACCACAATCTTCGAGGGAGCTCTTTCTGTATAGGTAGGGTTTGTTGAACTATTGGGATGCCATCTTGATAGGTGTTATATATTTTGCTTCTTTTCAATTATATTTCACTTCTATGGTTTTATTTATATGTGGTTATCTTTTGGGGATTTTGTGTTGATTTGTGTAGTATCTGTGAACCGCCCAAAGTGGTGCACCAGATGAGTGTGATACAAACAAACAGAAAGAAAACATGAACGAATGAAAGAAAGAAATACAGCATGAACGAACGAACGAACGAATGGAAGGAAGGAAGGAAGGAAGGAAGGTCAGACACTTCTTGGAAGTTGCTGGGATGCAGAAAATTGTTCCCTATCTGTGCTGAGAAAGAAAAGCTGCCAAACCAAAGCCTGGATGACTGGCCCTTGGGGTGGGTAAGTAGCCCCTGCCCACTCTGCTTCTTTCTCCACGTACAACTTTTCTTTGTTTTTATTTTTTATTTTTTACTATTTCTACCATTTGGCTTTTCCTCAGTTCCTTTCTCTGTCTTCAGCCAGATTTCCTGTCTGACAGCATACTGTGAGGTCATATTTTCCATTTCAATGTGGAAAAGCTCGAACTGAGAGCTTTCACACAGTTATACGGTTATTGCAACCATAAACACACACGACTTTAAATCTGCAACCTTGTTCTAGGCCAGCAGGATGCTTACAAATGCAACCTGTCTGTGGATGGAAAGAGGAGTCTTTTATAAAACACACAGTAACCAACATGTCTGATTATTCAAAGCCAATCCAAATGGTGACTGACCACCAAGTAAACAAGTAGCAGGATATGTGCTTAGTCACAACTCTGGGAATGGCGTCTGATGGAAAGAAAACATCATGTGTCTCCTGAGGAAAGAGATAGAAACTGTTTTCAAATTATGTTAAGAAAAAATGTAAAGTTGAAAAGAAAAATGTAAACTTGAAATGGGCTTCTACTCTTGTTTAACTGCATTTTAAGCATACTGTATGTGGTTCGGAGCTAGAGGCCAGAAGTAACACATTAAATTTTAGGGTGTTATTGATAATTGTTAGAAATTGAACAGGGCAAAAACCTCCTCAGTTTTAACATGCAGCCGTGTGATTTGTTGTTGCATTTCTGTCATAATGCTTTAGGGCCTGCAATAAATGATTGATCATCAAACCATTGATTTTTATGGTAGAATTTTAATTAGGTCAGAAGGCATGGACTACCGAGTGGTCTGAGTTCTCTCACTCGCTCTCTGTGCGTTGTATGAGAGCCCTGGGGCTTATTTAGTAAGTGGAGGCTAGGTGAAAGTTGTACTTTTTTCAACAAAGGGAGGCATCAAACAAATCAAGGTAGATCATAGGTTGGCATCAGTACTATTGTACAAGAAAAAACTGCAACCCAAAACTTTTAAGACCTTTAAAAAATACAACCACATTTTGCTCAAATGCAGTACAGGGGAGATGGTTAGACAATATCTATCTTGTGTTTGCAGTGTGCAGGTTTTCCCATACAACACGCACACACACACACTCATGCACGCACGCACACGCACACGAGAGAGAGAGAGAGAGAAAGAGAGAGAGAAATTAAGACCAACTGGCCAAAATCCTCAAGATTAAAATATACATATCCTCTATTTAGCTAATTTTTATCTATATCTTTATATATAAATATACACCTTAAGTTTAGCTATATATCTTAATTTTAATTTAATGGGCCTACTCTACTATAATTTATACACTAAGCATCAGGATTTGTGGCAGTTGGTCTTATTTTTATCTCTGTCTCTGTTTCAGAACTAAGACCAACTGGCGAAAATTCTGATGCTTAGCATATAAATTGAACTAGAGTAGGCCCATTGAATTAATGGAGTCTTGGTGATTCAAATTGGCTCATTCTAACTGTGACTTACTAGGCTAAAGTATGCCACAGTTAGATTAGATCCATTTGAATTGATGGGATTTATGGAAGAATTGGTTCACCAAGCCCCCACTGATTCAATGGGCCTGCTGTAGTGCAATTTACTACATTAAGAAAGAGAATTTTGGCCTCTATCTAAAAGAGTACCCTATTTAGTCCTCTGGTAAGCATGTGAAGACCACACAAAATGGTCCATCTCTCTCTCTTCCTCCCATGACTTTGGCCCTGCAAAAACAACTCTGCGAAGAGGGTGGAATTCTAGTAATCTCTCCACTTGAACCAGAAGAACCCACCATGGATGTGGCTCCTGTGTCGAGGCTAACCAGACACAATGAATTTTCATAGAAACATAGAATAATGGAGTTGGAAGGGGAGGATTTCTCTCCTTCCCCACTCCACCCCAAAAAATAACTTCCTTCTGCTTTCTCAAGTCTTTCTTGATTTATGCTCTCCCTCCCCATGATTGCAAAACCTCTTTCCTAATACATTTGGAGTCTAGAACGCAAGCTCCAGTCATTATGATGATGCATAAGGCCAAAGGCACCCCATACTTGTAGGGTCACAATCCAAGCCCCACATGGCATGGAAGTACTCATCTCCCAGCCAGGCCAGATACGTCTGTTCCGTAATGTGAACCAGTTCTGTGGTAACATCTTTGAAGAGCAGGTTCTTCCCACCATAGGCTGTGGAGTCAAACATCTGGAAAACGGAGTCTTCACCACCAAACCTTTGCTGAAAATGGACAGAAGAGCAAGAGGCTGTTAACCAAAGGATTGCATTCTAGAGGTCTAAAGCCACAGCATCCTTCAATTAGTCTGCAATTAGGAGTGCCTATAGCAGTGATGGCCAACCTTAGCACTCCAGCAGTTCTTGGACTTCAATTGCAAGAAGCCCAAGTCAGCACTCCTGCTGATCAGTACTTCTGGGAATTGAAGTCGAAGAACAGCTGGAGTGACAAGGTTAGCCATCACTGTCCTAAAGGAAGAGGAAGAAGACAGAAGGAGGATGAAGTGGAAGAACAGGTCAACCAGAGGAACACTGTGAAGGCCACAACCTGCTCCAGTCAGCAGCAGCGGTAGCAGCTCATCCAAGCAGGGCCTGCAGTTTTCTGCCACAGTTCGTGAGACACCTGGTATTAGCTTGGCCTATAGAAATGGGTGAAAGGTGCCAATTGTAAAGATGCCACTGGCAAGTCTTGCTCCAGAGGCAAGATGATCTCCTGTCATCATGGCTTAAATTCGAGTCACCAGTCCTAATGAGTACTGCCGTATAGGGCCCAAAGCTGACAGGGGCCCTGCCACGACAGAGAAGTGTGTGTGTGTGTGTGTGTGGGGGGGGGAGAATAGGATTGCTCAGTATGGGGCCCAGAAATTTCTGATGGCAGCCCTGGATGAGGGCAGATCCATTAGATCAACAGGATCTGCCAAACAACTGCCTTGGTGTTCAATGGGGCTAATCCTGCTGAGAACCATCATGGGCTGGAGCATGTGTCAGGAGGAGCAAAACAGCCAGGGTTGCCTTGAAGGAGGAATGGGTGACCACCCTACAGCAGGAGACCATGGGCAAAAAGCAAGGCCAGCAAGGGAGGGCAGGTGTGGAACACCCCTGGCCACCCCTGCCTTCTACTAGCCTGCTAGAAGTGGAGGCAATCTGAATCAACCTGGCAGGTCCTTCAAGATCCCTTTGGGAGCCTTCATATACCCAGAGCCCGGGAGAACTGACCCACCTGTCCTTGGTTGAGCAGCTGGAAGATGAGGGCCCCATCCATGTCTGCTCTGGCAACCACAGCATGGGCTGGGACACGGGCCAGGTGGCAGGCCCTCCATGCTGTGACGGCTGCCTTGCTGCCATCACGGCAAAGGAGCTGGAAGTCCTGCAACGGAAGCCCACGACCCCACGAGGGAGCGGATGGACCTGCAATCAAGCATAGGGCAGAGGGAGTCTGTGGGAGAGGGCTGAGCTCAGGCTCTGAAAACCCCTCCGTCGGCCCACCCTGGGATGAGATGGGCCAGCCTCAGAGGCTGGTCAAGCAAAGGGCAGCGAAGCAAAATTTCCCTAAACAGACATTGTTTATTGGAATTCTTCTTCTGTGTCTAGGCCAGATGTGAAACTGCCAACATGAAGCCACCTTTAGGGAGGTCATTAGTTTATTGGAGTAAAAAGATTTATTTTGCAGTATTTGTAGACCACGAGAAGTGCTGCATGTTTTATAGCAGTCGATTTGTACTTCAGGGTGTCAGGAAACAAATGTACTCACAAGTAGGACTTCTTGCCCACCAGTGGTTGGTTCCTGCTTCTGAGCTGCCACCCTCCTAGCTAAGCAACCCAGGATATTAGATTAATGTAGATAAGGTAGTGCATAACCAAATAAACACTCTAGTCATTTTCAGGTAGTTTAAAAGTATATCATAATCATAGTAAGTTACAGAAGAAAGTTTATTAAAAGTTCTCAAAGCACATCAAAATAAAGACAGCTTTTCTAATAGAGGAAGCCCAATGGGTCCCATTCTGGCTTAAGCACCTACATGTTTGCAGCTCACTCTTAGCTCAAAGCATCGGATCAAGAGAGCATCTTGGTCCCACCTTCTGGGTTTTATCTGCTTACGCACGGTCCACCCCCTTTCAATTCCCCTAAAGGAATCCGGCCAATAATCATACAGTATAACATGTCCATCACACATTAGGTTTCATTTCTTCCAAACCATGAGGCCAGCATGTTTACACATTCCAATCCCTCTAAGGTATGTGCTAAAGGTTCTCCCACGCATGGAAATCTCCATCTTGAAATGAGGATGAACCAGGGCATAAATCCCACTCTGACACAGTGAAGAAGAGGTGCTGGCAGCAGAAAGGCTCCTTTATGCAGAGGTCCACCCACTCCCCACCCTTGACTTCGCAGATCATCCCCTTCCCCCTCCCCCATCTCCAACCCTGGCCACGTTAGGTCAGTCTTTAGCATTGCCCACATTTCTAGTGAATTCTCCCCAGTCTGTGAGGGGCCTCTCATCTCAGCCCATGTCTTGAGACTGGCAGATGCCCCCTCCTTCCTGAGGCCAGTCCTGCATTGCCCATACATCCAACTGTTAGATGAAAATTGTGCCGCCCCCCCCCCTATTTTAATAATATTTATTTTGCATTCCCTCCCTCGTTGACCATTGGGCCTTCTTCTATGGTCTTACATTTGTACACATGCAAACATAAGCATTGCACAATCACATAACAAAAATGGGGATCTTCACTGGTTCTTCTGGGTGCAATCCAAAGTGCTGGTAATGACTTTTAAAGCCCTACATGGTAGTGGGCCAGGATACTTAAGAGACTGCATCACCCCAAGAACATCTGTCCGTCCCACCAGAGCAGACCGGAAAGAGGGCCTTCTCTGTGTCTGCTCATAGAACCTCCTGCCAACTGAGTTACGACGACTACAGATAGAGTTGCTGCCCTTCAGGAAAGAACTAAAAACCTGGCTGGCAAAACAGGTGTGGGGCACTGGGGATGCGGTGACCCCCGCCTGCTTGCTGATATAGTAATATCGCTCCCTCACTCTTTTTAGCTGTTGGGCTAATTTTTAATTATATTTTTAATTGGGGTTTTTACTGGTCTTAATTTTTTTTATAGTTCTCAAGTGGGATTTATGTAATTGTTGTACACCGCCCAGAGTCGCTTGCCAATTGGGCAGCAATACAAATGTGACTAATAAATAAAATAAAAAATGCACAGAAATACTTTTAAATAGTGCCTGGAAATTAATGGAAACTTCAATTCTTTCTAAAATTCATTTAGGAATTAAACTAAAAGGTGGCTGAATTTGGAGTCCCCTTTGACACATCTAAACCTGTTAATCTCGGGAAAGTTCGGTTTCACTTACCAGTGATAACTTTCGTTCTTCGAGTATATAGTTTGTGAATACACACTCATGGGTTATGCGCCTGCGCAGAACAGCCGATCGGAGGCTTGAAAAGCTATTGGTCAAAAGTTTTGGCGGTAAGACCGCCCACCGTACCGCCCACCCTGAGGCGCCCGCGCGCCATTTTACCTCAGTTCCATACTTAAGCCAAGCACAGGATAAACCAACTGATCTCATCCGTGCAGCTCAAGAGGGGAGGCAGGGTGGGTAGTGTGTATTCACAAACTATATACTCGAAGAACGAAAGTTATCACTGGTAAGTGAAACCGAACTTTCTCCTTCGTATAGTTTGTGAATCCACACTCATGGGAGATTAGCAAGCTCACACTTACTTGGTCGGTGGGCAGTCGGATGAGATGATCCCACGATGAGCTGAAGATCCCCTAGGTGGACCCGTCAGGGGCGTTGAGTCCGGAGCCCTCTTGTGAGGACGACACGGCCAAGCCTGGCGTCCGCAGTGGCTCTGGTGTCCACCCTGTAATGCTGGACAAATGTGGAAGGTCTGGACCAGGTGGCAGCCTTACATATGTCCTCAAGCGGTGTGCCCTCCAGAAAGGCAGTGGATGTGGCAACCGCCCTGGTGGAATGCGCCCTGACATGCGGTGGAGGTGGCAGAGAGGCTGACTCGTAGGCCAGGTAGATGGTAGAGGTGATCCATTTGGAGAACCTTTGAGCAGAGATGGGTTCACCCTTGGACTTTCCCCCATAAGCCACAAAGAGGCGTTGCGACTTCCTGAACTCTCTAGTCCTGCTGGTGTAAAACAATAAAGCTCATTTCACATCCAGCGTGTGCCAAGTCCTTTCTTGGGAGTTAGTGGGGTTCTGGAAGAAGGTTGGCAAGGATATAGTTTGTGCCATGTGAAACTTGGAGACCACCTTAGGCAGGAAGGTGATGTCCGCTTGGAGGACGACGCGGTCGTTGAAGAACTGGAGAAAAGGTGCGTCTGCTCGCAGGGCAACCAGCTCACCAGCCCGTCGTGCAGACGTGATAGCCACTAGGAATGCCGCCTTCCATGTGAGGAGGCGAACATCGGCGGTAGCCATGGGCTCGAATGGGGTCCTGGTGAGCGCGTTGAGCACGGTAGACAGTGACCATTGAGCCGTAGGAGTCCTGACCGGAGGGAAAGCGTTCCGTAGCCCCTTGAGGAAGCGCTTCACCGTTTGGTCACGGAAAGCCCCAGCAGCGGGCGAACCAGCCGGGGAGTGTGCCACCACTGCTGCGAGGTGCACTCGGATGGAGGTGATGCTAAGGCCAGACTCCGCCAAATGGAGGAGGTAGGTTAAAACGTCCTGCAGTCCCGCCTGCGGGGGGGGCATGTGCTGGGAAGCCAGGAAAGCGCAAAAACGCCTGTATTTGGAGGCGTAGGACCTCCTTGTGGAAGGGCGCCGCGCTAGCTCGAGGATCCTGGACAGTCTGGGGTTATCCTCCACGCGGTGAGGTGGAGGCTGGGCAGGTCCGAATGGTGCAGCTGGCCGTGCTCCATTTGGAGAAGCGTCGGTGACTCCGGCAGTGTGCGATACTGTGACGACATGCGCAACAGTAGCGGAAACCAGGGTTGGCGCGGCCATGCCGGCGCCACCAGAATTGCATTGGTTCTGTGTTGGTACATCCTGGTGAGTACTTTCTGGACCAGAGGAAACGGAGGAAAGGCATAGAGATAGTCCTGATCCCACCGTTTCATGAAGGCATCGCCTTCGGAGTTCAGTCCGATGCCTGCTCTGGAGCAGTACCTGCTGAGTTTCCTGTTGGACTCCGATGCAAAGAGGTCGATGCTCGGCGTCCCCCAGGCCTCGCAAAGCGACCGGAACACCCCGTCGTCCAGCTCCCATTCGTGGGTCGTCGAGGTGAGACGGCTCAGGTGGTCTGCCAAAACATTCAGTGTGCCCTGAATGTGCACTCCAACTGGGAAAATGTGCCTCTCCAGGCACCATTCCCACAACTGCACTGCGAGGTACAGGAGGGTGGTGGACCGTGTTCCTCCCTGTTTGTTGAGGTACGCCACCGCCGTGGTATTGTCCGAGGCCACTTGAACCGCCTTGCCGGTGAGCAGCTTCTCGAAGGAACGCAGGGCCTTCCAGATGGCCAGCAGTTCCAAGTAATTTATGTGGTGCACCGTTTCGTGTGGTGTCCAGGTGTCGTTGACCGTGAGAGTCCCGCAAGCAGCGCCCCAGCCGAGGTTGCTCGCGTCGGTCAGTATCTGCAACGAGGGTTGCGGGGGGTAGAAACTCTTTCCCGTGGCCACGTTGAGTGGTGTAGACCACCACAGCAGTTGGTCCCTCAGTTCTGGCGATGGGGTCAATCGTTTGGACTGGCTCTCCCGAAGTGCGTCGAACTCGTGAAGGAGCCACGATTGCAGGGACCTGAATTTCAACTTGGCGTGGGGAATCACTGCCGTCGTTGAGGCCATCAGGCCTAGAAGTCTTTGAGCCTTCTTCGCCCGGATGCACGGTTTGGTGCGTAGTTCGCTCACCCCCTGCGCAATGTCCTGTAAGCGTTTCTGTGGGGCGTAGGCTCTCGTAGCAAGCGAGTCGAGTACCGCTCCGATGTACTCGACGCGTTGAGTGGGAGTCAACTTCGATTTGGTGAAGTTGATCCTGAGGCCGAGACTCTCCATGAGGTGGACCGTGTATTGTGTGTCCCGAATGGCTGACGATTTGGTGGGGGAGACGATCAACCAATCGTCGATGTACGGGAAGACCCTGATGCTCCGTTGACGGAGGAATGCAGCCACCGGAGCCATGCATTTGGTGAAGACCCGCGGTGCCGTGGCCAGACCGAACGGTAAGCACCGGTACTGGTACACGGAATTGTCGATACGGAAGCGGAGAAATCGTCTGTGTTCCTCGAGGATGGAGACGTGGAAGTAGGCATCCTTGAGGTCTATGACTGTGAACCAGTCCCCTTTGTTGATGAGGGGGAGGACGGTCTGCAAGGTCACCATCCGGAACTTCCTGGTGTGGATGCATTTGTTCAGGCGGCGCAGATCCAGGATAGGGCGAAGGCCTCCGTCCTTCTTCTGGACCACGAAGTACCTCGAGTAGAAGCCGTTGTCCCAGTCGGACGGTGTTACCCGCTCGATGGCTCCCTTGGAGAGAAGGGTTGATATTTCTTCCTCCAAATGGGGGGACGAGGTGGTGAGACGATGTCTTCCTACCCGAGGTACCCGCACGAACTCGATGGCGTAGCCAGAGGACAAGATCTTTAAGACCCACTGGTCGTCCGTGATGCCCGACCATACCTGGAGGAAGTTCCGGAGGGGGAGGTACGGGATGTGGAGCGAGAGAGACTCGGCCATCGCAGCTTCAAACGCGGGGCTTGGGCCTCGCGCCCGAACGTTTGTCCTGTCCGTAGGGTCGGTAACGGGGTTTGTGCTGCCGCCGTTGTTTGTAGGAGCTGGATCTAGGCTGCTCCGTCGGTCCCTGCTGCTGCGGGTTGCCCTGGAATCGCCGCGTGAAGGGCTGGAACCTCGGCCTGGCGGAAGTAGTCGGCGTGGTGAGCCCCAGGAACTTCGCCGTGGAATTGGTCTGGCGCATCTCGTTCAGGACTTTGTCGGTGTCCTGACCGAAGAGGCCCTGCCCGTCGAAGGGAAACTCCTCGATGAGCTTTTTCATAGCGTCATCGAGGGAGGTGTCCCTGAGCCAAGCATGGCGACGGAGGTAGATTGCGGAGGCCATGTCTTTTGCCGCATAATCGTTGATATGCCGGGCAGTGCGCATCAGTTGCTCGGCGACGAAGTCCCCCTCGGTGGCCAGTGCGTCAATCCGCTTTTGGGCATCCGCGGGCAGTCTCGCTGTCTCAACCTTCACCTGCTCCCAGAGGTGAGATTGATACAGGCCCATGGCGGCCGAGTAGTTGGCGGCACGGAAGAACAGGGAACCGGTGGCGTAGAACTTACGCCCCACCGCGTCCAGTTTCTTCCCCTCCGGCGTCGATGGGACCGGAAACCCGCTGGTGGCCGTCCTATGCTGGAAGGCCTTGACCACCAGGGAATTCGGCAGGGGGTGAGCCTGCAAGAACTCGACGTTCTCGTCCAGGACCCGGTACATGCTGTCGAGCCTGGACGAAACGGAGTGGGCCGCCAAAGGTTTCTTCCACGTCGCCCTCGCCGAAGTCATCATGGAGGGGAGCATGGTTATGTGGACTGGCCGCACAGCACGTCTGTCGAGCTTCGCGGTCATCTGATCCTCACCCTCCAACGGCGGTTGATCGACCTTGAGGTTGAGTGCGGTGCCCAGCCTCGTGAGCATGGCAGTCAGTGAGCGTTGGTCCTCACCACGCGGTGGGTCCACTGAGCCGATAGCCTGCTCCGGCGTGCGCTCGGCGTCGACGTCTCCCTCGTCCTCCTCCGACGACGAGCTGGACTCATCGGAAGACGAGGGAGGCAGTCTTTCATCCACGTCGGGACCGCGCCAGTACGGCCTGGGCGGGCCGGCGGGATGGGATTCCTCCGCATCGACGTCCGGACCACACCATGACGGGTTGGGTGGGCCGGCGGAGCGGGCACTCGACCCACGAGAGGTCAGTGGGGCCACGGCAGGGCCGGGATGCCCGGGGCTTGCGGTGGTCGGAACCGGAGCCGCAGAGGCCGCAGGCATGGGGGCTTGGAGCTTGGCCGCAAACGACGCCATCACCTGGAACATCTCTCGGACGAGGGCCATCTGAGATCCGTCCGAGTCCGCTGGAGGCAGAGCCCCGGTAGCCGGCGGGTTGGTGTTCCACGAAACGGTGGGTGTCGAAACGGTGGCCGGCGTCGGTGTCGGCGAAACGGTCGTCGGAACGGTGACGACCGCGTCGTCCGTCGGCGTTCTGGGCCTTGGAGAGACGGAGGCCTGCCTCGGCGAGCGGTTTCTTCCTCGGGGAGGAGAGGGGAGCACCTGAAGTGGGCGAGCTGGAGCCCCAGCCCTGCGTCCTTTATCAGGTGACCCGGAAGACGACCGTCCTCCCCAGATGGAGGATCCCGGAGAAGGACATCGGGCAGTCGAGAACGGCGGCGAAGGCCCGGGAGAGGCGGGTGTGCGCGGGGTGGGAGGAAGCGACCGTCTCTTCTCCGACCCATGCTTGCGCTTCTTCTCGCCGTTCCTGTCCTTCTTTTTCTTCTTCCTAATCGGAAGCACGGAGGAAGAAGCCGGTGGCGGCTGGACGGCAGCGGCGGATGTGGACGCGGAAGCGGCGGGAGCCAGAGCGAGCTCCATCATATGCGCCTTGAGGCGATTGCTTCGGTTCTGCACCGCGAGGCGCGTAAACTTTTTGCAGTGCGGGCAAGACTGGCTCTGATGCGACTCTCCCAAGCAGAAGAGGCACAGGCTGTGTCCGTCGGAAGCTGGGAACTTCTTGAGGCACGCCCTGCACTGTTTAAACGCTGCAGCCATGAACCGCGGAAAAATTCTTCCAGTGGAAGCTTCTGGAGGCGAGTACCCCGAAGGGCGGACCAGCCGCCACCCCCTTGAGGGGGGAGACGGTGATCGATGCGAAGAAAAATTGGCTACTGAATCCACTCGAAAGAAGAGACAGAGCCGGGGTGGCGATCCTGCCCGGAGGACAGAATCACCGAGAAAAATTGTTGAAATTTGCCAAAAAGACTTTCCCTCAGAAGGGCGAAAAAATTGAGGAAGCTCTCAACGATCGTCCTGCTGCTACGGCGGAAAGAAGAGAACTGAGGTAAAATGGCGCACGGGCGCCTCAGGGTGGGCGGTACGGTGGGCGGTCTTACCGCCAAAACTTTTGACCAATAGCTTTTCAAGCCTCCGATCGGCTGTTCTGCGCAGGCGCATAACCCATGAGTGTGGATTCACAAACTATACGAAGGAGAAGTTAACTAATTGCCTGTCTCTCCTGCAATTGTTTAAATTTAAGGCTCAGTTCTTTTGCTCAAAGATGAAGTTGATTTCCTTCAGGATAAGAATGTATTGGTAGCTTCTATGGAACAATGTCTATTTGTGTCTAACTGTAATATTAATACTGGTTCTTATGTCTCCTCATTCAAAGGAAGAGTCAAAAGGTGGCAGTCGTGGCCAGGAGGACTTTTGCGCAACTTCGTGTCATATGCCAGGTACACACGCTCCTAGATCGGGACTCCTTGCTCATGGTGAAACATGCCCTGGTCACCTCCAGACTGGGCTATTGTAATGCACTCTACATGGGGCTGCCCTTGATGACCATTTGGAGGCTGCAACTGGTCCAGAATGTGGCTGCCCGGGTGGTGATAGGGTGTGGGCGTTATGCCCATGCCTCCCCACTGCTTTGGGAGTTGCACTGGCTACCAGTGTGCCTCCAGGTGCAATTCAAGGTGCTGGTAATGACTGTTAAAGCCCTACATGATAGTGGGCCAGGATACTTAAGAGACGGCGTCACCCCGAGAATATCCGTCCGTCCCACCAGAGCGGACCGGAGAGGCTCTCTTAATGTGCCATCCACTAGAGAAGCTCATCTCTCGAGCTCCAGAAGGAGGCCGCTCTCTGTGTCTGCTCCGGCCCTATGGAACCTCCTGCCAATCGAGTTATGACTCCAGAGTTGCTGCCCTTCAAGAAAGAACTAAAAACCTGGCTGGCAAAGCAGGTGTGCGGCACCAGTGATGTGGTGACCCCCGCTTGCTGGCTGATAAAATAAAAGCAATATCGCTCCCTCGATATTATGTGGATGGACACAATATTAAAAAGGATTCACCTTAAAGGATTCCTGGTGGAAAACACCCTTTGCGCCTCAGGGAATCCTTATCAAAGGACTTTTGCTTCAAACCAGTTTTTCTAGCCAGGACAATCAACCTTTCAACCAGATGTGAAATTCAGCACCTACCTATTGTTGTGGAAAAGGAGCTGGCAGAGGGGACTTCTCAGTTTGCATATCATTGTGTTTGCAAGAAGTCAAGAGGCCAGTTTTCACTGGAGTCAGAACTGGCCCCCTCCCCTCATCTATGATGTATCATGACTTGGTTGGTCCTGGACTTTTAAAACTATAGCTTTGACAGTGATTTATTACTATATTGTTTTTAATTGAAGAAACATTTGTTACTTTTGTGTTACTGATCTGCTATACAGTTCTTATTTTTTATCTGTGTACTTATCTTCTTTGAATAGCCATGAGTTTTTCCTTTTTGTCTTCCTTTGTATTGCCTTAAACTGTAGCATTCACCTGTCATTGATCTGTGATAGCTAGTTAGCCCTGCTAATTTCTGCCACATGGAACATTATAAAAAACTGAACTCTGGACTCAGAGGAACCTCACTGCTGGCTTTTCCCAGAGTAGGTCATGCACAGAACTTTTGCTCTTTTGAAAAGGGTGCCTTCAGGGGGTAAATGTCTGTTTTGTACTATTTCTTATTTTCTCTAAGTAAAAGTCTTATTTGTATCAAGCTAATCAGTCTGTGGTTTCCTTATCAAAAATTCTGTCAGTGAAACGTTCCTTAAATTTTAAAAGTAATTTCTCATTGCTTGGATGCTTGCAGCTCTGAGACAGGGAGTCTGAAATTTAGGTAACACAACAACACAGGCCAACACTGCAAACAGACTCACCAGTCGTGGCTTC
This sequence comes from Bradypodion ventrale, assembly GCA_035047345.1. Classification (NCBI taxonomy): domain Eukaryota; kingdom Metazoa; phylum Chordata; class Lepidosauria; order Squamata; family Chamaeleonidae; genus Bradypodion; species Bradypodion ventrale. Next base: position 368,154 of record JAWDJE010000003.1, read on the forward strand.
CACCACTGTGCTGTGTTTGATGAAGGCCACGTCTCCAGCTCCCTCCACTAGGCACCTGGAAGGAGGAAGACAAGAGGAGCATCAAAAGTGTCACTCACACACACACACACACACACACACACACACAGAGAGAGAGAGAGAGAGAGAGAGAGAGGAAAATAAATGAAGACTTAACCAGCGATGAAACTAAGTTACCGATAGCTGCACCATTAAAGCCACTTCCCCCTGTTTGTGAATGGAGAACCCAGTTCAAGTCAGAGACTGAACATCAAGTGACCATTAACATAGGAACAGCTTTGCGGGAACAGGCCACAGGAGCCCATGATCCAGTCCAGCATTCTATCTCACACAGTGGCTCACCATTTCCTTCAGGGTATTCCCAAGTAGATGCCTTCACCTGCCTAGGATTCCCTGGAAATGGCATTGAGAGAGATCCTGCCTATCTCTCCAACCAGGAGGCTGTCCTTAGGTATCCATAATTATAGCCATTGATACCCTTGTCTAATCCTTTCTTGAAGCTGTCAAGACCGACAGCTGTCACTACTTCATCTGGCAGGGAGTTCCACAGACCAGTGATCCTCTGGGTGAAAAAGTACTTTCTCTTATTTGTTTGAGAACTAGTACCCAAAAGTTTCATGGAGTGCCCCCTAGTTCTAGTGTTATGCGATAGAGAAAACAGTTTTTCCTTATCTACTTTGTCCACGCCGTGCATGATTTTGTAAATTTCAATCAGGTCACCTTTTAGATGCCATCGTTCAATGTGTATATGTGGCATGGGAGTATGTTGATAATTTTGTATAGTTGTATTTTGTTTAGGTTTTGTTGGGTTGATAAGTATTTTTCCCCAATCTTGTTGTTCTGTGCAGGACAATGACAATAAAGATCTATCTATCTATCTATCTATCTATCTATCTATCTATCTATCTATCTATCTATCTATCTATCTATCTATCTATCTATCTATCTAAGAGTGAAGAGGCCCAACCGTTGCAGCCTCAGATGATAAGGAAGGTGTTGCAGTCCCCTAATCATTCTGGTTGCCCTCCTCTGCACTTTTTCCAGCTCCATAATATCCTTCTGGAGGTATGGCGACCAGAACTGTACACAGTATTCCAGATGGGGCCTCACCATAGATTTATAAAGAGGCAAAATGACACTTGCTGACATTTTCTCTACCCTTCCTAATGATCCCTAGCATTGAGTTTGCTTGTTTCACTGCTGAGGCACACTGGGTTGACACCTTCATTGAGCTCTCGCCCACCAGGACACCAAGGTCCCTTTCCTGGTTTGTCGCAGAGAGTTCAGATCCCATCAGTTTATAAATGTAATTGGTTTTTTTTGCCCCAACATGCATCACTCTGCACTTACTAATGTTGAAGCTCATTTGCCACTGTTTTGCCCACTCCCCCAGTGTCAAGAGATCCCTCTGGAGCTCCTCACAATCTCTCAGTTTTCACTACCCTGTATAAATTTGGCTACTTTGCCATTTACTCCTACTTCTAGATCATTTATGAAGAGGTTGAAAAGCAAGGCCCCCAGTACTGAACCTTGGGGGACCCCACTCTTTACTTCCCTCCTCTTGTAGAAGTGTCCATTGAGTGCTACCCTCTGTTTCCTGTCCCTTAGCCAGTTGCTGATACAGGACAAGACCTGTCCCTTTATTCCATGACTGGTAGGTTTATTCAAGAGCCTTTGGTGCAGGATCTTATCAAAAGCCTTCGGAAAGTCCAGATATACAATGTCAACTGGATCCCCCTTATCCACATGCTTGTTGACACTCTCAAAAAATTCCAACAGATTAGTGAGGCATGATTTGCCCTTGCAAAGCCATGTTGGCTCTCCTTTAGCAGCGCCTTCTCTTCTATGTGCCTATTAATTCTATCTTTTAGGATGGTTTCCATCACTTTACCTGGGACACATGTCAAACTGACAGGTCGGTAATTTCCTGGATCACCCCTGGATCCTTTTTTGAAAATTGGTGTTATATTTGCTACCTTCCAGTCATCAGGCACAAAGCCTGATTTGAGGGAAAGATTATATATTTTGGCTAGGAGATCAGCAATTTCATCTTTAAGTTCCCTGAGAACTCGTGGATGGATGCCATCTGGTCCTGGTGATTTGTTAGTGTTTAGCTTAACAAGACATGCAAGGACCTCCTCCCTGGTTATTTCTATCTGGCTTAATTCTTCAGTATCCCTCCCTACGAAGATAGGCTCTGTTTTGGGCATGTGGTCTCTGTCTTCTTCAGTGAATACTGAAGCAAAGAATTCATTGAGTCTCTCTGCAATCTCTGTTTCCTCTTTAATAACCCCTTGCCTTCCATTGTCATCTAATGGTCCAATGGCCTTCCTAGTTGGGTTCTTACTTCTAATGTACTTAAAGAAGTCTTTGTTATTTCTCTGAGTGTTTTTAGCTATATGCTCCTCAAAGTCTTGCTTTGCTTTCCTGATTGTTGCCTTGCATTTGTTCTGCCAGAATTTATGTTTCTGCCTGCTGTCCTCATTCGGACAAGCCTTCCATCTTCTAAACGAGCTTTTCTTGCTCTTGATCACTTCCCGAACAGCTCCTGTAAGCCACATCGGAGTCCTCTTGGACCTGGCATTGCCCTTTTCCCTTTTGGGTATGCATTCAAATTGGGCCTCTGTTATTGTTTTTGTAAACAGCCTCCATGCCTACACACTTTCCCGAACCAGATGCTGCCCAGCTCTGTAGGCTTTCCCCCAGTTATCACTTTAAATGCTGCTGTGCAGCCTTTTTGATGTTGAGTGCCAGCAATCTGGTCCCATCATGGTTCAAGTGCAACCCATCCTGACAAGAGAACCTCTTCTTTGCAGCTGCCACGCCTTCTCTTTTTTCAATACCCCCCTCCCATTTGTTTATTAATAAAACAATTTCTGTATATGTTTCCACTTGTTGCCCAGAGCCTTAAGGAAGGAAGGAAGGAAGGGAGTCCTGGCATTAAAGGAAATGCTACGGCCATCCCCACTCCTTGCATGGGCATAGTTTTGGGTGGGGCCACTTGGTCTCCCCTCCCATTTGAACCCATGACCAGAGGGGCCACTTCCACCCCAAGCCCTAAATAGCCACAAATGGATGGTCCCCAAAAGGGGCAGCCTGCCTCCCCCGCCTGACATGGAGACCTTCAGTCCTGTGACTCTGTCTGCACACAGACTGGCAGTGGGGGCTACCTGAGGGTTTGGAGGGGGAGGGAAGGTCTGCCTCACCCTTCCCTGGGGTGAACTGTAGATGGAGCTTGAATTGTTTCTCATCCAAAGCACCCCAGTGGGCAGCCTTGCCCTTATCCCCATGATTGCAACACCTCATCTCCCCCCTGCCAGAAGCAGCCATACAAAACCCCAAGGTGAGCATCTGCCCCCCCCCCTCAGTGGTCATGCCCCCCCCCCCCCGCTCTCTCCCAGAGAAAAGGCACCTCTAACCCAGGAGGAGCCCCTCAGAGATACCTGAAGGCGCCAAGGTAGTCGTAGTATTCCTCCTGGGGGTTTGGCTCACATCTTCCCTGCCCAGTGGCATTTCCTTTGCAAAGCTCACACAGGGAGGGGGGGTATCCAGCCCCTATAGCCCCAGGGACACAGCTGGCTGCAAAGAATCCACCAACCGCTGGAAGGGAAAGAAGACAGTGGCTCTTTGGTCAACCAATGTTGCCTCCCCAAAGCCGGCTCCCCTCCCCCCTAAAAAAAGAGAGAGAGAGAAGGAGGAGGAGGAGGAGGAGGAGGAAGGAAACATAGCAGCTGCTGAGGAACCGTGGCTGCTAGACAGCTCAGGCCAAACCAAGAAAGGCCCTTGTGGCCCTTAATCCATGGACAGTGGCCCAACTTTTCACGTGTACACTAAAGACAAATTGCACATTGGGGTGTGTGTGTGTGTGACTTCTGGCTTTCAATGAAGCAAGGACTAAATGACAGAAGAGGACACTTCAGGAAGCCTTGCCAAGGTCCTCCTGGCAGGGAAGCTGACTTTTGGTGCTCTGGATCCTGGGGACTTTGTTTGTGGCCTGAACATTTCTTCCCGCTGTGCTCTGTGAACTGTTACAATAATAGACTCATAGAATAATGGAGCTGGAAAAAGGGGCCTTTTAAGCCATCGAGAGTCCAACCTTGCCCTGCTCAGTTCAGGAATCCAAATCAAAGCGGGGGCGGGGCGGGTGGGGTTGTCCAGTTGTCCCCTCGCTTTCAATATGTGAACACTGTATCACTGCTCAGAGTAGTAACTCAGGAGGCCACTGGATAGCTCAATGGGTTGGAACAGCTGGCTGCAAGTCCTGGTGTTGGGACTTTCGGCCCTGCCAGGAAAAGAAGCAGCCTTTGTGGCCTTTGGCGGCTGACTGCACGGTGGTCCCAGGGAGCCCTCAGAAAGGGAGCTGGAAAAGCCACCCCTGAGCCCTCAAGGCCCAGGAGACCCCCGAGAAGAGCTCCCAGGAGGAGTGTCAATTGACTTGACGGAGCCCAATGGATCAGCCCAGGAGCCAGACCCAGGTAGAGTAGGTTTGGGATATCCATCCCTTGCATCTACCTCTCTCCAACGCCCTACCCTCAGGAGTGCCCGGGGAGATGGGTGTGTGGGGAACTCACCCTCAGCAATGTTGCAGCCCATGGCTGGCATCCGGCCACTGTCAAGCAAGAGGCCGATGGGGACATTCCAGCCTGCAGTCCTATTCAGGCCAGTGTGGCAGGACCTGGCCCCCTTCAATCCGTTGATGGTGAGATTCGAATTTGCTCTCACAACAGCCACAGCATAATAGGAAGTGCCAACATCTGTGCCGGGACACAATGGTTAAAGAGAGGCTGCAGGATCCAACATGCATGTGCAAGGGTGCACATGGAGGGATGGAAATACACACACACACACACACACACACACCAACTCTGTCTCCACCCCCAGAGTACTTCTGTTCTCTCTTCACCGCCTCCACTCTTGCTGCCTATTTATTTATTTAATATATGTTCATGCATTTTTATACATCAGAATTTGCAAGATGGGTTTTAAAATAATTTTATTTCCCACTCAGAGTGGGAAAATATCCCAGATTTGCAGGATATAAATGTAATAAATAAATAAAAACCGATTGAAAACATTCAAAACAAATTAACTAAACTACATACAGAGACAACAGGTAAAGTGGTTTTGCCCATTTGGAGAGAATGTCTTGGGGTTTCATACCTTAAAGGCATCCTATGTGGAAAGAGGAGGACAAAGACCCGGAGGCAGATCCAGAGGATGGTGGAGGGAGCACATCAAAGAAACATATTACTAGAAATCCCAAATAACACCAGTGGAGGCCACCGCTAGAAGTGCCAGAACAAGAACCTTGACTCTCCCTCAAGAGAAAGATAAAAACCCTCGACTTTTGTGGACAGGTGGTCTAGAAAGCCGTATCTAACTGGGCTGGTGATATTCGATGCTGGACTACATTGATTTCAGTCTTTGACCATGTGTTGTGTTGGTCAAATCTGCAAGTGTGGTTGGCAAGATGTAGAAAGATCCAAGAGGGAACGCCAGGGTCAGAAAGGACATCACGCTTACAGACCTTCCATGTGTACAGGGGAAGCTTCTCACCAGCTTCCATACTTTCCAAACCCTCAAAGAAAGAAAGAAAGAAAGAAAGAAAGAAAGAAAGAAAGAAAGACCGACCTTCTTCTTTTGCTACAGCAACTGGGACTCTGGGTATTTCGGTTATGTTGTCAGCTTTTTAAGGCTGCAGAATTCTAGGGTCACCTTCAGTGGTGCCTGGGGCCCTCAAGCCCACCTGATTGTGATGGAGATATCTTGACTCAGTGTGTAGCTCAGACATGTCCAAACTACGGCCCACAGGCCAAATAGTGTCTGCAAAGCCACTCCTGGAAGCAAGTGCACATGCTTCTGCACATGTGTGGACTCACTTCCTGGTTTGGCGTGGACATGTTCATGCATGCACAGAAGTGTCCACACCGAACCTGGAAGGGAGTGCAGATATGCATGTGCAGAAGCATTCACTTCCAGGGGCGTGGTCAGGCCCACTCAGCTGTTCCCGGGGTGTGGTCAGGCTCCTGGCACAAAAAGTTTGGGCACCCCTGGTGTATCTGTTCTGGTTGTGTGTACATTCCTTCTTTGCCATAGAGGTATTCCTGCCTCCCTACTATAGCTCCATGCTGCACACTCGCTTGGGCTTTCTTTTAACTTCCGTTCTCCTGCAAAAAAAGCCATCAGCATCCAATGCACCTGGCCACAGAAATGCATTCCTGTGGTCAGTTGCTTGACCTGCAGCTCCTCTTCTGCATGAGTAAAACTGTTGTGGCATGGAGAGGGATGGTGTTTGGGGCTCCTTACCTTGGCCGTAGGCTTCACCTACCACAGGCTTCAGGTTGTATTCCTTCCCAGCCTGGTAAACAAGGCCACCATCCATTGCTGCCACATCTGCCAGGCTGGCCTGTGCATAAGGAAAAAACAATTAAGACATTTCTCCTTTGCAGAGGAGGAGTGGTGGGCTCCCAAAAAAATTACTGCCACAATGTGGGCATGGTATAGTGGGCGTGTCCAGGGGGGAAAGCCCTGCGTTGCACCCGAATTAGGACAACAGTGGTACCTCATACAACAATTTTAATCCATTCCACGGTGCTCGTTGTTGTACAAAACAACTGCTATATGATGCATGCATCGTATACTGATTTCCCCTATGGGATGCATCATACAACAAATTTTTTCACTTAGTGGTTTTTCCTATTGAAAAATTGTTGTATGATTTTTTCCATAGGGAAAAATGTTATGACAAATGCCATTTCCCCCCAAAACCTAATTGTTGTGCAATTTCGTTGGTATACAGAACAATTGTTATATGAGGTTCCACTGTACTTTATTTCAAAACTTAGACGGGCGAGGCCAGCCAGAATTTCTGCTACCAGTTCTGGTGAACTGGTGCGAACCTGCTGATGCCCACCACTGTTTAGGAGCAAGAGGAACAGGGACCTTTTCCGTGGGGGCTTGGCAGACTGGATGGCCAATTGGGAATCAGGGCAGTTCCAACCCTTGGGTGGCAGGGTAGCATGGCTGAGGAGGAGCCACAGCCCAACCAGGAGTTTTGTTTCCCCACCACCACCACCACCACCAGTTGGCCTCTTGGCTACCTCTCAGCCCCTGCCAAAATGGCCAAAGGAAGGAAGAGTGGCAGAGACAGGGAACGTGCGAGAGCCAGAGGAACCCGCAGTGTCCCAGACACAAACCAGGCAGACTTACGTTGATCATAGCAATGCAACCAAAGGCTGAGGAACCTTTGACACAAGCCATGTCAGGCAGAAGGCTGGCCCTGGAGAAGGCTCTGCTCATGTCGCTGCACTTGGCGAGTTCCTGTTCCGAGATGGTACACCAGCGCAACAAGTCCCAAGAGAAGGCTGCAAACAACAGGCACCGAGGCACAGTCAAGAGCTGCTCCCACCCCCACCCCACCCCCAGCGGGAGGCAGCAAAGCCAGGACTAAGCTATGGATCTCCCTGGGCATCACAGGGTGCCCCTTCCTCGCTGGGCTTTCCAACAGCCTCTGCTACCCACCCACACGGAAGGCTCCTGGTTCTCCACATCTGTTTAAGCACTTCTCCCTGGACAGAATCCACCTGCCAGTGACCGTTTAACCAGCCTGTGCCCTCAGGTAGCACTCCAAATGATGATGATGATAGTCATCCTCATTAGCCAGACCGCCCACCCCCATTTAAATTATTTAAAACATCCCTTTTGGAGCAAAGAAAGTGTTGCAGAATGTATGTCTTTAGGGACAGGCAAAATAACACCTCTGCACAAATCTTTCTTTGCTTGAAAGGTCAGGGGGCAAAAGGAAGGGCAAAAGGTGGATTCCAGCTGAAGAGAAGGGAGTTTGTGACACCCACACACAGACAGAGCGGTTCCCTTTGGTCAGCTTGCCTCAGTCAGGGAGCTCCTGGGTGCAGGTTCGTGTGTGTGTGTGTGTGTGTGTGTGTGTGTGTGTGTGTGTGTGTGTGTGTGTGCGCGTGCGTGTGTGCGGGCGTGCACCTTTGCCCCTCTTGTCCTCCTATTCCTCCTGCACATAACCAAGAGCCGGCCTTTTCGCAGACTCTGGTGGCTTCTTCTGCCACCTGAGAGGAGAGTCGTCTCAAAGGCCTGCATTCCCTTCCAATCCTCCCCGTGGTCATCATCGCCAGTGGTCTTCTTATGCGATGGGCTGAGGAGCTCCCCCAGGCTCAGTGGTGTACTGCTCCAGGTTCCCACTGGATCCCGGGAACCGGTAGCGGAAATTCCCTACAGCTGAGCCCAGGCCGCGGAAGGGGAGGAGGATGCCAATCCGAAAGGCAGGGGAATATGGAGGATGAAGGAGGCGCCGCTGCCGCCGCCGCCGCCTGGGAGAGGGAGGAGCTGCTGGTCTTAATGGGCGCCTTTCTTCCTTCCTCGGGCAGTTTCCCTGTGGGCAGCAGACCTTGACAGGGGGGCTCCGGATGCTTAACTGGGCCTTCGTTTTGCCCTGGTTTCGAAGAAGCGGTCAGTTTTTACCAAGGGTTCAATGCGTCCAGCCTCCCTTCCTTCCCCTTATGTTTCTTTTTACAACAAGCTTTGTTTTTGGGAGCGATGCTTGCAGCCTGCTTTGAGAGGATTTTGATTTCCTTACCTCTTTCTCTTCTATTTGATTTTCTCAACACACTAGTTCCATGACTTGACTACTTCATTTTATATTTTACTTTCTGACCTCCCCATCTGGATTCTCTGGAACATGCCCTGAATCTTCATAAACCTGTTACGTATTTGGAAAATCGAGCGATAGGTCTTTCTGTGTCTTTAGGCCAATGATGTCTCCACAGCTGGGAACATACAGGTGAGTTTAAACTAGAAGGCTGTCAGAAGATTTAGGTGCAAGTATAATGTTATATAAAAGAATAACTGGTTCATTTTTTCATAACAACCTTCCTTTTCACCTGCTTCCTTAACCCCAATGGCTCTTCTCCTGATATCTTTTATACCTTGTCTCCAATTCATGGATTTTATTCCATGCCTATCTGCTGTGATTTAAACAAGTCTTCATATGAATTGCAGCCTTGGGTCATCTCTGGACATACAGTACAGCATATTTTGCCCCCTTAAAGGGCTTTTAAAGGGATCTCTGCAGGGGATCCTGTGGCCAGCACAACAGAGCAGGACGGCTCGAGAGGGCCAGGAGGCCACCCTTGCGTGTGCCACCCTCCCTCCTGCTGTAGTTCCAATGCATCCCCATTTCTGTCGGCACCTCCCCAGCTGGGCACCCCAAGGCTCGACCTCTTTCAGTTTCCCTGGCAGAAGTAGGATGAGGTGGGGCTCATTTGAAAGAGGAGGTCTGAACCTTGCCAACAAGCCAAAGTCTACAGCAACGCATGGAAGGGCAGCCACTGCCCCACCCCTGGCTTAAAGTCACCCTGTGTCACAATCCAAAGGTGAGGCAAGGCTCTTGCACCTGACAGCAATGTCTGAAGGTGCACAGGTGGACCAGGAACCGTTGCCTGAGCATTGCTGCAACCTATAGCCGGTGGAGGAGATGCTTGGTGTTCTCATCGAACGAGCACCTCCTGGCTTCGTCTGAGTTTCTCTCTCTCCTTCTTTCTTGCACTTTCTTGCACAGCCAAATCTGACTGCAACTTAATCAGGAGCCAAAGGCTACTCCCTCCCTCCCCCTCCCCTCCCCTCACTTCAAGCTATATCCCTTAAGAAATGCCAACTGCAGAGGGAATAAGCACCAGCTGCTATCCCAAAGGCAATTGCCCTGACCCACAACTGATAACGAAAGGTAGGTACCTTCCCCCACCCCTCGCCCCATGGCTCTCCCCCAACTTCAACCGCTTAGTAGTGCTGAAATGCCTGCACCCTCCATGTCCCCGGCCCCACGGAGACGAGCCAGGGGAAACCCCTGCCTTATACCTGTGTGGCAGCAGAGCAGGAGGGAGCAGATCCAGGCCAGCAGCTTCTCCATGGCTGACAGGGCAAAGACTGTTCTCTGCCCTCCCCCTCTCTGGGCACACCTTTCCTCCCCCCCCCCCCCCCAGCGGTGGCACCGCCTGCCTCCTCCTCCTCCCTGGGAGGGAAAGGTGGTGCTCCTCTTCTTGCGGCCACCCTGGCAAGCCCAGCCCAGCCCAGCATGGGATGGGTAGAAGGCAGCAGAGCCCAAGAAGCCACAGGGCAGCAGCAGCAGCAGCAGCAGCTTCCCCTCTGGCGCCTCCTGGTGGTGGAGGGAGAGCAGCACGGCACGGGAGAAGGGCAGCCCATGTGGGGTGCACATGAAGGGCCTCCCCTGGGAGACTACCCCCCCCCCCCCTCCTGCCTCTCTGCTGAAAAGGGAAAGCTTTTAATCCAGGTTTAACAAGCCGCCCTTCCTACAGGAAATCTCTTCCACAGCCTTATAATAGCTATTTGATGTTTTTACCATTATTTACAGCTGGGTTGTGTATTTTAGTTTAGTAATTCCTGTTTCTTTTAACAATGTTGTGGCCTTCCTGAGTCCCTTTGCTGGAAGAAAGGCAGCATAAAAATGCTGACAGTCATTAAATGACCTTCAGGAGAAGGATCCTCCTGCACCACCAGAGCATCGTGTCCTGCCCCAAAGAGTGGCAGAGCCAGAGGAGGGCCCACGGTGGACCCTTTGCACAGGACCACACTAACAAGGCTGACCCCCTCGGCCTGGACACAGGCATTGGGTCATGATGGCAACACAGCTGGCTCCAGAGAGAGGACAAGGAGGAGAGAAGCCCGTTTTTTCTTTTTCTTTACACAAAGCGGAATGATTTCTAAAGCAAAGCAATTTACACTTATAACTGCCCCGTGGCAGCACATTGTGCACTCTCTGGGTAGCTCACAAGGTAATTTTCATTTTGCCCCCAAATACATGCTGGGTCCTCATTTTACCAACCTTGGAAGAATGGAAGAGTCTCAGTCTACCTGGGTTCTGTCAGGATCGAACTCACAGTGTTTTGGCTGTAGTACAGCAGTTTAACCCCATGCACCACCAGGGTTCTTAGTTCTGACCCTCTTGTTGAAAGGCTGCGTAACTTTATCAGCTGCTCTACTTTTCAGTCTCTTCATTCATCTAAACTCTGAATTATTTGCTCTAGCCAGAGAGAGAGAGAGAGTCATGGAGGCGGCCTACCAGCCTGTTGGCCGTTTGACACCTCCGGCATCAGGAGGAGGAGGAGGAGGAGACCGATTCTCTTTACCAGATGGATGATGGCGTTTCCTCCTCGCCAGGTCTCTGTCTGTCGTCACTTGAGGAAGCCGGGCACTGTGGGGGACGATGGGCCTTAGGATTGAGCTGCCACACCCCTCTGAGATGCTTGTGCACTTGCTAGTTTACTTAAGAGGATCAGGGCCGCCAAGAGGTAAAGGCGGGGTTCTCTTTTACTGTATTTTGCCTTCCTTCTTGTAAAATACTTTACTTTTATTTGTACTCTTCTGTTTCATTTGGGGTGTTTATTTAGAAGCAAATGGAGATGATTTCATGCCTTCCATAATCAAATACAAGAGGATGGGAAAAGTGAAAGAATAAACCCTGATTCAATGCTGCTTTGTTTCAAGTGGGATGCTGCTGCTGCACTCGGTGGCCGCATGAGTCTTCCGAGAGTGTTTTCAGTGTGACCGCCGGCCGAGTGCGCCAGGAGGATCCCAGTGGACTGGGAGGCTCAGCCAGGGTTTCATGGAGAGAAAGAAGCCGCTCTCCCACTCACATCCACAGCCAATCCATTGCGCTCCTAAGGTGGTATTTTGGTGGGGAAAGGAAGAGTATGGATCTTTCTTTGCCTACTTACCGACAGTTGTTGTTGTTCAGTCGCACAGTCGATTCCGACTCTTTGCGACCCTATGGACCATCGCTCTCCAGGCACCTCTGTCCTCCACCATCCTCCTTAGTCCACACAGCCCCGTGCCCATTGTGTCTACAATACCATCTAGCCATCTCATCTTTGGCCGTCCCCTTCTTCTTTTGCCCTCCACCTTCCCCAGCATCAAGGCCTTCTCAAGTGAATCCTCTCTTCTCATTTGATGTCCAAAATACTTCAACTTCATCTTTGTTATTTGTCCTTCTAAGGAGCACTCAGGGCTAATCTCTTCTAATATTGACCTATTTGTCCTCCTCTCTGTCCAGGGGACTCTCAAAACTCTCCTCCAGCACCACATCTCAAAGGCATCTATTTTTCTTCGCTCAGCCTTTCTAATGGTCCAGCTCTCACAGCCATACATTACCACCGGAAATACCATTGCTTTGACTATGCGGACCTTTGTTTGCAGTGAGATATCTCTACTTTTCACTATGTTCCCCAGGTTTTTCATAGCTTGTCTCCCAAGAATCAGTCGCCTTTTTTATTTCATGGCTGCAATCCCCATCTGGAGAGATCTTGGATCCTAAGAAAGTAAAATCTGTTACTGCTTCTACTTCTTCCCCATCTATTTTCCAGGGACTTATAGCGCCTGTTGCCATTATCTTGGTTTTCTTGATATTGAGTCTCAGGCCAGCTTTTGCACTCTCTTCTTTCAACCTAATCAGGAGCTTCTTTAGGTCTTCTTCACTTTCTGCCATTAGGGTGGTATCATCTGCGTATCTCAAATTGTAGAATGTTTCTCCCAGCAATTTTGATCCCATATGGTGATTCCTCCATCCCTGCATTGCGCATTATGTGCTCTGTGTATAATTTGAACAAGCAGGGTGACAGAATGCAGCCTTGTCTTACTCCTTTTCCTATTCCAAACCACTCCGTCATTCCATACTCTGTCCTAACTGTTGCTTCTTGACTCATGTACAGATTTCTCATGAGACATATGAGGTGTTCTGGTATTCCCATCTCTTTAATTACTTGCCACATTTTGTTGTGGTCCACACAATCAAAGGCCTTGGTGTAGTCAATGAAACAGAAGTAAGCTTGTTTCTGGTATTCCTTTGTTTTCTCCATGATCCAACGTATGTTGGCAATGTGATCTCTGGTCCCCCTGCCTCTTCTGAATCCAGCCTGCACCTCTGGTAGTTCTCTTTCTACATGCTGCTGTAGTCTATCCTGCATTATCTTGAGCATCACTTTGCTGGCTTGTGGGATGAGTGCAATTGTTCGATAATTTGAACATTCTTTGGCATTGCCCTTTTTTGGGATTGGGACATATACTGATCTTTTCCAATCCTGTGGCCACTGTTTCGTTTTCCAAATCTGTTGGCATAAAGCATGTAGTAGCTTGATTCCATCATCTTTTAGGGCTTTGAAGAATTCAACTGGGATACCATCATATCCACTGGCTTTGTTATTTGCCGTGCTTTTTAGGGCCTTTCTGACTTCACTCTCTAGGATGTCTGGTTCAAGTTCAATTTCCCCCTCATTGTTATTATCCGCGGTGTTTAGGTCTTTTTTGTAAAGTTCCTCTGTGTACTCTTTCCATCTTTTCTTTATCTCTTCTGCATCCGCTAACTCTTTGCCATCTTTGTCTTTTATCGTGATCATTTTTGCTTTGAACGTTCCCTTGACTTCCCCAATTTTTTTAAAGAGATCTCTAGTCCTGCCTCTTGTGTTGTTTTCCTCTATTTCTTTGCACTGTTCGTTTAGGTAGCTTTCCTTATCTCTCCTTGCTTTTCTTTGAAATTCTTTATTTAAGTGATTGTATTTTTTCTTTTCTCCTTTGCCTTTTGCGTTCCTTCTTTCCTCTGCTATTTTAAGAGCCTCATCCGACAACCACTTTGCTTTCTTGCGCTTCTTTTCTTTTGGTATAGTTTTCCTTGCTGCCTCCTGCATAATGTCTCTCATCTCTGTCCATAATTCCTCTGGTACTCTGTCTGTCTGGTCCAGACCATTGAATCTGTTCCTCACCTCCACCGTGTATTCCTTGGGTATGTTGTCTAGATCATATCTATCCGGCCTATTAATTTTCCCTATTTTCTTCAGTCTGAGCCTGAATTTTGCAATCAGTAGATTGTGATCTGAGCCACAGTCCGCTCCAGGTCTTGTTTTTGCTGACTGTATGGAGGTTCTCCATCTTTGGCTGCAGAGTATGTAGTCAATTTGGTTTCGATGTTGGCCATCTGGTGATGTCCATGTGTAGAGTCTCCTCTTGTGTTGCTGGAAAAGGGTGTTTGCTATGACTAGTGTGTTATCTTGGCAGAACTCTATCAGTCTTTGCCCTGCTTCGTTTTTTGTTCCCAGACCAAACTTGCCTGTTATTCCATCCACTTTTTGATTTCCTACTTTTGCATTCCAGTCTCCTAAGATAATGTGGACATCGTTTCTTGGTGTCTGTTCTATAAGATGTTCTATAAGATGTTGTAGGTCCTCATAGAACTGGTCTACTGTGGCTTGATCTGCCGCTTTTAAAATGTTTATTAAGAAAATCCCTACTTCACCTACCTATTTTAAACACTTGAGGCTGCTCATATTGTAAGATTTAAAACAGATAACACTGTTTCAAATAAATGAAGGGACAAGGAGAACAGGGGGGAAATCCAGGAAGACATCAGCTCAACAAAGATGACTGAAATTCAAGATATTCATCAGCATTAAGGACAAGTGGGTGGGACTGTCCAAATACAGCATACAACAACAAGGGTAGGCCGACACAGAACATTCTGCAGGAGTCCGTCCGTCCATCCGTCCGGCTGTGATGGAACCATTTTGCACTCCTCTGCTGTCTCTCTCTCTCCAGGAAACAAACACAATTGGATAGTTTTGCAAAGCTCTGCCCAATGAAAGGGCAACGGCTACTTGGGAGCCCACTGGGGAAGCTGAGGCCAAAGGCCAACCCCCTCTCCTGGCCCCAGTGCTAAAATGATGCGCCTCACAAGCTGAATGGCAGGGCAACTTTCTCTTCTCCGCCCAACAGATTGGCTGGGAAATTTATTATTATTATTAAGTTTTATTTCTATCCCGCTTTCCTGACACAAGTGCCACTCAAGCGGCTTACAACATATATAAATACAATAAACAGAACAAAATATACAATAGAAGACAAAAGGCAATACACAATTAATACAATCAAAACATCAAATTATGCAAAAAAAATACAATACAGAATAAACAATGTACATAAGAACAGCCTTGCTGGAACAGGCCACAGCCCATCCAGTCCAGCATTCTGTCTCACACAGTGGCTCACCATTTCCTTCAGGGTATTCCCAAGCAGATGCTTCACCTGCTTAGGATTCCCTGGAAATGGCATTGAGAGATATCCTGCCTATCTCTCCAACCCGGAGGTTGTCCTTAAGTATCCATAATTATAGCCATTGATACCCTTGTCCTCCATGAACTTGTCTAATCCTTTCTTAAAGCTGTCAAGACTGACAGCTGTCACCACTTCTTCTGGCAGGGAGTTCCATAGACCAGGGATCCTCTGGGTGAAAAAGTACTTTCTCTTATTTGTTTGAGAACTATTACCCAAAAGTTTCATGGAGTGTCCCCTAGTTCTAGTGTTGTGCGATAGGGAAAACAGTTTTTCCTTATCTACTTTATCTACTCCGTGCATGATTTTATAAACTTCAATCAGGTCACCTCTTAGACGCCGTCGTTCAAGAGTGAAAAGGCCCAACCGTTGCAGCCTCAGATGGTAAGTAAGGTGTTCCAGTCCCCTAATCATTCTGGTTGCCCTCCTCTGTACTTTCTCCAACTCCATAATATCCTTCTGGAGGTATGGTGACCAGAACTGTACACAGTATTCCAGATGGGGCCTCACCATAGATTTATAAAGAGGCAAAATGACACTTGCTGACTTATTTTCTCTACCCTTCCTAATGATCCCTAGCATTGAGTTTGCTTTTTTCACTGCTGAGGCACACTGGGTTGACACCTTCATTGAGGGGGGTCCACCAGGACACCAAGGTCCCTTTCCTGGTTTGTCGCAGAGAGTTCAGACCCCATCAGTTTATAAATGTAATTGGGCTTCTTTGCCCCAACATGCATCACTCTGCACTTACTAATGTTGAAGCTCATTTGCCACTGTTTTGCCCACTCCCCCAGTGTCGAGAGATCCCTCTGGAGCTCCTCACAATCCCTCACAGTTTTCACTATCCTGTATAATTTAGTGTCGTCAGCAAATTTGGCTACCTTGCTTTTTACTCCTACCTCTAGATCATTTATGAAGAGGTTGAAAAGCAGGGGTCCCAGTACTGAACCTTGGGGGACCCCACTCTTTACTTCCCTCCACTTGGAGAAGTGTCCATTTAGTGCTACCCTCTGTTTCCTGTCCCTTAGCCAGTTGCTGATCCAGGACAAGACCTGTCGCTTTATTCCATGACTGGTAAGTTTATTCAAGAGCCTTTGGTGTGGGACCTTGTCAAAAGCCTTCTGAAAGTCCAGATAAACAATGTCAACTGGATCCCCCTTATCCACATGTTTGTTGACACTCTCAAAAAATTCCAACAGATTAGTGAGGCATGATTTGCCCTTGCAAAAGCCATGTTGGCTCTCCTTTAGCAGCGCCTTCTCTTCTATGTGCCTATTAATTCTATCTTTTAGGATGGTTTCCATCACTTTACCTGGGACACATGTCAAACTGACAGGTCGGTAATTTCCTGGATCACCCCTGGATCCTTTTTTGAAAATTGGTGTTACATTCACTACCTTCCAGTCATCAGGCACAAAGCCTGATTTGAGGGAAAGATTATATATTTTGGCTAGGAGATCAGCAATTTCATCTTTAAGTTCCCTGAGAACTCGTGGATGGATGCCATCTGGTCCTGGTGATTTGTTAGTGTTTAGCTTAACAAGACATGCAAGGACCTCCTCCCTGCTTATTTCTATCTGGCTTAATTCTTCGGTTTCCCTCCCTACGAAGATAGGCTCTGTTTTGGGCATGTGGTCTCTGCCTTCTTCAGTGAATACTGAAGCAAAGAATTCATTGAGTCTCTCTGCAATCTCTGTTTCCTCTAAATACAATACTGTATAATAGGAATACAATACATATAAGCGTATCATACATAAGATGACGATTGGGGGGGAAGGGGGAAGTCACATAAAAATAATAATAATAACACATACATTGTAAAAATTACAGAATTAACCTCAACCACCCAGCAGCCACTTAGGTGCCCAATGGTTCAAAAGACCATAAGGGCAGCTGCGTCGACAGCAGTGGTTCCCACCTGTCACTCCCCTCGTGGAGAACGAGTCCCAGACAGGGCAGAAGACAAAAGTCCTAAAATAAGCAACTTTGGTCCCCCGAGCGAAGATGTGGCTACGGGGTGAGCGCGGGCCTCTCTGTGGCGGCTTTTCACCCCTCCAGCCAGGCGTGGCTCAGAGGGGGCGGCGGCAGCGGTGAGCTCAATCCCCGAGCGGCAGTGTGGCTGCGGTGTGGCTGCGGGCCTCCTTCATGGTTTGTCTCCCATGCATTCAGCCGACCTCCAATAAGCAAGATCATGGGACACGAAGCGTCTGAGTTGTTCTTTTCCTCAAGTCCCTCATGGTCACGGGCCGCTGTCTTCACGTGACTCAAGGTGTCCCAAAGATGTCTCTCTCTCTCTCTCACCAGCCATTGAAATGAACACTGCCAACACAGCACCTGGTTGCTCTGGTTCCCATTTGGAGCCAGCCTCATACGCACACACGTGTACACATACACACACACAGAGACAGAGACAGGAAGGCAGGCAAGGGTATGATTCAGGCTCACAGAAGACAGAATCATAGAATCACTGAGCTGGAAGAAAGGACACCATGAGGTCATCCAGTCCAACCCCATCTGCTCAAGACAGGAAAGTTCGGTTTCACTTACCAGTGATAACTTTCGTTCTTCGAGTATATAGTTTGTGAATACACACTCATGGGTTATGCGCCTGCGCAGAACAGCCGATCGGAGGCTTGAAAAGCTATTGGTCAAAAGTTTTGGCGGTAAGACCGCCCACCGTACCGCCCACCCCGAGGCGCCCGCGCGCCATTTTACCTCAGTTCCATACTTAAGCCAAGCACAGGATAAACCAACTGATCTCATCCGTGCAGCTCAAGAGGGGAGGCAGGGTGGGTAGTGTGTATTCACAAACTATATACTCGAAGAACGAAAGTTATCACTGGTAAGTGAAACCGAACTTTCTCCTTCGTATAGTTTGTGAATCCACACTCATGGGAGATTAGCAAGCTCACACTTACTTGGTCGGTGGGCAGTCGGATGAGATGATCCCACGATGAGCTGAAGATCCCCTAGGTGGACCCGTCAGGGGCGTTGAGTCCGGAGCCCTCTTGTGAGGACGACACGGCCAAGCCTGGCGTCCGCAGTGGCTCTGGTGTCCACCCTGTAATGCTGGACAAATGTGGAAGGTCTGGACCAGGTGGCAGCCTTACATATGTCCTCAAGCGGTGTGCCCTCCAGAAAGGCAGTGGATGTGGCAACCGCCCTGGTGGAATGCGCCCTGACATGCGGTGGAGGTGGCAGAGAGGCTGACTCGTAGGCCAGGTAGATGGTAGAGGTGATCCATTTGGAGAACCTTTGAGCAGAGATGGGTTCACCCTTGGACTTTCCCCCATAAGCCACAAAGAGGCGTTGCGACTTCCTGAACTCTCTAGTCCTGCTGGTGTAAAACAATAAAGCTCGTTTCACATCCAGCGTGTGCCAAGTCTTTTCTTGGGAGTTAGTGGGGTTCTGGAAGAAGGTTGGCAAGGATATAGTTTGTGCCATGTGAAACTTGGAGACCACCTTAGGCAGGAAGGTGATGTCCGCTTGGAGGACGACGCGGTCGTTGAAGAACTGGAGAAAAGGTGCGTCTGCTCGCAGGGCAACCAGCTCACCAGCCCGTCGTGCAGACGTGATAGCCACTAGGAATGCCGCCTTCCATGTGAGGAGGCGAACATCGGCGGTAGCCATGGGCTCGAATGGGGTCCTGGTGAGCGCGTTGAGCACGGTAGACAGTGACCATTGAGCCGTAGGAGTCCTGACCGGAGGGAAAGCGTTCCGTAGTCCCTTGAGGAAGCGCTTCACCGTTTGGTCACGGAAAGCCCCAGCAGCGGGCGAACCAGCCGGGGAGTGTGCCACCACTGCTGCGAGGTGCACTCGGATGGAGGTGATGCTAAGGCCAGACTCCGCCAAATGGAGGAGGTAGGTTAAAACGTCCTGCAGTCCCGCCTGCGGGGGGGGGCATGTGCTGGGAAGCCAGGAAAGCGCAAAAACGCCTGTATTTGGAGGCGTAGGACCTCCTTGTGGAAGGGCGCCGCGCTAGCTCGAGGATCCTGGACAGTCTGGGGTTATCCTCCACGCGGTGAGGTGGAGGCTGGGCAGGTCCGAATGGTGCAGCTGGCCGTGCTCCATTTGGAGGAGCGTCGGTGACTCCGGCAGTGTGCGATACTGTGACGACATGCGCAACAGTAGCGGAAACCAGGGTTGGCGCGGCCATGCCGGCGCCACCAGAATTGCATTGGTTCTGTGTTGGTACATCCTGGTGAGTACTTTCTGGACCAGAGGAAATGGAGGAAAGGCATAGAGATAGTCCTGGTCCCACCGTTTCATGAAGGCATCGCCTTCGGAGTTCAGTCCGATGCCTGCTCTGGAGCAGTACCTGCTGAGTTTCCTGTTGGACTCCGATGCAAAGAGGTCGATGCTCGGCGTCCCCCAGGCCTCGCAAAGCGACCGGAACACCCCGTCGTCCAGCTCCCATTCGTGGGTCGTCGAGGTGAGACGGCTCAGGTGGTCTGCCAAAACATTCAGTGTGCCCTGAATGTGCACTCCAACTGGGAAAATGTGCCTCTCCAGGCACCATTCCTACAACTGCACTGCGAGGTACAGGAGGGTGGTGGACCGTGTTCCTCCCTGTTTGTTGAGGTACGCCACCGCCGTGGTATTGTCCGAGGCCACTTGAACCGCCTTGCCGGTGAGCAGCTTCTCGAAGGAACGCAGGGCCTTCCAGATGGCCAGCAGTTCCAAGTAATTTATGTGGTGCACCGTTTCGTGTGGTGTCCAGGTGTCGTTGACCGTGAGAGTCCCGCAAGCAGCGCCCCAGCCGAGGTTGCTCGCGTCGGTCAGTATCTGCAACGAGGGTTGCGGGGGGTAGAAACTCTTTCCCGTGGCCACGTTGAGTGGTGTAGACCACCACAGCAGTTGGTCCCTCAGTTCTGGCGATGGGGTCAATCGTTTGGACTGGCTCTCCCGAAGTGCGTCGAACTCGTGAAGGAGCCACGATTGCAGGGACCTGAATTTCAACTTGGCGTGGGGAATCACTGCCGTCGTTGAGGCCATCAGGCCTAGAAGTCTTTGAGCCTTCTTCGCCCGGATGCACGGTTTGGTGCGTAGTTCGCTCACCCCCTGCGCAATGTCCTGTAAGCGTTTCCGTGGGGCGTAGGCTCTCGTAGCAAGCGAGTCGAGTACCGCTCCGATGTACTCGACGCGTTGAGTGGGAGTCAACTTCGATTTGGTGAAGTTGATCCTGAGGCCGAGACTCTCCATGAGGTGGACCGTGTATTGTGTGTCCCGAATGGCTGACGATTTGGTGGGGGAGACGATCAACCAATCGTCGATGTACGGGAAGACCCTGATGCTCCGTTGACGGAGGAATGCAGCCACCGGAGCCATGCATTTGGTGAAGACCCGCGGTGCCGTGGCCAGACCGAACGGTAAGCACCGGTACTGGTACACGGAATTGTCGATACGGAAGCGGAGAAATCGTCTGTGTTCCTCGAGGATGGAGACGTGGAAGTAGGCATCCTTGAGGTCTATGACTGTGAACCAGTCCCCTTTGTTGATGAGGGGGAGGACGGTCTGCAAGGTCACCATCCGGAACTTCCTGGTGTGGATGCATTTGTTCAGGCGGCGCAGATCCAGGATAGGGCGAAGGCCTCCGTCCTTCTTCTGGACCACGAAGTACCTCGAGTAGAAGCCGTTGTCCCAGTCGGACGGTGTTACCCGCTCGATGGCTCCCTTGGAGAGAAGGGTTGATATTTCTTCCTCCAAATGGGGGGACGAGGTGGTGAGACGATGTCTTCCTACCCGAGGTACCCGCACGAACTCGATGGCGTAGCCAGAGGACAAGATCTTTAAGACCCACTGGTCGTCCGTGATGCCCGACCATACCTGGAGGAAGTTCCGGAGGGGGAGGTACGGGATGTGGAGCGAGAGAGACTCGGCCGTCGCAGCTTCAAACGCGGGGCTTGGGCCTCGCGCCCGAACGTTTGTCCTGTCCGTAGGGTCGGTAACGGGGTTTGTGCTGCCGCCGTTGTTTGTAGGAGCTGGATCTAGGCTGCTCCGTCGGTCCCTGCTGCTGCGGGTTGCCCTGGAATCGCCGCGTGAAGGGCTGGAACCTCGGCCTGGCGGAAGTAGTCAGCGTGGTGAGCCCCAGGAACTTCGCCGTGGAATTGGTCTGGCGCATCTCGTTCAGGACTTTGTCGGTGTCCTGACCGAAGAGGCCCTGCCCGTCGAAGGGAAACTCCTCGATGAGCTTTTTCATAGCGTCATCGAGGGAGGTGTCCCTGAGCCAAGCATGGCGACGGAGGTAGATTGCGGAGGCCATGTCTTTTGCCGCATAATCGTTGATATGCCGGGCAGTGCGCATCAGTTGCTCGGCGACGAAGTCCCCCTCGGTGGCCAGTGCGTCAATCCGCTTTTGGGCATCCGCGGGCAGTCTCGCTGTCTCAACCTTCACCTGCTCCCAGAGGTGAGATTGATACAGGCCCATGGCGGCCGAGTAGTTGGCGGCACGGAAGAACAGGGAACCGGTGGCGTAGAACTTACGCCCCACCGCGTCCAGTTTCTTCCCCTCCGGCGTCGATGGGACCGGAAACCCGCTGGTGGCCGTCCTATGCTGGAAGGCCTTGACCACCAGGGAATTCGGCAGGGGGTGAGCCTGCAAGAACTCAACGTTCTCGTCCAGGACCCGGTACATGCTGTCGAGCCTGGACGAAACGGAGTGGGCCGCCAAAGGTTTCTTCCACGTCGCCCTCGCCGAAGTCATCATGGAGGGGAGCATGGTTATGTGGACTGGCCGCACAGCACGTCTGTCGAGCTTCGCGGTCATCTGATCCTCACCCTCCAACGGCGGTTGATCGACCTTGAGGTTGAGTGCGGTGCCCAGCCTCGTGAGCATGGCAGTCAGTGAGCGTTGGTCCTCACCACGCGGTGGGTCCACTGAGCCGATAGCCTGCTCCGGCGTGCGCTCGGCGTCGACGTCTCCCTCGTCCTCCTCCGACGACGAGCTGGACTCATCGGAAGACGAGGGAGGCAGTCTTTCATCCACGTCGGGACCGCGCCAGTACGGCCTGGGCGGGCCGGCGGGATGGGATTCCTCCGCATCGACGTCCGGACCACACCATGACGGGTTGGGTGGGCCGGCGGAGCGGGCACTCGACCCACGAGAGGTCAGTGGGGCCACGGCAGGGCCGGGATGCCCGGGGCTTGCGGTGGTCGGAGCCGGAGCCGCAGAGGCCGCAGGCATGGGGGCTTGGAGCTTGGCCGCAAACGACGCCATCACCTGGAACATCTCTCGGACGAGGGCCATCTGAGATCCGTCCGAGTCCGCTGGAGGCAGAGCCCCGGTAGCCGGCGGGTTGGTGTTCCACGAAACGGTGGGTGTCGAAACGGTGGCCGGCGTCGGTGTCGGCGAAACGGTCGTCGGAACGGTGACGACCGCGTCGTCCGTCGGCGTTCTGGGCCTTGGAGAGACGGAGGCCTGCCTCGGCGAGCGGTTTCTTCCTCGGGGAGGAGAGGGGAGCACCTGAAGTGGGCGAGCTGGAGCCCCAGCCCTGCGTCCTTTATCAGGTGACCCGGAAGACGACCGTCCTCCCCAGATGGAGGATCCCGGAGAAGGACATCGGGCAGTCGAGAACGGCGGCGAAGGCCCGGGAGAGGCGGGTGTGCGCGGGGTGGGAGGAAGCGACCGTCTCTTCTCCGACCCATGCTTGCGCTTCTTCTCGCCGTTCCTGTCCTTCTTTTTCTTCTTCCTAATCGGAAGCACGGAGGAAGAAGCCGGTGGCGGCTGGACGGCAGCGGCGGATGTGGACGCGGAAGCGGCGGGAGCCAGAGCGAGCTCCATCATATGCGCCTTGAGGCGATTGCTTCGGTTCTGCACCGCGAGGCGCGTAAACTTTTTGCAGTGCGGGCAAGACTGGCTCTGATGCGACTCTCCCAAGCAGAAGAGGCACAGGCTGTGTCCGTCGGAAGCTGGGAACTTCTTGAGGCACGCCCTGCACTGTTTAAACGCTGCAGCCATGAACCGCGGAAAAATTCTTCCAGTGGAAGCTTCTGGAGGCGAGTACCCCGAAGGGCGGACCAGCCGCCACCCCCTTGAGGGGGGAGACGGTGATCGATGCGAAGAAAAAAATTGGCTACTGAATCCACTCGAAAGAAGAGACAGAGCCGGGGTGGCGATCCTGCCCGGAGGACAGAATCACCGAGAAAAATTGTTGAAATTTGCCAAAAAGACTTTCCCTCAGAAGGGCGAAAAAATTGAGGAAGCTCTCAACGATCGTCCTGCTGCTACGGCGGAAAGAAGAGAACTGAGGTAAAATGGCGCGCGGGCGCCTCGGGGTGGGCGGTACGGTGGGCGGTCTTACCGCCAAAACTTTTGACCAATAGCTTTTCAAGCCTCCGATCGGCTGTTCTGCGCAGGCGCATAACCCATGAGTGTGGATTCACAAACTATACGAAGGAGAACCACCATCAAAGCAGATCTAAGAGGCGGGTGTGCAACTCTCTCTTGAATGCTTCCAGCGTTGGAGCGCTAGCCTTCACCTCTCAAGGCAGATGGGTCCCATTGTCCTGCTACTGCTCTAGCCAATAAAAGAGGTTTCCCTGATATTCAGCCGTTCTCTGGCTTCCTGTAGTTTCAGTCCATTATTACATGTCCTGCACGCACGTCTGGAATGATGATGGAGAGCAGATCCCACCCCCTCCTCTATAGGCACATATGATTTTCCAGGCACATGAAGACAAGTGCGCTCATCCTCCCAAGGCTAAAAAACCTGCCCAGGCCCTTCAGTCTTTCCTCCCAGGAGGGCTGTTTCCAGTATCCTCTCATCATCATCCTTCTTGCCCTTCTCTGTGCCTGGTCTAATTTGTTTGCCTCTTTCTCAAAGTGTGGTGCTTAGAATTAGACTTTGGAGCAAGGATGGCATTTTTCAAACCATTCCTTAAGCCAAACTTTGCGGGGGTTGGGTTGGGTTGGGTTGGGTTGGGTTGAAGTGTGTATGTGAATACAATAATTCCCACAGTTAAGTCTTTAGTTAAAGAAAGTTTTATATATATATATTTATATATACATATATGTGCATATATGTATGCATATCTTTTATTATAACAAAATAGGCAGTTATTATGGGTAAAATATTCATCAAAATCTAACTTCTACAAACATATTTATATGTCCAGGCTCTAAAACAGAGCCTTGGCCTTAACAATAACAATAATATCTTGCAAAATATTTTCAGAATAAAACCCATCATTCCTAGGTGAAAAACAAGCTTTTAAAGCACCCAAATAGCACTTTCATTCCAAAAATGCAATTATGATCAGTTGTCAATGATATCTGTAAGATGTTCCAAAGAATTTATATGAGCTAGTTAAAAAACAGGTACTTTTGACTCTAGCAACAGCATAAAAAAAGACAGAAGAAAGACAGATGATAAAGAATATTCTTATGAAATTATGAAAATGACTTCTCCCTTGTGAAATAATAATGTTGATTAAGCAAACATAATCTTAAACATTTGAAAAAAGTTTCCTGTAAAATACATTTGCTGCCAAGAACAGGAAACTACAAAACATAAGTCCCAAAAACCCCTTGGATCAAATCATGCTAGTAAGGTGAAGCGTGCAAAGTTGCTTACATTTAACATAGTTAAGACCACTTTTCTTTCTTAGGAAATCATTAAAAGGATGGATATAAAGCTTTGTTTCCTCAAAATCTCCGAAGGCTTAAACATTCCCTTAAACATTAAGGAGTTTACCACATCATTCCCCATTTCCCACAAGAGCAGAACACTTTGCTTTTGCCAGGTCAGTATCAAGATACCGGGATGCCCACTGTGCCCCCCCTCCCCCACGAGGATCCAGGCAGTGTCTGTTGAAGAAGAGGAGGAGGAGGCAGCAGCTGCCGGGGGTGGGTGGGTAAGTGGAACAGCTGCAGCTGGCACAAGGTTTGGGGGCGCCGGTGCTGCTCAGGTGGGGAAGCTCCGTTGTGGGTCTGCTGGTGAGTTGGAAGCAGAGGCAGCGGGAGGCTGGCAGCGGGAAAGGCAAGCGCCCCCCCCTCCTTCCTCAGAGTTTCTCCTTGGCGGGGGCCCAAATGTAGGGCCCCGAATGCTCTTCGATCACTTGCTTGACCTGATTGTAAATCTCTTCCAGGGTGTCCCCTTGAACGATGGCTACAGAGGAGAGACCAAACTGGCATTTAGGGGGCTGCCCCACTTGCTCACACGGCTTGCCCTTCCCCACTTACCTACTTCCCAAAAGACAAAATCCCCACCCACCCCCGCCGCCCCAACAGTCCCAGCAGACAGAAGTCTCCTCCCACTGAAACCCTGTGGGGTCAGGGCAGGAAAGCAAAGGCTAAGCCTTGCCCTTCCCAGGGTGGGACGAACCTGTAAAATGTTCTGTAAATTCTTGCTCCAGTTTTGTGGCTCTTTCAAAGGTCTTCCGCGCTTGCTCATCTGTTAACCTCTTATTCATTTCCCTGAAACAGGAGGGGGCATCAGCCTCAGGAACTGGGCACGGCCTCCAACCAGGAGGAAGAAGCCAACGTGAAGGTCATGTGCAGGCAGGTTTTAGTGAGGAGAAACCAAGGTCTCAAGTGATGCATCCCAGGCTGAACACTGGAAGGGCCGCTCCCCCCGCCCCCCGCCACACACACACAGTGTGCCTTGGGATGCTTCGAAAGCCAGGTTTCCTTCTGAAAGGCTGTTCACCCCACTGACAAGGGCGTGACCTCATGGCCACCCTCCCTGTACCCCCACCCCCACCGCCCAGCTACGCCTGGTGCCCTTACACTGCCACCCATTGGCAACATGCCCTTTTCTTGGGCCCTCTGCAAAGGCACCCAAAGTGCGCATCCGTTGTTTTGGCACATGGAATCATTTTCGCCTCTTGGGAAATGCCTGCAGGCATTTGGGGCATGGAACAGACCACCCCGGCCCAGCCCAGCAGCTCCCCAAGGAGAACAACTGGTGACAGTCTCCCAGGTCACCACACGCAGAGGAGGAGGGGGTGGGTACCAGCTTCCACTTACATGATGTTTTCCACTGATTTGGGCTTGATGAAAATGGCGACAGGGTGCAGCTGGGCTATCTGGAGCCTCTTGATGGCGTTTCCGGAGACGTCAAGGATGCAGTGCTTGCCCTGGGGTCAAGAGAGGGGAAAGGTGGCCTTAGCGCAGCAGCCTCTGGGCCATCCTGAGGGGCTCTGGGGAGCAGCAGCCCCAGACCACCCCCACCCCCTCCTACTCCCCCCACCCCCACCCCGCCAAAGCCTTGGAAGAAAGGAAGGAAGCATGGAAGAAGCCAGCAGGTGAAAGAGGCCTGGGAGGAGGGGAAACGGCCTCTTGTGCATCCGCCTGTGGCCTAGGCACGCGGCTCCATGGCTTGCCACTCCCCCAAGCGGGGCGACGGGAGGCCTTTACCTTCTCAGCCACTTCCCGCACGGACTGAACGCTCGTCCCGTACAGGTGATTGTTGTACTGGCCGGCTTCAATGAACCGGTGGTCTTGGATCTCTCTCTCCATCTGTTCCCTTGAGGCAACAAAGTGGTAATCCCGCCCGTCCACCTCGTAGTCTCGCTTTGGTCGGGTCGTATCTGCACGAGAGGGAGAGAAAGGGGGGGGGGAAAGAAGTGGGGAGGGCAGCTTCTTAGGAGCCCAATCCGTCCGACCAAAGCCACTGCTGCTTCTCCTCCAAGACCACTCAAAGTCCTGATGGGAGGAAGAGAAGGTGGCCACAAGGCCTGCCCCCTTCCACTGGCCCCCACCACATCCCCCCCGGGCTGCCCTATAGGGCAACATTAACCTTCTGGAAAGAGGGTTCTGCCTGGGACCACCCAACATCCCACCCCTCATGCTCACCCACCCCCACCCCTCTTTCTGCCTGCCTTCCTTCCTTCCTCTGCATTGCTTCCCTCCCCTCTTTGCTTTGACATGCTTCCTCCCCCCCCCTCACCCACTGACACCAAATCCTCCACGGTCCACTCTGTGGCCACTCTCTGCAACCAGAGCACTTCTGACGATTTAATCTGCACAAAGGGCCACAGACCACCCCCTAGCAGAATCCCAGGCAGAGCATCAAGCAAGACACAGGGCTGTGGGGCTACCTGGGCTCCAGGTCTGGGAGAAAGGCAAGATATAATGCAGATAGAAGAAGAGGAAGAAGCAGAAAGAAAGAAAATGGCCAGAATGGAAGAGAAGCAGAGACGGAAGAAGGCCTTCAGGCTGACACCAGCATTCAGCCGAGGCTTTGGCTTTCACCAGAGAGAAAGAGAGGATTAAACAAATGAACAAACCAAGTGCCCGACTCCGTTCCAAAATGGATAACACCGTCCGGCCTTCACCACGAAGGTCCCTGGGCTTCTCTCTCTTTCTCCCTCCCTGCTCGAAAGCCTCTCCCTTGGAAGCTGAGCCTTCACCCCGAAACAGCAACTCCCAAACCCTAAGCCTTTGCTCCCTCGGGTCCCCTGTGATGCTCCCTGCTCTTTCCCACAAGCTTCTCTTTGGGCAGGATCCTTTCCTTCCTTCCAGAGCAAGTAAGGTGGCTGGCTGCCCTGCCCTGTCCTGCCTGGGTGGCCCCTTATCATACGTACGAGGGACGCAGGATCCAAACTTGTCAGGGAATTCAGAGATCAGATCATCATTGATGCGGTCCTTCATTGGTCCCAGAATGATCACAGGCCGCGTGTAATTGACTGAAAGGGAAGGAGACGCATCAAGGGAGCAGTCGTGGGGGTGGAGGGGTAGGGTGGGGGCAGCAGCCTTTTCCCCAGGCCAAATCCGTGCCAGGATCCTCACTCCACCCCGACCCAGAGGGGCTTGTTTTAAGGCAGGAAAGGGCTCACTGCTCTGGAGGCTTTACCACAAGACTGGCATGCCCAGTGGCGGCATGTGGCAACCATTCTGCACAGGCCCCTGAGTCAACACGGCATCTCTGTTGGGTCTCAGGCTTGGACTTTGCAGTTCAGCTGTGCAGAAATGCACCGATGCCGATGGTCAGGCTCCAAAAAAACTCTTCCCCATCTCCAGCGCCGGGAGAGTCAGGAAGCCATGAAAGACAGGCTCCTGCCCTGAATTGAACAAGAGGCAGGGAGGCTTTGGGAGGGCAGGGGCCCCACCGCAGGCGGGGTGGGGGCAGCGCTCACCCTTTCTTTCACTCAATAGATTCGTTATCCATTGTATCACAGCCTACAGAGGCTGTCAGGAGGTGAACTCACTTCCCTCCTGGGGAGGCCGTTCCGCCTGATCTACTCCTCCCAATGGTCTGCACAGCCGTGCCAAGGCCGCACAGCCGGATGGCCCAAGTGATATCCGAAGGGGCACTCCAGAGATCCGTCCCCACGGCAGCTACATCACACCACTCGGACCTCACGGTGTCTGACACCAGCCTCTCAAGCCACACGGGGGCTTCTGCTGCATGCAATGGCTAAGGTTTACTCCAGCCTCTGGTGCCTCGAAACCCTGCAGCCGAGGCAACCTCTAGGACTCAGGGGTCTGGGGTGCGGGTGGGGGTGTTTAACCAAAAATCCCCTTTCTAGGTCCTCTGCTCAGAATCCACTTCATTTCACACAAGAGTCGGTACAAACCTTCTTGCTGAATGACCGGCTCATAAGATAAGACGTATTCCTCTTGGCCACCTGGAAAGAGACACACAACACGTTGGGCTTAGACGCTGGAAACGGGATTCTCCCACCTGTCACTCAAACCGAACGACTCTTTGGCAGGCCTGGACAAAAGGCCTTTTCACACCAGGGAAGCATCCAAGGCTCACCCCCATATACACACACCCGGGGGTGGGGTTGTTCTGTTCAGGTGAGAAACAATGGCTGAAACTGGAAGCCAGGACAGGAACAGCCAAGGAGGGCAAATGACTTCTCTTGGCCTCTGCTGCTCCCTGCAGGGGATGGGGTGACATCCCTGAAGCAGCCTCAGCCCAAGGGATGAGACAAGGGACGGTGTGTGTGTGTGTGTGTGTGTGTGTGTGTGTGTGTGTGTGTGTGTGTGTGTGTGTGTGTGTGTGTGTGTGTGTGTGTGTGTGTGTGCGTGCGTGCGTGCGTGCGTGTGTAATCCTAGACCACTGAACTCTCAGGTTATCAAAATGAAGCTACAGCAGATTGGAGCCACCCCCCATCCCCACAATGAGTTCACACGTTTCCTGGCATTCTGCTCACATAGCAAGACTTTCCCCAAGCAGAGGGCAATGGAGGAAACCCCCCACCCACCCCCACCCCAAATTACCAATGACTTTCTGGGTTAGTAGAAAACCTGGGGGTCTGTTTTCATCTGAGGTGTTTGTAATGGCTTTTTCTTTTCACTTTTCATTCTGTGCTGCCAGAGTCCACAATGGGGAAGGTCTGGGGCAGAACCATCTGATAGGGGAGGGGAAAGGGGGGGGGGGTGCTGCCCGAGTCCCAGAGCCTGAGGGAAGTTCTACACCCCTGGTGAAGAACCTTGGCTCTCCAGCTGTTCTAGGACTTCAATTCCCAGAATCTCAATTCGACACTCCTGCTGATCAGGGCTTCTGGGAATTGAAGTTCCAGAACAGCTGGAGTGCTAAGGTCAGTCATCACTGCTCTAAACATCAGAGGATAGAGCACTGGCAAAGGAGGGGTGAGAGTCCCATATCTTTGCTGTGTATGGCTGTGTCTGCTATTAGGAGTGGCCGCAGGGAAGACCTTACTCACTGGTTCACCCTCCATGGTTGGAGAGCCTGATCAATCCACAGGGGTTTGAGGGCTCCCCTCAAAAAAAAAACAAAACCTGAATGGGAATGTAGCGAGGGAGTGACCTTCTGCTTAGCCTCAAACTGAAGCATGTCGCCAAAGTTGGGAGGCAGCACTCGAGCCGTGGGGGATGGGGATGGGGTGGGGAGCCTCGTGGTCCCATGAGTCTCCGGGGATCTTGTCCTCCTCACCCTCCCATCCCTTGTTTGCATCGGCTCTCCATGAAGTCAGAGTGTGGGTGCCCAGAGATTAGAAGAGGAGGCAGGCCTCAAGAAAGAAAGAAAGAGAGAGAGAGAGAGAGAGACTGCCCGACTGACTGCCCAGGAGCAAATCTGGAAAAGGCCACTTACGGTAACTGCTCTCACTGTCACTGGCGTTGGAGGTGACATGCTCTGAAAGAGAAGCACAAAGGGGGGGGGGGGGGAGAGAGATAGAGAGATAAGGCTTTGCACCCCAAGGGCAAAAGGACCCAGAGCCAGCCTGGCCCACATAAGCCCACGGCCAACTGGGGCTTATGCCATTCTGCAACTCTGCTCACCACTTAGGAAGAAGAAGCTGAGGGGCAAGGCAGGAGAAGCTCCATCCATAGCCATGCAAAACCACTCCTGGGAAGGTCCAGGTGGAGAAGGAAGGTCTCTCCTCCTCTTCCTTCCACTGCTGCTGCTGCAGCGCAGGCCACCCAAGACCGCAGAGAGGTCCCAGGCAGGGAAAGCAACCCAAAGCAGCTTCCAGAGCCCACAGGGTGAACAACACGCCTAATAAGCAGGCAAGCCTTGTGGGCTGTGGATCTCCTGCCCAGGAGGTCCCCTGGTGAAGAGGGTGAGTTTTCTGGCAGGCCCTGCCTGACCCTCCCACTGCAAGGCTGAGGGCCCAAACTAAGAACAGCCCCCAACACTCATGCTCTGATGTGCAACACCCAGAAATCCTCTGAGTGAAGGACACTCAGTAAACTCCCACTACCACTACCACCACCACCACCCCAAGCTGCCCTTACGTGGCCCAGAGCAGGGCTTCTTCCCATCAGCCCTCAGGGTGTGCAAAATGGTCTCTCTAGCCTTGCAACTGGAGAACATATGGAGGGAGGGAAGAAGGGTCCTTCCATTTGACCAGTGTCCTTCTGTGGGAGAAGGAACTGGGCCAACGGTTGAGAGGGGTGGGGTGGGGGGTGGAAAGGCATGCTTGGGCCCTTCAGGAGAGCTGGGAGGGCCAGGAGGAGGACAGGTGGCTTACCTGTAACTGTAGCTCTTTTGAGTGGTCACCTGTGAATTCACACAAATGGGTTAAATCCTGGGCACGGGAAGACAACTCAGAGAGCAAAGTGTGATGGATCGAGGGGAGGTTGGGTGTGAATTCACAGATGACCACTTGAAGAATGACAGTGACAGGTAAGCAAGCCACTTGGTCCTTCTTCTTTGTGGTCCCTGTGAAATCACACAAATGTGTCTCTGGTAAGCTCACTTACCAGATGGGAGTCTCTGGATGATCAAACTTGGTGCCCAAAGGAAGTCTTGGCTTTCTCTCTTGTGCCAGCCTATAGTGCTTGTATGAAAGGTGGAGACTACCTTAGGTAGAAACTAAATGTCTCTGTACCTTATTTTGGTGAGATTTTAGGTATCGGTGGGCCACTTTGTCATGCTGCCAGCTCACTCACTGGCCTGGCTGA
Organism: Bradypodion ventrale; assembly: GCA_035047345.1. Classification (NCBI taxonomy): domain Eukaryota; kingdom Metazoa; phylum Chordata; class Lepidosauria; order Squamata; family Chamaeleonidae; genus Bradypodion; species Bradypodion ventrale. Next base: position 399,628 of record JAWDJE010000003.1, read on the forward strand.
GGAGGTGATTGCCACCAGGAAGACTGCTTAAAGAGCTCCAAGACCGCCGCCACCCTTACCGGATGCTCCCTCGGCCAGCCAGCCTGGAGGGAAGAGCAGCTGTGCGGCTCAGGCGGCTCCAAGACCGCGATTATTGGACATTGTTTTTGTATGCTTTAATTATCTGTTTATTATTGAAGTGTTTCTCTATTGTGACGGTTTGATATTTCGTAATTGTAATTGCGATGTTTGGTTTCTTTGAAATGTTTCTGAAATATTTTTGATATTATGTAATTGTAATTGGTTTTGATACCATATAATTGTGATATTTTGTTTCTTTGTTAGCCGCCCAGAGTCGTTTTGTGCCGTCTCCGCCCTCCAAGCCCCGCCTGCTCGGAGGGCTTGAAAAGGGCCGCTGCCATCACCGCTGCAGATGCCGACCTACCTCTCCTTGGACTGCATGATTTTTTGCCAACTCTTTTTGTGGAGATTGATATTTTGTAAAATGAAATTGTATTGTATATCGAGGTTGAGAGATTTAGTCATCCGAAGCATGAGGTCAGCATAGGACCTGAAGTCTTCTGAGATGACACATTGCTTTTACCGACCTCATAGGAGGGTGCAGATGAAGCCAAAGGTGAAAGCACATGGACAGAACGAAGATCATCTGAATTGAAAAAATGTCACTCAAGAAGGTAAGTTGGGAGAGTTTGATGTTCCCTGTTGTCTCCAGATATTTTGAAGTTGAAGGCAGAGATCTTAGATTTGGAGATCTAAGATGTTGATGTTGAGGATACAGATTATGAGGCAGGTTGATGGTTTTGATGTGTATGAGCCATTTTGGTTGACGAGCAAGTCTGGTCTGTCTTCTTCAATTTCGAGCAGGCAGCTTGATGTGATTTGCTACAAGCACTGGGTGGTGACTCTGAAGATAGTTCTTTTGATCGACGTTTAAGTCAGGCAGTAGTTTTACATCTCGATGAAGAGTAGGCTCATTTCCAGAATTAGATTCTGGTGTAGCCAACCTGTGATTTGAACCTTTCAACGTCGAAGGCCTTGGTACCTGCACCAGTGCCCCGTCGGAATCAGATGACGGGGAGTGACGATGTTGTGATTCTTTAGGCACTGTACTTGCATGTCAGTGCCTGGAGTCTGAGGATTCGTTATTAGGCACTCCTGTTGTGCCCTGAATAGAAAGCACCTCGCATTGGAGATAACAATCCCCCTCCATGTCAATGTTTTCACACACAGAGAAGAGCCAACAGGCTGCCTGCCGTCTTTTCCATACGGATCCAAGAAGTACAGGGTAGACGATTGCCAACTTGCATCTGCTTAATTAATGGTCAGGTGCTGAGTAGGCAAAATAAGGATGTGGAGAGGATCAGGCTTTACAATGTTTATGCTTAGATTTCTTTCTTGGAGGTGGCACCAAAGGCAACCTCGATTCTGAGCCCAATGTAACTTCATCAGGGTAAAGGGAGGACGGTGGCCACATCCCCTCTTGCTAGGATAGCAATAGCAATGCCACTAATAGCCCTCCCCTCTCCACAGTGCTTAGTGCACTCTCTGGGGTGGTGGTTCACAGAGTAATTAGCTTTTGGCCCACAAAATACTGGGTACTCATTTTGCCGACTTCAGATAGATGGGAGGCAGAGTCAACCTTGATCCCCAGCCAGGATTGCTCACAACCTTTTGGTTGCATTACAGCAGTTTAACCCCTGCACCACCAGGGCTGGAAGTCAGAGAGTAAAACCCATGGTCAGGATCACTCAGAGTCCTGCATGTCTATGGTGGGCTGCTGGAGAGCCCACCCCAACTGCGGGGACCCATCTAGGGTCCTGGGTGGTTGGAAGGAGAGGGCTCTGGGTCAGCCAGGCACACCAGGCCCTTCTGATCCTTAGGACCATCAGGGGACAGAGGGGTCAGCAGAGCTTGGCTTTGGCAACTGCCTCGATTTAGATTTAGCCTGGGGAGTTTTTTTTGTGGTGATGAGTTTGGTAATATGTTGCTCAGGTCTAGGTTTGGGTTGCACCAGCTCTATCAGCTCCAGTTTTAATTTACTTTTACAGATGGTCAGAAGTGGGTTAATGTTTTTTAGAAGAGCGTCCGTGGCCTGGAGTGATTTTTGCCACAGGTATAGCCTTAGCCTTGATCTTTTGTGGGTTTTTTTATGTGAAGTTTCAGGCCAGCTTTTGTACTCTCCTCTTTCACCCTCATCAAGAGGCTCTTTAGGTCTGGCAAACAGAAGGGGAAGAAATGGCAGCAGTGTGACAGACTTTACCTTCCTGGGATCTAAGATCACTGCAGGTGGTGGTGACTACGGCAGCCATGAAATAAAAAGATGCTTACTTCTTGGGAGGCAAGCTGTAAGAAACCTAGGCAGCATAATGAAAAGTAGAGGCATCACCCTGCCTACAAAAGTCTGCATAGTCAAAGCAATGGTAGTATTCCCAGTAGTCATGTATGGCTGCGAGAGTTGGACCCTAAGGAAGGCTGAGTGCAGAAGAATAGAGACGCCTTTGAACTCTGGAGCTGGAGGAGATTAATTTAGAGTCCCCTGGACTGCAAGGAGGTCCAATCAGTCCATCCTGAAGGAAATCAACCCTGGCTGCTCATTAGAAGGACAAGTGCTGAAGATGAAGCTCAAGTTCTTTGCCCACCAACTGAGATAAGAAGACTCACTGGAAAAGGCCTTGATGCTGGGAAAGATTGAGGGCAAAAGGAGAAGGGGATGGCCAAGAATGAGGTGGCTAGATGGCATCGTTGATGTAACTGGCGTAGTAGACCTGTGTGGGCTGCAGCGAATGGCAGAGGAGCTTGGCACGTGGAGTCGCAAAGGGTCAGACTCAATGTGCGACTGAACAACAAAAACAACAACAACATAGCTCTCTATTCTTCAGAGATATGTAAGTGCGCAATTTACCCGGTGTGCAACACGGGGGTCCTCCTGGACTCGCGACTACTGCTAGAAGAACAGGTGGCGGCTGTGGTCAGGAGGGCTTTCGCACAGCTTTGATTAATTCGCCAGTTGCGTCCGTTCCTGGACAGGGACTCCGTGGTCACGGTCACTCATGCTCTGGTCACCTCCAGACTAGATTACTGCAATGCGCTCTTCATGGGGCTGCCCTTGACGACCATTCGGAGGCTACAGCTGGTCCAGAATGCGGTGGCCTGGGTCGTGATGGGGTGTGGACGTTATGCCCATGCCTCGCCACTGCTTTGGGGGCTGCACTGGTTACCAGTTTGCCTCCGGGTGCAATTCAAGGTGCTGGTTTTGACCTTTAAAGCCCTACATGGTAGTGGGCCAGGATACCTAAGAGACCGCATTGCCCTAAGGACGTCTGTCCGTCCAACCAGGGCGGACCGGAGGGGCTCTCTTATTGTATCATCCGCTAGAAGGGCTCGCCTCTCCAGCACAAGGAGGAGGGCCTTCTCCGCGTCCGCACCGGCTCTCTGGAACCTCTTGCCAACAGAGTTACGTCTCCAGAAGGAATTGCTGCCCTTCAGGAAAGAACTTAAAACCTGGCTGGCAGGCCAAGTATGGGGTGCAGGTGGAGGGGTGACTTCCGCGGGGTGTCTGGTATAGTGAAATTCGCCCCCACCCCCGGTCCCTGCACCCTTTTTGAGGGGGAGGGTAGTTTTTTAAAGGAGTTTTAATCATGTTTTTATTATGACTGTGAACCGCCCTGAGTTGGCCTTGGCCAAGTGGGCAGTATAGAAATCAAAATAAATAAGTAAGTGGAGCTCTTAGTATCTACAAAGATCACGCTGCGCTGCTCTGAGTCTGACGACTCTTCCCAAGGCCACAGGGGCACTTGGGGAGGGGAGGGGAAGGGAAGGGAGGGGGAATCTTATTATCACACTCCTAGCATCACTGGAGTGAGTCCGAAGAGGACATAAAACAGTAACAGCACTCACTACTAACTCTATAGAAATTTAGGGTAAACTACAAGAAGAAATTATTAGAAAGAGAGAACGATAGTCACAAGTTTTTGTAATGAAATTTAAATGGAGCCATGATTTTGTGATTTGAAATGTATTCTATTCATTTGCTTTCCTTCCTAAGAGGGGAAGGAAATTCTTGGAGAAACCAGAGGGTTGGAATTTGGCCTTGGAGCTCAGGTAAAAATCCTGGTCCCTCCTGCTGGATATAGTCAAAACAAATTGTTAGGGTTATTTTTATGTTTTGTATTCCTGATCTTTAATCTATCTTTTTACATATAATAAAGCTATTGACTTTTTAGAAGCATATTTGAAGCATAAACTGGTGGGAATATTCCAGTTCCTTTTCGGCAACTGCTACATCTGATCGAGTTTCTAAGCATAAACAACCAGGGATTGAAACCTATCCTAGATTTCCCAAGCCTGGAGAAGAACCTCAAGAACTCTGAAGTAGCAAAAGCATTAGGTTGGCTTCCTAAATGGGTGGAGGTCTGCCAGGTGGGAAGAGGTCCTGTGATAATGGGGAGAATAGGTGGTGATAGGGTGTGGGTGCTATGCTCGTGCCTTGCCACTGCTCCGGGAGCTGCACTGGTTACCAGTTTGCCTCTGGGTGCAATTCAAGGTGCTGGTAATGACCTTTAAAGCCCTACATGGTAGTGGGCCAGGATACCTAAGAGATCACGTCTCCCCAAGAACGTCTGTCCGTCCAACCAGAGCGGACCGGAGGGGCTCTCTCATGGTGCCATCGGCTAGGGAGGCCCGTCTCTCTAGCCCAAGGAGGAGGAGGAGGAGGAGGGCCTTCTCCGTGTCCGCTACGGCCCTTTGGAACCTCCTCAGGCCAATTGAGCTGCACCTGCAGACGGAATTGCTGCCCTTTAGGAAAGAACTTAAAACCTGGCTGGCAGGACAGGTGTGGGGGCACTGATGGGGAGGTGGCCCCTGTCCCCTATAAACTGTCCCTCTTTCGCAGATGGAGTGGGAGGGTTTTTAATGGGCTGGTTTTTAAATGATTTTTCGGTATGGATGTTTTTATGTCTGGTTGTAAGCAACCCAGAGTCGCTTCGGCAAGGGGGTGGCAATACAAATTTCAAAAATAAATGAACAAATGTTATCCTCACAGTAGTCATCTGAAGATTGCTGGGAAGAGGCTCCAAAATGGTGAGTAGGTCTGAATACTGATGTGGTAAATAAAGAACAGTGGGACTCTCATAGCTCTGGAACATTCTGAGTTGTCTACGCATGTGCAGGGTTTAACCCCACTGGTGCTTTCACAGGGATCATGAAGAAGCAATACTGGCTTCGACCTATAAAGTCTGCAATGATCCAGGTCTGAGATACTGTCTCTGAAAAACCACATCCCCCTTTACAAGCCCAACAGGGCATTCAGATCCTCTCTCTCTCTCTCTCTCTCTCACACACACACACACACACACACACACACACACACACGTGTGTGTGTGTGTGTGTGTGTGTGTGTGTGTGTGTGTGTGTGTGTGTGTGCTAATTAACTTGTGAACTGTCCAGAGAGTGCATTAAGTGCTATGAGGAGGTATATAAGTGTAATTGCTATTTCTATTGTTAATGACTTGGGGATCCTTGATTGATCATTCAGTCCTTGTGGACTTGATCCACGAAAGCTCACATTTGAATACAGGAGTGAGTCTTTAGGGTGGCACAGGGGCTTGTTGCCTTTTCTACTGTTGTCTTGCTTCCTCTCTGATTAACTTTTTGCATACCTTGATATCTCCTTTGCGTGCCAAGCACCCACCTTCAGCCTGCAATTGGACCCTTCGCAACTGAGCTACCAGGGCCGTCTTAAACCTTCAATTTGTCAACATTGGTTTTAAGGAAAAAACAAATTTTTTTTTTGGGGGGGGGGGGTGGGAGGAAGAGGAGGAGAAAACCCTACATAATGCCTATCCCTTCTCCTCCGGGGCTTTCTTTCCAACTGGGCTCGGCAGCATCCTCCTCTCCACCCAATTTCCGTCTCTTTCGGTTCCCTGCACTCCCCCCCACCCCCAACCTCCAATTTCCCCGGGTTGGACCGACTGAAACTCTGGGGCTTAGTTTGAGTTCGAGGTGGGCTCTGCCTAGGAACAGAAAAGGCAGAATTGGAGCCGGAGGAAGGCGACCAAGGGAAGATGGCAGGGCAGGCGCCGGTGGGATGGAGCTGAGAGAGCCAACGGGGCTGTGAGGCTGAGGAAGGAGAGATGGCCGCTCCTGTGGGGAGGAGAGAGGTGTGGAGGGAGCAAGAGAGAGGAAGGAAGGAAGGAAGGAATGAATGAAGGGGATTTGACAGCAGCGCCCGGCGGAGAAGGTGGCGGCTCTTTTGGACGGGAGGCCAGAGCTAGGTGGTCGCAGGAGGAGGACCCCAGGCCCAGAGTCAACATGAGTATTGTGTGTGCTGATTAAACGCGAGGTGAGGCCGCTCGAAAAAGGCACCAACACAAGCAATGGGGGCAATTTTTCCCCAAGGAGCGGACCCCTTGTTTTGAAAAAAAGTTTCCGACTGCCCCCTAGTTGGGCAAATCCAGTTTGGGGGGGCAGGCTGTTAGATCAGGGGGGCTGAACCCCCCTTGCTATGGCACTGGCATTTATATGGTTTTGGGGGACTTCAATTTGCCTTCGCTGGGGTCTGGTTCCGAGGTGGCACAGGAGTTCATGGCTTCCATGGCAGCTATGGACCTGGCTCAGGTAATTCAGGGCCCGACCAGGGGCAGTGGCCACACGCCAGATTTAGTCTTTTTGTCGGGGCGGTGGCAGAGTGATCTGAGTTTACAGAAGCTAGACATAACACCTGTGCCATGGTCAGATCACTATCTGGTGGCTCTAGACTTTCTGGGGGCGACACTTCATCGTAAGGAGGCAGGGTCGATTAAAGTGGCCCGCCCCCGGCAACTGATGGATCCGGATGGATTCCAGAGGGAACTGGGGGAATTTCCTCTGGATCGGCGACACGATTCACCTGAGGCACTTGTTGACCTGTGGTACGGGTCGACGACATCTATTTTGGATGTAATCGCTCCACTACGGCCTTTCAGAGCCCGTGGAGCTAGGTCATCCCCGTGGTTCACTGAAGAACTACGGGAGCTCAAACGGGCAAAGAGACGCCTTGAACGCCGCTGGGTGAAGACCCAGAGAGATTCCGATTGGACACTAGCTAGAGCCGCTATTAGGGCCTACCTAGTGGCGATGGGGGTGGTGAGGAGGCAGTACTTCACCTCCCTTATTGCCTCCACTGATAATCGCCCAGCCACCCTGTTTCGGGTGACCAGGTCCCTCCTGGGTAGGGGGGGGCCTGTGCCTGGTTGGCAGGGATCGGCTGAGGACTTTGCTGACCATCTGGTGGAGAAAATCGATTGGATCCGCTCGGGGTTCAAACTTGGCGTGGGCGCGGAGGGTCCGGGGGGAGCCAGTGCGCAGTCTTGCGGTGTTACCTGGGATCGGTTTGATCCTGTTGCCCCGGATGAAGTGGACAGGCTCCTTGCAGCGGTCCGTGCCACTAATTGTCCATTGGATCCCTGTCCCGCCTGGCTGGTAAAAGCCTCTAAGACGGTGACAGGTGGCTGGGTCGGGGCTATAATTAATGCGTCTTTTCGAGAGGGGATGTTTCCTGCACTGCTGAAACATGCTCTTGTGCGCCCCCTCCTGAAGAAGCCATCCCTCGATCCAGCAATCCTAACCAACTACAGACCTGTATCCAACCTTCCTTTTTTGGGGAAGGTCCTGGAGAAGGCAGTGGCGCGTCAGTTGCAGGGGGTACTGGATGAAGCGGAATATCTGGACCCATTCCAGTCAGGATTCAGGCCTGGATATGGTACTGAGACTGCATTGGTCGCGCTGATGGATGATCTCTGGCGAGAGCGGGATGGCGGTCATCAGTCCGTCCTTGCTCTTCTTGACCTCTCAGCGGCCTTCGATACCGTTGACCACGGTATCCTTCTGGAACGGCTCCGAGGATTGGGGATCCAGGGCACGGTGTGGTCCTGGTTTTCCTCATTTCTGAGGGGCCGGACCCAGTCGGTGTGGTTGGAGAGTGAGAGGTCGAGCCCTAGGCCCCTAAAATATGGGGTGCCTCAGGGCTCAGTACTCTCTCCTCTCCTATTTAACATCTACATGAAGCCGCTGGGTGAGATCATCCGTTCCCACGGGGTGCGGTACCACCAGTACACGGATGACACAGTTGTACATCTCGGCCCGTGGGGACCCCAGTGATGCAGTCAAAGTCCTTTCCAGCTGTCTGGAGGCAGTTGGGGTCTGGATGGGGGCAAATGGGCTACAGCTGAATCCTAGCAAGACTTAGTGGCTATGGATAGGGGGTCCTGCGTTATCCCGGGAGCTACCATCTTTGGTTTTGGATGGGGCTGTTTTGCCCCAGACCGACCCGGTGCGCAACTTGGGGGTCCTCCTGGATTCGCGGCTGCTGCTAGAAGAACAGGTGGCGGCTGTGGCCAGGAGGGCCTTCGCCCAACTTCGGGTGATTCGCCAGTTGCGCCCGCTCCTGGACCGGGACTCTTTGCTCATGGTCACTCACGCTCTGGTGACCTCCAGACTAGACTACTGTAATGCGCTCTACATGGGGCTGCCCTTGATGACCATTCGGAGGCTGCAGCTGGTCCAGAATGCCGCGGCCCGAGTGGTGATGGGGTGTGGACGTTATGCCCATGCCTCACCACTGCTTTGGGGGCTGCACTGGTTACCAGTTTGTCTCCGGGTGCAATTCAAGGTGCTGGTTTTGACTTTTAAAGCCCTACATAGTAGTGGGCCAGGGTATCTTAGAGACCGCATCGCCCTAAGGACGTCTGTCCGTCCAACCAGAGCGGACCGGAGGGGCTCTCTAATTGTGCCATCAGCCAGGGCACAATTCTCCGTGTCCGCACCGGCCCTTTGGAACCTCCTCCCTGTGGAACTGCGTCTCCAGACGGAGTTGTTGCCCTTTAGGGAGGAACTAAAGACCTGGCTGGCGGGCCAAGTTTGGGGTGCGGGTGGGGATGGGGGTACCATTGGGTGGTTGGTATAGAGAAGTGTGCCTTCCCCCAAGGTCCCTTCGGTTCTTGCGCACCTTTTAGGGGTGGGTTTTTTAACTTTTAACTTTGTTTTATTATGTGTCTTTTATGTATTTACTGTCCGCTATGTAAAATAGCGTGAAAAATAAATAAATAAATAAATATTATTCATTTTAAATACTGTAAGCCACCGTGGATGCTTTGAGGAGAAAGGCAGGATCAAAAGATCCAAAACAAGGGTAGAGAAATGAGAAGAGGAAAACAGGGAAGGAAGGAACCCAACCCTCAGCCAGGAGGAAATGACATAGGAGCCTCCTTAAAAAAGCCTGGCCCAGTGCATTGAATGCTCACCTGGCATGCATGTGCGGCGTTGTGTGTGCACGCTCATCAGATTATTCTGGTCGCCATTTCACACTGCCTGTATCCCACTGCTATGCCCAGAAGTGTGTGTGTGGGGGGGGGGGGGGGGAGGAGAGATGCGGCCTGGGCCACTGGGGAAGCCGAGGCGGGGGGGGGGGGGGGGGCTGGTCCAAGTTCAACCCCGCAGCCCCTTCAGAAACCCTGGTCTTGGCCATGAGGCAAGATGGAGGAGGGCGACACAGCTGCCCTCCCAAGGGAAGTGGTGGTGGTGGTGAGCAGTGTCTCCAGGGCATGTAGGTTTGGCTCTCAATCAATGGCAAGGGGCTCCAATGACACCCCCACCGACCGAGGAGACCAACTCAGACGAGCCCTGTCCTTTGGCCCCCATGAAAAGGCAACCTCACTCTGCTTAGGGATAAAAGGAAGGAGGAAGTAATGGAACCACCCGGAAGCCCAAGGCAGACTTGAGGAAGGGTTGGCTTGGAGAACACAGGCGCCCAGCAATGTATACTTGTGTGCACATGCGTGTTTCCCCTGAGCACCTCAGGATAGTTGTGCCCCCAGGAAAGGGGTGGGTGGGGAGCCCTTGGACTGGCTCCGGACAGCAGGGGCCACAGGAGGAAGCCATGGTGGCTCCTCAAGTGACCCCCCTCACTCACTCCCTTCTGGAGCTGCCCCCTTAGCTTAGCTGGTGCTCTTTCCATCCTATACCTCCTGCAGACCCCTTGGCTGGGCCCCATGGAAGAGAAGCCTCCCCCTTGCCAGGTAGCAGCACACCAAGGTAAGCCAGGGCAGGGGGTGGCTAGAAGAGAGAAAGGGGGGGGGACATCAATGCTTGGCAAAGGCAAAGCCCAGGAGAGCGCCAAATCAAAAGATGAACATCACAGATGATTTGAACATGACGGAAAACTGTTCAAAAGGAAGCACAACCCAACAGACAAGGTGGGGTGGGTGGGGTGGGGTGGGTCAAGCCCTCCTCCCCATCCGCTGCAGCCACTGCGTGATCTAGGTAAGAATGATGGGTGTGGAGGTAGAAGGTGGGGGTGGAGTGGGGGTGGGGGTGGGGCAGGTCACTTACTCAGGCCTTTTGATCCCATGTCTTCAGGGATCTCCTGCAGAGAAGAAGTTCCCAGAGGGAAGGCAATCAAAAGAAAGAGCAATAAAGAGCAACAAAGAAGAAAATAACCATCAGTCGCTGGTCGAGGCAGCCCTGCAGCAGCCACGGCGGCACGAGGCGGTTCCAAGAGCAGATGCCAGGGGGGACGGGAGGGCCCCCCAAATCCAGGCTGACCATTAAACCACTTGGTGTGTGTGTGTGTGTTTCACAGGGCCCAATGCACAGGGTGAAGGCAGGGGTGAGCGGGCCAGACGGACACTCCGCTCCCACCCCGCAGGATCCAGAGCTCCGTCCCCCGTGGGGCTGCCTTTGGAAGCGCCCCTCTCTCTCTGCCTACACCTGCTGTGCATGACCCCCACCCCCCACCCCCATACTTACGGTCAGCATCACTGGTCTCCTGCTCACTCAGGTCCTTGTTCTTGTAGAAGGGGAATTTTCGGGAAAAGAGGTTCTTTTTACGCTTGTCATTGAATGACTGCTGAAGAAGAGAAGGAAGGGGGCAAAACAATGGAGGTCGGACAAGGTCCAGTGGGTCCCCCAAGGCCAGCCTAGCCCAAAAGCTGCTTCATGGGGAGAGGGGGGGAATAGGGGGGAGGCCGACTTCTAGGACCCTCCCTGGGCAGGGGCAGCTGGGACCTGTTGCTCAGGAGGATCGCCTTCAGGGATCAGGAGGAGGAGGAGAGGGGTGGGGTGGGGGGCTGGCCAGGCAGGGGAGGGTCTACTCTTTCTGGCCAGTTCACCTGCCTAGAAGTCCAGGCGGCAGCCACAGCTCAGGCTGGCAAAGGCCATCCCCGCAACCCCTCCTCCTCCTCCTCTTCTTCTTGCTGCTGAAGTCCACCCGTGTCCTGGAACCTGTCTCTAGGAAGCCCTGCTCTCAGGTGGGGAGCCAGAGAGAGAGAGAGGGGCTGAGCTGCTCTGCCCACCTGCCCAAAGGTCGCGGCCTCCTGGGGGGGGGAGGAGTCTGGGAGCCACAGCGTCCGTCTTGTCTCCTTGCCAGCCCTATCGACTGCAACCTGTGAAAGGCCCCAGTTTGGCTCTGACTGGCTGAGAGTCACATCTCACATTAGAGGAGAAACCACAATGTCCCCATTGCCTAATAACGTGGGGGGGGAGGGGGGCTTTGCAAAATAATGGAGTTTTACAGCATGCCATGGGCTGGTGCTACACATCTGGAACAGCTGTGGCCTCAGCACAGGCACCTGGACCCACAGCCGGTGGAGAAAGATGGGGCCAGAGTGGAAGGCAGCAGCGGCAGGAGTTTCTCCTTAAAGGCCTCCATGCCAAGGGAATCTCCTCTGGAATCTGGCCTGGGGTTCTGGCCTCCTGTTGCGGATGCACACTGGCCGCCTGAGATGGGCCTCTCATCCCAGGTTGAGCTATGGAGCTGGCAGCTCTTCTCCTCTGCTGATGTCCCTGGGAGGGAAGGAGGGAGCCCAGGAAGGGAGGCTCTAGGGTTAGGATCTACCTTCACCTAGTCAGGGAGAAGCAGCCCAACCCCTTTGCCCCTCCGCAAGTGGAATGGGCCAGGACTAGCCCCCCCCCCTCTGCTCCAAGTCTCTCTCCTCCCCATGACCTGCCCCACTACCTGCTTGGTTTCAAACATGACCCAGAGCAAGCAGAGGTGCCTGACAAGGAATCCTGGTCCAGCTGGAGGAAAGACAAACGCTTCTTCTCCCCCCTCTCTCTCCCCCCCCCCGGGTCAAGTGTCTGGTAAGAGCAAGAGACCTGAATCTTGCCCGTGTGCAGAATGCTTAGAAGTCGGCCCCAAGAGCAATATGAAAACACAAACCAAAAGCCAAACACCTCTAGGCGCAGCTGTGCAGCTTGAATTGTGGGCTTGAAAGGAGCAGCTTTGAGTAGTTCTAAGGGCAGAGGTTATTCATGCTCTCCTAGCTTGGCCTCAGAAATACATCATTAGTACAAAGGGATTAGAAAAGGAAGTGGGGAGGGAGGGAGAGAGAGAGCGCACAGGACCATTGACCACCAGACAGGTAGGTCTCAGGCCATTTCTCGCAGACAAGCAAGGGAAGGGGAGGTTACCTACCATAAGAACAGTTCTCCAAGTGGTCCTGTGAGCATTAATACTTTGGGTTTTCCCTCCGCCCGCGCATGTGCAGGGGCCGGTTCTTCCAAGCTTAGTTTTCTATTCTAGAAAGCACCTCATCCCAGCATGCCTAGCCTCGGCACCCCACCCCTTCCTCCAGTTCTATTTGCATAGCTGTGGAATGGGTGGGGTCTACAATGACAGAGGGGAGGTAGAGCAGGACGTATGAATGCTCACAGGACCACTCGGAGAACTATTCTTAGGGTAGGTAACCTACCCTTCTCCTTTGTGGTCTGTGAGCATCCATACTTCGGGTGATTCCCAAGTTAAACTTGCCAGGACAGAGGGCGTCATTGGAGAACCGCACCCAGGACTCTTTGGCCAAAGGTCGCATGGTGGGATTTCCTCACGTCCAACCGGTAATACCACACGAAAATGAAGGGCTGAGCCCTCGTCGCTACCTGACAGATGTCATGGAGGGCGGCAACACCTCGGGAAAAAGTGACGGATGTCAACACGTCTCTAGTAGAGTGGGCACGCAGAGCCAAAGGAGGATCCTGATGTGCCAATTCGTAGGAAAGGGTAATATAGCCTCAGCAATCCACTTGGAAAGATGTTGAGACGAGACCCGCAAACCCTTGTTGGGTCCAGTATGGCAGACTAACAGACGTTGAGTTTTTCTAAAACTTCTAGTCTTGTGTCTAAATAAAAAGCCAATGCTCTTTTCACATCCAATGTGTGAAGCCTTCTTTCCAAGTCCGACAATGGGGACAGGAAGAAAGTAGGTAAAACAACAACAGGCTGCCGTAAATGAAAAGCCGAAACAACTTTTGCCAAAAAAAAGACACATCCTGGTGGAGTACTACTCTGTCAGCAAAGAACTTGATCGGAACTGAGGGCTGAGAGTTTGCCGACTCTTCTGCCTAAGGTTATAGCCAGTAAAAAGGCAGTTTTGTACGTGAGCAAAGGTAGTGGCATGGTAGTCATCGTCTTGAAGCACCAGGGAAAGAGACCACTGGGGAGGTGGTCTATGTATGTCAGGATACCTAATCCCTTAAGGAATTTCCTAACTTTGTGGTGTTGAAAGAAAAACCTTGCCTCTGAGTGAGAGGGCTGGTAGGCAATAATAGCAGCCAAGTAGAGTTTGAGGGATGATATAGAGAGACCCGATTGTTTCAATTGTAAGAGGAATTGAAGGACCGTAGAGAGACATGGAGACACAGCAGTCTTACCAATCGAAAGAGCAAACTGTTGAAATCTAGCCCATTTATAGGAGTAAACCTTCTTGGTGGGAAGTTTCATGGAATTATTAATAATAGCCATTAAAGCGGGAGAATTCTCCATGCTGTCAAACGAAGGGCTTCGAGGTCTGGATGGAGAACCTGTTGAGAGCCAAAAACAGGAAATCCGGGCATCAGGGTAGCCACTGATACTCCCATGTTATGTCCCTGAGCTTGGGGTAACATCTTTGTCTGGGCCACCATGGGGCTATAAGTACATAAGAACATAAGAACAGCCTTGCTGGAACAGGCCACAGCCCATCCAGTCCAGCATTCTGTCTCACACAGTGGCTCACCATTTCCTTCAGGGTATTCCCAAGGAGATGCCTTCACCTGCTTAGGACTTCCCTGGAAATAGCATTGAGAGATATCCTGCCTATCTCTCCAGCCCGGAGGTTGTCCTTAAGTATCCATAATTATAGCCATTGATACCCTTGTCCTCCATGAACTTGTCTAATCCTTTCTTAAAGCTGTCAAGACTGTCAGCTGTCACCACTTCTTCTGGCAGGGAGTTCCATAGACCAGTAATCCTCTGGGTGAAAAAGTCCTTTCTCTTATTTGTTTGAGAACTAGTACCCAAGTTTCATGGAGTGTCCCCTAGTTCTAGTGTTATGCGATAGGGAAAACAGTTTTTCCTTATCTACTTTGTCCACACCATGCATGATTTTATAAACTTCAATCAGGTCACCTCTTAGACGTCGTCGTTCAAGAGTGAAGAGGCCCAACCGTTGCAGCCTCAGAGGTAAGGAAGGTGTTCCAGTCCCCTAATCATTCTGGTTGCCCTCCTCTGCACTTTTTCCAGCTCCATAATATCCATAGTATGGACTCTACCCATAGGGATGCTAGAGGAGATACTATTCTGTGGAGCAAGGGGATCGGAGGGAAGGCATAGACCATGCCCCAAGTCCAATCTAGCAGGAACGCATCACCTAGGGAGTTCCTGTCGAGTCCTGCCCTGGACACGAAGAATGAAAACTTCGAATTCAGATCCATAGTGAAGAGGTTTGTCGCTGGGATTCCTCAGCGTCGACTCAGGCTCAAGAATACCTGAGGATGCAGTTCGCACTTGTGGGACTGGAAATGGATTCGACTCAAGGTGTCCATCAGAGTATTGTGAACGCCTGCCAAGTAAACAGCGACAAGGAAAATTTGTCTGGGGATGCACCCATCCCAAAGTCTCATGGCCAGGGTTAGGAGGCGCTTTGAGCAGGTTCCGCCCTAGTTGTTGATATAATGGACCTTATAGTGTCAGAAATGACTTGAACCACTTTGCCGGACAGAAAGATTTGAAAGGCCTTTAGGGCTTTGAAAACTGCAAGAAGCTCCAATTGGTTGATATGCGAATGGTGTTCGTGAAGACGCACAATGTGCCTGTATGGGCATCCCATCCATGATTGCAGGCATCCATTACCAGGTGAGCCTGAGGATGGGGATCCTGAAAAGGGCGACCTTGACATAGGTTGCTGTTGTCCAACCACCATTGGAGTTGATATCTCAAGTGTGGGGGAAGAAGGAGCCATTTGGATTGAGGTGCCTCGAGTCCGTCATACACAGGAAAAGACCATCGGTGTAGGGGTCTGGAGTGAAGTTTGGCATGTCTGAGGACTATCATAGTTGAGGCCATCAGGCCCAAGAGGGTTTGGACATGTAAGGCCATCAGTCTGGAAGTGGATATCACCTTCATCGTTGCTTTGTAAATATACTGCTTGCACTTGGTTGAAACACTTGTGCAGCTGTGGAGTCGAGGACCATCCCTATAAACTGGATGGATTGACTCAGAGTGAGGCAGGACTTTGTCCCGTTCACCTTGTGTCCAAGGCATTTGAGAAGAGAACTTGTGAGGTGTGTTACAGCACCTCCAACCTGAACCTGGACACGATGAGCCAGTCGTTTAGGTACAGGTAAACATGGAGCCCCATGGTGTGTAAATGAGCCACTACTGGGGCCACAACCATTGTAAACACCCTTGGAGCCATAAATAGACCGAAGGGCAGCCTGCTCTATTCGTATGTCCGGCCGGACATTATGAATCTGAGATATCTGTTGTGACATTCTCTGATTGCAACGTGGAAGGACGCATTGGTCAAGTCGATGGTGTTGAACCATGCGTCTGGAAAAAGAAAAGGGAGAATAGACTGGAGAGTGAACCTTCGCTTCACAATGAAAGAGTTTAAGTCTCTTAAATCCAAAATAGGACGTAGGCCCCCATCTTTTGGGGGGACCACGAAATAACGGGAATAAAATCCCTGTTGCTGAGATAGAGGGAAGACTTCCCTGATCGCATCTTTGGCGAGGAGGGTGATGACCTCCTGTCCCAGGACTTGAGTTGGCTGCATTGCTTTTTTACCAAGTTAACCATAGCCAAGTAAAACAATGGTTAGTATCCAGGAGTCATGGTTAGTATCCAGGAGTCAGTGGTGATTCTGTGCCACTCTAGGAAGTATAGTGGCAGAGGAGTGACAGGATGGAGCCATAACTGGCTGACTCCTGGGCTGTAAATTTTAGAAACGTCTGCCGGACTGTTTGTCCTGATGAAAGGAAGGCTGCCGTTTTTTGGTCTCTGTCTCTGAAAGGAACTTTTCTGATTGATCAAAAGCAAGAAAAGCTCATTTAGAAGATGGAAGGCTTGTCCGAATGAGGACAGCAGGCAGAAACATAAATTCTGGCAGAACAAATGCAAGACAACAATCAGGAAAGCAAAGCAAGAATTTGAGGAGCATATAGCTAAAAACACTCAGAGAAATAACAAAGACTTCTTTAAGTATCTTAAAAGTAAGAACCCAACTAGGAAGGCCATTGAACCATTATACGGCAATGGAAGGCAAGGGATTATTAAAGAGGAAACAGAGATTGCAGAGAGACTCAATGAATTCTTTGCTTCAGTGGTCACTGAAGAAGACAGAGACCACATGCCCAAAACAGAGCCTATCGTTGTAGGGAGGGAAACTGAAGAATTAAGCCAGATAGACACGTTTGACATGTTTTTGTAATGTATTTAGCCTTTAGACAATGATTTCTTAAAGTTCTGTCAGTTTTCTGTTTCCTTGACTTTGCCCTGAAGTCTGTGCTGTTACAGTACAACGTATCTCTATGGAAACGACGTTGTACGAGGCATCGCTGCAAGGATTTTGTATGTCTCATACAAAGTCCAAATCCGTATAAAGTCCAAGCGTGTGGAACCAAGTTTGGACGTTGTATGAAGTATCACTGTAATTCTAATAAGAACATAAGAACAGCCTTGCTGGAACAGGCCACAGGAGCCCATCCAGTCCAGCATTCTGTCTCACACAGTGGCTCACCATTTGCTTCAGGGTATTCCCAAGCAGATGCCTTCACCTGCTTAGGATTCCCTGGAAATGGCATTGAGAGATATCCTGCCTATCTCTCCAACCCGGAGGTTGTCCTTAGGTAGCCATAATTATAGCCATTGATAGCCTTGTCCTCCATGAACTTGTCTAATCCTTTCTTAAAGCTGTCAAGACTGACAGCTGTCACCACTTCTTCTGGCAGGGAGTTCCATAGACCAGTAATCCTCTGGGTGAAAAAGTACTTTCTCTTATTTGTTTGAGAACTAGTACCCAAAAGTTTCATGGAGTGTCCCCTAGTTCTAGTGTTGTGCGATAGGGAAAACAGTTTTTCCTTATCTACTTTGTCCACACCGTGCATGATTTTATAAACTTCAATCAGGTCACCTCTTAGACGCCGTCGTTCAAGAGTGAAAAGGCCCAACCGTTGCAGCCTCAGATGGTAAGGAAGGTGTTCCAGTCCCCTAATCATTCTGGTTGCCCTCCTCTGTACTTTCTCCAACTCCATAATATCCTTCTGGAGGTATGGCGACCAGAACTGTACACAATATTCCAGATGGGGCCTCACCATAGATTTATAAAGAGGCAAAATGACACTTGCTGACTTATTTTCTATACCCTTCCTAATGATCCCTAACATTGAGTTTGCTTTTTTCACTGCTGAGGCACACTGGGTTGACACCTTCATTGAGCTGTCCACCAGGACACCAAGGTCCCTTTCCTGGTTTGTCGCAGAGAGTTCAGACCCCATCAGTTTATAAATGTAATTGGGGTTTTTTGCCCCAACATGCATCACTCTGCACTTACTGATGTTGAAGCTCATTTGCCACTGTTTTGCCCACTCCCCCAGTGTCAAGAGATCCCTCTGGAGCTCTTCACAATCTCTCACAGTTTTCACTACCCTGTATAATTTAGTGTCGTCAGCAAATTTGGCTACCTTGCTTTTTACTCCTACCTCTAGATCATTTATGAAGAGGTTGAAAAGCAGGGGTCCCAGTACTGAACCTTGGGGGACCCCACTCTTTACTTCCCTCCACTTGGAGAAGTGTCCATTTAGTGCTACCCTCTGTTTCCTGTCCCTTAGCCAGTTGCTGATCCAGGACAAGACCTGTCCCTTTATTCCATGACTGGTAAGTTTATTCAAGAGCCTTTGGTGTGGGACCTTGTCAAAAGCCTTCTGAAAGTCCAGATAAACAATGTCAACTGGATCCCCCTTATCCACATGCTTGTTGACACTCTCAAAAAATTCCAACAGATTAGTGAGGCATGATTTGCCCTTGCAAAAGCCATGTTGGCTCTCCTTTAGCAGCGCCTTCTCTTCTATGTGCCTATTATTTGTATCTTTTAGGATGGTTTCCATCACTTTACCTGGGACACATGTCAAACTGACAGGCCGGTAATTTCCTGGATCACCCCTGGATCCTTTTTTGAAAATTGGTGTTACATTCGCTACCTTCCAGTCATCAGGCACAAAGCCTGATTTGAGGGAAAGATTATATATTTTGGCTAGGATATCAGCAATTTCATCTTTAAGTTCCCTGAGAACTCGTGGATGGATGCCATCTGGTCCTGGGGATTTGTTAGTGTTTAGCTTAACAAGACATGCAAGGACCTCCTCCCTGGTTATTTCTATCTTGCTTAATTCTTCGGTTTCCCTCCCTACGAAGATAGGCTCTGTTTTGGGCATGTGGTCTCTGTCTTCTTCAGTGAATACTGAAGCATATATTATCTAACTTTCTTGGGGCAGTCTGGTTATTCACAGGGTGTCCTTATACAGCTTTCACTTTGCGAAGCATAGTGGGAATGATAGTAATTTGGAGATGATGGTCGGTGCCATCTCCTATCGCTTTCTCCCATCTGTCCATCTCATGAGCCTCAGGCTTTGCAACCTCTAAGTTGAGGGCGACTGCTATCCATTTAATCATGTCAAAGTAGACAGCATGCTC
This sequence comes from Bradypodion ventrale, assembly GCA_035047345.1. Lineage (NCBI taxonomy): Eukaryota > Metazoa > Chordata > Lepidosauria > Squamata > Chamaeleonidae > Bradypodion > Bradypodion ventrale. Next base: position 418,607 of record JAWDJE010000003.1, read on the forward strand.
CATGACCGCAGACTGGGACATTGGTGCTTGCAAAGGCTCAGCCTCATTCTCATGGTCCGACGAGAGGACTAATCCAGCCTCTTCTTGGACTGGATTAGCAGCAGCTTGCTAATGATGAGGGACTGCATTTCACAGGAATGGGCGGAAAAGGAACATCGTAACCTCGTTGCCACGAGTCAACAGTATCTGTATAACTTGACTCCGACTGTGGGGAGCGAGAATGCAGCCTCCTTGTGACCTGTTTCACATGTTCAGCTTATTTAGTTTGAGTCCATACAGCACAGCAACACACAGGGGCTAGCTGTCTAGGACTCACAGGAAGTGCAGGTTTGAGAGGAGGCATCAGAGTTTGGCGATGGACGTCCGTTGCATTGTAGCCAATTGTCAGAGGTGGAGTATGCTCCGGAGTCGTGTCAGTAAAGGGAGGCATAGAGTCTGTATGACTTGAGGGAATAGTTGGTGCACAATCAACTTTGGATGCGTGCCAGCAGTGAAAGGTGTCAACAGACAGTGATGGGTCATCAAAGCGAAGCTGTTGTTCATGGCGTTGAGCTCTGCAGCATGTATCACTGCCTGTATCGGGCTGACCCATCCTCCTGCTCATGGTGTCGAGCGCTGTAATGTGGTATAGGCAGACCCAGAGAACTGGTGTTTGTGCATGGTCTCGGGCAGTGTAGCGAGATACAGGCTGAGCCAGAGATCCCTTAAGAACATAAGAACAGCCTTGCTGGAACAGGCCACAGCCCATCCAGTCCAGCATTGTCTCACACAGTGGCTCACCATTTCCTTCAGGGTACTCCCAAGGAGATGCCTTCACCTGCTTAGGATTCCCTGGAAATGGCATTGAGAGATATCCTGCCTATCTCTCCAACCCGGAGGTTGTCCTTAGGTAGCCATAATTATAGCCATTGATACACTTGTCCTCCATGAACTTGTCTAATCCTTTCTTAAAGCTGTCAAGACTGACAGCTGTCACCACTTCTTCTGGCAGGGAGTTCCATAGACCAGTAATCCTCTGGGTGAAAAAGTCCTTTCTCTTATTTGTTTGAGAACTAGTACCCAAAAGCTTCATGGAGTGTCCCCTAGTTCTAGTGTTGTGCGATAGGGAAAACAGTTTTTCCTTATCTATTTTGTCCACACCGTGCATGATTTTATAAACTTCAATCAGGTCACCTCTTAGACGCATTGTTGTGCACATAGCATACAGCACCATAGCTTGATACGGGCTGATGTGAAGAAGCCACATCTGTGCAACACGTGCACTGGCCTTTTGAGGCAGGCTCATAGTGGATGTCCCAGATATGGGTAGTCGAACTAGAGTGTGGTGGAGCCAGATGCCTCACTGGCTGAGGGAAATGAATCCTGTCCCATCCATGCGCCGGGGAGGTGGTTCCTCCTCCATGCCCTTCATTTGCTCCAGAAGGAAATGAGGATTGGTCCTCCTGACCATAATGATGCACATTAGCCTGGTTGGGAGGCTTATGGTGCGAGCGGTGGGACTTTAGCATAGGATCATGCTGCTGTGGTACCTGAAACCTAGGTGAAGAAACAGAGGAGAAAAGAGACACCTTATCTCTAACATTAGGTGAACTATCAAGGAAATTCCTTGCTGTCAAGTTAGGTAACTCCACAGGACGTGGCTGGGTGCATGCAATAGTAGGTGCATCCGAGTCCAGATCAACAGGTGGCGGTGAAGCCAAAGACTGTTTAGGAGTAGAAAAAACCACCACCTAAGTGTTCTGTAGCAGAAGAATCTTTAGGTTGAGCAGCAGATACGGTAGGGGGAAATATACTTAGAGGGCTTATCCTTAGGCTGTTTGGTCTGTTTAGCCTTCTAGGCCTGCTTGGAGGCCTCCATTTTCTTGTGCTTAGGAGAAGTTGGATCCAAAATGGCCGACTGCATAATTGGCACCTTTTTCTCTGGTAATAAAAAATTCACAAGCCTAGCCGCTCTGTTTTAAAGAGTGGATTTAGCAAATTTTCTACAGTGAACACAAGCACTAGGTAAATATTTTTCCCCTAAGCAAAAAACACAACAATCATGTCAATCAGCTGTGGTGCATTGGCAGTCATGCAGTCAGGGCCACAATAAGTGGCTATAAATTGTAAATAAGTCTAATTGCAATATTTAAAGAAATCTCTCTATGGAGTCTGTCGCGTGACTAGCGCGGCCCGACAGACCCATCCGATGTGAAAATGAAACTAAGTAAAAAACACTGTTTCTCGTTTTGAAAACTAATTAGTTCAAAAGCAAGCTTTAAACAAACACTAAACTAATAAGGAACAACTTTATGAAAAGTTTAAGAAAACATTTCAAATAGTTACGACACGCGGGAGCCTGGAAGAACATGACCAGTCAAGTGACAGAAAAAAATGGAACTTGGGGAAGGGGGCGGGGTGGGGGTGCCGACACTAGGCATGCCGGGATGAGGAGGTGCTTTCTAGAACAGAAAGCTAAGCTTGGGAGAACCGGCCACCGCGCATGCGCGGAGGGAAAACCCAAAGTGTGGATGCTCATGGACCACGAAGGAAAAGCAGGGCTGATGCCAACCAGAAGGGCTGAGACAGAAAGAGGGTGGCAGGTGCTGCCTACACCAGGCTCCCGCCCCCACCCCCACCATTCAGAGGCCCCTCTCTCTACTTTGCCGGTTTGGGTGTGATCTGTAAAGTGAGTCAGTCCTATTGACGCAGCAGCCCCTTGTGCAAGGATGCTAAGCGGCCTCTGGCAAAGATAGACATGCAGAGAGGCAGAGAGAGAGAGAAGGGAGGAGGGAGGCAGGCATTGCATGGGGCAGACACAGGGAAGGGGAGAGGAGGGCAGGCAGAAGAGGGAGGGAGGGAGGGAGGGAGGGAGGCAGTCCTCTCTCAATGGCAAGCGTACTTGGGTTCTTCCATTCAGGATCTCATGCATGGCTTACGGGTGGTGTTAGGACAGAGGCCCTGGTGCGCAACAGCAGCTGCAAGGCCAGGCCTCCCAGGCAACCAGACCTGCACAGAAAGTCCTGGCCACCGACCAGGCGGGTCTCGGCATCCACATGGCTGGAGGCAGACAGAGCAGACCAGGGTGTGTGTGTGTGTGTGAGCGTGTGTTTGTGTGTGATGTGTCATCCAGGACTGAAGCTGCTGCTGCTCATCAGGTAGAGAGCCTAGGCAGAGTCCACCCATCGCCCCCCTGGCTCTTAGGAGCAAAGCCATCTAGCAATCAATCCCCCATGCCTCCCTCACAACCACCCACAACCCACCCGATGGCCAGGTCTTCCACTCTTCAGGAATTGCTCCTGGGACGTCCCTGTTCAGATGAGCGCAAAGGAACCTGGGACTGAATCCTGCCCCAGCCCCACAGCGGGGGCCTTGCCAACCCTGAGCCCTCCGGCTACGCAAGCGCCTCTCCTCTTGGCTCTCAAAGTCCCTGTGTCCAACTGGTTTCAAGGCACACATTTCATGATGCAGGGAATAGTTCCAGAAATAGCCTAAGGATGGGGCTTATGGGCAATGCCAAGCCAGACCCCCACCTCCCTAAACAAGTCACTCTGGGTTACCTTTGCAATGTGACAATTCTGTACTTCACAGATGGATTTGGCTACAGTAAAACCCCGAGTTACGTAAAAAGCCCTTTCCATGGCAATTTATGTAACTCGAATTTTTACATAACTCAAGGCATCCCCATAGGGATACATTGAAATTTTTTTTAAAAACCACCAATTTAAACATAGCGGTCACCCTACATTTTGCATGCTGCTGCTTCCTCCTGAAGGGATTTTGCGAACAGACAAAGGCAAAGTCCTTTCTAGGTTGGCGTGGGGCCCCCTTCCTCTCCCCACCCCCAAAAAAGACTTTGCTTTAGCAGTAAACTGCTTCATCCCCCTTTTCGTCCAAGGCTTCTGTGAGGCTCTGGTTTGGCTGGGGATGCGCTTCGGAGGGCAGTTTTGGAAGAAGTTGCAGAAGTTTTGGACGAAGAGGGGGATGGAGAGGTTTACCTCTGAAGCTCGTCCCCAGCCAAACCGGAGCCCTGCGTTCTCTGGAAAAAGTGCCACAATTGACACCACTTCATCCACCGCCTTCAGCGCTGCCATGGTAAGTGCGGGTAGTGCGGGGTGGATTTTTAGTGATCAAAATGGTGGCGCCACCATTTTGATCACTAAAAACCTGAATTTTAGAGATCAAAATGGCACCACCGCCATGATAATCTCTAAAAATTTACGTAAATCCCTTATGTAAAGTTTTTTTGCGTAAATTGTGACACTAATTTTCCAAAAAAACACACCACACCTTGCATAAGTCGAATCTTACATAACTCGAGGCGCATGTAAGTCAGGGTTTTACTGTATTTCCTGCTTCAAAGCAGCTTGAAGAAATTCTGCCCTCTAAGAGAGAAGCAGGTTGGGAATTAGGGGCAGAGGAGGGTCTCTCTCCAAGAACTGAAAACGGATCCTCCCCCCTCCCCATAAGGGGGTCTCAATGTGGCCCAAGTGGCTCCATCCCTGCCCAGGAGGGAGGCGCATTAAAGAAGGGTCGGGGCACCTTGAGGTTTCACGCCCCCCCTCCCCAGGGCAGAAAGACTTCAGGGAAAAGGCAGCCAAGGGAAGAGGTAGCTTGGTGAAGATGAACCCAATGCGTGGGGTGGATGGGATCCTCTGGACCGACCATGGGCTTGGCATATCCATACTTCAAACTTCTAGAGCAGCGCCACTGGCACAGCATAGGGGGCCTCCCCATGGATCCGTATCCTACTTTTCATGGCCATCCTGCTGTCAATTCTGTTGCTGCTTCAGGGATGGCCTGAAAATACAGGGTTTATGGGGGTTCTTTCAAAGCTTTTGGGGGACTTTGGGAGGTCTTTGTCATTTTCTTCTTCCAAACAATTTGATTGTTGTTATTTTTATTCTTATGAGCTCTAGATTTTACGATATTGCTCTGAATGTTTCCCTCATGGCAGGGCAGAAACAAGGGCAAGTGGGGAGGGGGGGAAGGCTGGGGAATCCCAAGCTCTTCACTCCCTTTTTGCCATTTGGGAAGGGCAACTTTGGGAAGTCCTCTTCTGCGCCTGTCAAGCGCAGTTCCTTTGCGGGGGGAAACTGGTGTGACCCACGGAGCCGTGCCTAAACGCTCTCCTTGCTCAAAGCTCAACAGCTCTACTTTTGCCAGAGTGGCTGGAGGGGTTTTGCCCCTCATTGGTGGGCCCCACTTCAGTCACCCCCAAGGCCTGTGTTAATCATGGGGGGCAGGGCGGGGGGAAGGACGCATGAGACACACTGTGACCCAAACTCACCCCTTTGTCTCCTCTGGCTTTGGAATTAAATTTCACTGTCTTTAAACGAGCTCGTTCTTTCTTCTCAACCCTGCCAGAAAAGTGCAAAAAGAAGAGCTGTATCGATTTCCCACTCTCAAGCCTGCAGCAGTGAACTGGCCCTGGGGAGGGGTGGGGCATTCTTCACCCCCTACCCATCCACCCACCCACCACCCACCCCACTCAACACCAGAGGAGACTAAAGCAAGCCTTGTCATCTATCTATTTATTTATTTATTTACTGTATTTATATCGCCGCCTCCCTCACCGAAGCAACTCCAGGCGGCTCACAGTTGACATCAAAAATTCAAAATCTATACCTATAAATCTGTGCGTTAACCGTTGGAATGTGACAAAGGATGTTGCACCAGGCCCCACTAGCCCCGACCGAGCCTCCGTGCACTCGCCCGACCGGAGTTCGCAGGTAACTGCCGGGTTGAATTTTGTGCCAGTGGGGCAGGAGCCCCCCAATCGCAAACAAAAAGAAAGAATTCCATTTCCCAACGTTCCTTGGGCCATGCCGCGCCACAGCCAATCAGGCTGAGAGACGGGAGCAAAAGGAACGTTCGGAAAAGCGCCACAGCCAATCAAAATGAAGCAGCAGGAAAAAAAACGCTGCACAAATGGTAAAAACAAACCCAAAACTACAAGCCCCAGCGTCCTGCGCGCCATGAGCACGCAGAACGCTGAGGAAGTCGGCGCACAAAAAATAAAAATAAAAAACACACTGGGAGTGCAAGTCCGCCGCAGGCGGATGCAGCGCCTCAAAGCCACACAAACACCCGACGGCCTTCTTACACGGAGCAACGGGGAGGAGAGGGACCCCCTCTCCTCCACGCTACCCTGCCGAAGACACGGTGAGACCAACAAAAGTTGAGCCAGGGTGGAAAAAAAACACAACAGAGGGAGTTCAGGGGGGGGGGGAGGTATTGATGCCTCCCCCCCCGCCCCCACTGAAAGCAAAAGAATTCCTCCGGAAAAGAAAGGCACCAGATGGCGCTCTGCCCAATACCTTTACTTGCCGATAAGTGTTTCGCTTTCAAGGGAGGGCGAAGGCATCATTGCCTCCCCCCTTGAAAGCAAAACAATTCCTCCTCTGTAGCATGGGGGGTGGCAAAAGAGGATACCCCCTCTCTTCCACCACCCCCACCCATGCTTCGGTGAGGCAACGGGGGGAAACTATTTTTTCTCCCGCAGCCTCGGAGGCCTGCCCAAGCCAGCCCATAGCTTGGGGGGAGGGGATACCCCCCTCTTCCCCCCCAAACCCAGGCTACGGCAAGGCACTGGCCAGCCCCCCTGTTAAAAAAAACCATACATATAAATAAATAAAGGTATCCCCACCCCCACTCCAATGCAAGGATTTAACGCGGCCTGGCCAGCAAGGCAAGGTCACGTTAAACCCTCCCAACCCCCCCACCACACACACACACACACACATTGAACCCATTCCCAGGTAAGCAAAGCCAGCGGACGGCGCTCCGCCCGCTGACTTTACTTACCCCAAAAATAAAACACAAAACTCAGAATCAAAAACATTGAAAAATAATCAAAATCAAACCCAAAAATAAGAACAAGACAGAACACACAGAAATCCCCCCCAACCCCCCAACCCCGAGAAATTAAACCAGAGAACTCACACCCACGTCCTCATTCCACGACGTCCGGAAATGAAATGAGGAAAGAAAGAGACTACTTACCGGAAGAAGCGACAACGAGAGGCCAGTCAAAGCAAAAGAAAAACTGAACAGCACCACCCAGAGGCCACAGGAGAAAAAACAGTCAAAAATATTCACAAAATGATTCACACATTTCTAAAATCCTGTGTTCAGTTTTCACTCAAAAATAAAAACACATTTTAAAACATTTTTTAAATATTAAATTTGGAAAAACATATACTTACACATTTTTAAATTTTTTATCCAAAGTACAACTATTAAAAAAAATTCACATTGTAAAACATTATTTGGTTAAAAATAATTATATCATCCTTTCCTCCTTTTTTTAATCCAAAAAAACAAACCAATAAAAGCTGATCACAGTTTATAACAGCCCGTGCATATAAATAAACATTTTAAAAATCACAAAACCTTTCAACACCATTTAAAACAGCCCGGCACCATTTGTTCAAGAAAAAAAAACCAAACCCTTTACTATCCAACACAATTTTACGTCTTTTTATATAACAATACACATTAAAAAAAAACTTCCAAAACAATTTAAAACAGCCCAACACCGCCGGGCTAAATCTGCTAGTACTGTATAAAACATCCCCATCATACAAAAGTTAAAAAACACTTATAACTTTAAAACCATTTAAAATATCCTCCCTATAAAATTAAAACCCGGATGGCCTTTATATAAGCTGTGCTAACCAGGTTTTTGGCCCTTTCTGAAGGTTGACGACTCTGCCTGGAGATACAACGCGATCGGCAGGAGATTCCACAGGGCTGGAGCAGACACAGAGAAGGCCCTCCTTCTAGTGCCAGAGAGGCGAGCCACTCTGGCAGATGGAACCACTAGGAGCCCCTCCAGTCTGCTCTGGTGGAATGGGCCAATGTCCTTTGGGTGACGCAATCTCTTAAGTACCCTGGTCAACTATTATGTAGGGCTTTAAAGATCATCACCAGCACCTTGAATTGCACCTGGAGGCACACCGGCAGCCAATGCAGCTCCCGCAGCAGGGATGAGGCATGGTCGTAGCACCCAGAACCCATCACCACACGGGCAGCTGCATTTTGCACCAGTTGTAGCCTCCAAATGGTCATCAAAGGCAGCTCCAAGTAGAGTGCATTACAGTAATCTAGTCTGGAGGTGACCAGAGCATGAATGACCATAAGCAAGGAGTCACAGTCCAGGAGCGGGCGTAATTTGCGAATGACTTGAAGTTGCGCAAAAGCCCTCCTGGCCACGACTGCCACCTGTTCTTTGCGCAGGAGTCGTGAGTCCAGGAGGACTCTCAAATTACGCACTGGGTCTGTCTGAGGCAAAAGAGCCACAACCAGTACTAAAGGTGGTAGTTCCAGGGGCAACATGGGCCCCCTAACCCACAGCCACTCAGTCTTGCCAGGATTCAGCCTCCAGACACCTGGATAGGACTTCAACCTTAGATCACCTCGGGCTCAGATGTACAGTTGAGAATCACCTGCATACTGATGGTACTTCACCCAGTAGGAACGGATGATCTCACCTAGAGGCTTCGTGTAAATATTGAATAAGAGAGGTGAGAGCACCAAGCCCTGCGCACCCCATAATGGATAAGCCTAGAGCTGAACCTCTCACCCTCCAGCAACGCCGACTGCATGCATTGGATAATGTTTTTTAAAAAGCCGGCTTCCTTTGGGGGAAGCCGGGGGCGAGTGCGCCTACCCGCTTTCCCTCAAACCAAACCAGGGATCAAACACTGTGATCCCTGGCTTGGTTTGGGGGAAACTGCACGGGCTGTCCGCTTCAGGATCAGGGAGGCTGGAGGTGCCTCCCACCCCCACCCCCGATCTAAAAGCGGACAGCCTGGGCGGGCTCTCCGCTTTGGGATCAGGGTGGCTGGGGGTGCCTTCCACCCCCACCCTGATCCCAAAGCCCCAAAGCCGGCCCTCCGTGAGGGGAAGCGGCCACGCACCTGGATGGTTCCCTTCCCGGAGGGTTTCTCTGCGCAAGGCAACACGCTAAAATAACGCTGTCCAATGCAATTTGTTTTCAAGATTTCACAACGATATCCGAATTTAGTGTTATCTGATGCAATCGTTATCCAAGGTACAGTATTACTGTACCATATCCGAGCCTGAATGCTGACTGAAAAGGGTCCAGATAATCCGCTTCATCCAGAACCCCCTGTAGCTGCCGTGCCACTGCCTTCTCCAATGCCTTCCCTAAAAAGGGAAGGTTTGATACAGGCCTAAAGTTAGCCAATACTGTTGCGTTGAGTGATGGCTTCTTCGGGGGAGGAGGGACCACCAACGCATTTTTCGATGGTGCAGGAAACACACCCTGCCACAAGGAAACATTAATTACTGCTCCAACCCAACCGCCTGTCACAGCCTTGGTCATTTTGATCAACCAGGCAGGGCATGGATCTAACAAGCTGGCAGCGGCACAAACAGCCCCAAGGAGCCTGTCCCCTTGCTCAGGGACAACTGGATCGAACCGATCCCAGGTAACACGGCAAGACTGTGATCCATCCAACTCCAAAGCCTTCGAATCCACCTTTTGCTATCTGCTAGCAAGACCCTTGACCTCAGAGGAAGGTTTCTGGAAGCCAAGCTACCCACCCCAGGCCCAGTCCTTGGGCAGCCAGGGCAGAGGAGAGGAGAAAGCGGGGGAGGCTCCAAAAGGAAGATGGCTGGCTGTTCAAACCCCACCCCCATACACCCCCAGGCCCCCGAGTTCTCCCTTGGGTGGCCAATGAGATGGCCATGCTCTCCCTGGTGACTCAGGGTCAGAGGGATGACTCTTCCTTCCCCTGCAGCTTCGAGACATGGCAGGACAGGTAACAAGGCAGGGCAGGGCAGGGCAGGGCCACCAAGGAGCGGGCAGCAGAGGGCACGGACTCAGCACCACCTGCCTCCCCCCTCTGGAGCCCATGGATGCCCAGGGGGTGCCCATGGACGGACAAACGGACAGGGAGTGGTGCTGTGGGAGGCCTACCGGCGCTTGCTGGGGATGACGCCGACCTCGTCACTCTCGCCACTGGGCCTCACCAGCCGCGCCTGCCACCACTCGTCATCAGAGGCATTGATGACGTGGAGAATGTCCCCAAACTGGAAGTTGAGTCCCTGGCTGGGAAGGCCACTGTCTTTGGTCTTGTCATAGTCAAAGAGAGCTCTGGAAGCAGAAAGAGAGAGAGAGAGAAAAGGTTGGGCATTATTCCATGTGGAGCAGAGGAGAGGAGGCAGGGCAGGAGGAAGGGCAAACCAAGCCCAGCGGACCTTCTCCATTCACACGCATGCCTGGGTTAGAAAGGAGCCTAGAATCGAAGTGGTGTAGCTCCATCCATCCCAGCTTGGGAAAAGAGCCTCCGTCATCACTGTGGCTGCCACAGGCGGCAGCGGTAGTCCTATGACCTTCCAATGAAGCCGCCCTGAATGGTGGATGGGGCAGGTGAAGTGAGGGGGGGCACGGTCTCCCCCTTGAAAAGAGCCCTGTCCCATAACGACGCTATGGCATTATTCGGGTCATGGCTTTTCCAAAAATATAGCGTTGTTATGTGGTTTTGTCATTGTACAGATGCATCGTTATTCGGGGGTCCACTGTATAACAAATAAATAAATACATAAGGGCAAACTGCAAGAGAGTTAGCTACAGCTGAATGCTGTGCACTGGGCAGCCAGGAGTGGTGGTGGTGGTGGTGGTGGTGGTGGTGGTGGGAGCTTCCTGCAAGGTGGCCTCTGGAGTCCCTGTACGGCCCACAGGAAGAAAGGACTTGGAAGAAAAAGACCTTAGAACTACAGCACTGCCGCCCCGCCCCACCCACGGCATCAAGGGAGCCTTTGGGGAAACACTGCATGAATCCAGGCCTCAGCTGTCAGTCCTTTGGAGAGGACACCTTGGGGGTTGGCAGAGGGGGTGGAGGGGGGTGAGTCCAGGGAATCACTAAAAGCCATCATGAGGTGGGAAGAGCCTTTTTTTTTTGAGGGGGGGGGGGTGTCCAGCCCCTCACCTGGAGTGGAAAACGGCCTCACCTGACATACAAGGATCGCTTCTGGTTTGTCCGCAGGGATCCAGAGCCAGAACTGACACTGCTATTCATCATCTGTTCTCGCAGGTCATGGATTTTGGCTTCAAAGCGGCTGTATTCTGGGGGTGGGGGTGGGGGGTGGGGAGAGAGAAATGCCCTTTCGAGGTCAATTGGCTCCTGAAAGCGGGAACCTGGCCCACCTGGCCCTTGATGCCCCCCGCCCCCCGCCCCCCCCCCGGAGCCAGACCAGGATCCCCAGCCCAGGTTCCCGGAAGAACCCTCCTGCTAGGTGTGGCCTTGACCTGACAGTTTCCTCCTCCCAAAGGAAAGCAGGGACGCTCCCTCCCTCCCTCCCTCCTTCCTCTTGAAAGCACAGGAGCAGCATTTGGAATGGCTCAAAATCCAAAGGATGGCACAGAACACACCTATGGAAACAACCTCAGTTGCCAGGCAGGCCCAGAACAAAGCCAACAGGCACACCAAGGGCAGTGCGCCCCTCACCAAGACCCAACATAAGGGGGTGGGGGATGACACCCACACGGGGATTCTGTGGCCAAAGGGGGGCTGGGGTGGATGGAGGGCAGGCTGCTGGGTAGGTGGATAGGGAACCCCAGAGGTCCAGCTGCCTCTCCCCCCCCCCCCCCCCATACACACACACACTTCTCCCCAGGCCTCATCCTGACAGCAACAGCAGAGACCACCTTCAAAGCACATCTGGAGAAAAGGAGGGGTGAGAGAAGGGAGGAGGCAGCCAGCCCCAGCCCCAGCCCCTGCCCCGGCAGAGGCAGCCCCAGGCCCAGGCTGGCTGTCCTGACAAATCATCTCTTGCTGGCTCTCAGGGGGAGCCAAAGCAGCCGAGAAGCAAGGCGAAGGTTCCAAAAATGGAATTAAACATCTCGTAACACAAACGGGCCAAAACAAAACCTATTTAAAAGCAAAACTGACAATGAGACCAAAAAGGAAACAGGAGGTGGCGGCATCCCTGCGGAAACACCAGGCCTTCCCCATCCTCTGATCCATCGGGTGAGGCAGTCTTTCCCTACCCGCAGGAGGTGCTCAGGGTAGCCTCTCGTGGGAGGGGGATGCCCTGAAAAGCCCCCCCTCTTCCCATGGTGTGTGTGTGTGTGTGTGTGTGTGTGTGTGTGTGTGTGTGTGTGTGTGTGTGTGTGTGTGTGTGTGTGTGTGTGTGTGTGTGTGAGAGAGAGAGAGAGAGAGAGAGTGAGAGAGAGAGAGAGAGAGTGAGCAAGAGCAGCGTGCCGTCCTTCAAACAGCATGTGTCCTGGTTCCAAGAGGGCTGCAAAGGTCATCCCTGGCACTTGACTCCCTGGTTGCCCATCCCAGGAAGGGACAGGCTCAAACCCCCCAGCCCCCCCCCCCCCGCCCCCAGCCCTGGCCATCCGCTGGGCTGAAGCCTTATGGGCCAGCCGATGCATCCAAACCTTCTCCCCAAGAGCCCCTTGCAGGGCAAGTGCCAGAAATCCTCACCCAGAGAGGAAAGGCTGCCCTGGCTGACGGGAGATGGATCGGGGGGGGGGGGGGGGCTCGTGGCCTGCTCTCTTGGACCCCCCCTCCCTGTTCATGTTTTCTCTGCATCTGAACGGGACTGGAGCCACACAGGGAAGCCTTTCATGCCAAACCAGGTACTGAGGCAGCCAACCTGAGCCCCACTTTCTCCACAGACCCCTCTCCCCACCCCCACCCCCAGGTATGCCACAGGAGCTGGAGGGGCTTAGGAAACTCTTCTCCTCTTCTCCCCCACCCCACCCCCAAGAGAAGAGAAGAAAGTGGGACAGAAGCACTGAAAGAGCCACAGTCCTCCCCTCTCCCTCTCTTTCAGGAAGACGGAGCCGGAGCTGCAGTTGCCAACAGACAGACTGAAGAACACCTGGTGACAGACGGCAAAGATAAAAGGGAACGTACTCCTGGGAGCAAAAGGGACAGAAAGCAGGCAGGCAGGTATGAGAAGGAAGGAAGGAAGGAAGGAAGGAAGGGTTGATGATCAATGGGATGGGGGGAGAGGGCCAACACCCAATCCTGGGGGAACGGAAGGGAAACATCCTCACCTTCCGGCCGGTACTGAGCCACAATGGTGACTGCCTGACCAGCATTCTTCAAGGCAGTTGCCGCCTCCTCATGAGTTGCCGCTTTGAGATCTATCCCGTTCACCTGCAAGCAAAGATAGGCTTAGAAGACCCAAGGAAGCATTTTCCTGAAAGGCCCTTAAAGGGGGCGGGGGGGGGGGGGGGGAGGCTGCAAGTTCAGCCTCCCCCCACCCCACCCCACCCCACCCCCCGCGTGCCAGTGCTGCCAAGACCTTTGAAACGCCCTGCTGGGGCCAAGCAGGATCTGTGTCCAAGTGACCCAGAAATCCAGAGCCCAGGAAGGGTTCCTTGTGGTGGTGAAAGGCCCAGATCCACTCCTGCTCTTACTCACCAAGATGATCCGGTCCCCTTTCCTCAGCTCGCCACTCAGGTCGGCCGGCCCTCCCGCCAGGATGAATGAGACGAAAATGCCTTCTCCATCTTCCCCTCCTACTATGTTGAACCCGAGCCCCGTGGACCCTCGGTGGAGCACCACCTTCCGTGGCTCCCTAGACGGTGGGAAGAAGGCAGGCCATTAAGTCTGCAGAGCATCACCCACCACAGGACACCTCAGAACAATGACAGCAAGCCAGTGCAAATACATCAACGGGGGGGGGGGGGGGCGGAGGATTTATTTTGTTCTTATGAAGAAGGCACGAAGCAGCCTCCGAATAACAGGAAAAAGGAAGAAACAGCCAAATGGAGGGAATTTAGGATTAATCCCGAGGTTTTGATTCAGCTGATGGGATTTGCAACTCCTACTCTGTAGTTTAACAGCAACAGACTCTTCACAGGCAGTCAATGGAAGCAGAGACGCGTGGCCTTCGGCAGAAGCTCTGTGGCCGTGGCCAGAGGGATTCTCCCCCACCACCTGGTCCAGGGAGAGAGATACGTGGGCCAGTGCCACGCCTGCCCTCGGGTGGCAGGTTGGCTGGGGGTAGACTGAACCACCGGCATGTCCTGAGTGTTGGACTCCAGCAGCCCTCCTTCATCCCAGGCGGTACAGGCTGCAGGCCAAACCCTCCAGACCCGGGGGGGGGGGCGCTCTCTGATGCACCATCCCACAAGAGCAGACCACACACACACACACACACACACACACACACACAACCCTGGCCCCCACCCCCTACCCCTCAGTCCTGCCTCTCTTCCCATGTGGGTGGCCTGGGCTCCTGCTGTGGGTCTCAGCATGCAGGGAAAGAGGGAGGCATGTTCTGTGGGGTCTGCCGAGTCAGGCAGTTCCTGCCCTACCTGGTGATCTCGCTGTCTCCAAGCATCCCCTTTGGAATGGGGGAATACCTGCCTGGCGAGGGGGGCGGCAGAGGGGCCTTTCCCAGGTAGGCCGATGGACTGACATGGTTGTCGAGGGGCGGAGAGTAGGCTGGGAAGAAGGGGGAGAAGGAGAGAAATACCCAGGGTGAGCAACACAAAGGGCAGAGCGCCTCCTCCTTTTCAGACAGGCAACGCAAGAGCATTGTCAGCCCCTCCTGGAGACCCTCTGCAGCAGCCGACATCGACACCGACACCACCATCGCTGAAACACTCTCCTCCTGTTTGCTGTCTCCCCACCACCACCACCACCACAAACCCTTGCATTGTCCAGCCACAGCTGGGCCACAAAGACCCCCACCCTTCAAAAGAACAATGACCCCCCCCACCCCCTCCTCCTGTTGCTGCTGCCCCTCCACCCCCTTCTCCCTGGGCGGGGGCTGTGCAGGGAGGGGTCTCTCACTCCTGCGCAAAGTACTGCTTCTTCCTCCTGAGCAGCAGGGACAGCACACCGGCCTAGCTATACAGATGGTTGCTTTCCTGACAGCATTAAACCTGCCATTAGCAGAGTTTTTGTCACAGGAGGTCTGCAACCCACAATGGAGAAGCGACTAGAACAGAAGGGAAATTGCCCCAAATTGCTGCTTCTTAAGGTTGTCTCTCTGGTTATGTGATGTGCAGACAACCGGAAATGTGGCTCTCCTCCCAGCCCATTTAGAGGGGGGAGGCCAGGACTCCGGGAGCGCCTGGAAGGGAGCGGAGCGGGTCTTAAAAGCCAAGGCCAGAGCTGCCCCTCTGTGCGCTGCCCACCTTCTGCCCTTTTATTCAGCCTGAAATGGGGCGGGGTGGGGGTCTGACTCAAGGCCTTTCTCTTGGGGGTGGGGGCCCTCCAGCAACCGAATGGCTGCAAGGAAAGGGGCCTTGCGCTGGCCTATGCCATGGGCTCAACAAAACTGGCCCTTTCCACTTGGTTTTGAGATTTCCTCCCCCCCCCCCCCCCCATGTTTTAACACGCTCGCCCTTTTGCTAGGGCTACAGCATGAATCGCCTGGGCGGGGGTTTGAGGGTCATTTCATTTTTAAACCCCTTCTATGGTCTTGTCAGGCACTGCACTGGGTTTAGGCTCCACAATCTATCCACCCATCCCATGAGCAAAGGGTTGAGCTTACAGTCGGCCACATCCGGGTGGGCATAGGTGTCGTTCATGAAGAGGCTGGTCGGCTTGGCAACCTTCAGGTAAACAAAATCCAAGGTGTTCTTTAAGGCAGTCACGGCTTCTTCGTGGGTGACCTCTTCCAAGCAAACACTGTTCACCTGGCAGGGAGGGAGGGAGGGAGGGTGGAGGTGAGACGAACTCTCCTTCAGCCCCCACCCCACGCCCACGCCCACCCCCTCCTCCGTGGATCAGTAGCCAAGCCACACCTGTCTTGACAAAAAACGGTGCCCTTTGTCTACATCCAAACATCTCCCAGGAACTCAGGCCATAACCTTTCTTTAAACCAGAGAGAGAGAAGGGAAATGCTCCCTCCTCTGCCCGGGCTTTATGAGGACGGAGGGAGGCCAGCCCAGGGCCAGCCAAGCCGCCTCCAGACGGCAGGCAAGGAAGCCACCCATGCCATGCCACGCCACACCTCTGCCTGCCTAGCCACAACAGGGCCACCCATGGCCCCTGGGCATGGGCCTTAGAGTGCCACCGCCGCATCCCTGCCCGCCTTCTGGTTGTTCTCTTCTTCCTCCTCTTCCTCCCCCCTCAAGACTGCCCGAGAGAATGTGGCCCCGATGATCCCTCCCCGCCTTCTGCTCTTGGCCTCACTTGGAGCACTTTCCTTTGCCCAGGTTTCTCCCAGAGGTGGTTCTTCTCCCCATTCAAAGTAACCCACGGATGGTCCTAAATAGAATCCTATCAGAGAGTGCGGATGAAGGAAGGGCTCCTTCTCAAACTGGGAGGGTGTGTGTGTGTGTGTATGTGTACATGTAACCTGAGGAGCCCTCCAGCACAGTGGGGGTGGGGGTGCCCTTCCCTGCCCACTTTTACGTTCAACATCCTTTCCAGGCATTTTTTTCCGGGAAGGCGGGGGGATATTTTGTGTGCCACAGTGCGCAAAAGGCCTCCTGCCAGAGGCTCCCCAGGACTGGGGTTCCAACCCGGCCCAGGCAAAGGCAGCAGCACTGGGGCAAGTGGCTCTGCCTCTTCCTTCCAAAGGGGCACGGAGTCAAAGGACAGCAGGAGCCGCCAGCTAAGGTCCTTCGGGTCTTCCCCAGAGAATACCAGTTTGCATCACAGCCCCCTCCCACTACTGGGAAATGGCTCTCCAACTCCCCCCCCCCCCCGGGTCTTGCCTTGCCCCCACCCCCACCCCGGTCATTCTCCACTAGATCTGCTGCAACTGCACCCATAAGACCCACCACCACCACCACCACCACCACGCGGAAGCAAGCAAAAGGAAAAGAGAAGGAAGGGCTCCCACTCACTGCCAGAAGTTTGTCTCCAATCTGCAGCTTGCCATCTTTATGTGCGGCCCCACCCTCAATGATCTTGGTGACATAGATGCTGTTGTCTCCAGGAATGTGCTGGTTTCCAACACCCCCAGCAATGCTGAAGCCGAGACCTGTTGTTGGAGAGAGCAAAGGCCATTCATGCAGCCCAGCCTTGGCAAGGGCAGCCTTGAAGGTCTCTCCAAGGGCAGCAGCAGCAGAGAGAGAGGAACTGGTCAACAGTACAAAGGCACCAGATTGGGGGGGGGGGGGACCCCTGTCCGCCTGGCCCCAATCTCCCTGCAAACAGAGGCCCAGGATGGAGGAGAAGGACGGGAGGTTTGGCAAAGGGGGACACACACACACACACACAGGTTGGGGGCAGTGAGGGCCAAGGGTGGTTTGGACAAAGCATCCGCCTGGCCCGGCCCCTTCCCGCCCCCCCCCCCCCCCAAGAAGGCCTGCCTGCTCCCAGCAGTCACTGCAAACCTTTGGGGCCTTTGACCAGCTTGATCTCCACCCTCTTCTCTGTGACTTGTTTCCGCCTCTTGATGTGGAGCCGCACCATGGAGCCCGCCTCCTTCAGCGCCTCCACCGCCTTACTGTGGGTCACATCCCGGACGTCCACCTCGTTCACATGCAAGATGCAGTCGTTCACCCTGCAAAGGGAGAGCAGAGACCCCAAAAGGGGGGGGGGGGAGGGGGCAGGGGGCATTTCAGGCCCCCTGGACAAGACCAGGCTGGGAGTCCCTCTCCTGCTCGGAGTCCCAGTCTGCTTTTAGGAAGCCCCTGGCCAGGGTGCCCTGCAAACCCTTCCCTGCTGCAGGTTGACCTGCAGTCCAGGACCCCAGGAGAGGCAGCCTGGCTCAGAGGGACTGTCTCTGAGTGGGCCCCGCTCGGCTGCTCCAGGGCATCCGGGCCCCATCCTGCCTGGGGCGGCGACACTTCTCCCCACATGTTCATCATGTACAGACCAGGGCTTGGCTTCCCACCCTTTCATTTTACAGGGGAGGGCAACGCAACCCAAGCCTCAGGGGAAAGACGAAGCAAGTGCTGGGCCTGTTTAGCCCAGAGAACAGCAGGCGGGAGGGAGGGCAGTTGAATGAGGGGGGCAGGCGGGGGCGGCAATTTGTTTTGAGGACAGGCCTGTGCCAAGGAGTTGAGATTTAGACAGGGGGTTCAAGCTCCGGTTCAAGGAAGCCCTTCAGCAGTCCAAAACGTTCCCCCTGTCAGAGGAGAATTTCTGCCTTGGTTTTTAGCCTCACCCAAGATGGAGATTTCCATGTGTGGGAGACCCTTTAGTTTAGATTACATACCAGGGGGATTGGAATGTGCAAACATACTGGCCTGGTGGGTTGGAAGGGATGGAGCCTAATGTGTGATGGACATGCCATGCTGTAAGATCACTGGCTGGAATCCTTTAGGGCCGTGATGGTGAACCTTGGCACCCTATATGTTCTTGGACTTCAATTCCCAGAAGCCCAAGCACCCTGTGAATCCACATGAATGGGTTTACTGCGATTCATCCGAACTGTGCTGCCCTTGTGGCTCCCGTACGGGCGCATTTTACTTTGTCTTCCGGGAGCGACGAGGGCAGTGTGGGCCAGATGAATCGCAGTAAACCCATTCTTGTGGCTGCCACTGGTGGCCTTCCTTGCAGGAGGGAGGGAGGGAGGAGCACCCACCCTGCATGCTGGCCATGGCATGAGTGGGGAAGGCAAGGTGACTGGTGCTTTGGTCCCTTCCATCTGATCCCCCCCCCCCCCAATTCCAGAAGGGCCAAGCCTGAGTAGCTGAGAGAGAGTGAGTGAGAGAGAGAGAGACGCACCGCAACCGTCCATCTTGTGCCGCTGCCCCTCCAGGGATGATCTTGGTAATGAAGATACTGGTGTCGTCCTCGATGTGGGGGTTGTCTGTGCCCCCTGCAATGCTAAAGCCCAGCCCTGAGTTGCCCTGAAAAACAAAACACCCATCAGTTCCACTGACCGGCTGGGGGAAACGCTGCACTCCGAAGCGTCTGGTCTCCCATCACAAGACCACAGAAAGGGCTTCCTCCTCCTCCTCCTCCTCCAAGGCCACCCGAACGCAAACCCTCCAAAGTCCCCCCGCCACCCCCTACCCCCACTCCCCTGCCTCAATCTCCACAATCTCCACAAGGCCTGGATCTGCTCTGAAACCAAACCATGGGGGTGAAGCCACAGGTGTGTAAGGGCCCGAGCTGGCTGAAAACAGAGCCGCCTTGGTTCTTCTGCTGCTGGGACTGGAAGGGCCGAGACCTAGGCTGGGCCTCCGCTAAGGCAAGGGCGCGTGGGGGTGGGCGCGTGGGGGTGGGCGCGTGGGGAGATGCCTTTTTTGCAATCCGGCCCCAGAGCCTCATCTGTACTGCCTGCAGGAGGGGCCAGGCAGCCCCATCTCAAACCCAAGGCCTTCAGCCAGGGTGTTCAGCTGGGAGGAGGGAATCCTGGAGCCTGAAAATGAGGGGGTGGGAGGGTTGGGTGGGGGTGTTGGTGAACCATTGGGGGGAGGCCCCAATCTCCAAACGAGGCTCCCCATTGGTCTTTATGCCTGACTGACTGACTGCCCAACCTGGTGGGTTACCAGGGAATACCTATAATGCTGAGACCTGCTTTGCTGTCTGTCTGTCTGTCTGCCTCCCTCCCTCCATGGGTCCAAGTGCTTCTGATGTGGGGTGCCTCTTCCTCCTCCTCCTCCTCCTCCTCCTCCAGCCTTCCTTCCTAGGTATACCAGGTGATTTCCTTCCTGCCTGAGAATCTCAAGCTGTTCCTATTTGCTATTTGCAAAAGCGTGGTGCCTATGTTTGACCGAAACTTTTTTTTGATAACCTGCTTTTTCCCTACAACTACCTCAAACCAAGAAAATGCCTGGAAAGGGGGGGGGGGGGGAGGGATGTTTCCCTTTCGCTCTCCACCCCCACCCCCACCCCCCACCCTGCAGGCAATTGGCCTTCCATCTGTCCAGATAGGCTTCCAAAGGAACCTTGGAAGGACGGAAGAGACTGAGACAACCTTGATCCCTGTCAGGATCAAACTCACAACCTTTTGACTGCAGTACAGCAGTTTAACCCCTGCGCCACCAGGGCCTTAAAAGTTCCTTCTCTCTTTCTATAATTCCCCACCACTTGACCGGGGGGGGGGGGGGGGCAGACCCCTGGGGGGGGCAGACCCCACCACTTGACCGGGGGGGGGGGGGCAGACCCCACCCCACCCCACCCCAAGGAGGGCAGCCCAAGAAGTGGGAAGAGCCACTCACTCTTTCCAGGGTGATTTCCTCGTATTCGTAGTCCGTGTCGGTGCCATTGACCTGGAGGGAAAGCATAAGGGCGTCACCAGGTAACTTACGATATTTTGTAATTTATTTGTACTATTGTATGCTATATTTTTGCTGCTAGTTATTGCTACGTACTTGTATTTTTGAATTGTTATTGCTATATAGCATTGTGTTTTTTGTCATATTTTATTTAACATGTTGTAATGCTGCCCTGAGTCGGCCTGCGCCGAGTAGGGCAGGGTATAAATCAAATAAACATAAACATAAAGAGCTGGTGAGCTATAATGTAGTCTCTCCCCCCCCCCCCAGCCCCCTCCCCGGACCACACATTTTGGGCAGCCCCCCCCCCTTCTTCCTTGCTCAGGGCCTACCTTGAGAGTGAGCGCAGGGGCTTGACTAGGGGAAGGGGCTGCTCCAAGAGTAAGAGCCCAAAGGGGACACCCTCCTGTAGGGATGAGGGCCGCTGGCGGGGATGAGATCAGACACACACGTGGGTCAAGGCATCAAGGTGAGGCGACAGCGAGGAGCGCTGAGCGACCTCTTGCATTCCTGGCCAAAAATACCTCGCTCCGTACGTGCCTAGCGCAGCGCACGTCCGTGACAGGCTAAGAGGAAGTGGGTTCAAACAATGGGTTTCGTGTACATTGGTTACACATTAGCGGACATACATGCCAGAGAGGGCAACCAGGAAACAGGGGCAAAGAAGGGCTTGTGGAATGGGGATAATGGGGAAGAGAAGGCGTTTGTGGCTCCGGGAGCTCTCTTGCCGGTCCGATAAGGATTCGCACTCCTCAGCTTAGTCTGGGTGTGTGCGTGTGTGTCCATGAAGGATGTTGTGATCGTGCCCTTCGGCACTGACCTCAGCCTCCCCCCTTCGGGAGGTGGTGGGGGTTATGGGCTATGGGCATTTCTTGGGCAGGCTAAGGACACTTTTGGGGGCTAAGGCTGGGGCACCCCTTCAGCCTCCTCCTCCTCCTCTTCCGAGACAGGAGAAGGCCAAAGTGAGAGCCCACTCCGGCAGCACTCTGGGAGAAAGCGCGACTATCCCAAAAGCCACAGGTGGCCCTAGAGCCACCCGGGGTGGTTCCCACAAATGGGAGGGGGAGAGAGAGAGCAAAGTCAGGATGTTTAGACGAAGTGAATGGCCTCTTAGGCTTCTTCTTCCTCCTCCAGGTGAATAGGAGGAGCTCACTTTGTGAATCTTAAGAATATGATATGTCATGGGGAGAGGGCGGGGGGGGCATCAGGGTTTTTAGAGATGCTCAGGTGGGGGGGGGGAGGCATGCCCCCCAAAAAATAAAGGTTTGGGAAGGGCAGGGGGAGACCTCCGGGGGGGGGGGGGAGGGAAAGGGGCAGCCCTTGCTCTGCTCCTCTCCAACCCATCTTCCTGGCATGCTTTGAGAACAGCTGGAGGGTGGAGGAGACAGGATGGCTTTGACAGCACACAGTTGTTGTGATTGTAATAATAATAATAATAATAATAATAATAATAATAATAATAATAATAATAATAATAATAATAATAATAATAATAATAATAATAATAATAGCAGCAGCAGCTCCTCCTCCAGTCCATGGCTCCTCCCCGGCCACGGTGCCGGGCTGGCACTGCCCAGCCTCACCTCTCCACAGCTGTTTCACAGCTGCAGCTTTCCCAGTGTGCAAAACAAACCCTAACCCAATCCCAGATATTTGCAACAGCCATCTCTCATTCAAGCAACCTAAAAGGAAAACGGTGCGGACCCTTTCCTTTCCTTTCCTCTCCTAGCCTAGGATCTAACAACGACAATGGGGTGCTATTAAATCCGTTCTGTCTTTCCCAGGCTATCCTAAGTAGAGACTCCTGAGCAGTGGCTTCCCCTTCCCTTCATTGCCCCGGGACACACACAGACACACACACACGCACCCCAACGCCACTTGCCCGGGGCCACTCCTCAGGCTGGCTCTTCTCCCAGGAGGCCCAGTGTGTGTGTGTGTGTGTGGGGGGGGCGAATCCCACCCCCACCCCCTTCCAGTGCTCCAGTCCCTGCCACCATTGCACTGGGGACGTAGCTGGGGTTGGGCGGGAGGGTGGGTTGCCCACCTTGAGCTATTAGCCCGCCCACCCAAACGAGGCAGCAGAAACTTTTCCAAAGCAAGGCGCAGGCTCACTATTGCTGAGCTGAAAGAAACGGGCACCTTTGCGCGCCCCCTTTGCGCGCCCCCTTGCCTCTCATTAGCAGCAGCAGCAGCAGCATAGCCTCAACCAGGCTGCTGACCTCTCAAGAGACTGGCTGGGTCAGTGCCTGTGCCATTCTTCGGAGCAAAAAGGTGCTGAGGAGAAAAGGGGTCCGTCCCCTCAGCATTTTGAGGGCCTCAGGTGTTTCCCCAGCCCCCCACCCACCACCCCTAAATGCAAGTGCTTGCTAAGGGAAGTCCCTGTGTCATTGGGAGGGCGGCGAGAGAACTGTGGGGGTTTGTTTTATTTATACAGTATTATTATCCAAAACCTTGGGGTAAATGTCCCTCCTTCCTCTTCCCAAGACGGGTTTGAAGAAGGTAGCCTCTGGTCTGCACCAACACAGGGGAGGAAGAGGAGGAGGTGGGGCGCGCACGCGCGTGTGTGTGTGTGTGTGCGTGTGTGTGTGGGTGGGTGGGTGTACAAGACAGAGAAGCAAACTCATGGGTGGGGTGGTAGGTTTAATCTCTTTGATATCTTTCCCACATCTATAGATGTCAGCAGGTGTGGGAAACGTCTTGCGGCACGGCCGAGGTCCACTGGCTAGTTTAGCTGCCTAGGTAGGTTCTTCTGCAATCTGTCAGTAGTGTCAGTACCTGTGTAGTGTCTTAGTGTATGCTGTTTTTTATGCTTTTATGTATCGCTTTTACCTTTTTAACTTGTACCATTTTTATCTTCTTAAGGGGTTACGGAGGGTATTGCTGGGTTTCTCTAGATGTTTTATGACTGTTTTTGTATGCATTCTTTATGTACTGCATGGAGCAGAAGGCTTCCTATTTTAACTGAGCCTGTTCCTTTCTGGATGGCGCCTGCGCCAATAGGGCAAGATACAAATGTCCCAGTAAATAAAATAAATAAATAAATATACATTTTCTGGGGAATGGGTTTCCTAGTACAGTACTTAGTATATCAGAGAGTAAACAAAAGTTGTGGCATTTTAAAGAGTAACTATTGTATTTTAATGTTACTCTTTGTGGATCAAGTCCACTTCGTCAGACCCTTAGTGCGTAATTTGGGGGTCCTCCTGGTCTGACGATTCCTGCTCGATGAGCAGGTGGCAGTCATGGACAGGATGGCACAACTTTGTGTCCTCCACCAATTACACCCGGTCCTGGACATGGGCTCCTTGTTCATGGTGACAAACGCTCTGGTCACCTCCAGACTATATTGTTGTAATGTGATCTGCATGGGGCTGCCCTTGATGACCATGCGGAGGCTGCAGCTGGCTCAAAATGCAGCTACTCGTGTGGTGATGGGGTGTGGACATTACGCCCGCGCTTCACACCTACTACGGGAGCTGCATTGGTTGCCAGTGTACCTCCGGGTGCAGTTCAAGGTGTTGATGATGACCTTTAAAGCCCTACATGGTAGTGGTCCAGGGTACTTAAGAGACCGCATCACCCCAAGGTCATCTGTCCGTCCCACTAGAGCAGACCGGACGGGCTCCTTAAAAGTCCCATCAGCTGGAGAGCCTCGCCTCTCTAGCACCAGAAGGAGGGCGGCCTTTTCGGCATCTGCTCTGGCCCTGTGGAACCTCCTGCCAACTGAGCTACGTCTCCAGACAGAGTTATTTCTCATTATTTATTTATATTGCCGACCAAATCTGAAGACTCTGGGCGGCTCACAGAGAATAAAACCAATATCACACTTTAAACAACCAATAAAAACCCCATTACAAAAAAATTACCCCAACCCCTACTGATTAAAAGAGATTAAAAGAGGGAGAGAGTGTGGTCTTACTAACTCAGCCAGCAGGCAGGCAGGCAGGCAGGCAGGCAGGCAAGGGTCACCCCATCGCTGGTGCCCCACACCTGCTTTGCCAGCCAGGTTTCTAGGCCTTTCCTGAAGGGCAGCAACTCTGTCTGAAAATGCAACTTGGTTGGCAAGAGGTTCCTTAGGACCGGGGCAGACAGTGAGAAGGCCCTGCTTCTGGTGCTAGACAGACGAGCCTCTCTAGAAGATGGAACAATGAGAGAGACTCTCCGGTCTTCTCTGGCGGGACGGACAGCTGTTCTTGGGGTGACGCGGTCTCTTAGGTATCCTGGCCCACTGCCATTTAGGGCTTTAAAGGTCAAAACCAGCACCTTGAATTGCACCCGGAGGCACACCGGTAACCAGTGCAGCTCCCGGAGCAGTGGTGAGGGATGAGCATAACGCCCGCACCCCATCACCACCTGGGCAACCACATTCTGGACCAGTTGCAGACTCCGAATGGTCATCAAGGTCAGCCCCATAAGAACATAACATAAGAGCAACCTTGCTGGAACAGGCCACAGGAGCCCGTCCAGTCCAGCATTCTGTCTCACACAGTGGCTCACCCTTTGCTTTAGGGTATTATTCCCAAGCAGATGCCTTCTTCACCTGCTTAGGATTCCCTGGAAATGGCATTGAGAGATATCCTGCCTATCTCTCCAACCCCGAGGTTGTCCTTAGGTAGCCATAATCATAGCCATTGATACTCTTGTCCTCCATGAACTTGTCTAATCCTTTCTTAAAGCTGTCAAGACTGACAGCTGTCACCACTTCTTCTGGCAGGGAGTTCCATAGACCAGTAATCCTCTGGGTGAAAAAGTACTTTCTCTTATTTGAGTGAGAACTAGTACCCAAAAGTTTCATGGAGTGTCCCCTAGTTCTAGTGTTATGCGATAGGGAAAACAGTTTTTCCTTCTCTACTTTGTCCACACCGTGCATGATTTTATACACTTCAATCAGGTCACCTCTTAGACGCCGTCGTTCAAGAGTGAAGAGGCCCAACCGTTGCAGCCTCAGATGGTCAGGAAGGTGTTCCAGTCCCCTAATCCTTCTGGTTGCCCTCCTCTGCACTTTCTCCAACTCCATAATATCCTTCTGGAGGTATGGCGACCAGAACTGTACACAGTATTCCAGATGGGGCCTCACCGTAGATTTATAAAGAGGCCAAATGACACTTGCTGACTTATTTTCTATACCCTTCCTAATGATCCCTAGCATTGAGTTTGCTTTTTTCACTGCTGAGGCACACTGGGTTGACACCTTCATTGAGCTCTCGTCCACCAGGACACCAAGGTCCCTTTCCTGGTTTGTCGCAGAGAGTTCAGAACCCATCACTTTATAAATGTAATTGGTTTTTTTTGCCCCAACATGCATCACTCTGCACTTACTAATGATGAAGCTCATTTGCCACTGTTTTGCCCACTCCCCCAGTGTCAAGAGATCCCTCTGGAGCTCCTCACAATCTCTCACAGTTTTCACTACCCTGTATAATTTAGTGTCGTCAGCAAATTTGGCTACCTTGCTTTTTACTCCTACCTCTAGATCATTTATGAAGAGGTTGAAAAGCAGGGGTCCCAGTACTGAATACCTTGGGGGACCCCACTCTTTACTTCCCTCCACTTGGAGAAGTGTCCATTGAGTGCTACCCTCTGTTTCCTGCAGGTGTGGGGTAGTGGTGATAGGGTAACCACTGCCCCCTGCTGGCTTATAGAAGGTCACTCACACTTTTAATTAGAATTTTAATTGGTGGGGTTGGGGAGGCGTAGTTTTCTTAGCGTTTTAAGGGTTTGGGGTCTTTTAAAGTTTTAAGGTAGGGGATTTATGATGGAAATGTTGTGTGCCACCCAGAGTCGCTTGTCCGGTAGGCGGCTATAAAAATTTGACCAGAAGCAGCAGGCGGCTCCTAACTCTCATAACCAAACCTTTCTCCACCCCGGATGGATCCTCTGCAGCTGTTGTCTGTCTTGCCCAAGCCCCCCCCCCAAGCCCCCTCCCCCGGAAAGAGTCTTGCCTGGACCCTGGGGAGATGCCCTGCCTGCCCTAGAGGCCGACGGTGATTAACATGAGCGTCTCTCAGCCGACAAGTGAGTTCCATTTCTGTCTGTCAGATACATCTGTCCAAACCTCTCCGTGGTGTTTTGAAAGTGGAAAAGCAAAATAAATATCACTTATGAATAAGCCAAACCCAGTGGGAAAGGGGCCCAAAAGAGGATGCATTTTGCAGGAAGGCTTCTCTCTGCAAGCCCCAACGTCATGCTTAAACCACTACTTCTGAGCTGCTAGAGAAAGAGGCACCGTCCACCATTTAACGGGACAGATCAGAACCCAAAACCAACGGGATCCATTTCCTTAAATCAACCACCTTGCATTGGTTACTTTCATTTAGAGTCAGGGTCCTTTTCAAGCAAGTGGGTCAAAATCAACTTTGGGTTCAGTTTTGGGCAACCCACTGACCACTTACCTGAAAGAAGTCCAAGCAGAGGCCAGGCTCCCCCACCCACCCCGGGAGACCTCGGGTGCCAGGTGGCATGCAAAGACATCCACAGAAGTGGCTGACAGGCTACCCACCCACCCGCTACAAGCTCTCCATATAAAGGAGAGCTTGTAGCTCCCCCACCCAAAATACCTTCAGCTCCCTCCTGAATTCTAGCAGGATGAGCTAAAGGCCTTGCCACCTCCACTTGTGGCCTCTGCCTGTGACTTAAGCCAGCAGGTCTCTTCTTGTGATCACATCCAATTTTAGATGCAGCCTGGCGGTCTTATCTGAAAGACCACTGAAAGAGAGATTCCCAAGCAGTCATAGAAAAAGACAGGGTGCCCAAGTCTCCCCCCCCCTCCTTCCCCCCTCCCTCCTGTTTTCTTTTGAGTCCTGCCACCCACAGATTTCATACTTCTACAGAGCAAAGCAACGCCGAAGCAGAGGCAAAGGACTCCAATAGGAAGAGAAACTTACGTAAGTTGTTGTCTCCGAAACGTCTGTGTTCACCAAGACCGGAGGAGGATTTGCCTAGAAATGTAAAGGACAAAGGCTATCATTAGGAGACATTCTCTCTCAGAAGCAAAGCCTCCTCCTTGTCCCCTCCCTGGCAGGCTGTGAATCCATCCCCAGCTGCTTTAAAGGCCCAAACTAGAGGTGCTTGGCGGAAGGAAGCACCACCAGCAGCAGTTGCAGATGAGCCCACATCCCGCCACTCTTCCGCAAGAGGCAGAGCAGGCACACATCGCAAAGCCCACGTGGGACCTGCATGCTTGGCCAATGGGAACCAAGTGGCTTCCCATTCCAGGACGCTTCAGTCCAGCTGGAAGAAGATGATGACAACAACAGCACAACTTCAAAAAGTCCTTTGGAAAGAGTGAGTGAAGCAAGGACTCAGCATGACAAGAGCGTGGCTAAAACCATTTAAAGCAGCAACAGACCTAAAAGGGTTATACATCTCCAGCGGGAACCCCAACCGAGGCAAGGGATCTTTCACGCAGCCCTGTACGTGCGTGCATGCGTGGCGTAGTAATAGGGTCAACAGACCTATCATTCTGAAACGGGTTCCCATACTTTGAGTACCACTCAGAATGGCCGCCTCCCATGCGTGCCAACGGGGGTTGGTTACCCTACGAACCAAGAGGCCGGCCCCCAAGGGCCTCCAAACAAACAACCCACGGAGAGCTTCACAAGTCAATGGAGCCACTTTCAACTGTGCCCACAAAACACACCAGGAGCTAGTTGAGCAGTTAAGCCACTAGTCCACCCAGTGTTCAGAGATGTGAGAGAACAGAGGAGGGGGGAGAGGGAGAGAGAGAGCAAAACCTGGCAATTATACAGGACATTTAAAACACTCTCAACCAAATACTCCTGAGGTTTTCCCTGCTCAAAATCCCAAGGCCAGTGAAGGAAGAGGGGAAGGTGGGGTGGAGTGGGGCGGGGTGGGGCTCCCACGAAGAAGAGGCGTCTCCTGTCTTGGGAAGCCATCCCAGAGGCCAAGGGTGCACCAACCCAAGGTTCTTCTTCTTCTTCTTCATGCCCCCACCCATGCATGGGGCACTGCCACCTCAGGGAGAGAAGGTGCCCACAGGTGCCAGACTTAGGAGGCACCACCTGGGAAGCTTCTGTGCCATCCAAAGAAAGGTCCCAACTCTTCTTGTACTGAATGATGCCCTGCCCATTTCGGAGATTCGTGAACAAGCTGGACAATGAAACTTCATGAGCTAAATAAGTTGTGAATGGGCCGTTTTGTGCTGCTAAACCAGTAAAACGAATTTAGGCTTCATAGGAAACTACACTTTGAATAGGTTTCTATTTTTGCCAGTTTCACTTCCTCCCCCCACAGGTATCCAGGCAATGGGGTGAAACAACGCCAAAGGCTAGAACTCTACCACTTAAATTATGTACAACATCAAGGGGTGGGGGTGGGGGTCATGGGTGTGTGTGAAACACAAGGGTGAGCTTCCTGCAGTTCAGAGGCCAAAGCTTGTATGCAACCGCCAGCCTTAACAAGTGGCAATTCACCGGATTCTGGCCAGAGCCTTCCTGGCTTCACCATACTTTTGCAGGTAAGGGACTCCACTTTCTACGCCACTGGCTGAAATCCTGTTGCCAAACGTTACTCCATGAAAGGCAGACCATGTCATCAGCCAGTGTTTTGTCAAAAATTAATGTTTTGATTCCCTTCTAAAGGGTCCCTTGATATTCCTTTTTCATTGTGTTGCAGGTGTTGGGGTAGAAGGACTGTGGGTGGTGTGTGTGTGTGTGTGTGTGTGAATCTTTAATTTCTAAAAATCCCTGTGGGTGGCAACCCAAGTGAGCCTGTCAAGGACCAAAAGGGTTGTTTTTCTGTTGGGTGAGGACTGACTTTCACTCTTTGCTGACAGAAGAGGCTCACGGATCTCATCCCCACAAATGACTTCTAACCTGGCAGCTTCCCACCCCCCTCTCTCTCACACACACACCTCAACCATGATTGGCTGTGGCGCGGCGTGGTGCAAAGAACATTGGGAATTGAAGTTCTTTCCCTTTGTTCGCGTTCATGGGGCTCTTGCCCCACTGACGCATTTCTCAACCCTTCAGTAACCTCCGTACTGGGATCGGGCAAGTGCCCGAGGCTCGGTACGGGATAGGATGGACGGGTGCAGAAACGTATAGCAAGTTCCAATGGTTAACCCTTGGATTTATAGGTATAGATGGTTTTCCACTCCTTGGTCACTGTTTATTCGTTTTTGTGCTTCTTGGTAGTTCACGCTGTCAGTCTAAGAAATGCTGGACATAATGCAACAAACCACACGTCAAATGCCTCTCTGTTTTTAAATAACAGCCTGTGTCAAGGGCCCCGATTCAGCGCCACACATCAGCCTCTGCTGCCTCCATGCCAAAGTTCCACCTTTGAGGTCCCCCCCCCCCCTTTTCTTACAGGCATCCCTCCCTCCCCCCCCCCCCCCCGGGAGATTGTTCCAGGCTCTCTCTCTCTCTCCCAGCTGTGAGATTATGGCCTGGTTCTGGGCTGGCCCCCACACCCCTGCCTGTTCCCAAAACCTTGGAATCCCACCCACCCTTGCACTTGAGACCCACCACCATCTCCTGAGGCACAGTTTTACCTCTGTATAAGCGTGTTGTTATTGTTATTGTTGTCCGTTTGGCTGCCTCTCCTTCTCAGATGCCCCCCTCCCTCCCAATATCTTCATCTGTGAGTGGTACATAAAGTACCACTGGGTTTGCCACAGGAAGGTGCTTCAACCCTTGGGCAAGAGGGTGTGTGTGTGCGTGTGTGTGTTGGACTCACTGGCCTAAAAGGCCCTCCTTCCAACTCTCCACTGTGATTCTAGGATCCTACGTGTGAGGAGGAGGAGGAGGAATGTTTTCCCTTTCCCAAGCCCAGCCTGTCCTCGGGCTGGTCCCCTTCTAATCCTGCCACCCTTTTCTTGAAGCCTAGAAGGCAAAAGCCTGGAGCTACACGAGATTCCTCTCATGGATGGTACAGGAGGCCACTCTCTTTCCTGAGAGGTGCTGGGAATGAAGCCAAACGAATCAATATAAGCCTGGTGGATGGGGTGGGTGGGGGTGGGGTGGGGGCTCCCTCCCTCCCTGGTTCCAGGAGGGCCACGTGTGCCTCTCTCTCTCTCTCCCCCCTCCCACTGCCCAATCCTGCTCATCCCCTTCTGCCATCTGCTTCCCAAACTGTCATGGGATGTATTTTAAACACTGCGCAGCCACCTCCACCTCCACCTCCTCCGCCGCCTGGCCTGTTGTCCTCCTCCTCCTGCTCCTCCCAAGGGCTGCTGGGCTCTGTGTGACGGAGAGGTTTCGTCGGAGAGGTTTCATCGCTCCCGGCAGGAGGAGGAGGAGGAGGAGGAGGCCGTGCTGCTGGCGGTGGCTGCCTTGCAAACACTCTTCTGTGGAGCAGATGGGGGCCCCATAATGTGAGGCTCCAACTCAAAACTAAATGCTAGCACGGAGGAGGAGCCACCGTCTCTAGCACAGCACCCTTGGCAGCCCGAAACGTCCACAACGTGCCGCTTATACTTTGTGTGCCAGAACACCGTCCAGCTGTGACGTGGCAAAAGATCCTAGACCCAAGCTTTCCTCCTCTGAGAAACTGCCTTACCTCTGGCCCGAAGCCACCGGCTCTCCTCGGTCCCCCCACGCTCCTGCCACTGGCGGCCTGGACTTTGGCCAGGCTTTTGGTGGGGCTCTTCCTCACGCTGTCCCGGAGGTTGGTGAACCGGCCTCGGTGCTTCGGTGCCACGGGCCCTGAGGCCACACCTGGCGGGGTTTCTGCCTGGGCACTGCCTTTGCTGCTAGCCCGACCCAAAGACCCCGCTTGGCAACTGCACAGGGAGTGATGGGCACTCCTCAGGGGACCCGGCTGAGCCATCCTGCAGGCGCTCTGGCTGGAGAGGGGCAGGGGAGGCAATGCCCATTTCCAGGGGCAGACAGCCCAAACCCTTCCGCCACCCGTCCTGCCTGCACTGTCCGGACAGAGGGGAGCTGCCTATTGGCCAGTCAACAGCCAGCCCTTCTGCTAAGCCAGCACAATCAATGTTTTGCAGAGGACAGAGAGCAGGCGGTGAAGGTCAACCGCTGCTGCCTGGCTCCCCGAAGCGTTGCATGGCGTGACAAGCCCCAGAGGGGCAAAGGAGACCCAAACAGAGCGGTTGCCTCCCTACGTCCATTACAGCCCCCATCCCAACTCCACCCTAGGGCAAAGGCTAGGCAAGGAGCTGGAAGGGCGAGGAAGGCTCCGTGGAGCTCAGCTGGGACCACCTGCCATTCCCCTCCTCATCAAAAGAAAGGGTGGCTTTGCAAGCCCTGCCCTTCTTCTCTGGTCCAGCTGTTGTAGAAGCCAGGAAAGAATCCCAGACACTCCGCCTGGGGCCCCCGGCCCCACCCTACCCCACCCTAAACCTGATTCTGCTCTGCCCCATTGACCGTCCAGCAGTGCTTCTTCCCAGCAGAGCCACAGTGCAAACTCAGGACTTGGGAAAGGGGGGGGGGAACCAGGCCAGCGGGGGGGGGGGGGGGCAGATCTCCCCAGAGCCATTGGGGTATCAGTCAAGGGGGCATTTGATTTGTCTTTGGTCTAGTTTTCCCACTCTGGTTCCTCTGCAGGATCTCTTCTCTGGGGCAGCACATCTGGAATGCGTAGTGGCCTGCAAAGAGCGGCCTCAGCCCCACCCAGCCCCAGAGCCCAAGGCCTGGGGGGAACAAAGCAGGCTTCGGGCTGGCCGGGCCCCTTGCTCCATGTGGGCTGTAGTAGGCCTGTCAGTCCCCAAGAGGCAGGCAGGCATCGCGTGTGTAGGCTTTGTCACTCTTCCCCTGCTCCCAGGTGAGCCACACCTGGTCCGTGAGAGTCAGGAGAGGTCCCAGAAGGGTGAATGATGGGGTCTGCATTCTCAGATATCCAAAGATCCTGTCTGTCCCTAGTGTGGAGAACGGCAAGGAACATACACACACACACACACACACCTCCTCCGCCTGCCGGTCCCCCTCCTCTCCCTTACGCCTCACATTCTGCCACCCAGCTTTACTTAAGAAGGAGCAGAGCCAGCCCCTCCTGGGACCTTGGCAACCTCAACAAAGTGGCAACGTGGCACCCATTGCCCCATTCCAGGACCACCACCACCACCCCGCTGGCGCATAGGAAACTGCTCACTGGCTGCTGGGTCTTGCTGTTACTCAAGATCAGACTCCCCCCGCCAGCAAACAGCACAAAATCCGTTTGCAACTGGGCCCTCCTCTATCCATGTCTGCCCAGCATCAATCCCTTTGGCAGCCGTCCTATAGACACTGGCGTTAGATCCCATTGACTCTTTCACTCTCCTATCTCATTTTTTAGGGACCACAAGAACTCACAAAACTTCCAGCGAGCGGAAAACAACAGACATAATTTGAAATACAATTAAAAAGCAGTTAAGCACAACATTTTAAGAGAGCATTAAATTTCATAAAAGTTACAAAACCAAAAAACAAAACATAAATTTTTAAAAATTCACAGAGGTGGTTATGCTAGTTGGATGCAATAAAACAAACAAGCTTATGACACTTCAAAGACTAGCAAGATTATTTGATATAGACTTTTATAATCCTATGAGGAAGACCCTTCCATTCTCAAAAGCCCCCTACCCCTGCCTGTTCCCAAAACCTTGGAATCCCACGCTTGCACTTGAGACCCACCCCTGTCTCCTGAGGCATGATTTACCTCTTGACAAGCATGTTGTTGTTGTTGTTGGTGGTGTATGTTTGGCTGCCTCTCCTTCTCAGATCTCCCCCCCCCCCCCCCCCGCTCCCAATATCTTCATCCGTGAGTGGTACACAAAGTGAGTCTGAAATGCTTAGAAGAAATAAATCACCAGCATAGAATACTGATAGAATTATTTCAAGCCACAGTGAGTGAATCTCCTAAAAAGAATATGCGTACCAACAAATATGTAAAACAGCGACCCACAAACTGGCAATACTCAAAATACATTCCAATCTTAACCTATAAGGAAAGAATGTGGCCGTACGTGTGCGGAATGCGTTTCCTAACCGTGGAGCCTATCCTGTGATGCGCACCACACACCTACCTTGCCCAACAGGAATCAGCGCCACAAGTATCCCGAGGCCACGGGTGGGCCCTATGCCCCACAAATTGAACAAATCAAAAATACTACACCTCCCAGTGTCCTCTGCAGTAACCCGTGGCCAATCAAGGAGGCCAGCCAGTGCGCAGACAAAGCAACGGCCGCCACGCACGCAGGAAGCAGCCATTGGGAAATTTCCAAATAGGCAGGCTGAGGAGCATAACCCCCCCCCCATCACAGAAACGCCATGCGGGAAACGCACCCAACCAAGAGAGGGACAGAGGGACACGGCAAAAGGGCCACTTGCTCTTCTCTGAAGCAATGGCACCACCTCCTTGCTCCCCTCGGCCACGAGGGCAGAGGAGCAGCCTTCATGGAGCCCTCTCCAGAAGCCACCGGCAGGAGAGACAAAGGACGGAGGAGTGCCCTTCGCGGAGCCCACTACGGAAGCCACCGACCAAACGAGCGGCCTCGGCCACCAGTCCCGTACGGACACAACTCCTCCCCGCCCGACTTCCGCCGCCACCTTCTCTCCGCCTCGCCCGCCACAGTGACAACCGCCACAGTTGCCGCCTCGAGAAGGCAAAGGGAACATGGCTGCGGACCCGGAGCTCCAGAGAAGGCCTGGCCGACCTTTCGCCGCAAAATCACAGAAAAAAATGAGGTGGCAAGTGAGTCTGTGGCAGACACGGTGCAGAGAAGGCGGCGGAGGGGGTGCAGGTGCGGTGGAGGCATATCCCGACCGGCCCACCCGACGGGACCACCCAGTTCCTTCCAGAGAGGGCACCACGAAGTAAGCTCCTCCAACATTGCAGTCTCACCCACTGCCATTGCCGCATTGAAAAGCCGAGGCCCATGGTCACCACACAGGCTGGTCCACCCCCACCCAACAAAAAGAAAACCAGTGAAAGAGACAGTAGGAGCTTGGGGTCGTCACCAACTGGGGGTGGGAGGGGAGGAAACAAATTCCCCGACCCCCCCCCCCCAATGAGCCCCCCCCCCAAAAAAAAAACCATCGAAGACGGGCACCTATGCTAATCCCCAAGAAAGGAGATGCTCACCAGTGCAGTAACTACAAAACGATTACTCTAATTCCCCATGGAAGACAAGTGATGTTCAAGGGGTCGCAACAAAGGATTATTATTATTATACCTTCTATGGGAAGAGAAATGCCTGATGTTCCAAATGGGTTCCAAGAAGGAAGAGGTGCTTCCAAATCACCTTGCAAATCTCCACTGGACACTGGGGAGCGCACCAAAGAATTTCAGAAGCCCAGTCTGTGCTATAGAGATGATAACGCCTTTTGACTGAAATGGATGTGCCACCTTCACACCGGATTATTCTGATGTGTAACCTCATCTTCTTTGACAAGAAGCTACCGACGGGGCAGAATACAGAGAGGCAGTCTGGTTTCCGACATGCCAAAGTAGCAAGACCAGGGTTCGGTTTATCCCTTTATCTGTTCAAACAGACCAAATCATAAGGAAATCCAGACTTAGACTCAAATGAAAGAGGAGTGAAAAGTGGTAGAGGAAACATCAGTAATGCAAGATGTGCAGATATGGCACCATCTTACTGGCAGAAAGCAGCAATAGCTTGAAACAACCTTTAGAGAAGAGAGAAAGAAAGTGATGAAAATGCAAGTTCCAAAGCAGGTGGACCACAGATGAACATCAAAGAGTCAAAAATCATGACTAGAGAAGAGCTACAGAACTTGAAAGTTGACAATGAAGAAATTGAGCTAGTGAAAGGTTTTGTGTACCTTGGTTTAATTATCAACTCAACAGGAGACGGCAGCCAAAAGCTCAGAAGATGATTGAGACTCGGAAGGGCAACAATGAAGGCATTGAAAAAGACTCTCAAATGGAAAGACGTGTCTTTGGAAACCCAGATTAGTCACACCCTTATATTCCCAACCACCACATGCGGGTGTCAAGTGGGACAGGCAAGAAAGATGGAATGTGGTGCTGGAGGAGAGCTTTGTGGACACCCTGGACTGTGAGAAAGACAGAAGCAAGTGGGGACCCGAGAGCTTCTGGCATGGGTGGCAGGAGGTGGAGAGGGCCACTTCCTCTCCAGGGGGGGGGGGATGGATTTGGAGGTTGGGGGGTCATTTCCACGGATCCTGCAGCAAATGGCCTTTCCTAGCCAATTATGTATGAAGATATCTCTCTCCCCCCCCTTGTGAAAGCCTGTGTTTTCCAGGGGTCTGCCTTGGCTGGCCTCTCAGAAGCAGATAAGGAGACCCGAACGAGGCTCACGGCCACCTCCTCCCACCAGGTGGCACACGGGAGGCACTGCGTTATCCATCCGCCACAGTCCTCTTTGGTGAATGGCTTTGACGCCTCTCTGCCTTGGGCAATGGCAGGTCACCCTCTGCCATCACACTGACAACTCCTCCGTGGAAACATTCCCAGGGAAGGTGGCAGCAGAGCTGCCCATCCCTCCTTGCCCGCACACACTGGCCTCCCCAGAGGATAACACTGCCTTTTATCCGCCCTTCTGCACCCCCAAAGGAAGAGCGGAAGAGCCCCACCCTGTGGAGGGTCCCCTCTGGGTCTCCTGGGAAGGGGGGGGCCCTGCCTGCTAGGACCGCTTGTGCGCTCAGGACCCACACTGGCATCCTCTCCAGGCCCCAAATGCAGATCCTGGAGACCTCACAGACTTCCAGGAACTGGGGTGGCTGAAGCGGACGTGCCCACGGGTCCCAGGCCTGCCTCTGGGCTCACCCCAATGTCAGCCCCCCTTGAGGGGAGCAAAAGCATTCTTGGAGCTGGAGGGGAAGGGGTGGAGGCAGCTGCAAAGGCGCTCTCTGCATGCACTTGTGCTACTGGATTCACCAAAGAGCCCCACACAACTCCCCCCTTCCCTCCCTCCCTCGGCCGCCACTGGGACACCAGGGAGAGCTGGGCAGGATCCCGCCCACCAAGCAGAGCCCTGGCGTGAACCCATGTCCACCTCACTCCAGGGGGTGCCACTTGTGGGCACTGCAGACAAGAGGGCTCCACGCCCACCACGGCCCCTTCCCTTTCAAGCGACTCCCTAGAGAGGAAGCTGTGCTCTTTGGTCCCTTGGCAGGAGAGACCAGCTGGGAGAGGGGGCAAGAGGGGGCAAGGGGAACCTGGCAGCCCCCCAACCTGGCCTCTGCGTGGCTACTGGGCACCTCCCTGGGGCCACTTCCCAGGCACCGCCCAAGGAAGCCTGGCAAAACCATCCTATGAGTGAAGCCGGTGGGATGGGTGGGCAACCGTGAAACAGGACCAAAGGGTGGGCTGCAAGAAGACACATAAGCCTGGGGTGGTGGGGGTGCATGTGCAAGGAATCCCCACCTCATGCACTTGGGCAAGGTCTTGGGGATGAGGAAATGCCAGTGAAAATGCCAAACTGTGGCTCTGGCAGGGGAGGCAGCCAGGCCAGGCCCTGAGCAGAAAACCGGCTTTGGCACAGAAGACTAATGGCCGGCCTGACCCTCTAGTCCTGCCACTACCGCCACCACCCCAGGGGTCAGTCACAGCCCAAGGGTAGGGAGCCTCCCACACCCACACCCCTCCCAGTCTGGGCTGGGGCTGCAGGAAGGGCAAGAGAGCAGGTCATGCCCACCATGGGGGCCTCCCTGCCTAAACACGGGTGCAGGGCGGATGGCGCTCTGGGAAGGGCAAGGCTGTGAGGCCACCAGATCCAGAGGCAAGTGGTGGCCTGGCTGGCTCTCCGTGGCAGCTGCCACCAGAGGACAGCAATGGCCCACTCTGGCACTCCTGGCCTGGCCTTTCCCCCCCTGAGATATTCCCTGTAACTTTTCACATAACCTTAATTATGGGCCACCCTCAACTCTGGGCTGATCCAAGATCCTGCCCCACCACCTCCTCCTCCTCCTCCTCTTCACAACTATCATTCAAGTATTTGAAGAGTGCTATCATCATCATCCTTCAGTCTCCTTTTCTCAAAGTTTAAACCAGCCCAGTTCCTTCCGCCTTTCCTCCTGGGTCTTGGTTCCCAGCATCCTCTGATCATCAGCACTGGACACAGAGGTGCTCTAGAGGTGGCCTGTCTGTCTGTCTGTCTGTCTGTCTATCTAACTAGTGCCAGGCAGAGGAGACCTCGTGCGCCTTGAAGGCTCTGCTTCCGTTCATGCAGCCTGAAATAAAGAGCTTCCTCCTTTTTCCGCAGCCCCCTCACACTGTTCTCACATACATCCAGCTTGTCTCTGCAAACACCCCAAGGTCCTTCTCGCTCGCTCGCACTATTTCTGAGCTCAGTCTCCCCCACCTTGTCACTGTGGCATCTGGTTCTTATTCCTTACCTAGGTGTCAAACTTTGCACTTCTCCCTGTTCAATTCCATTCTGTGTACCTGGCCGGGGGGTGGGTGGGGGGGGAAGGGGGGGTTACACAGAACTCCCTCAAAGATCGTGGTATGTCTGGACCACAATCGGGCCTACCCTGGTAATGGCCACCTTGTGTTGCTGGCTCATCTTTCTCACACTAGGTCAGGCGAAAGGAAATGCAGAATGAACTCACTCAAAGGTGCCTTCGTTTGGGCACTTTCACATCTGGCCTAGACACGGAAGAAGAATTGGCATCCTCTTCTTTTCAGCACAGGATCCAAGCCCATCCAGATCTTTTGGTATTCTCCCCACCCACCCACCACCCACCCTCTCTCTCTCTTCCAAGGTAGGACCCCCTCCTCCCCTTGCCCCCTCCCTGCCCGCTGCAAATTTGAAGCGCATTCTGTAAACCTTGTCATCCAAGTCATTAAGAAAAATGTTGAGTGAACATTGGCAATGCCCAGCACTGAACCTTATGGTAACCATACATATTTCCTCCTCCTGGGGTGGGCGTGTGATACGCACCCTCTGAGTACAATTTCACAACCCACTGTGTTTGTCCAGCTGACAGTTGTGCTATCAAGGTCACACTTTGTGGGCTTGGGAATCACAATCTCCCGCTAGGGCACTCGGGCTAGGGAGGGCTCGGAAGCAGGTCAGGGACGACAACCCCCCACCCCCACCCCACCCCCAAGGAGTGCCCAATGCTGGTGCAGAGTCGGCCACAGAGGCCACTGTCCCTCCACCGGACAGTGGAGGAGGAGGAGGAGAGGAAGCAGCAACAACAGCGGCGGCTGCTCCTCCTCCTCCTCCTATTCCTCCTCCATTGCAGGCAGCATCTCCCCAACCTTGGGTTTGTGAACTTCACTTCTTCAGTCCATTCCCCAAAGCACTGGTCAGCCAATGGACTGACTTAGGCTTCTGGGAATTGAAGCCCCCCTGTGGGGCCTGGGGCCCACAATGGGAACCACTGGCTGCAGGGATGTATCAGGACCTTTCCTGGGAAGAGTCAGGTGGGAATGTGGAAGGGACTCAATGGAGTCCCTTGGAGGAGGAGGAGGAGGAGAGAGAGAGAGAAAGGCCAGGTTTTTTTTTTTTTTGGGGGGGGGTTGTCTTTGTTTTCTCTGACCAATGAAAGATGGGGAGACAGAATGCCATCTCCTTCCCAGGGGCTGCTGACCCAAAAGGGTCTTTCCCCCACCTCAAACCTCCTAGTAGTGGGGGGGGGGGGAGAGAAGAGCCCTGGGCCCCAAAGAGGAACTCTCTTGTAGCTTTGCTGCAGAAACAGGGACCCTTCCAGCTTTAACTCATTGTGCTGAAAGGTACTGAAAGCACTCTTGCCCAATGTGCGCCCCCACCCACCCACCCATGGAGCAATGAGGGGAATGGAAGTGGCCACTGGAGGAAGCCCTGCTCACAGAAGACACATCCCTTGACACTATGGGGTGGAGCACTGCACTGGCACCTTTCAAAGCCACCCCCACCCCCAAACCGGCCCACTGCATCCAACTCCCCCTCCCCTCCCCTGGACAAGCCAGCCTTATAAGAAGGCTCGGAGAGCATCCACATCTCAACGGCAATGCCCAAATGCAAGAGGCAGCTGGGAAATAGCCGCAAGAGCTGCCCTGTCCAAGAATGAACACATGGACACGCACAAACACGCACTGAGAGAGGTGGCATCTAAGGGAGGGAGGGAGGGGCAAGAGAGCTGGAAGGGGGGGGGGAATGAAGGCAGGCAGCCGAGGGGCGCTTCCGCTGCTTGGAGGGCCACTTGGTGAGTTACTACCAAGGCACTGGGGGCTGCCTGGAACCCCCCAACGACCAGGTCTCTCTTCCACCCCCACCCCACCCCACCCCGAGACCTCCTTGGGCAGCTCCTGGTCCCCTGCTTGAGTCCGAAAGGGCTTCTGAGCTCAGTTCAGCTCAGTTCCTTTTACCTACAGGGTCTGAAAAGCCCCACAGGAACAACCCACCTACCCACCCACCCACCAGCAGAGACCGTGGTGACCCTTTGAGAGCCCAAGGCAAGGCAAAGCAGCCCCACGACGGCCACCCCTTGAATAGCCCAAGACAGGATTGTAACCCCATGCAGTTTTTAAAAAACCAAAAAAAAAAAGAGAGAGAGAGAGAGAAGAAGGGGGGGGTGAGCCATGGGTCCTCCAGATGGGCTGTGATCACCTGCTCTCATGCTAACAGCCACAGGAGGAGGAGGAGGAGGAGGAGACACTGCTGGTGGGGGTCCTTCCCCCCTCCTCTTCCTCCTCCTGCCCCCCTCTTCCTCCCACCCCTCCCACTGCTTGAGCCGATCCCACCTGGGCAGCTTCCGAGGCCTTAATGGGCCACCCTGGAAGGGGCCCTTTCTTTACCTGGCCGGC
This sequence comes from Bradypodion ventrale, assembly GCA_035047345.1. Lineage (NCBI taxonomy): Eukaryota > Metazoa > Chordata > Lepidosauria > Squamata > Chamaeleonidae > Bradypodion > Bradypodion ventrale. Next base: position 458,394 of record JAWDJE010000003.1, read on the forward strand.
GGAGCGGGTGGCCACGGAGATGCAGTCCCAGAGGTGGTGCCTGCGGGTGAAGAAGGCCACGATCTGTTGCCAGCGCGAGGAGGCCTCCCCCTCCTCCTCCGGCAGAGCTTCGGCAGAGCCTTTCTTGGCCCACAACTTCTGCCTCAGCACCCCCAGGCCAGGGCCTGATCCGGTGCCGCCGCCGCCGCCGCCCCGGCCGCTGCGCGAGTAGAGGAGCGTGTTGTTGCCAAAGATGTAATTCATCCTGCTGACTCTCTGCAGCCACCCGGGGGGTTGCCAGGCAGCTGGGCGAGCGAGCGAGGAAGGAAAGAAAGGGGCAGCAGCCAGATCCACCACCCAGCAGATAGATGATCACGGCATCAGGAGGGGGGGCGCTGGGGGGGGCTCTAGCTCTCAAGGGGCTTCCCAGGCTGGAGGCGGAAGGCACCTGCCACTTCTTCCCTGGTGGGCCAGGAGTGGGCCAGGCCCTTGGATAGCCAGCAGCCCTCTCCCCCCACCCACCCCCGGGGCTCTTACCCAAGCAGGAGGAAGAGTACGAGGGAGGGGAGCGGGGGGGGGGCTGGCAGGGGAGGAGGATTCAAAGGAGGACTCCTGCCAGCAGGTAAGCCAGGCAAGTGGCGACGGCAGTGGCGGTGGTGGCGGCGGCAATGGCAACAACGGCAGCAGCACTGACGGCAGCCTAAAGGCTGCTCCTTGCTTTGGCCGCCGTCACCAGCATCAATCAGACACAACAAGTCCGTCCTCCCTCCCTCCCTCCCTCTCTTGGGGGAAATGCCTGAAAACACAAGGGTGGGTGGGTGGGGAAAATAAGATGGGGGGGCAGCAGGGGGCGGGGGTGGCAGTCACCCCATCGGCTGAGTTCAGAAGCCACAGGCTGCAGCTGTGAGAGACCCCTCGACCTGGGAGTCTGCACCTGGGATTCTGCTCATGAAATGCACAGCAGCCTGGCCGCCCCCCCCCCCGCCCCCCCTTCACAAACCGCTACTGTGATCTATGAAAGCACACGACGACCCAATCCATCTCTTAGTCCTCAAAGTGCTGCCAGGAGTTTTGCTGCTGTTTCTTCATTACTACTACAGAGTGCACAACGTCCCTTGCCCCCCCCACACACACACACACACGGCTGTGTGTGTGGTGGTCCTCAGTCCCTGGCCAAGGGACCCATCTCCCAAAGCAACTCCTCCGTGTTCTTCCTCCTCCTCCTCCTCTTGGGATGTGCCCCCCCCTTTCCCGGCTTCTTGTAGGAAGGGCTCCGTACTTTTCTTATCTCCCCTCCTTTCCTACCTGTATTTGATTCCTTTCCCTCAAAATCCTCCCCACCACTCCTGCCCTAAGAGGAATCCCCCACCTGCGCGGGGTTAATCCAGCAGGATTTGGCTACTTTGCCTTTTTCAATGCAACGTGTATCATCTTGTGTGTGTGTGTTTTTGGTGTTTGTGCCCTTCTCTCTGCAGGTAGTAGGGATAACAGCCACATCTCGCTCCATCAAGGAGGCAGAGAGGAAGAGCCGAGCAGGAAAGATTCCAGCTGTGCTCATTTATCCATGATCTTGTTTTTAAGAACAGGACTAATCAGTCTAAACTAGAAAAAGGAAACTGGGGGGGGGGGGGGGGGGATATGCAAGCCAACCAAGGAAGTGATCAACTCCTCCTGCCACACCAGAACCAGAACGAGAACCAGAACCAAGAGTGAGTGAGTGGCCTTTCTGTCCCTTGATAGCCCTATTAGGGTTATCACCAGCAACCTATCGGCTGAGCCCCGAGGAAGAGCCCCAAAGCCCACCCCATGTGCAGAAGCCGCGCTTTCTGGATCCAGCACCACTGCCAAGAATCAGGGTGTGGGAAAACAGGTGACGGATGACCTCTTCCTGAATGGGGTCCTGGGTCCGGAAAGCAGCTTCCTCGGGAGCAAATCTGAAAGGCCAGTCCATTCTCAGGGAGGTGGCACCCGAGAGAGAGAGGGGGGGGGGCTCCTTTCGACTCACCAGCCAGCCAGCCAGCCCTCTTCCTCTTCCTCCTCCTCCTCCTCCAGATCGTGAACTAATTAACTGCCTGTGAAGAAGGAAGGCTCTCCAAACCTCTCAGCCTATTTCAGCTCACCTACCAAAAAGTAAAGGTTGAAGTGCCTGGACGTCCGCACATGCTTTAAGATCCTCCTGCTTCTCTTTTCGGCACGCCACGTGGAAACAAACATGACACTCTTGCTGTCGGTCAGTTGCTCCAGAAATGCTCGCCCAGAAGCCACAGTAGGAGAGCCTCCCCACCATGGGCTAAGCCCGGGCAGAAGGGGCAACGGCACTGAGCGACTGAGCTACAGTCCAGGACTAGCTACATCTCCACACACACACACCCCACCCCGGCCGGCCACTGCCGCCAGTTGCATTTGCGTAACAGGATTAATCCCACTTTCATCTGTTCTGTTCTTGGGTCTATTTTAGGTTTTCTGATTGTGCTGAATCAGGGAGAAGAGCCGTTTTCCTTCCGATTACAAACCATGATGCGCTCTGCCTTCAGTTTTACAATAGGAAAGGCACCTTACCCAAACACACACAAACACTGATGCTACTGTAGTGTGAATCCTCTACCGAAACACAAGCGCACACATACAACGCACCCAGACTAAGGTTGAGAATCCCAAAGGAAACTCCTAATCATTTCTCTGAAGACATGGCTTGTAATCCAGAAAATCTCACAACAAAATACATTTGCCAGTCTTGGTTGTCATATCAAACTCTTGCTTTTGCAGGATGCTTTTTTATTTATTTTTGTCCAGAACTTATATAAGAACATAAGAACAGCCTTGCTGGATTACAGGCCACAGGAGCGCATGATCCAGTCCAGCATTCTGTCTCACACAGTGGCTCACCATTTCCTTCAGGGTATTATTCCCAAGCAGATGCCTTCACCTGCTTAGGATTCATTCCCTGGAAATGGCATTGAGAGATAATATCCTGCCTATCTCTCCGACCTGGAGGTTGTCCTTAGGTATCCATAATTATAGCCATTGATACCCTTATCCTCCGTGAACTTGTCTAATCCTTTCTTAAAGCTGTCAAGACTGACAGCTGTCACCACTTCTTCTGGCAGGGAGTTCCATAGACCAGTAATCCTCTGGGTGAAAAAGTACTTTCTCTTATTTGTTTGAGAACTAGTACCCAAAAGTTTCATCGAGTGTCCCCTAGTTCTAGTGTTATGCGATAGGGAAAACAGTTTTTCCTTATCTACTTTGTCCACACCGTGCATGATTTTATAAACTTCAATCAGGTCACCTCTTAGACGCCGTCCATCGTTCAAGAGTGAAAAGGCCCAACCGTTGCAGCCTCAGATGGTAAGGAAGGTGTTCCAGTCCCCTAATCATCATTCTGGTTGCCCTCCTCTGCACTTTTTGCAGCTCCATAATATCCATAATAACTCCTTGCTCTGCTCAGTAATTTTTGCATCCTCCTCACTACTCAAGTACACACTTTCCCGAACCGGATGCTGCCCAGCTCCTGTCGGCTTTCCCCCAGTTATCAGTTTAAAAGCTGCTCTGCAGCCTTTTTGATGTTGAGTGCCAGCAATCTGGTCCCATCATGGTTTAAATGCAACCCATCCCTCCTGAACAGATTTGGCTTGTCCCAAAATGTTCTCCAGTTCCTGACAAATCTGAAGCCCTCCTCTCGACACCACCGCCTCATCCACGCATTGAGGCTTCTGAGCTCTGCCTGCCTGGTAGGTCCTGCGCGAGGGACAGGCAGCACTTCTGAAAATGCTACCTTGGAAGTCCGGGACTTCAATCTTCTTCCTAACAACCTGAATTTGGCTTCCAGGACTTCCCAACATCATTGGTACCAACGTGTACCATGACAACTGGCTCGTTCCCAGTTCTAACAATCTATCTAGATTTCTTGTGATGTCTGCAACTTTTGCACCTGGCAGGCAAGTCACCATACGGTTATCATGTGCATCACAAATCCATTTCTCTGTATTTCTCTCTCTCTCTCTCTCTCTCTCTCAATCGCTCCCCACCACCACCACCACCGTTGGACAAAGAAATGCCTTTCTGGGTTGGCACCGTTTGCCAGCCTGAGTGGCAGCTGGTGAGGAGTCCTAATGTTTCAAAAGAGATTATGTAGAAGATTCATTGATTGGATAATGGGGTGGGAAGGGGCCGCTGAGGCCATCCAGTCCAGTGCCCACCACCACCACCACCACCACCACCACCAACACCACCACCTCAAGGCAGGGATCCACATCAGTGCAGATCGGGCAGAGGGTTGCCTGCCAACATCCCCTTGAAGGCCTCTGCATTGGAGCACCCAATTCTCAGAGACTGTGGGAAGCACCATCTGAAACACCGTCGCCAAACCCTTGGGTGTGTGCCCGTGTGCATTTGAGCTGGCTCTCAATTCTGGTGCACGGTGCAGCCACGCTTGGACCCAACCCAGCATCTTGGGCAAGATCATCCCCATGTGCCCTCTGGAGTGGGGGCATCAGGGAGGATCCAGAGGCGGGGGGGGGGGGACTCCCTTGGGTCTCCTCCTGCTCCATCTGCACTCAGCCTAAAGGCACTCCTACACACAGACACACACACTCTCTCTCCCCCCTCCCCCTTGCCGGCTGAACAGGGGGGACTCCTGTGTCAGCTTGCCTGCCTGCCAGCCTGCCTGGCCCCCTTCTCCTTCCCTCAGGGGTGGGTCACACTCTGGTTCCCCGTGTCAGAGCCTGTGTCCAGGGCCAGCCTCTGCTAGCCCCACTTGCCACCGTGAGGAACCAGGCAAGCAGAGTTGCCAAGAAATCAGGGGCATTTCTCTTCTTTGGTTTGAGGCTCCCTTCCCTGCAGATGCCAAAGCATGACTCGGACTTGGGACAAATGCTTCAGGTCCCAAAGCAGTTCTTCTTCCCCTCCAGATGAGACCCAGTTCTGTATCATTTCCTTGGCTAGAATAGGGTTGGTGTCTGTATAGGTACCCTTCTATAGCAGATCTGTTCAAAGAACACATATACTGTACAACATTTAATTCAATACTAATACAGTACTAAGTCCTGAAATACTTCAACAGGGTGTGAGAAAGAAATTAAAGTTACCCAAGAAAAAAAAGAGTTTGCCACAAATGTCTGATTTGCAACTACCGTCCCAGCGAGTTCACCTGTTTCCTAATTCATGAGCTCTCCGCTATTATGGCGCAAGCTGCCATCCTTATTTTCTCTCTCTTTTTATATATATTTTGCTCGTGTATAAGACCCACTGTTTTCCTCTTAAAATACACTGGGAAAATGGAGTGTGTCTTGTACTGTATATAGTGGGCTATTTTGGTAATAATGGGGTGCGTCTTATACTCCAACGTGTCTTATACGCTGGCAAATATGGTATATTTGAATCAGGATTCAGGCCCGGACATGGTACAGAGACGGCATTGGTCGCACTGGTGGATGATCTCAGGCAAGAGAGGGATGGGGGTCGTCCAACCATCCTTGCTCTCCTTGATCTCTCAGCGGCCTTCGATACCGTCGACCACGGTATCCTTCTGGAACGGCTCAAAGGATTGGGGATCCAGGGCACAGTATTGTCCTGGTTTTCCTCATTTCTGCAGGGCCGTACCCAGTTGTTGTGGTTGGGGAGGGAGAAATCCAGTCCTAGGCCCCTTAAATATGGGGTGCCGTAGTGCTCGGTTCTCTCTCCTCTCCTATTTATCATCTACATGAAGCCGCTGGGCGAGATCATCCGTTCCCATAGGGCTTGGTACCATCAGTACGCGGATGACAGTCAGGTGTACGTCTCGGCCCGTGGGGACCACAGTGATGCGGTCAAACTCCTGTCCGAATGCCTGGAGGTCGTTGAAGTCTGGAGGGGGGCAACGGGCTTCAGCTGAACCCTAGCAAGACTGAGTGGCTATGTGTTGGGGGTCCAGGGTTATCCAGAGAGTTACCATCTCTGGTCTTGGATGGGGCAGTTCTGCCCCAGACAGACCCGGTGCGCAACTTGAATTCACGGCTGCTGCTGGAAGAGCAGGTGGCGGCTGTGGCCAGGAGGGCTTTTGCTCAAGAGTAATCCACCAGTTGCGCCCGCTCTTGGACCGGGATTCCTTGCTCATGGTCACTCATGCTCTGGTCACCTCCAGATTAGATTACTGCAATGCACTCTACATGGGGCTGCCCTTGATGACCATTCGGAGGCTACAGCTGGTACAGAATGCGGCTGCTCGGGTGGTGATGGGGTGTGGGCGCTATGCCCGCGCCTCCCCACTACTCCAGGAGCTGCACTGGTTGCCAGTTTGCCTCCGGGTGCAATTCAAGGTGCTGGTTTTGAACTTTAAAGCCCCATATGGCTGTGAGCCAGGTTACCTGAGAGACCGCATCATCCCAAGAGTGTCTGCCCATCCAACCAGAGCGGACCAGAGGGGCTCCCTAGTTGTGCCTTCAGCTAGGGGGGGCTCGCCTCTCTGGCACACAAAGAAGGGCCTTCTCCGTGTCCAGTCCAGCCCTCCTGCCAACAGAATTGAGGCTACAGACAGAACTGCTGCGTTTCAGGAAAGGTTTGAAGACTTGGCTGGCGGGGCAGGTGTGGGGCCCTCATGGGAATACGGCCCCAGCCTGTTGCCTCATCTCCAGCTAGACTCCAGTTTGTGCCCACCTTCTGTGTTTCTGCATTCCCCCCTTCCCTTTTAGCTTTTAGTTTTAAATGGGGTGGGAGTAAGAGGGTGGATAGATGGGTGGATGACGGGGTTTTAACATGTTTTTATATGTTTTTAACTGTTGTACGCGCCCTGAGTCGGGTTTTACCTGAGTGGGCGGCATAAAAATGGAAATAAATAAATAAATATATCACAACACAAATACATTCAGCAGCAGACAAATTTTACAGCATGTGTTTCTTTCAGAGATATGAATGTGTGTGTGTGTGTGTGTGTGTGTGTGTGTGTGTGTGTGTGTGTGTGTGTGTGTGTGTGTGTGTGTGTGTGTGTGTAAGAGAGAGAGAGAGAGAGAACTTTGAAAAGGCTAGAAATGTTGACAGGAAAGCTGAAGACTGCCTGAAGGCAATTTTGAGCCCTGGGGTACATCCTGTGCAATAAATACTTCCAGCTGGTGGGACTCTCCATCATCACAATCATCACAGAATCAGTCAAGAGCAACATTGCAAAGGGTTTATGAGGCCACCAAGAGTCCAACCACCACCACCCCTGCCCTGCCCCGACCCCCCCTCCATGCAGGGATCTCAACCAGAGGGATGCTTCCCAATTTCCTCTTGAAGGCAAGCAGCGGCAGCGTTGGGAGGGAGGGCTCACCACTACCTCCCGCAGTGATCATCCTGCCCTAACCAGGTTGCATTGGCTGCATGTGTTTAGTACACCATGTTGCTCCTAGTCAAGACGACAAACCTTGCACATCTTTCTCAGTTCGTCACCATAGAAGTGTCTCTTCCACACCAAAGGCATTTGCTACCTTTCTCCAGTCTCCAATTGGTCTGTGAATGTCCTCCTCTTTATTATCCTGCCCACCCTGAAAGAGTCTGGCAAAGTCCACTAATATATAATGATAGTGAGAAACCAGCCTTTTGCCTGCTCTCCCCCCCCCCCCCGCCCCCGAACTCCTTTGTTAAATTCCTGTTACCTCTCTCTGTTCATTCACATTAATTATCACAAATAAATGGATAAAAGCAGAAAGAAAGCCATCTTTTCACACCTTTAAAATCAAGAGTTCTCGGTGTACATTTAGGGACTGCTACCCTCATTCTATTCAGAGTCCTCCAAGTGATGCAGGGGAGGTTGAGATCCTCAGTCAACTCCTCCTTTCGCTGAGCTCCTTCCTCTACCTTCTATTTTGGGTTTGATCTTGTGTACCCTCAAGAATGTTTGTTCTTGCCCTAAAGCTCTTCCTGGATCTGAGCTGGTGGACTTGAGGCTCATCATCTCCGTTCAGAGGGTGCCGAGGAGGGTCCTTCTCTTGCTTAGTTCTCTCAGCATCTGCTGCTACTTCCCTCCTTATCTTAGGTGGAGCCATACCAACAAGAGGGTCTATTTTCTCAACTGGTGTAGGTTTGAGGCATCCTGTTACTCTGCACATGGCTTCATTCACAGCCTATGCTGAAACTGACCCACACAGCAACTTTCCTTACAACGATGTTTCTATTCTAGCAGTACAGTTTTGCAGGTGTATTTTAATTAATATTAATAATGAGAATGTGTTAATACTAACAAGATAAGAAATCTTTATTGTCATTGTCCCCTTGCGGGAACAACGAAATTTCTCGTTTGCTATATATCAACTCGAATAAGGCATACCCCTTAATTTAAAACAGCTACAGAAACACCAATTAAGATAGTACCATCCGGTGTCTAGTCATGCCTGCCACATGACCACGGAAATGTCTGCAGAAGCAGACAGCGCTGGCTCTTCGGCTTAGAAACAGAGATGAGCACTGCACCCTAGAGTCGGATACGACTGGCTTTCGAGCAAGGGAAACCTTTACCTTTATACAGTACAATTTTAAAATTTTAAAAATTTAAATAGCAATGAAACAATGAAGGAACTAGAAAACGTCAGGCACAGAGATGTGTCGAAATCCCCAAGAAGGCCATCTGAGAGAGACCATATTGGCCATTTCAGAGAGGGCAATTAATTCATGGGCAGCTAATGACCGGGGCCCTCCCATCAGAGTCCGTGCCTGCCGTAACCTTGGGGGAAATGCTGGCACACCCTCTACTGCAGAGACCGCAGAAGAATCATCACCAAGACACATATACCCCCTTTTTTGGGGATAAGAGGCTCCATCTATGGGAGCAGGGCAGTTCCATGTGCCCTTGGAGGAAACAGGCTATTTGCATCCATATTAGTTCACTTTCCAAACTGGGTGACTGCCAGAATCCGGGGCGTAGGCCCCAGGGCAACCAAGCAAACAGTCACATGGCCAATAAATAGATAGATAGAGAGAGAGAGACCACCCAATGGCTTAGGTTCTCCCAACGAATGCCCCATGACCTGCTCCAGGGGAGACGCAGGGGGGAGCAGGGTGACCCTAACCCTCCCTCCTCCCTCCTGGACCTCTGGGCATCTGCTGGGACTGGGTCTGCGGAAGGGGAAAACTATGCCATGCCCTACATGGGTTCCACTCCTGCCACAGGACTGCTTCCAGACAGGAGAACTTGCCACGGAGTTTAAGATGTGGGGTCCAGTGGCAAAGTTCCAACGTACTTCCTGGGACCCCCTCATGGTCTCCCTAGGGAAACTGAATTGCCCGTCGAGTACTAGGCACAAGGAAGTGCAACCAGCCTGAATGACAAGAGCCTCTTGAGTCCTACGGTTTTTGGGGATGACATCTAAAACCAAAGGAAGAGGGGAGGGGGAGTTGAACCTCCTCCCCCTCCCCGCCCCACTTCGAGGAGGAGGAAGAGGAGGCGGAGGAGGAGGTGTGGAAGAGGCTTTGAAAAACAGACTGCAAGAATGTCAAAGAGGCCACAAGGCCTAAAGGAGTCCTAAGGGGGGAGAGAGAGAGAGAGAGAGAGAGGGTCCCATCATCCTTCTCCTGAGGTCTGCTTGGAGGGGATTTTAGGAAAGCCACTTTTAATCAACTCAGAACAATGATGGGCAAAATCCCCCATGCCAGGAGATGGAAACAAGAAAAAACCTCTCCAAGATGGGTGGGAGTTTCTTACAAACGAAATTATTCTCAAGGCAAAACAATTCTAAACCATTCCAACCAGGAGACACAGAGAGGAGGAAGAGGAAGGAAGGCAGGAAGGCAGGAAGGAAGGCCAGGGGCCACCACCAGGAACTTCGCAGCAGCAGCAGCAGCAGCAACACCAGGGCGTGGGTTACAAGAGCTCCCAAGCAGGAGAGTAAAACGGCCTCCAGACTCCCCACCCCACCCACCCCTGCCAACTGACCCACCAGGTCTTGCCCCCACCCCACCCCAGGACTAGGAAGGCACCTACCTTGACCGGGGAAATGTGGGCGTGGGAAACAAAGCCATGGATGTTCTCAATCTGCGAGAGGTTCTTCTCAGACACCTGAACCAGCTCAGGAGCCACACTTTCACTCGGAGGAGGAGCCGGAGAAGGAGGGGAAGCAGTGGTGGTGCCGGTGCCGGTGCGCGCCAGGGAAGGAGCCTCCTCATCCCGAGAGCGGTATTTCTGCAAGGACATTTCAGGCAGACATAGTCAATTCTCTTGCAAGGAAGCCACATTGAGGCAGCCAGAGTGGGGAGCCCCCCCCCCTCTCTCTCCACCAGGCAGCCCCACCCCATAGCCAGGGCTATGCTGTCAGGCTCAGCTTCTGGCCCCTCCACGCCACGGCCCTCCTGGCCCACCTTGTATTGCCACTGCTTCAAAGTGGAATTCTGCAGGCTAGCATTCAGAGCGGTGGGTGGGTGGGTGTGGGGGTGGGTGGAAGGAAGGAAGGAAGGAAGGAAGGGCTTTCTCAGGGTGCACTTACACTGGCCGGCAGGAGCTGGTCTGATGAGCTCATTCGTCCTAGGTGAGCAGCAATGCTCATTAACACTCAGCCTCTGAGCTCATCAAAAGGGGGTGGGGTAGGGAGGGGCACAGGTTGGCACTCTTGCTCAGCCCACACCCTGGCAGCAATGGGATCTCCAGGTAGCCTCTTGGCTCAAGAAGCACACGGCTAGAGCCAGGCCTTTCAGGGCCAGAGGTCAACTGGCCCAACAACAGCCCCTGCTCTGCCAAAAGAACCAACACACAGCCCAAGCCACATCTCCCTCCATCTGGAGGGAGGGAGGTAGAAGCATGACAGAATGGCTGCGTTGGCAGAAGGGGCCCGTGAGGCCATGGAGCCCAACCCCAGGCCTGCTCAAGGCACGGATCTCAATCCAAGCAGGTCTGACAGAGGAGGGGTGGCTCTCCCCCCCCCCATTCTCTCCTGAAGGCTTCCAGGGTTGAAGCGGTCAGCTTCTGCCCACCAGGGAGATGGCACACCAAAGGCACCACCACAGCCAATGCCCAACACAGGTCTCATGGAAGGTGGTGGCCCAGGGTGCTCCAGACTGCTTCTCTTCATAAGACACACACACACACCTCGCGGCAAGGGAGGCTCCCACTTGGGTTAGAGGGCTCCACAGTTAGTCAGTCTCCAAAGAGGCAGCCAGGGCCACATCACAAAAGGGAAACAAAAAGGAAACCGCCAGAGTTATTCCCACCTGTCCACTTTCCCATGCATGGCACATGGGTGCCTCTAGGAAGGTGAATGTTAACCCAGAAAGGCCTCACCCTGACATAAGAACGAGCTTCTTCCTTCAAAGCACCGCACGCACGCACACACGCACGCACGCACGCACGCACGCACGCACGCACACACGCCGGTTTCCCTGCTTGTTGAGTCCATGTTGCTCAGCTGCAGGCAGCCCAATCCAGAGCCCAGGAGGACTTCCCAAAGAAACACATGTCCTGCAGCAACAGCTTCTATGGGCTAACCCTACCATAGCTTCCCCTCTCTCACAGGCCAAGGTCTAGTCCACATCATGACCCACAATCACTGCCAGGGCTGCCTTCTTCCAACCCACACGGTCCTCTTGAACCCTGCCCACCCCTCTGCCGTGAGCTGCTGGAGGGTGGGGGGTCTTGAAGGCCCTCCTTCTTCCAGTGGGAAAGCTGTGGCCTGTTCCAACAAGGCTGTTCTTATGTTCTTATCCAGAGTCCAACCCAGTGAGGGAACCTACAGCGGGTGGCTGAGAACAGACTCTGCCTCACCTCTGCCACTCTTGTGGCTGGCTGGCAGGCAGGCAGGCAGGCTGGCAGGCAGGCCGGCCGGCCGCACAACAAGAAGGCACTCCACTGCCCCTTTGTTCCCAGCCAGGGCCATCCAATGCCTGGGGGCTGGGAGCACTCTCTGCTCCCAGAGAGAGATGGCCCTTTCAGAGAGAACACAAAGCTGGCTGCCAGGACTGGACGGGTCTCAGGAACGCAACAGCGACTGCACAGACCCACGGCTGTTCCCACAGACTGCAAGAGAGAGAGAGAGAGGCAGGCAGGCAGGCAGGCAGCCTTCCCTCCCTCCCTCCCAGTCCCAACCATCATCTGAAAGTCTGGAGGGCAACTTGAAAGACCAGCGGCGGCACCAAGGAGAGAAAGAGCTAGCATTCAGAAAAGGAAGGTAGAGAAAGTGGACGGAACCACCGGGATCACTCAGCCACCCATGTCTTTGGGACTCTTTTTAAAGGGAAAGGAGGTGTTTAACTTGGCCAGCTTCCATGGCTGAGCAGGGATTGAACCCTGGCCTCCAGAATCCTAGGCTATTACTCTACAGGCCGTACACCGAGTACTTTAAATAGACCACTCTAGCAACAGCCCATGCAGAGCAATAGACAGACTACTGGAGCAAGATTCAAAAGACCTGGGTGGGTCCAAATCCCCACCTAGCCAGGTGGCATTCAGAGGGGTACACTAGACGCTGAGCCACATCATCCGACATGCCTGGGAAACCCTTGCTGGGTTTGCTGTCAGGTGAAGCAGGGCTTGCTCAACAGAATGGAGGAAACCTAAAAGAAGAGCTTTCAACTACCGGAGATTGGCCCAGAACGTACAAGAGGTGGCGGGAACAGAGGGAAGGGGAAGGGTAAAAGGGTACGTTTATAAGATGGTTATGAAAATGCACATATCTTTAGCTAAGGAAGGTTAAAAGTGGGGACGTTGGATGGAAAACTACAGTGTGGAGATTGAGATATAAAGGCTTAATGTGTTAGGAAACTGTAAATAACCCTCTGTAAAGGAATGTTAAGGAAGGGCAAGTAGTAATAATGTAGAGCGTGATGTTTTGGGGATTTTTTTTAATTGACTCTTTATTTGCTGTGATTTTGGCTCCCATACTTGCTCTGTCCTAAGAGGGAGGAAGTCTGGTTTAAGGAAGAGATTGATTGAAATATATAAATAATCTTCTGTTAAAGTGTGTTAAGATTAATTAGATAGATAGACAGATAGATAATTTGAAGGAAAGCTAATGAAAGGAATAATGGTATGGCAACCACTAGCAGGAGGAAAGGAAAAAGAGAGACAGCTGCTCTGCTATGAACAATATAATTGCCTCAAGGTCTTAAATATCAGCAAGAACCCACTCTAGTCCCGGTTCCGGAGGCAGCGCTCCTTCAATGGAAGGGTAAGAGGGGGTGTGTGAAGAAGACAGAAGAAGAAGAAGAAAGAATTGGTGTCAATAATGTTAACAGCTGCAAGACTGTGTATAGCGAGAAAATGGAAAAGTGGTTTAAGGTTAAAAATTGATGAATGGTATAAAGAAATGTGGGAAACTGCATTAAATGATAAATTGACATGTGGATTGAATGTGAAGAAAGGTATTTTAAAAGAGAACAAATTTTGGGAAATATGGAAACCATTTGTGGAATTTGTCCTTGTGAGTGATAAAGGGGATAAGCCGGTACCTCAACATATGAGTTTCTGGGGAAATTAAATTAGAATTTCAATCCTCATGGTTTGTAAATATCACTGGGTGTTATAATTTGTAATACAACAAATTAATGTAATGTGATTTTCTTTTTTCTGATTTGTAATTTCTTGTATTTTCTTAATATATCATTTGTATTTTTTTTTGAAAAACTTAATAAATTTTTTTTAAAAAAAAAAGAAGACGACATAAGAAGGGGAAGGGTTGGGTGAGGGTGTTTGGAGAAGTCTGTATATATTTTTATTTGTTGTATGTTACTGTGGGTCATGGGAGGTGAAGGGTTGGGTGAGGGTGAATGTATTCAATGCATATTTGTTTGTTGTATTGTAATGTAATGTTATAAGTGTTTATTTGTTTTCTTTTATGTTTGTAAAATAAAATAAAATAAAAAGATGAAGCAGGGCTTGACTGGCTCTTCTGGGCCTCCCTCCACTGGCTTGTCTTTTTAAGCGCAGTCCAGGGTCTCCACAGAGCTCTGCTCCGGCACCCCTACTGTAGTAGTAGTAGTAGTAGTAGTAGTAGTAGTAGTAGTAGTAGTAGTAGTAGTAGTAGTAGTAGTAGTAGTAGTTCACAACAACTTCTTGTTGTGCATTATATAAATATATAAAGAAATAAAATATATAAAATAAAGAAATCAAGCCTTTTCCCCATCAGCTTTCATTCCTGTCCAGCCAGCGTGTTAACAACCAACAACTCTTCCAAAGTCACGGCCCCGTTTTGATCTAGAGGAGAGGGAGGGGGCGGCGGCCCAAAGGCAACATCCGATCCGTGGAGAGGAAAGAGATGAGGAATGCTAGAAGAAGCCCAAGTGGAGTTGGCAGCCATCTCAAAGAAGGGACTGTGGAAGGCTCTTCTTGGGAGGGACCATTCCTTCCAAAAGGTCACCCTGGCAAATCTATCCATCCCTTTCAGATCAGCTCAACCAGGAGCTTCGATGCTAATTCTGCCCTTGGCACAGCCTACAGAAGGTTGCGAGAGAGGAGGAGGAGAACAACCACCACCACCACGGAGAACAAGACAGAGCAAGGGTCCAATAATAAAGCCCCCCCCCCCACCTCTCCTGTTCTTAGGGTTATTGGGTGTGGAGAAAAGAAGGACCTAAAAAACAGAAAGTCACAAAACTGAATTTGCAGCCAGGTGTCACACAGCCAGGGCAACTTCTCCTCTGCAGCTTTTCAACATCTGGGAGCTCAAATATTTGTGCTCAGCTAAATTTAGCTGTCATTCGTCAAGAGGTTCGAGCACTATCATCAGACATGCATCAAGCGGCAGTCCTGTACCGTGTGTGTATGCTGAGCATGCACTAAGCCATGAGAACCAACATACAAAACACACCCAAGGCGGCTTCTTGTTCTTCTTCTTCATACTCCTTTCCATGCCCAACAGGAAGATGGTGAAGCCAAAGAGATGATGCTTAGGATGTGATCCGGTCTCTCATCTCAGCACCAGCCAGATGTGGGCTCCTCTCTCCCTCCTGCCTGTTCTGCTTTGTTTACCAACGCGGTTGGGGGCAAGAAAGGAGGAGCCGCATCATTCCCCCCCCCCCACCCGAGCAGAGTTTCTCCAGCAAAAATCCATCCAACCCAGAATAATTTCTGACACAAAATGATTATTACCGTTGAGGGTGACGGGGAATCCTGAGTCTTGGAAGCCTGCTCATCCTCATGTGACCCTTGGGCTGACCTTCCTCCTTTTTCTGGTCAGAAACCAGCTGAGGAGCTTGGCAAGCACAAATCCTCGAAACAAATAGTGGCAGCAGCAGCAGCAGTTCAACTGCAATGAAGGTTTTCCTGCCTAGCAGCCTATCCATTGTTCGCCTGGAGAGCGTGCAAATGCTAAGTGTGCAAAGGCACATATGGGCAACTGCTTTTTCACTATCCATGCTGTCCAAAAAACAATCCCTGTCTGTCCTCCCCCCCCGCCCTTTCCAGGCACATCTTACAAGATAGAGGACTCAACCTAACCCCATAGCATAACTCGACTAATTCGGATCCCGCGTGCCCAGTAAGGCTGCCTATTGATTCAGAAGTGCCCCCAAAGATCTGCCAGAAAGTTCTTCAGACCCACCTGACATCCAAACATGAAGGAGAGAGTGTTGTGGCTACAGGCCACTTTGCAGTGGCACCGCACCCGAGAGAAGCAGTCCAGGTGTTTGATGCTGGGAGACATCTTCTCCGACTCGGGACCCTTCATTCAGTCGAGAAAAGGCCTTTGAGAGAGGCCAGGCCAATCCTCCCTCATTTTAGCACCCCCACAGCCTGCCGAAGGCCTCTCTCTACAGACCAGGGGCCGCCCCACCCCACCCCACCCCACCCCACCGAAGGCAACTCCTCCGCAGCCTCACCCTCCTTCTGGAATCCTCTGAGCCCAAAATCTTGGGGGTGGAAAGAGAAATAACAATAATAATAATAATAATAATAATAATAATAATAATAATAATAATAATAATAATAATAATAATAATAATAATAATAATAATAATAAATAAATAAATAATAATAATAAATAATAATAATAATGCAGCAATAGCAGCAGCAGGAGCAGCAGCTTCACCTGCCACAGAACACGACCAGGCCACTTCCTCCATGAGGGACTAAGCAGATGCAAAGCAGGAGGAGGGGCCAAGTGGGACAGCAACCAGCTTGCCCGGAGCTCTCTGCACATGGCCTGCGCATGCACGCACGCACACAACTCAGGGGCAGGGAGAGCAAGAGTGAGAGAGGCTTCTCTGTAATGCATGAACCAAGGCAACTCTTTCCCCCAAAGAGGACTTTAGATAAGATAAGATAAATCTTTATTGTCATTGTCCCCTTGCGGGTGCAACGAAATTTCTTGGTCGCTATATATCCACTCAAATAAGGCATACCCCTTAATTTAAAACAACTACAGAAACACCAATTAAGATAGTACCATACAGTACAATTTACAAATTTTCCTCGCGTACCACCTCTTCCAGACTCACAGAGAGAGAGAGAGAGACTCTGGCAGCCAGGATGACTTGACTCCCCTCTGAAACAGCCAAGGAGCCTTATTTTCACAACAGGGCAGCAGCTGTGCAGGTTGGAGGAGGAGGAGGAGGAGGAGGAAGAGCTCTTTCCGAAACAATGGCAGGGCAGCCAAAGCAAAAAGGTTTCTGGTCACCTCTGAAGGGTTAAGCAGGCCATTGTTCTTGCTGGATGGGCCCTGGGCAGCCTATTTGAGGGAAGAATGGGCCCATCTCCTCTTGTACCGTAGGCACAGCAGGAGAGAGGAGCCATAATTCACTGGGGCATTTCCAGAAAAAGACCCTCCAGGTTTTCAGCTTCCACCCAGAAAACGCAGCTCAGCCCAATGTCTCCAACCAAGTGATAAATCAAGTGTGCTGCTCCACTTTGCTGGATAAGACTCACAGCTTGGCCTTTCCAGTCGGTTACTGCCCAGCCAAGGAAACTGGGGAGGCAGATCCAGAAGGTCATATTGGGAGCCATCAATAAAGGTCTGCAGGATGAACCCAGGCCAGAGCAAACTCCAGGCCATGTGAAGCCATCAACAGAGTTCCCGATGAAGGCCTAACTGCAACAGACCCTTCTTCTTGGGTGAGATCCTGGGCAGGAGGAGGAGGAGGAGGAGGAGGAAGAAGAGGCCCACGCTTGCTTGCTTTCTTGCTTGGAGGAAGCCTGACCTGCTGACCTCACCCACCCTGCCCTGCACAGCTACTCGAGAGACAGACTCAGAAACTGGGAAACTGGAGCAAACCCAGATGGCCTCTCCAAGTCCCCATCACTAATCTAGCCCCATGGCTGCAACAGCGGGCGGGCGAGCGAGCGAGTGCTCGCTTGTAGGTAGGCCGGCCTGTCTCCACGCAAGGCATTTCGAAGGAATGCCTCCCTCATTCCTTTCGCACATAGCTAGGTGTTGGGATGGTAATTAGATTGACCCAAGATCATACTAAAATTATATACCATATTTAATATAAAAGGATCTTGAACCGTAATGACTGGAGTTAAAGAGGTCAGCTAGGGAAAACAAGCAAGCAAGCAAGCATGCAAGCAAGCCGCTCTCTAGTCCAAAGAGAGAAAGAGGCACCTGGCGACGTGACACCTGAAACCTTGGAGCAAACCCAGAGGGGAGGTAACTCAAGAAAACCATCGCCTGGAATTGGCACACTTCCCAGAGTCAGAGGAGATACCATGACCTACCTCCCGCCACTACTGGAAGGGAAGCATGAGAAGCAAAGAGACCTCCCCTCAGGAAAGACTCTCCGCAAAGCACCACAGGGAGAAACATCATCTCCAGTTTCATTTCCCCTGAGAGCTGAGCCACCAGAAGGAAGAGGACTTTTCTGTGTGTGCATGTGTGTTTCATCTTAGTGGGACTGCTTGTGGTTGTTCAGTCGGCACAGTCAAGTCCGACCCTTTGTGACCCCATGGACCACCGCATGCCAGGCTCCTCTGTCATTCTCTGTAGCCCACACAGATGTACGCTCACTGTGTCAACAAGGCCATCCATCCACCTCATCCTCTGTTGCCCCCTTTTCCTTTTGCCTTCAATCTGTCCCAGCATCAGGGCCTTCTCCAGTGAGTCCTCTCTTCTTCTCCTTTGGTGGCCAGAGGACTTGAGCTTCAGCTTCAGTATTTGCCCTTCCGAGGAGCAGCCAGGGTTGATTTTCCTTCAGGATGGACTGATTTGATCTCTTTGCAGTCCAGGGGAGCCTCCAGAGTCTCCTCCAGCACCACCGAGTTCAAAGGCGCCTGTTCTTCTGCGCTCAGCCTTCGGTAGGGTCCAGCTCTCACAGCCATACATGACTAGTGGGAAGACTATGGCTTTGACTATGTGGACTTTTGTTGGCATGGTGATGTCTCTACTTTTTATTATGCTGCTGAGGTTGACCATAGCTTGCCTTTTTATTTCATGGCTGCAATCACCCTCTGCAGGACCGCTACAGGTAGAGAAAACTCGGCTCAAAGCCACAGCTCGACAGAAGCAGCCATGGAGGTCTTCAAGACAGCCAAGACACAGTCTTGTGAATGGGAACCTGCAACAGATGGATTCACTCAGCCTCTCTTTTCTCCATTTCCTGTCCACCCCTCACTGTTTACGATGTTCCCCTCCACTCCTAATCATGTGCATTTATGTCTTAAGAGTCAGGGAAGTTATGGGGGAAGTGGAAGCATTATTCCTCCTCCTCCTTGCACTGTGAAAGTTTATTTATTTATTACATTTATACCCCGCCCATCTAGGATATCTCCCTACTCTGGGAGGCATCCAGGGGCACATGGGAAACAGGAGCATCCAGCCCGTTTGTCATGTGTTTCCTCCCAAATCGTCTATGAATGTGATGCAAATTAAAACAAGGTCCATGTGCCTTCTCTGCCTTGTTTTCAAACAAAAGCAGGGCTGGAATTCAGCAATGCAGCAACTCAGTGGCAGCTGCAGGACCCCCGGAAGGGCTGGTGGGAGGAAGGGCCTCTCCGGGGACCTCCTCTCTGTTTGTTGCCAACCCAAACCCTCAGCAGAAATCCTTGGGACTAAAGGGAACATGGTGTATTCAAAGGAGTGGCCTCCACTCAAAACGTTCTCTCTCTCTCGTTTTCACAGCATCACACAACTGTAGAGTCGGGAGAGACCTCCAGGGTCACGGAAGCCAAACCCTCCTAAAGCAGGATTCAATAAGCCATATGCAAAGTACCCAGGCAGGCAGGCAGGCAGGCAGGCAGGCAGGCACCCCAAGGTATGTTATCTTATCTTATATTATAGGAGCAGGCCAGGTTTACATCAGCCAGCGGGACTGGGCTGTCACAGCTGTCGGGCCCCACACCCGCTGGCACAGCCAGGTCTTAAGCGCCTTCCTAAAGGGGAGTAGCTCTGTCTGGAGGCGCAATTCAGGTGGTAAGAGGTTCCACAGGGCCGGGGCATGCCAAGAATATTCTGGAACAATGCTGGAATCATGGTGGCTGCAGTGCGGGCATAACATCGATCAAGAATGGATGGAAATGCAACCAGGTCAAGCCCTTCTTCACGAGATCTGCCCTTCTCTCTCGTTCCTTCTGAAAAGGGCAGATTTCTACCAAGGGGAAGGAAGGAAGGAAGGAAGGAAGGAAGGAAGGAAGGAAGGGCTGCCACCATGGAGAGCCAAAGTCCAGCTGCTGCGGCTGCTGCGGCTGCATTGGAACAAGGCTGGTCTGGCCTGCAGGCAGCAACAAAAGGCAACCAACCAACCTTCCTTCCTTCCCAAGGGCTGGACTCAGCAGGCAAGGAGAGATCAGCCACCAGCCACATCACCTCAAAGCAGGGGCAAGGAGAGAGAGGGGGGTGTATCGTTGGCATACCCCCCCCCCGCGCCCACCTCCCTCCCCAGGACCCTCCCTCTCTTCTTCCCTTTGACAAGGGCCCTTCCCTGAGGGACAGACCAGTCTCCCAACAGTGGAGCAAACACATCTGGCACAACCAAGAGCAGTTGGAGACAGCCAGGCATCCTCCAAAAGGCAGATCAGCCAAATCCACCACCACCCGCCCGCTGCCGCCACCCACCCACCCACCCACATCCCAGGCCAGGCTTGCCATGGACAGAGAAGTGTGCCAAACCTCAAGAGCTACACAGCTCAAACTCTGGGAAGGGTCAGGCCAGTAAAGAAGGCCTCAGGTTTTCTAAATTAAAATGGCTATGGCCTGGCACATTCTCTCTCTCTCTCTTTCACACACACACACATGTGCACATGCACACACACAGCGTGGGTTAATTTCTGGGATCTTGTGAGAAGTGAATGCCTGGGGTTTGTTTTTTTTTAAGCTGAGCTCTGCTGTGCAGGTGCAGAAAACACCCAAATTGGAAGGGAAGAAAAGGTTCAAGATGACCAACCCCCTTGGAGACAAAACACCCCAACATACAAGATGCCTTTCTAATTAATTGGAAGTCATATAGTACTGTCCATTTCATGAAGAGGAGGGGGGAGGAAGAGGAGGAGGCGGAGGAGGGTGACTGACTGACTGACTGACTGCATTTCTATCCCACCCATCTGATATATTTTCCCACTCTACTCTTCTTCTTCTTCTTGGCTGCTCATCCATTGCATGCTGGGGTGGCTCCAATATAGTCAACAGTGATTTGGCTTAGTTAAGAGAGACTTAGGAATTAGTCTGGACTTACTGAACCTGGAAGTCTTCTTTAGTCTTGCAACAAGAAGGAAGTCTTCTTCTTCTTCTTCTTTCATCTCCTACTCTGCCCTCAGGGGAAGCTTAGTCTTCTTAGCTCAGGGTTTTAGGTGACTTTTTCTTATTTTCCTTAACTTAAGAAGGGTGTGTGTGAATAGAAATTGTTTTGCTTTTTATCTTTTGAACTTTTCTTGGACTTTTGAAATGCTTTTTCCTTTCTATATTTTTAAATAAACATTTACATTTTCCAGCAAGTTGTGTTCCTTGAAGAAGGGTTGGATGTAGACTTAGTAAGAAGGGCACAGGCTACTAATGACCAATTGTGCTATCAGCTCCGGCTGGTGTTCAAGCAGGAACCAGTAGGAAATGAAATTTAACTGAAATTTAACTAAAAATAGCAGTTAGTCTTTCAAGTGCCGTAGTGTTTTTTGCTTCTGCTTCCTGATAGGAATTAGAAATCTACCAGCGGTTTCTCTAGCCCTGGGAACAGGCAAAGGTGTTTCAGCTGGCTTCCTGGGAGAGTGGTAGGTAGGTAGGTAGGCAGGCAGGCAGGCAGGCAGGAGGAGGCAGCCGCCCCCCCGCCCCCCATACAGGGTGGGAACTGAGTGCTCTGGCCCAACGGGACAAACTCCTTTGTGTCCGCTGCTACAGGAGGCACCGGCACCGGAGGAGCCTCAGAGCCAGGCAGGGCCAAACACTCAAGATGTGAGGCAAGTCAGAACTGTCAGTTGGAATGCAAGGGCTCTGGCAACTGGGAATTATACGTGAAGCCACTGAAAGATGCGAGGATTCTCAAGCATTCGTGACCACAACATTTCATGCTGAAAAGGCTACAGTCCCTGCACACTCATCTGGAAACCAGGCAGACCCTCCTCCGGAGCAGCCAGGGCTACATCCACAGAATGCCTGCCTGCCTGCCTGCCAGTCTACAGAAGGTCTCCAAGAGGCTGAGGTGAAGAGAGACTTCCACAAACACAAGAACGAAGTCGCACTGCCAAGAGAGAGAGAGAGAGAGAGAGGGAGCGAGGGAGAGAAACGGCTTCTTACCTTGGTGGTCACAATGCACAAGCAGTCCATGGTTCCAGCATTGCCAGGTAGGTGGTTATTTGGCCAGTGGCTGAACTGAACACTCGGGGGGGGGGGGGGGGGGTGTGTGTGGAAATACAAGATGAAGAGAAGCAAAGAGAAGAAGCCGAGCACCCAGACTGGCTACAAGCTGCAGTCTGAGAGGCAGGAAAACTAGAAAGCTCAGCCACCGTCACGACGGAAGCAAGTGGGGATTCTTTCCTTACTCCACAATCCTCTCCTCCTCCACCACCACCACCCAGTTTCTTCCCCCCAGACAAGGGCTACGAGGCCTTCGCTTGGAAAGGCCACTCACTCACTCACTCACTCACTCACTCACTGCCTTTTTACTCAAAGCCATTTGCCTGAAGAGTCCATGGACGGACGGACGGACTCTTCCTTACTCCAGCAGGACCAACTAAGCCCCAAGCCATGTCCTTCCAGTTGGTCAAACCTCCAACTATACACAAAGAGCATTCCAGCCAAGCAGTTTAGGTCCCAGAGCTGGTTAAATAAGGGAGAGACGATTCCAGGGACAATTTTTGGAAGGGCCTCCCTGGAAAAACAGAATCCACGCAGCTGGAGAGAAAACAGCAGCGAGCGACACTCTGCAAAGCCCAAACAGCAGCGAGCGACACTCTGCAAAGCCCAAAACAACATCTTGATTCCCACTATTTTTAGTAACAACCCTATCTCGCAGGCATCAGACTCAACAAGAGGGGAGGAGGAGGGCTCGATGACAGACCAGCACACGCCAGGCTCCGCAGGCCAAAAAACCCAGCCTCCTCTCCCCCAAATTAAAGGGGTGGGTGGGTGGGTGGGCAAGAAGTCCGGGTGGGCTGCTTTTTTTGGCCAAGGGGGCCAAGGGCTTGGGCACAACCTAAGACACAAACTCACCTCGTTCGTTACCCTAGGAATGAAGAAAGGCAGCCAGACTTGAGGAAGGTGTCTAAAGAGAGACCCACCCAGGCAGCCTATTCCCTGCTTTCTTCCGCCATCCGTCCTCTGTGGCTCACACTCCAAACCAGGGACTCCTGCTGAGCAGCCGCTCCCATTGTTGTCTCTTAAGCTTCTGCTGAGCCTTGTCCCAGGCCCCACAACACAGGAGGGGGGGGGGATTTGGAGGACTTTTTTGGATGTGTGTGTGTGTGTGTGGATTTGGAATGGAAGGGAAAAAGGGGGGGCTGCTTTACACTGCATGGGTACACCTCCTTCTGGACTTCATGCCAAAGCTGGAGATTACCGTGCCCTTCATGGGACATGGAAAACACCTTTTCTTTAAAATTATTATTTCGAGGCTGTTTTAGTAGTTTATGGGGGGGGGGGGGAGCTTGAGTGTTCTGTTTCTTCTATGTTTGTAATTAAAAAAAAACCATTGCCATTCATTGCAAGAGGTGCTGCTAAGACCTCCCTCCATCTAGTAACTCTTCTCTGTTCTTTCTCTTTCTCTGGTTCTGCTTTTTCAAGCAACAGGTGAAGAACTTTTTATTTTCACAAGCAATGTAGAAAAGGGTTTATTTTATAAACCCTGGCAATATTTTCTTGGTAAATTTACCTTGCCTATCCGGTTTTATTCCCCTGACATGTTGTATTCTACATTCTAACTTGACAGGAACACTCCCTGGGAAACCTTTGGGCATGAGAGGGCTGGAAACATAGGACAGAAGTGAAAAGTGCTAAAGTCTTCCCCAACTGCATTTGAGAAAAGCGTGCAGCTGTTTGTGGAAGCAACTGAAGCCTCTAAACTGCCTTCAAAGGCTGCCCCACATAAGAGAGCCTCCCAATAGCACAACTAGGGCATATAAGAACATAAGAACAGCCTTGGCTGGAACAGGCCACAGGAGTCCATGATCCAGTCCAGCATTCTGTCTCACACAGTGGCTCACCATTTCCTTCAGGGTATTCCCAAGGAGATGCCTTCACCTGCTTAGGATTCCCTGGAAATGGCATTGAGAGATATCCTGCCTCTCTTTCCAACCCCGAGGTTGTCCTTAGGTATCCATATAATTATAGCCATTGATACACTTGTCCTCCATGAACAGTTAGGGGTGCTCATGTGTCCAGCACCCGAAGGAGGGCCTTCTCCGTGTCCGCACCAACTCTCTGGAACCTCCTGCCAACAGATCTAAGACTCCAAAGAGAATTGCTGCCCTTCAGGAAAGGATTGAAGACCTGGCTGGCAGGGCAGGTGTGGGGGGGCCCGAATGGGAACACGGTCCCCGCCTGCTGGCTTATGTAAAGAATTAAGAATTCTCTCTTCTTCTTTTTAGTGGGTGGGATGGGTGGGTGGGATATGGGTCTTTTAAAGTGTTTTTATGTGTTTTTAAAACTTGTTGTAATGCCGCCCTGAGTCGGGTTCTGCCTGAGTGGACGGCATATATAAATATGAGTATTAAATTAAATTTTAAAATTAAACTTGTCTAATCCTTTCTTAAAGCTGTCAAGACTGACAGCTGTCACCACTTCTTCTGGCAGGGAGTTCCATAGACCAGGGATCCTCTGGGTGAAAAAGTACTTTCTCTTATTTGTTTGAGAACTAGTACCCAAAAGTTTCATCGAGTGTCCCCTAGTTCTAGTGTTATGCGATAGGGAAAACAGTTATTCCTTATCTACTTTGTCCACACCGTGCATGATTTTATAAACTTCAATCAGGTCACCTCTTAGACGTCGTCGTTCAAGAGTGAAGAGGCCCAACCGTTGCAGCCTCAGATGGTAAGGAAGGTGTTCCAGTCCCCTAATCATTCTGGTTGCCCTCCTCTGTACTTTCTCCAACTCCATAATATCCTTCTGGAGGTATGGCGACCAGAACTGTACACAGTATTCCAGATGGGGCCTCACCATAGATTTATAAAGAGGCCAAATGACACTTGCTGACTTATTTTCTTTATCCTTCCTAAGGATCCCTAGCATTGAGTTTGCTTTTTTCACTGCTGAGGCACACTGGGTTGACACCTTCATTGAGCTCTCGTCCACCAGGACACCAAGGTCCCTTTTCCTGGTTTGTCGCAGAGAGTTCAGACCCCATCAGTTTATAAATGTAATTGGGGTTCGTTGCCCCAACATGCATCACTCTGCACTTACTAATGTTGAAGCTCATTTGCCACTGTTTTTGCCCACTCCCCCAGTGTCAAGAAATCCCTCTGGAGCTCCTCACAATTTCTCACAGTTTTCACTACCCTGTATAATTTAGTGTCATCAGCAAATTTGGCTACCTTGCTTTTTACTCCTACCTCTAGATCATTTATGAAGAGGTTGAAAAGCAGGGGTCCCAGTACTGAACCTTGGGGGATCCCACTCTTTACTTCCCTCCACTTGGAGAAGTGTCCAATGAGTGCTACCCTCTGTTTCCTGTCCCTTAGCCAGTTGCTGATCCAGGACAAGACCTGTCCCTTTATTCCATGACTGGTAAGTTTATTCAAGAGCCTTTGGTGTGGGACCTTGTCAAAAGCCTTCTGAAAGTCCAGATAAACAATGTCAACTGGATCCCCCTTATCCACATGCTTGGCAGGGCAGGGCATGGCATGGCATGGCAGGCAGGCATTAATTTATTAATTACGCCATCCCATTTCTATGCCTCCTTTACACAATGATTTCCTTGTTATTAAATACAGCCAGTATTTAATAATGTCTGTCTGTCTGTCTCTCTCTCCCCCCCTCCCCTTCCTTGGAGTTTCACTTTTCTTATTCTGAAAAATTACAAGCACTGTTACAGCTTACTATAATCCATTCTCAATAATCTGACTAGAGGTCCTTCTTGGCTGGGCCGGGTTTGGTAAAGTGAGTTCAGGATAATATGCAAAAACACAATACAAAATATAAATGAAAAATTAATCAATGTCACAATACACGAAAGGAATAAGGCCCGACAACACAAACACTTCCAAATCCGTTCCGGGTGAGGGGGTGCAGGGAGCGCCGTCAGATGAAATAATCAAGGGGCTCATGGCCAGCGGGCCTCTTTTCGCCCCAGCCGGGGCCAAGTCCGAGGGCAGTCAGCAGAAAGTCCTCAGGGCCTGGGAATGATCCACGGTAATGGCTCTGCCCGGTCAGGCAGAGCTAGAGGGAGGCGGGGCCGGAGGGTGGCGGGCTGGCGAGCGCAGCTGACTCCCATCCCAGGCCGATGGCAGGGGCCCGGGAGAGTCTCAACGGGGCTCGGCGGCGGCGTCTCCGGAGCCTCTTTATCCCTCCGGTCAAGCGGGGCCGGAGGGAGGCGGGGCCAGCGAGCGCAGCTGACTCCCATCCCGGGCCGATGGCAGGGGCCCGGGAGAGTGCCTCCAGCACTGAAGCGCCTTCCCCACTTCCCAAGGTGGCCACTAGCTCCGTTGTTGTACTCCTCCTCTCTCACAGTTAAGATCATGTTGTTGTCGTTGTTCTTCCTGAGACTCAGCCTAGATCTGGCTTCCTGCCGTCGTTTCAGCCCGTTATTCTATGTCCTGAAGCCTGGGATGACCAAGGACAGGCAGCTATCCCACCTCCCACCTCCGGGCTCCTAGACTCAAGGCAAAACAGGCCCAGTTCCTTCCATTTTAGCAATTAGCAATAACCCTTATCTACCACCCCCTATATGAGCACTTTGTGCATTCTCTGGGCGGCTCACAAGTCCATTAGCATTTTGCTCCCAACATGCTGGGGACTCATTTTATCGACCTCAGAAGGATGGAAGGCTGGGTCAACCTTGAGCCCTGGTCAGGATCGCACTCCCTTTTGGCTACAGTGCAGCAGTTTAACCCCTGTGCCACCAGGGTTCTTTTAATTGTTTCTCAAAGGGTTTGGTTTCCAGTCCTCCTCTGGTCATCATCATCATCATCATCATCATCATCCTCCTTGCCGCCCTCCTCTGAACCTGCTCCAGTTTGTTGCCACCCTTCTTAAAGTATGTTGTCCAAAACTGGACACACAGGACTCTGATTGGGGTCTAACTTGTGCCAAACAGAAAGAGGGGGACTAGGAGGACCTCCTCATGGGCTTTGTAGGCTCTTCTTCTTCTTCTGTTCATGCAGCCGGAAAGAGCTCTGGCCTTTTCTGCAACCACATCGCACTGTTGTCACATGTTCAGCTTCTCTACAAACATCCCAAGATCCTTCTCACTCATAGTATTCCTGATCAAGTATCCTCCATCTTGTAACTGTACATTTGGGTTTTTCCCCCATAGGTGCATAAACATGCACTTTTCTCTGTTAAGTTTCATCCTGTTGTTTTCAGCCCAGGGTTCAAGCCTGTCAAAATCTTTTTTGAATTCTGCTCCTGTCTTCCACAGCATTAGCTATGCCAGCCAATTGGTGTCATCCGCAAATCTGGTAAGCATTCCCTGCACTCTTTCATCTAAGTCAGGGGTTCTCAACAACAGCCTGAGAGCCGGATGTGGCCCACGGCACCATATCATGTGCCCCCCCACCTCTGCCACGGAAGTGACCCAGAAGTGCCATGTGTGGCAGGCAGGGCAAAATGGCCTTCCTGCTGTCAAAGAAAGCTGCCTGATGGAGCATGACTCGGCCCTTGGCTTGAAAAGGTTGAGAATCCCTAATGACCTAAACCTAAATTATGAGTGAAAGTGTTGAAGAGCACCACCAGGCCCAGGGCTGAACCTTCTGGTGCCTCACTGGCTGTTGTTACCACCACCACCACCACCACCACCCGTGCCTTCCAGTTGGAGAAGGAATCATTAAGAAGACCTGGCGGTCACCACAGATTGTGAGAGTTGGAGCATAAGGAAAGCTGAGTGCAGAAGAACAGATGCCTTTGAGATGCGGTGTTGGAGGAGTTTTGAGAGTACCATGAACAGCAAGGAGAACAAATAGGTCAATCTTAAAAGAAATCAACCCCGACTGCTCCTTAGAAGGTCAAATATTGAAGATAAGCTAAAGTACTTTGGGCATCAAATAAGAAGAGAGGATTCACTCGAGAAAGCCTTGATCCTGGCAAAGGTGGAGGGCAAAAGAAGAAGGGGGCGGCAGCAGAGAATGAGATGGCTAGATGGTATTGTTGATGCAATGGGCACAGAGCTGGGCGGATTGAGGAGGATGGTGGAGGACAGGGGTGCCTGGCAAGCAACGGTCCATGGAGTCACAAAGGGTCGGAATTGACTATGTGACTGAACAACAACATAAACTTCTCGTCCAACATCATAATATCAAGGAATACATTTCACAAAAAAAACCACCCCCACCCCCCTTAAGACACAAAGGTTGACATTTTCACAGTTTCCATCAGTTTCCTTCCATAATATCATAGCTTTAATTTGTATCACGCTTCGAGCCCGAAGGCGACTCGAAGCGGCAAACAACAATAGCAAAATATGAGGAATAGCAAACTGCAGAAGGAAAACCACCCAAAATACAGGAGCCAATGCCTTATTCAGGAAACAGGCACCATTTCTTCCCAAGCAACGAAGGACACATTGCAACAAACCTGTTCCGTTCTGGATTGCGTTAGATGTGGTGCAGGCAGGCAGGGAACATCTCTCCACCCATACCCCACCCCACCCAAAGCTTTCATCCCTTGCACATGGGGGGGGGCCTCCCCCCTCCCTTGCCAAAGACTCACTGTAACTGGCACAAACACAGGGCTGCTGAGTAAACTACCACCACCCCATGCTAGGGGGGCTCCTGAGCCACCTTCTAAATAAGGTCAGACAGGCCTGCTGCCCTTGGAGGAGGATGACCACCACAGAGCACTCACAGAGGGCCAGCTTGCAAGGTAGGCATTCCACATGCCTGGAATAGACAACGATTCAGGCCGTGGTGGGATTCAAATGTGTTTACCACCTACTCTGTGGAGGTGGTATGGTGGGCGTGGATCAGGGGGAAAGCCCTGCGTTGCACCCAAATTAGGACTGCAATACTTTATTTCAGAACTTGGATGGGGGAGGAGGAGCAGCCAGAATTCCTGCTGCCGGTTCTGGTGAACTGGTGCGAACCTGCTGAAGCCCACCACTGGATTCAGACCACCTTCCATTGGGACCCACCCCCCAGATCACCTGCTTCACGACTCCTTTGGCTTCAATCATTCTACATCAGACTATCTGCTTTAGCCAGATAGGCCGGGTACATTAATAACCAAACTGATAATCCTGGTGGTACAGGGGTTAAACCGCTGTACTGCAGCCCAAACACTGTGAGTTCAATCCTGATGGGACACAAGGTTGACTCAGCCTTCCATGCTTCCGAGGCCAGTAAAATGAGGACCCAGCATGTTGGGGACAAAATACTAATTCACTTGTGAACTTCCCAGAGGGTGCACGAAGCGTTGTGTGGTGGCATGCAGATGCAAGAAGGGTAGTGGCTGTGGCTGCAATTGGAAGAAGAGATCCCTACATATTTTACAGATCCCTACATATTTTACAAAGTTGAAACTGGTGGATTGTGGACAGAGAAAATATTTTCCTTCTTTTTTTTTGTGGGGGGGCTCCATGAGCAACTGGTGGGCAACAGATGATCCAGGAAAGGAAAAATCCCTTCACGCAACAATCCAACTGCTTAAATGACTTTCTGAAGACAGCAGGAATTCACAGCGATCAAGTCCAATGGCAAGCAAGCAAGCAAGTGGAATGGATGGAGACTTTTAGAGCAGGCCACCTGATATTTTGTAATTGCATTATTTATTTTTTAAAATGTTTCTGAAATGTTTTTGGTACCATGTAATTGTAATTGTGATATTTTGTTTCTTTGTTAGCCGCCCAGAGTTACTTTGCAAGTGGGGCGGCATACAAGTTGAACAATTAAATTAAATTAAATTTTATAATTCTGTTTCAGGAGCTGTTCTAGAAAGCAGCTATAAATGCCATATCTACGAAGACAATCTACAGCCAGCCCTATTGGTTCCTTTGGCACCACAATGACCACTCAGAGTGGAGAAGCCCTGTACACTGAGAGAACA
Organism: Bradypodion ventrale; assembly: GCA_035047345.1. Classification (NCBI taxonomy): domain Eukaryota; kingdom Metazoa; phylum Chordata; class Lepidosauria; order Squamata; family Chamaeleonidae; genus Bradypodion; species Bradypodion ventrale. The sequence goes on from JAWDJE010000003.1 coordinate 487,850, forward strand.
GCATGCACTGTGCGGCAGAGGAGCAGCATTGACAATGCACTGTGCTGCAGTCTCTGAGCTGCAGACCACCCTTTGCCTGCTGAGAGACCCTTCTGGCAAGGGAAGGAGACACCTTGGAAGAAACTGGCAAACAAGAGGGTCTAAATCTGGCAAGGCCCCACCCACCCCGCCCCCCCTGTCCAGCACCAACTACTCCATATCAGAGAGTGCTTTGAAAGAACATCACTGCACATTCCCGAGCATGAAGAGAAGGTCACCATCACCCTACAACATACCTCTACAGTTGGAGTAAGGCTGCCAGGCGGAGTTTCAGAAGTCCCCGCTGTACTCGGAAGGCTGGAGAAGTCCCACACATTCACAGGCTGGACAAAGTCAATTTGCTTTGAGCGATCAACACTTCTGGGGTTGTCAAGTAAAGTCACCTCATAAAATTCTTGAATATCTGAGGACAGAGATACATTCCAGGAATCAATTGAGAGAAAACACATTGGCCGGAACTGCGGCTTCATGCTGGATCAGGGTGTGACTCGACCACCAACTGAACAGAGAAGCACCTCTCGATATGCCAAACTGTACAAAACAAAAGCAGACTGGAGTGCTGGTCCCGAAACAGCCCTTGGCAGCCCTGGGCATGGGGCTTCTTCATGAGCCTGCGTCGGAACAAGAGAGCAAAAGACAGATCTTAGAACTAGACTGATACTTTTCGAAACGAGAATGACAAAAGGCTTGAGAAAAAGGTGCCTGGGTGTGAGTATGAGTATGTACATGTGTGTGTGTGTGCGCGCGCACGTGTGAGCGTGATAGAGTTAGGGGTGAAAAACAGAAGCCAAAGGCCACTGGCAACCTTAAGATCATCAGAGTCAAACCACAGTGTTTCTCTTCGCTGCTCTGACTTTTTCAGAGACATGGAGAGGGAGAAGCCAAGTGGAGAAACGATGATAGTAAAGAGGCAACTGACAGGAGTGAGGCAAAGCATTCTATGGGAAGCACAACCCAGTGTACAGCTTTTATGAAAAAGATAAAAGCTATTTTGGAAATGGATGGGAACCCCAACACAGAATCCCAATATCATGATGCCTTTCTTCAAGTGTAGGATGCGATCACACTTGGAACACCACCAGAGACATTTCTAGCCATGACACACCCGCCAGAAAAGACGACTGTCCTGCAGCATAGGGCAAGCCAAGCAATTACGGGGCTCCAAATGCCTCCTCTGCCAGCAGGAATGTGGAAGACAGGAGGACACTCTGGAGATTTCTCATTCATGGGGCTGGCCTAAGTCAAACACAACTTACAGCACATAAGGATAACGATCAGACAAGGAAGCTGAGTAAGACACCGGGTATACACCCACACTCACACACGTGACCAAATGTTTGGATTCCAACATTTGGGGTATTTAACGGTTTTTAATGCTTTATGATTTTAATTGTCATTGTGAGGATGCTTTTATATTTTAGTATTCTTACTGGTTAGACTGTAAGCTGCACGGAGTCACTTTGGTGAGGGGGCGGCGATAAAAGCCAAACAAAATAAATAAACCAACGTGGGACCAGGCTGGAGACAGAAAGCATCCCATTAAGTTTGAATCCCCCCTAAGAGAAGATTGCCTGAACAGGAACATAATCCCATGAAACCTGACCACCAGGTAAAGGGACAACCAAAGAGTCATCTCATGTAGGGACATTTACAGGTGAAAATCGGAAAATTAGAATATCGTGCAAATGTTCATTCAGTTCAGTAATGCAACTTAAAAGGTGAAACAAATTATGAGATAGCCTTACTTTGTTATAATATTGATGCTTATGGCTTACAGTTTATGAAAACCCCAACCCCACAATCTCATGTACCCAATAATCATCGCATAATTCATGTACGCTGTATGCTGTGATCATCACAATTATAACGAATTAAGGCGTGACATATCTTGCTTTGCATGCAGTGAGTATATCCCATATATTTATTTCACCTTTTAAGAGAAATGAATGGACATTTGCACAATATTCTAATTTTCCGAGTTTCACCTGTATTTATTTATTTACAGTATTTATATCACGCCTTCCTCATCCTAAGATTCTATTTTATTTTATGCTGTATTCTATTTTAGAAACACAATAAATTGTGAGCACCACCCTATCAAACGTGTATGTAGGCAAAAGAGAGGAAAGGCAAAGAACCTTTTAAAAGACCTATTTGACTTCAAAAGGGGAAGCAACTGAAAGATACCCAAACTGATACTAATGAAGTAGGAAAGAAAAGCCAAGAGTTAAACTGACTGAAACTGCACCCATAAGTACTACAGTAACAAACACTCAACCTTACACAACAGCTGAGCACACAAGCAGATAATTCAAGAAATCACAAGCTTGGCTAAGAAGCATCAAAAAGGAAGCTGTCAGAGAGAGAAAAGATGATCTGTCGAGTGGTGCCAGTTTTTTTAAAATGCTCAAAAACAGAACTATGTAGGATTAGAGTATCTTCTTTCACACACACGCATGCACGCACTTACACAAACGCCTTGACCAACACAGCTGCCTTCTTCTTCTTCTCCCCCCACCCCTCACTGAGAGAAGGATGCCTGTCATTCTTCAAGAAAAGCCCCTCCCTTGTCTACTTGGCAGAGCAAAGCAAGGAGAGGAAGAGATCCCGTGGTGGGTGGCTTTGGATCAAACCCTCTGATGGAAGGCACAAGCCAGGGCCAACCCACTGAGGGATGCCCAGTGGCAAGGAGGGCCCTGGCAGGGCTTGGGGGTGGGGTGGGAGCCCAGCCAGGACTTTGCCCAGAGAAGGGCTCAGACCCCAAGGGAGGGAGTTGGGGGCGGGGGAGGGTGGGAGGTGGTAGACCCCTGCTGAAGGGTGGATGAAGTGGGAGGGAGGGAGGGAGGGAGGGAGGGAGGGAGGCATAAAGAGCAGCAGCAGCCTTGCTGGAAGAGGCCACAGGAGGCCATCATCCAGTCCAGCATTCTGTCTCCCCATTTGCTTCTTAGGGGTATTCTTCCCAAGCAAATGCCTTCTTCACCTGCTTGGGATTCCTGCCTGGACATGGCATTGAGAGAGAGAGAATCCTCTTGCCTCTCTCTCAAACCTGGTGGTGGAGGAGGAGGAGGAGGAGGTTGTCCTCAGGTGTCCATAACCGTAGCCTTGGATACCTTTGCCCTCCATGGGGTGGAGGGCAGGGTCCTCCTCCTATGTCCTACCCTTTCAAAACTGCCGCCTGAGTCCAGCCCCCGCCCACCGTGGCAAGGATGGCTCCTGGCTGGTCCTCCGCCATCGCCCAGGTGGGAGGAGGTGGGACCCTCTTCTCAGCCCACCCCAAGATCTCTGGAGGGGAGGCAGCCCAGCCAGCAGGGGCCACGGAGGGAGGGAGGGAGGGAGGGAGGGAGGGAGTGTGCTCAGTGCCAGGAGGAGAGAGTGAGTGGGGAGGAGGGGGCCTGCCTGCCCTGCCTGCCTGCCTGCCTGCCTGCCTGCGGTCCTCCTCCTCCTCCTCCCCCCCTCCTTTGCTGGGCCTGAGAGAGCGAGAGAGCGAGGGCCGAGCCACCCACCGATCAGCGCCTGGAAGAGGCGGCTCTGGAAGATGCCGATGACCCGCTCCACCGAGCTCCGCAGCGCCCGGTCCTCCTCTTCCTCCTCCGCCGCCGGGCTGAGCTTGGCGCGGTAGTCCTGCAAGAGGCGCAGGGCCCGCTGGGTGTCTGCAAGGCAAGCAACAACCCGAGAGTCAGTCAGTCAGTCAGTCAGTCGGGGGAGGGAGGGGGAGAGAGAGAGAGACCGCCGCGCAGGCAGGGCAGGAGGGGCAGGACGACGCGTCGGGATAATGGAAGGGGGGAGGGGGAACGGATTGGGGGTGGGGGGGGGGGGGGAAGGAGAGAGGGGGGAGGACGGAAGAGGAGGAGGAGGGGGGGTGGGCGGAGAGCTTCAGGATGAAGGGGGGGAGCCGCCTGTTGCTCCAGGCCAGGCCAGGCCAGGCGGTGGCGGCGCCCCGTCCGAGGGGGGAAGAAGGAAGGCTAGAGCACGACCCACCGGGGGCCCCCTCCCACCCCCCCACCCCCCCACGAGACCCTGCCTGGAGGGAAGGCCGGTGGGGTCCCTCCGCCTCCTCGCACCTTGTTTCCGGACGGGCATGGCGGGCGGGCGGGCGGGCGAGGGACCGGGACGCCCTTCTTCTTCTTCTTCTTCTTCTTCTTCTTCCTCGTCAATCTCTCTCTCCTCTCTCACTCCGACCCACCGGCCGCTCCCTCCCTCCCTCCCTCCCTCCCTTCCGGACCGGGACGCCACTCTTTCCCTCCCCCCCGGCGCGCCTCAGCCGAGGGAGTGTGTGGGTGTGGGGCGGGGGGTTCCCGTCGGAGAAGGCGCCCTCCCTCTCTCCCTCCCTCCGGGCGAGCCAGCAGGACAGAGTTCCAAACTTTTTCCAGGCAAGATGGCGTCGTCGCGGGCCACAGGCAGGCAGGCAAGCCGGAGGAGGCGGAGGGGAGGGCGGGGCGGACACGCCCACTCCCGCCCCGCCTGCCAATCGCAGGCCGCGCCCGCCCGCCTGCCCGCCCGCCACCCAGGGACAGGTGAGCCAACGCCCCGCCCCGCCCCGGACGCCTGGAAAGTTTGGAAAAGAAGGACAGAGGGGAGGGGAGGAGGAGGGCCGCCTTCTTCTTCTTCTTCCTCCTCCCTCCCTCTCTCCCTCCCTCCCCCTCGCGGGGACCCGGCCAGCCAGGAGTCTCTACACCCCGGTGGGAGGGTGGCCCAGGCTCACAGCTCTCACCCACCCACCCACCCACCCACCCCTCAGGCAGGCCCCTTGCCCTCCCCCACCCCCACCCCCGTCAGACTACTCTAACTGTGAGAAAGTTCCCCTCCTCCAAGTAGTCCAACCACCACCTCAGAGAGCAGCAGCAGCAGCAGAAGAAGAAGAAGAATCATCATCCAGTAGTAGTAGTAGTAGTAGTAATCGTCGATAGGAAGAGCTACTCCTACTGTGCTAACTAGCCTTTGGACTGACTGGAAGAGAGGAGCCTCTTCTTCTTCTTCCTGGAAGTCCCTCCTGCCTGGGAGGGTGATTGAGAAGAACAGACACTCTTCCCTTCCCCTTTAGGAGGAGGATGATGATGATGATGATGATCCTTCAGGTATCTGAAGACGAGTGCTGTCATCACCACAACTCCCCCCCCCCCTCTGTCTCCTTTTCTCTGGGCTAAAAGCCTGCCCAAGTAGTTCCTCCAGTCTCTCCTCATTAGGGTTTGGTGGTCTCCTCTCCAGGCCTCTCAGCATCCTTGCTGTGGCTCCCCTTGGAACTAGGTGTCATCTTTCTTAAAGTCCAGTGCCCAGAACCGGACCCAGAACTTGACTCTAGGCGTGGTGGTCTAAGCAGTGCTGAAGAGAGAGGGGAGGCCGTTGGTACCTGTACCACCACCACCTCCTCCTCCTCCTCCTCCTCCTCCTCGTGGGCTTCAGAGGCTCTAGGACTTCTTCTGTGTTGCTCCTGCAGCCTAAAACAACATTGGCCTTTTATGCAGCCCCCTCATCACACCACGGACTCCTCCTGAGCCAGTGAGCTTCAACCATTCCAAGATCCTTCTTCCCACTTGTAGTAGTAGTAGTAGTAGTAGTAGTAGTAGTAGTATTCCTGAGCCAAGTCAACTCCCTCATCTTGCAACTGTGCATCTGGGGTTTTCCTCCTCGGTGTAAAACTTTGCCCTCCTTCTCCCTGTTCAATTTCACTCTGTACTAGGTTTCAGCCCAGTCTTCAAGCCTAGCAAGATCTTTTTGAGTTCTGCTCCCGTCTTACAAGGCATCAGACATTCCACCCACTTTTGTGTCATCCACAAACCAGATAAGCATTCCATGCACTCTCCTGCAAGTCATGAATGATAAATGTTGATGAGCTTCAAGGCCCAGGACTCTACCTTGTGGCTTCTCACTTGTTACTCCAAGCATTCCCAGATTACGATTCTCTAGCCAACTGCACCTCCACCTGACACTTGTGCAATTCAGGCCACACCTCGTTCATTTGCTAATGTGTCTGTGAAGGGGCGTTTTGTCAAAGGCTTTGCAGAAGTCCTGGTTTCTTGTCAACCGGTTTGTGGCAGCCTCTGCCTTTGTTTCCAGATGTCCCAAGGGAGTCAAAGGGCCTTCTCTTCCTTATGAGGTCTCCCTCACTCTCCCATCCATGTCTGGAGGGGAGCAGCAGGCCTCTGAATGTCAGCCCTGAGCACACATGCACACATACACACACCCTTTCGCCTCTGCTCTCTCTATGCCAGGGAAAGCACCAGTCTGTACAGTTGGTGCTTGCTGGTGCTGACATGCATCCCAGGGGCCCCTCTGACCCCCTCCCCATCTGCGGAGGATGAATGCCCCTCACTCTTGCCTCTCGGACTCCTGTCCAGTCACTCCACTGACCAGCCTCGGTCCCAACCCCCTCCCCTCCCCAGGGTTGGCTGCACCCAACTCTGCACACACCCATCCTTGACTGGGAAGGGTGGCTTTTCTCTCCACTTCACTCTACCCCCCACCTCATCACTGTCACAGGCGATGGGTGAGCGTTGCATGGCCACTCCTCCATGCATTTGCCATCAGGGAAGCGGGTGTTGGCAAGAAGGGCCATCCACCCTGGACAAAGCCTCCCCTTCAGACCCAGCCCACCCTTGGTCAGAGCGTTGCTTGGTGTCCACTGGCACACCGGGGGGGGGGGGCACACACCCTGGGGGTTGTAGCCATCAGCTGAATGAGGCTTTGTGCAGAAAGCAACTGAGATGGGACATGTGTGCTCCCTGCAGACTGAGAGAGAGAGAGAGAGAGCCAGGCCTGTTCCAAGGAAGCAGGGAAATCAAGCGAGAAGACTAGAACTCTGACAGACAACGTAAGAGTCCTTTCCAACTAACTCTTTGAGGGCTGCCCTGTGGAAGACAGAGCCAGCTTTTGTTTCCCGTGGTTTCAGAGGGTTGGATCTCAAGTCACAGAAGGGAGATTTCATTCAAATGTCTCTTGAGAGAACAAGCCATGGGACCGACCGTGCTGAAGGCACCTCCCCTGGTAGCTATTAAACAGAGCTGGGTGGGTGGCCACCGTCCATGGGTGGGAGTGGGTCCCACTTGAGCAGGCAGTTGGACTGGGGGGTCTCTGGAGACCCCTTCCTGCGCTATAGTTCTAGGATCCTGTGAAATGTTGGGACACGGCCCTTTTCTTTTGGAACCATCACAGTGGAGAGAGTCAAAAGCTTTGCTGCAACACATAGAGCGCAAACTGGTTTCCTCCTGAAACAAGTCTCTAGTGTACTCCAAGTAGCCAATATACATGTACTGTACTTGCTCTATGCAGTTTAGTGCTGCTGCTGCTGCTGCTACTTCCTTTTCGGAATCCAGCCTGCATGCCTGGCAGTTCCTGTTTGTGAATTTATGGCATGAATGTATATTGGCACATCCCAAGGATGGCTTTGCTAGTGCTGAAACATTAGTACCAGCCCCTCCCAATCCGGAGTGACTCTGGGATCTCCTTTTCATGGAGTTGGCAGGTGGCGGGTGAGACTTTTCCTTCTGCCAGGAGGTGTTTTCCCCTTGCCATCACATTGGCCCCCTCCTCAGGCTTTGGGTGTACTTGTTCTCTAGAGCATGAAGGCATGCCACCCACCCTACCCCTGGAGATGTAGTTCTTCTGCTGGCTTTGAGAGGAGCTTTCACTTGGCTTTCACACAGAACCCTGGTGCTGTAGGGGTTAAACTGCCATGCTGCAGCCAAAACATTGTGAGTTCAATCCTGATGGGGATCCAAGTTGACTCAAACTTCCATCCTTCTGTGGTTGGTAAAACAAGGACCCAGCATGTTGGGGGCAAAATGCTCATGACTCTGAGAACTGCCCAGATAGGAGGAGGGAGGGAGGGAGGGAGGAAGAGCACTTCAAAGTGCTTCTATGGATGGAGGACCTGAAAGTGACACAGCCATGCCCACTTGCTTTCTAAAACTGCAGAGTTGGTCCCCCCTGCCGCCCCCCCCATCAAAGGCTTCTCCTCCTCCTCCTCCTTTCTCAAACAAATAAGAGAAAGTACTTTTTCACTCAGAGGATCACTGGTCTATGGAACTCCCTGCCAGAAGAAGTGGTGACAGCTGTCAGTCTTCACAGCTTCGAGAAAGGATTAGACAAGTTCTTGGAGGACAAGGGTATCAATGGCTATAATTATGGATACTTAACGACAACCTCTGGGTTGGAGAGATAGGCAGGATATCTCTGAAGGCCATTTCCAGATAGGAATCCTAAGCAGGTGAAGGCATCTCCTTGGGAATAATAATACCCTGAAGCCAATGGTGAGCCACTGTGTGAGACAGAAGGCTGGACTGGATCATGGGCTCCTGTGGCCTGTTCCAGAAAGGCTGTTCTTATGTTCCTTGACTTCCTTCTGCCTATTTCTGCCTTCAGTCTCTTTGTTCCCTGGAACTGCTGCTCCTCCCCACATGGAGAGTAGCAGCCCAGGCCCTCTTTGCAAGAGAAACATACCATATGTCCCAGGAGACTAGGCTCTGATGCGACTGGGAGTGTTTGAAGAGAAACTGAAGTCCGTCCGTCTGTCTGACCTCCTGCCTGATCACCACCACCACTTCATCCCTTTGGCACACCAGGCGCTTGACTCTCCCACAGGGCCTCTGGCAGCAATGAATGCTGGAAGAGGACAATCTCTGGTCCTTCTCTGCCTGCCCTTCTGGCCAGAAGCGCACCCAGGGCAGTGGCACATCTCCATGTTGGGCGGGGGGGCAATCTGCCACCTGACATGGCAGCAGGAAGGCTGTCTCTGCCCCAAAATCCTGGGAGGGAAGGGTGCTGGGAGAAAAATGTCCCCCCTCCCCCCCGGGGGGGGGGGTGCCTGACAGGGCCAGGTGAGGCCTCTGAAGCCCTGCCCGACCTACAGTGGTGGCCTCCCAGCCTGGGCTGCTGCTGCTGCTGCTCCTCTACCCTGCTGTACCCCACTTGTCTGGGCAGCCCCAGGGAAGATGGGCCAGTGGCTGGGGAGGGGGGAGCAGCAGGGGGAGCAGCAGCAGCAGTAGCCGCCGCCGCCGCCAGAGGTGCCTGAACCAGGCAGAAGGCAAGTCTCCCTGCTCTCCAAGGAAGCTCCAGCCCCCACAACCCCCCTCCTCAGAAAGAGCCCCCTCCCCACTTTTAGCCTCCCACTCAGGGAGGAGAAAGAGAGGGAGTGTGCGCGCACTCAAAGGAGTCAGTCCACCCACCAGCTTCCTTCTCGCTGTTTAATGTTAATCAAGACAAAGAATACTTGACCACAAACTCTTTCCCACTACTCTGTGTTACACAAGGGCCAGTCTAGACCCCCACCCCGGGCCCCCAATTCACTGCACATTCAAAACCCCTTTTCCCTCTCCCCACACCCCACCTTCCCAGGGACCGCTTGGCTGACCTTGACAACATCACAAAAAGACCTCTGTGTCACCTTTTGGTACAAAAGAAACACTCCATGAGTATTTTGCAGAAGGGGGGGGGGGGGAGAGTAGGAGAAAGACCCCCACCCCAGGGAGAGACCTGGCTCTCCTGAGAATTGCAGCCTTGGGAAGAGGGGCGGGGGGGGGGTACATTCCACGATGCCCATAGCTCCTCCTTCCAGTGTGCGTGATTTGGACATGGGCACCCCAAGAATGACTGGCCAGTGACAGGTGCCTCTGGGAGGGAGGGAGGGAGGGAGGGAGGGAGGGGAGAAGCCTTAAGGCCTCCCCCGCCCTGCTCTCAACAGATGAGGAAAGCCTTGAGATAGGAGTGTAAAGGAAATGCCCCCCAACAGGGAGATGAAAGGGGGCCACAACAGCAGCCCAAACTAGAAACCAGGTCCCTGGGAACCCCCCCCTTCCCCCTCCCCTCCGTGACACCGTCTACAACCAGTCCAGGCCACCTTAGGCTCCAGTGTAAAGCCACCAACAAAAAGGGGGTGGGGTGGGGTGGGTGTGTGGAAAGGAGATGGAGTGTGATGTCTCCCCCCCCCCCCCCCCCGGCTGGCCTAGAAGAAGCCTTTGCTTTCAAGGGAGTAAACTGAGTGGAGGGATCTACAGGGAACCCTCCCACAGGAGTGTGTGTGTGTGTGTGTGTGCAAATGGCAGGCCTGGACCCATGGTATTCCCCCGTCCCAAGGCAGCCAGTCAGGGAGGGAGGGAGGGGAGGAGGTCCAGGCAGCCAAGAGAGGCAGCTCCCCCCACCCCCATGGAGGTGCCTTTTCCCCCCTACACCTCCAAGTAACAGACTCCCGGGATGCCGAGGGTCCCGACTCTTGGCCATCTGGTGCCCCTGCCCGAGTGGCCTGGAGGAAGAGCTGGCCCCCTGGAGTAAACGGCCTAGGGCGATGGGTCTCCCTGACAGACCCGGCCGGCTCAGCTGACGAGACACGCCATGCAAAGGGTGGAATTGGGGCCAGGGAGTGCTTAAATGAACAGTGCTTATAAGAGCCTAAAGAGCAGGTGCAGAACGGGACTCTGAGGTCAACTAGCCCAAAGACTACCGGGGGGAGAGCGGGGGGGGGGGGGGGCTGTGTGTACGGTATCATCACCTTCACCCTAACAAGGGGCCACAGCCGCTCAGTAGATGTAGAGCCGATCGGAAATGGCGGCTGGCATGTGGGTCATGACCTGCATGCGCAGCCACCAGTAGTAGTCCATGGGGTGGTAGCGGGTGTAGGGGGTGGTGGAGGTCAGGGCATGGATGATGCTGTCGATGACAGGCGAGGTGTCGGCGGAGCCACTGTTGCAGTACGACTGCATCTTGGCCACCTGCTCGTCAAAGTATTTGCGCCCGTAGTCCCGCCGCACGATCTCGGGCAGCTCGTCCCACATCTTGTCAGCAATGGACTTGATGCGCTCAGGGCTGTACAGACTGGTGCCGGCAATGAAGTTCCCGGGTTCCACGATGCACACCTTGACGTCGTGGGGACGCATCTCATAGCGCAGGCAGTCGGAAAAAGCTTCCACCCCAAACTTGGTGATGCAGTATGGGGAGCGGGCTGGGTTGGCCATGCGGCCCATCATGCTGCTGATGTTGACCACGCGGCCTGGATGGGCAGAGCACACGGGGTGAGGCAGGAGGGGACCCCCCCCCCCTTTCCCAATTTGGCAGGCTCCTGGAACCAGCACCACCCGGCAAGGCCCCTGGGAGGCTGAGCTCCCCCTCCACATCTGTCTGGAGGTGTATGTGCACACATGCAGACTTCACAAGGCGGCAGAGTCAGTAGTACCTTCTGAAAAAAACCAACCCCTCTTGGGATCCATAGCTCAGAAGGGTCAGGGTCTCCATCCCGACCTGAAGGAGGCGCCTTGACCAACAGGCCCAGGGCAGCCCAGGAGCGCTCTGCCTGGCTGCCATCTGGATAGGAGTTTACAGCAGGCAGCTGGTCAGACTGAACCCTCTTCCCACCCCCACCCCCACCCCCAAGGGGGGAGGGGTGTCTCCTCTCCATGGCCTGGCTTAGCCCTGCGGCTTGGCCAGCCCCCTCCCAGCCTGGGCTGAGGCTCCCACAGGGCAGCCAGAGAGAAGGAGAGCCACTCACCACCCACCTGCAGCACTGGTACCAGCTCGGGCAGCATTGCCGTGCCAGGGGCAGATGGGGTGCCCAGCGGAGGACGGAATGGCCTCCGCTGGGCCAGCAGATAAGGTGCCGAGGCCTTGTGGCTCCTTTTATAAAGCACCTCCTCTAGCAGGAACAGACGGCTAGGACCCCACCTGGCACCTGCTGTGTGTGAGGGTGTGTATGTGTGTGTGTGTCAGGTAAGAAGGAGGCTGAACCTGCCACCACCACCATCCCTCCCCCCTTGCCATTCTCTTGGGGCCAGGAAAGACGAGACCAGGTGCCAGGGAGAGCAGCCCCTACCTTTGGCTCTGCGGATGAGGGGCAGGAAGGCCTTGGTGGTGCGGATTGTGCCCCACAGGTTTACTTCGGCCACTTCCTTGTAGGTGTCCATGCTGGTGAACTCGACCTCCCCAAAGGTGGAGATCCCGGCGTTATTGACGAGACCCCAGAGGCCTGAAAGGGGGAGGGGGCAGAAGGGCAGAAGCTGTGTGGTATGGTGGGGGTGGGGAGGAGACTCTCCAGGAAGGGCTCCCACACACACACCCCAACCCTTTCCCTTGGGTGCAAGGACACCCCCCCCCCCCCCCGCAGCCCCCTCCCAGCCCACCTACCGGTCTCCGAGTCCTTGAGAGTGGAGGTCATAAAGTCCACCGCCCGGGAGACCTCCTCGCTGTCACAGACATTCAGCTGGACAGTCCGCATCCGGTCACTCTTCATGTCGTCCAGCTCCTTGGAGCCCCCCCGGCCTTGCTCCTGAGGAGAGAAAACATTCCCATGTCACCAAACCCCATCACCACGGCCCCTTCCATCCTAGCTGAGCAGAGCCCACCCCCACCCCACCAGAGATAGAAAACTGGGGGGGGGGGGGGATGTGAACACCAAGGCCCCCAAAAAAGGCCAGTGAGGTCCCAGGAGGGGATGGGGGGGAGGCAGTGGCCAGAAACCTCCAGGCCAGGCCAGAAATCTGAAATCCTCATGCGCCCCCCAGCCCCTTCCTCCCCATGGAGATGAGGCGAGGGAAAGGCACTCAAGGAGAAGGAGAGGCCAATGAGTCCCAAAGCCAAGCCCAAGGAGAGTGGGGCAGGGTGGGTGGGCTTCCCAAGGGCCCTCCAGCCACCTCCACTCCCCAGGGCTGAAGGAGTGGCCCTGAGGCAGCCCACGCCCCCACCTCCAAGCAGAGCCCCCCCACGCCCCCACGCAGTCTTCCCCATCCCCCACCCCTCCTACCTTGAGCAAGCAGCCGGCGTAGATGATGAAGCCCCTTGCGTGCAGCCGCTCTGCTAGGGAGAAGCCAAAGCCTGAGTCGCAGCCGGTGATCAGCACGGCCCGCTCACCAATCTGTAGCAAGGCAGGGAGGAGGAAGAGATGACGTCAGAGTCCCCCAAAAGGAAGGTCTCTGGGAGTGGGGGTGAACAACACCATTTCTCTATCATTCAAAGGAAACCCACACAGGACCGATGACAGCTTCTGAAGCTGCAACTCTTCCCAGCTCCATCCACTCCAGCCGTCACCACCCCGGGTCCCCCTCCACCCAGTTCCGGTTCCTAGCGCCCACCCCTACGTCCGGGGCAGGAGCAGGATGCGTCCCTCACCTGGTCCACTACTGTCGTGTAGGAGCGCCGACACCTCCTCGCCTGGGGGAAAGGCCTGCAAGAGAAGGAAAGCCAGCCCACACATACCACAGCCCTGTGGATATCAGACAGCCCAAGGGGGGGGGGGCAGAACGACTGCCTCTTGCAGCCCCCCTCACACCCTCAGAGGCACAAGCCACACTCAAAAAAGGGGGGGGAGGAGGAGATCAACTAGTAACCACATGCACACACCCACTCACAGCCTTGTAAAGACGACCGACAGACCACACACACGAGATCCACTGGCAGCCCCTCCTGAAACTCACATAGCCCCTCCCCTCAAAACGCCCTCCCAGGTTGGTAGAGGGGGGGGGTGGAGGGGTGGGCAGGCTTGAAACAGCCAGCAAGGCTTGGGAAGTGAGCTCAAAAAGTTGTGGGTGGAGGCCCCCCACCCCCCCACCCCCCAAAAGCCCACCAGAGCACAGAGCATGAACCTTTCAGGATGAGACTGGTTGCTTGGAGAACATCCCAGTGAGGAGACCCCCCTCCTCCTGAAGAGTTGCCCCCCTATTCCCTAGTTGTGACCTCTGTGGCTCTGGGCCTGGAAGGGGGATGCCTAGCTGAGGGAGGGTCAACTGTGCTGTCCAGCTGCCCTTTGCACCCAGCCTTATCTTGGGCATTCAAACCCCTCCAGCCCCCACCCATCTTTGAGGGGGGGGAGATGCTCTATCCTTGGGGAGGTTGAGAGCAACCTTTCACATAGGTGGGGTGGGGATCCAGAAATGGGGGCCCTTCTTGGACCCATGTTGCTTGCTTGCTTTTTCAGGTGGGGGTGGGGGGTAGGGTCATGAGGCTTCCTCTGTGTGTGTGTCTTGGGGGGCGGGGGGGGGGGAATGATAAGTCATTCAGACCAGAGAGGGGAAACTTCATTCTAGTGGTTGTGAAGAGACTCAAGTGGAGAGTCTTGCAAAGAGCCGGCCTGGGCTCACCTTCTATGTGGGGCCCTCTTGGGATGCTTGCCTTTACAGACAAAGCTCTTTCTCCCCCCCCCCCCCCAACAAAGCTCTCCCCCTCCTGAAAAATAACCTGTCCCCCCTTCTTCCTACCTGCCCAAAGGAGGGATCAGGTGGGGGTGGCTCAGCCTGGCCAACATCTGGCCTCCAGCCAAGCTCAAAAGAAGATTGGGCGAGGGGGCTGCTGAGGAAACCCCAAGGGTTGGGGGGCCGGTTCATCCAAGGGGAGCCCCCCCCCAAGCCATCTCTGGGAGGACAGGGGTGGTCCAGGGGTGCAGGCAAAGCCCACCCTAGGGGTCTGCTGTTCTTCAGGGGCTCAGCAGCCCTGGAGGGGGGAGGGGGCATATGCTGGATGGCCATTGGAAGAGAGGGTGGGCCCTAATTACCCCCCAAGGAGAGCCACCGTTTGTTCAAGAGCGCCAACTCCCAGGCCTCATTCGAGGTCCACTGGGCAAAGCCTGCAGGACCTTGAGAGACCAAGAGGTTGGGGGTCAAACTTTTCCCCAGACACAGAATTTGGCTGCAGGTACAACACCTGGCAATCGGGGTTTGGGGGAGCTATGGGGTGTCTGTGTGCTGGCCAACTCCCTCCCTCCCCCCCCAGCTCCTTCCTTACCCCAGGCCAAGGGTGCCGGGTTCCTTGAGGTGGGGGGCTCTTGCAGTGGCCAGCTGGGCCAGGGGCCGGGAGACGCGGGCTGCGGCCAGGATGCTTGCCATGGCTGGCTCCCCTCACCTGCGCAGTTGGACGGATGGATGGACGGATGGACAGAGGCTGGGCTCTGTGGGACAAGAGAGAGAGACCGACCTGGCCTTTATTTGCTCTGGGCTTTTATGGCCCCACTCACTCACTCTTATACCAGAAAGCAGGGTCCAAAGGCAATGCCCTTTTCCCCTCCCTGTCAGACCATGGGGCAGTGGGGAGGGGGGCGCCATCCCTTGCCCCCCTCCTGTTCCCCAGCTCCAGCCATCCGCACCTGGAGAGGAAGCAGGAGCATCCAGGAGCAGATGAAGCCCCTCCCTCCCTCTCAACAGCCCAGCCAGAAAGTGCACTTCGAGCCTGGAGCCACGTCCATAGCAACCGCCAACCCAGGCACGGAGGGCCCCAAAAGTGACTTTTGCAATAGCAATCCCACTTTTATTCTCTCCCCCCCCCCCCCCCCGTGGTGCTTAGTGCCCTCGGAAGAATGAGTCAACCTTGAACCCTGGTCAGGATCGAACTCATAACCATTTGGGTGCAGTGCATCAGTTTAACCCATGTGCGACCAGGGCTCTATAATGACAGGTTGCAAAGAACCTGCAACTGTTCTTCTTCTTCGTGGTCCCCTGTCAACCCACATGAATAGGTTTACTGCGCATTGAAAGAGCATTGGGGCAGGAATAGACATTGTATAGTCCATAGTTAGAACATTTGTTATATTTAACAAGGATTGTTATATTTAAAAAGTGTGTGTGTGTGTGTGTATGAGAGAGAGAGAGAGACAGAGCTCTAGCGCTTAGTGCACTCTCTGGGCAGTTCCCAACATGCTGGCTCCTCGTTTTACTGACTCTGGAAGGATGGAAGAGGCTGAGTCAACTTGGATCCCCATCAGGATCAAACTCACAACATTGTGGCTGTGGCACTACAGTTTACCCTCTGCAACCCTTCCTCTCGGAGTGGCGGAGGATGTCAGGGGTCGTGCAGGAAGAGCAGGGGGGTTGGGGTGCCCTGAAACTTCTGGGAAACGGCACCTCAGTCGGTCGGTCCAGGAGTGCCTGGAGCCATGGAAGCCAAAATAAAAGGCCGGCGGAGCTCCTCCTCTTGGCCTGCCCAGGAAGGCTGGCAGCACACGGCGCATGGGGTGGCCACCCTTGAAACCATCATCCACGCTGGGGCTGTTGCAAGGGGCTAGCCGGCCGGCCTGACCAAAGCACCTCTTCTTCTGAACCCCTGGGCAGAGAGATCTCCGTCCGTCCGTGGGTCTCTGAGTGGCACAAGAGAGACCTGGGGGCCCTCCAACCCCAACCCCCTCCCCCCCCCCACACACACACCCTCTGGCAGAGCTGATTTCTTCCCATGGGCCCCCTTGGAGTCTCCTGACATCCCCCCCCCCACCCTGCCCCTCCTCCAAAGGCAGGCTCTGCGGTCGAGCAGAGAACCACCTGGGGGGGGAGGGGGAGCCGAGGGTGTGTGTGTGTGTCTCTCTCTCTCTCCCCCAGGGGGGAGCCTGCCCCACCCACTGGCAGGCCGGGTCTCCTTCTTGCCTTCCTCCTCCTCCTCCTCCTCCTCTTCCTCCTGACAGGACAAGGCTCTCGTCTAGGAGTCCGTCTCGTCTCCTCCTGCAGCTAAGCAGGGCCGGGGGTCGGCCGGCCGGTCATGGGCGCCGCGTCCTCCTGACCTCTCTGACCTCCCTCCCGCCTGCTGCCAGCCAACCAGCGGCGGCGGCGGCGGCGGCGGCGCTCCTCCGAGTCCGACCAGGCCCCAAAGGCCGCCCAGTCCCGCCCCCCCCGCCGCCGCCGCCTCTCCCCTGACTCGCAGCAGAAGCAGCAGCAGCGCCCCCCTCCCCCCCCCCGGCAGGTGCAAAAAGGATGGGGGGAGGGAAGGCAGGCAGGCAGGCGCCCCCCACATCCCCCACCCCACTCGCGCCCACCCGCCCGCCCGCCGGCCCCCCCCTGCACACACGGGCCGGCCGCCGAAAGCCGGGGGGGGGAGGGAGGGAGGGAGGGGGGCTGGTCGTCTGACGTAGAGGAGGGGGAGGAGGAAAAGAGGCGCCCCCCTCCCCGCCCGCCGCGTCCTTCGGCCCGTGGGGAAAGCAGGCGCCCCCCGCCCCCACCCTCGCCCTCGCCCCCACCCCCGCGGGAGCAGGAGGGGAAGTCCGGCGGCAGGGGAGGGGGGCCCTTACCGGCTCGGGCCGCCGGGGATGCTAGGACGGAGGGCGGCTTCTGGCTGCTTCCTCCTCCTCCTCCTCCTCCTCCCCTTCCCAGTTCCCACACGCGGCGGCGAGGAAGTGAGATCATCATCATCATCACCATCATCACTCACGCGGCCCCTCCCCCTTCCTCCTCCCCTTCAGTGTGTCTGCCGGGGCGAGGATGTGGTTTCGGCGGGGCACGACGCCGACGACGCCGACGCCGCTCCTGCTGGGGCTGGGGCTGGGGCTGGGGCTGCTCTCGCTCCTTCTGATGGGGGGGTGGGGGGGCGCCTTCCTCCTCCTCCTCCTCCCCCTCCCCCTCCTCCTCCTCGCCCGGCGGATGCCTGGTCTCGGCCGAGCCCTCCCCGTGAGTAGCGGGCGGGGCGGGCAGGAGGTGGGCGCAGCAGCGGTGCCTGCGAAGGGGAGGGGGCAGGGCCGTAGTAGTAGTAGTAGTAGCCACGGGGGGGGGGGTGTCAGGGGGTCCCTTTGCCCACCCCCCTCAAACTCCCGTCTGAGGAGACGCGCACACACAGGTACACGCACGGAGCCCCTGCCAGAGCCACCGGGGGCGGGGGCAGCCAAAGTCCTCTTACGGGGCCAACGAGAACAACCCGGGAGGAGGAAGAGGAAGAAGAAGAAGCCGGGGCGGGGGGGGGGGCTGCGGCGGCGTCCCCTCCCGCCCCGTCTTTGCGCCCCTTACCCCCCCTCCCCTCCCGCCGCCGCCGCCGCCGCCGCTGCCTTAATCGCCGCCCTAAGCCTTGGTCCGAAGTTCCCTTCTTTGCCCCAGAGTCAGACCCTCCCCTCTGTCCAGCTCAACCGGGGGTCAAGACTGACCACTGACCAGGAGGAAGGGGGGAGGGAATCTTCTTCTCGTGGCCTGAGCCCCCCATTCTTCTCCCCGGGTCAAGAGAGCTTCAAAGCAACCCTGCACAAAGGGAGGGAGGGGGGTGGGCGAGGAAGGCAAGGGGGCGTCCGTGGCAGCTCCTGCCGCCTTGGCCAGATCATCTGGCCCATCTGACTCATTCGCAAAGGGGGGGGGGAGTGGGGTGAGGGGGGGGGACTGTCCTTGGCTGGCCTTGTTGTGGTGGAAGATCTTTCCATGCCAACACAGTCTTTCCTGAGCCAGAGATGATGCAGGCCAGAGGGGTTTGGTCAGTCCGGTCACTTCCGCTTGGATTCCACCACTGCTGGCCCTTGGTCGGTCGGTTGGTCGGATGCCCTTGACCTTCTTCAGCAGCCAGCAGGATCCTCCTCCTCCTATTCCCCCCCCCCCTTTCCGATGGCAGGCTGGGAAAGAGAAGGCAAAAAGCCAACCCAGGGTGGCGGGCCAGACTCCTGCCCAGGTGGCTGTCTGTCTGCCAGAGCTGGAGCATGAAGCCAACTGGCCAACTGAGCAATCCCTGAGAGAAGCCCATGGGCATGGCCCAGTGCCTGTGGCCCAAAGGGCCATTTCCCTAGACGTGGGCTAGGTGAAGACAGGGCCACACTCCCTTGTCAGGCGCACTTTGCCAAGAAAGACCACCTCTGCCCTTACCACCCCTGGGAGGCTGCTTGGCACACTTCAGCATGAGTGCTCAGCCCCTTCTGTGCTCTCCTGGCACCCCCCACACACACATACACACACACATCGAGCAGAGGGATGGCATTGCCACGTCAGCCAGCCCAGGTGGCCACAAGTCTCCTCGAAGCCAAAGGATGGAGAGGAGGAAGAGAAGAGGCCAGAGGTTGTTCCCATCTGGGCACCTGCCTGAGCTGGACGGCAGTGGCAGAAGAGCCCCCCCACACACACACACACACACTCACACTTAAGCCTCCTCCCCGCCACCCCTGCGTCTGAGCTCTGGCTTCTTCCTCTAAGTTTTCATTTCAACTTTCATTTATACCCCGCCCCTCTCAACACACGGCCGACTCTGGGCGGCATTACAACATATTATACAGTCACAATAATAACATGGTATAATCAACAATAACAAAATGCAAAGCTAATAACAAGTTGCATAGCATCATAAAAAACATATCAGCAAATTGTCATCACATAAGTGCCTCCCAATGGGAGGCTGTCCCTGGCCAGGGCTTTTTCGGAGGTAGTTTCCCCCTTCCTTCCTCCTCCCACTCCTGGGCAACTTGCCCAAGGTTAGCCAGGCTGGCTCTTCTCCTGGGAGGCCGTGGGGGTGGGGGTGAATGCAAACTCACCACCACCGCTCTCCAGAGCTCCTGTCGCTGATCCCCTGAGCTCTTGGGGCAGCATCGTCCTCTTCCCCGGACAGACCCAAGGAGCCTCTTCCTGACACAAGGAAGGCCCGGCTGGCTTCCTTTCTTGACCCCCAAGAAGAAAGAGACCGAGGCACCTTCAGGGCTAATCGGTTTGGGTCGGCCTGAGCTTTCACGCACACGCAGCCACAAAACAAGTGCAGCCTTCACAGTGCCAGGACTCGTAACTGGCATGTGGAACTCATGGCCACAAGCTGTAGTGATGGCCACAAGTTGAGAGTCTTAGGGGGTCACAGACCACCTCGTTCTTAAGCTTGATGGTTTCCAGATTCAGAAATGGGCCAGAGTCTCTAATGGCAGTGTGGAGGTCCTTCCCACCCACCCCATTTACCACGAGCGCTGCAACGGCCCACCAAAGGGAACCCATTTTGACCCAGCAGACGCGGAGAATGGGGTTGCAAGGTGTCTCCTCTCTCTCTCTCTTACCCCAACGCAAACCCAACCCAAGGACTGGGGACTTCTCTTTCCCCCTTCAAGCAGGTGTTCTCTTTTGCTTGGAGGGGCTGGGGGGGTGGGGGGCAAACCTGGTAGGCCTCCAGGCCAGATAAAGGCAGAGCAGCACGCTTGCGTTGCCATGGTTACAACTAGGTTTTATTTCTCCTAGGTAAAAGGGATGTGAAAAGATGGTAGAAGGGCCTCACCCTAAGGCAGGGCTCCCGGTCTGGACCTGGCTTAAGTCAGAGGGCCGTAAGAAAAACAAACCAGGTGGCTTAACGTGGCTGCCTTCGGTGGTCCCTCGGCCCAAGCCAAGGCCAGGAGGGAGGGAGGGCAAACAAAGGAGGCCTACCGTGCATTGGTGAGGGCGGCAGCAGCAGCAGCATGGCTTGCCCTGGCATGGCGCTAACCACCTGTGGTTTGAAGGACAGGAAACCGGAAACCCCTGTGCCATAGGATGGCAAGGCTGGATCAAGCAAGCAGAGCCTTGCCATGGCGAGGCAGCCGGGCAGGGGGTGGCTGTTGCCCTTGCCCACAGGGTGCCTGGAGAAGCGGGGGCTTGGCCCAGCCTCCCTTGGGATCTGACCCAGGGTCCAGCTCTCCCTGCGCCCTTTGACCTCTGAAGGTGTACCACCAGAGAGGCCCTCCAGGGAGAACTGGGCACTCTGTTTTCCGGCTGGGGCCTTTTCTCCAGAAAACTCACTCTAAGGGGACTTTCTTAGGCTTAGACTTTCCTATGCTGTGTAGCCTGTCGGGCAGCAAGACCCTCTGGGGAAAGGCAGGAGAAACACCACCCAGTCTGGCTAAGGTGGAAACCTCCTGTGTAGATAGAGCCCAGCGCATGTATGGCTCTCTGTGGCCGGCAGGGGTGGGGGGTGGCCTTCCTCCTCCCTCAGCATGCCAAGCAAAGCTTTGTGCCCTCTTTGGGCAGTCCACAAGGCAACGAGCATTTTGCCCCCAAGATGCTAGGGACTCATTTAAGGATGGGAAAAGCTGAGTCAACCTTGATCCTGGTCAGGATCAAAAACTCACAACCTTTGGGTTGCAGCATAGCAGTTTTAACCACTGTGCCACCAGGACTCTTCACTGGACAGTACAATCCGGATGGAACCCAAGCAGGGATGGGGACTGTAGAGATGGACACACGCACACACACACACCAGGATGTGGGTGCAATGAGGCAGAACATCCAACAATGCACCCCTGCTCATATTTATTCCTATAATCCTAAACCCCCATGTGCATAAGGAAATTGTGTGGTTTGTACAAACTACAGATCATGCTATAGCAAAGAGACATAATGATCAATCTTTGTGGCCTAGGTAAAAAGCATAAGATAAGCATAGGCATAAGGAGGCATACACTTTATTATCTGGCACACTAGTGTCTGAGCCTGCTTGACCTAACCTTTCACATACAACATGTCACCCAGGCTTCTAATGGCATCTGGTTTACACAAACAGGCTCTTTCAAAAGGCCAGAAGATTAGATAGACAGCTTCAAAGGAATGCTTGTACCATCTTCCACCAGGCAGCCATTAAGAAAGGACTCTTAATGTTATACTGAACCATGTGAGTTCAGCAGCCCTCTTTCAGAAGAGTATAGAAAACTTAAAAGCAGTTACCACCAAACTAATCTTAACCTATAAAACCAAGGGTTAACTGTTGGAACTTGCTATAGGTTGCTATGCCTCGCCCTACTTGCCTGCACTCATCCTTCGTGCACACGGCCGATCTGGGTCCGCAGGTCAACAAAGGATTGAGAAAACAGACAGTGGGGCAACAGCCCCACAAACGCGAAAAAAGGGAAACAACTTCATTTCCCAACATTCCTTGTGCTGTGCCGCGCCAGAGCCAATCAGGCTGAGAGGCTCTCGCACGGCGCGACGCAAGGAACGTTCGGAAACGCACCGCAGCCAATCAAAAGAAAACCGTTTTAAAAATGCAACACAAAGCACAAACCCATAACTACAAGCCCCAGCGTCCTGCGCACCATGAGCGCGCAGAACGCTGAGGAAGCTGGCGCCCAAAAATTAAAACAACAAAACAAAAACACTGGGAGAGCAAGTCCGCCAAGCCCGCAATAGTAAAAAAAATTCGAAAAGACACAACAGCCCCTCCAGGCGCCTCTGTCCTCCACCATCCCCCTCAGCCCTCCCAGCTCTGTGCCCATTGTGTCTACAATACCATCTAGCCATCTCATCCTTGGCCTCCCCCTTCTTCTTTTGCCCTCCACCTTTCCCAACATCAATGCCTTCTCAAGTGAATCCTCCCTTCTCATTTGATGTCCAAAGTATTTTAGCTTCATCTTTACTATTTGGCCTTCCAATGAGCAGTCAGGGTTAATTTCTTCTAAGATTGACCTATTTGTTCTCCTCGCTGTCCAGGGGACTCTCAAAACCCTCCTCCAACACCACATCTCAAAGGCATCTATTCTTCTGCGTTCAGCCTTCCTAATTGTCCAGCTCTCATATCCATACATTACTACTGGGAATACCATTGCTTTGACTATTCTAATTTTTGTTTTCAAGGTGATGTCTCTGCTTTTCACTATGTTCCCCAGGTTTCTCATTGCTTGTCTCCCAAGAATCAGTCACCTTTTTATTTCATGGCTGCAATCCCCATCTGCAGTGATCTTTGATCCTAAGAAAGTAAAATCTGTCACTGCTTCTACTTCTTCCCCGTCTATTTTCCAGGAACTGATGGGGCCTGTTGCCATTATCTTGGTTTTCTTGATATTTAGTCTCAAGCCAGCTTTTGCACTCTCCTCCTTCAGCCCAATCAAGAGATTCTTTAGGTCTTCCTCACTTTCTGCCATTAAGGTGGTATCATCTGCACATCTCAGATTATTGATGTTTCTCCCAGCGATTTTAATCCCATATTGTGATTCCTCCATCCCTGCACTGCGCATTATGTGCTCTGTGTATAGGTTGAATAAGCATGGTGACAAAATGCAGCCTTGTCTTACTCCTTTTCCTATTCCAAACCACTCTGTCATTCCCTGTTCTGTCCTGACTGGTGCTTCTTGGTTCATGTACAGATTTCTCAGGAGGCATATGAGGTGCTCTGGTATTCCCATCTCTTTAACTACTTGCCACATCTTGTTGTGGTCCACACAGTCAAATGCCTTAGTGTAGTCAATAAAACAAAAGTAAACTTGTTTCTGGTATTCCTTTGTTTTCTCCATGATCCAGCGTATGTTGGCAATGTGGTCTCTAGTCCCCCTGCCTCTTCTGAAACCGGCCTGCACCTCTGGTAATTCTCTCTCCACATGCTGCTGAAGTCTATCCTGTATTATCTTGAGCATCACCTTGCTGGCATGTGGGATGAGTGCGATTGTTCGATAATTTGAACATTCTTTGGCATTGCCCTTTTTTGGGATTGGGACGTATACTGATCTTTTCCAATCCTGTGGCCACTGTTTTGTTTTCTAAATCTGCTGGCATATTGAATGCAGTAATTTGACGCCGTCATCTTTTAGCGCTTTGAAAAATTCAACTGGGATACCATCATCTCCACTAGCTTTGTTGTTTGCAGTGCTCTTTAGGGCCTTTATGACTTCGCTCTCCAGGATGTCTGGCTCAAGTTCAATTTCTTCATCATTGTGACTATCAGGAGTGTTGAGGTCCTTTTTGTAAAGTTCCTCTGTGTACTCTTTCCATCTTTTCTTAATTTCTTCTGCATCAGCTAGCTCCTTTCCGTCTTTGTCCCTTATCATGGTCATTTTTGCTTTAAATGTTCCCTTGATTTCCCCAATTTTTTTAAAAAGATCTCTGGTTCTGCCTCTTTTGTTGTTTTCCTCCATTTCTCTGCACTGTTCTTTTAGGTAGTTTTCCTTATCTCTCCTTGCTTTTCTTTGAAATTCTGTGTTCAAATGATTGTAGTTTTTCCTTTCTCCTTTGACTTTTGCGTTCCTTCTTTCCTCTGCTATTTTAAGAGCCTCATCAGACAACCACTTTGCTTTCTTACTCTTCTTTTCTTTTGGTATGGTTTTCTTTGCTGCTTCCTGCATGATGTCCCTCATCTCCGTCCATAATTCTTCTGGTACTCTGTCTACCGAGTCTAAGCCATTAAATCTGTTCATCACCTCCACCGTGTATTCTTTAGGGATGCTGTCTAGGTGATATCTTTCTGGTATCCGTGTTTTTCCTATTTTCTTTAGTCTAAGCCTGAATTTTGCGATCAGTAGGTTGTGATCTGAGCCACAGTCTGCTCCAGGTCTTGTTTTTGCTGACTGTGTGGTCAACCTCTGCTAGTATGCTATAATAACTAATATAAAGTTATTTTCCAACAGGGTGGAAGGGGGCTCACTCTCAGGTGGACCTGCTTTGCAATCCTATGGAGAAGACTCGGCTGCGGGGGGCTGAGCCGAGCCAAGCCACTCCATCCCAGGGAAGCCTTTCATTCTGCCCCTGTGCAGGCTCTGCCATACCAGGCCCCCACCCCAGCCAAATGCAAGAGCAAGGGTGTGTGTGTGTGTGTGTGTCATTCAGTTCTGGTTCCCCATCAATGGGGGTAGTGCTGAGAGCCAGTGCTGAATCTAGGGTGTGCGCGCAAACACACCCACACATTCATCAGTGGCTCTCATTAGCTGGCCTGCACCTAGCAAATCATAAGACTGAGGCAGTTCTCGTGACCAGTAGGAAAGCTAGGGAGACCATCACCCTTACTGTTGGAGGCTGTAGTATACTCTTGCAGCCGTCATTACGATATCTGGGTGTCCAGATAGATGCCAGGATATGCTTCGATGAGCATTTGCAAATTGTGAACGCAAGGGCCGGGGTAGTATGTAATGCATTGACAAGGATGATGTCAAATATTGGAGGCCCACGACAGACTCGCCGAAGACTCCTCTCGAGCATTGTTCCATGTTGCTGTATGCAGCCCCGATCTAGTCAGAAGCCACGGCAGGGATATTGTACATGCAACAAATAACTTCGCTATACCATAGGAGTGCCCTGCGGGTGGCTTGGCCATTTTGAATGGTCTCATACGTTGCCGTGTGTGTCATTGCCAATATGATTCCGGCCCATCTGATGGCAGAGGAATGGGTGGAGATCTACCAGCGGAGACGAGAAAATCCGGTGATGGAACGACACACAATTGCCAAGCAAGTCTGGATTGAGAGGACAGTGCGATGGCAGCAGATCTGGGATACATCAACCAAGGGACGGTAGACTCATCGCCTCATCCCAGACATTAACGTGTGGTCAACAAGACAGCATGGAGAGGTGGATTACTACCTCACACAGCTGTTTTCGGGGCATTGCTGCTTCAGAGCCTACTAACAAAGCTTTAGGCTGGATGATAATGCTTCGTGTCCTGTCTGCCAGCCGGTGCAGGAAGACGCGGCACATGTTTTTTCACTGTCCACGCTTTGATGTAGAACAGGAAATTTTACAGAGGCATCTTCGACGACAGTTGTCTCCGGAAGACATCATGGGCGAGATGTTGAGCAGGGAGACTACCTGGGTCACAATGTCCAATTATGCGTCCGGGGTCATCTTGGAACTCAGACGTGTGGAGAGACTGAGAAGAGGGCAGCCAGAGGCATAGAGGAGGAGGGCGAGAAGCCAAATTGGAGGAGGGTTTTTATCAGCCAGTCTGCCGCCTCGTGAAGTAATGCCTGACAGCGGTTCCGCAGGGTGGCGTAGCGTAATGGGAGGTGGTTTTAGTGGGTAAAAATCCTACACACTGTGAAGCTGAAGTAAAGGCTCACAGTGTCTTTTGAAGATTCCCACCTGCCCTAAGCACGCGCACGCACGCACACACACACACACACACACCCTAGCCCTGTAAGCTGCCCAATTCCACTTGAAAACTGTCAGGTGTGTGTGTGTTAGAAATTGTACAAAGTGCACAAGGTCTGCTGAGGGGGGAATCTCTCTGCTGAGTTGGTGCTGTGCTGCAATTGTGACCTCTTGGGCTCTCTCTCAATGCTACTGCTCTTGTGGGACACACACACCCATGTAACTCCCTTGCTCCCCCCCCCATGTGACCCCCCCCCCCATTGCTCCCTTCCTGCAGGCCGCCGGGAAGGCCGTGCTGATCACAGGCTGTGACAAAGGCTTTGGCTACGCCCTGGCCCGGCACCTCCATGCCCAAGGCTTCACCGTCTTTGCTGGGTGCCTGCTCAAGGTGAGGAGGGCCAGCCCAGCCAGAGGTGGCCGGTCCAGGCAGGGGCTTGGGAGGGATGCAACCCCTGAACACACACACACACCAAGGCAAGGTGGACCTCAGGGAAAGCTGCCAACACATTCTTCGGTCCGGCTTTCCCAGCGTCTGAGGATCAGGCCTGGGACCCTCTACCCGCCCACCCATTTACCAGCCTGCCAGTGCTCTCCTGCTGCCTGGGGGCTGCTAAGCCCAACCACCTTGCCCAGGTGTGTGTGTGTGCCGGGGGTGGGGGCTGGCATCAATAGAAGAGACCCAAAGGCCCCTCCAGGTGAGTTGGGCAGAGGCCCCAGCCGCCCTTCCTCTCCTCCTCTCCTGGCAGGACGGCGGGGGTCAAGGGGCCAGAGAGCTGGAGGGCCTGGGGTCGGATCGCCTGAAAGTCCTTCAGCTGGATGTGTGCCGGGCGGAGGAGGTGGACAAGGCCCTCGGGCTGGTCAGGGAGAGCCTGAAGGATCCAGAGGAAGGTGAGTGGGGGTGGGGGGAGAGGCCCGCCCCAGGGCCAGTGGGATCTCGTGGTCCGCCGGAGGGTGGCAGGGGTGGTTGACTGATTGATTGGATTTGTATGCCACCCACTCAACATATACGACTCAGGGTGGCTCACAGTAATCTCAATACATCATACATCAACAGTAGAGTACAATAAAAAATAACAATAAAATATAACAGTGCAACATCATACAGTAAAATACAGTAGAACCCCGCATAACAAAAAAACCCATTCCACGGAGCTCTTTGCTATGCAGTTTTTTTCATTATGTGGTTCCCTATGGGAGATGCCCCGCATAACGAGGGTGGGGATGTTTGCTAACCGAGGTTCCCATTAAGCGGGTATACCCCGGTTACCAAAAACCCCGCATAATGAAAAAATACATTATGCGGGGTATTGCTATTGCATAACGAACGCTTCATTGTGTGAATTTTCCGCTATACGATGCGTTTGTTATGCGAGGCACCACTGTATAACAATAAAACAACAGT
Organism: Bradypodion ventrale; assembly: GCA_035047345.1. NCBI lineage: Eukaryota > Metazoa > Chordata > Lepidosauria > Squamata > Chamaeleonidae > Bradypodion > Bradypodion ventrale. Next base: position 514,712 of record JAWDJE010000003.1, read on the forward strand.
ACAATAGAGTATCATTCGGCGGTGGCAACATAGTTTTTATCGGCCACTGGCCCTCCAACAGCTACATCCTCTTCTTTCGCCGGGCGGGCGGCGAGTCCGGCGGCAGTGAGAGCGCTGATTTTATCAGCCCCCGGACTCCAAACAGCTGTGTCGTCCTCCTTCCGCCGGACGGGCTGGGGGCGTGGTACTAGGGAGAGGGTCCAGCCCCCTTGTTCCTTGGAGGGCTGTCAGCACTGTGGCCCTCCCCACCCTCCCCAATCTCCCTCTGGTCCTAAAGTGTCCCCCTCCATTTAACTTCAGGTATCAACATTGGCCATAACTCGTTGCAAAGAGCAAGCCTTGCAGTCAGTTACTTTGGCTGGACCTCTTGGGGACTGAGTTGGGGGTCAGGCCAAGGAGCTCGGGGGTAGGAGTCTGGTCCCCCTTGTGCCTCCCCCTTGTGCCTCCTAGAAGAAGAACCCCCGGGGTGTGTGTGTGTGATCATGCCACTTGGGAGTCCTGGGGTGCCTGCAGGAGGAGGAGACTGGGAGCCCCCTCGTCACTCCAGGGCAAGGGAACACCAGGCCAAGGGTTGCCATCAGTCAGGATAGAAGGAGTCACTCTGGGCCCCCATTGCTAAGGTAAAAGTGCACCCCAACTTAGAGCATGGCAAGATGTCTTTTGTGGCACAAGCACAGGTGTTTTGTATGGCTGCAGGTCAGTGGCCTTGCCACAGGGTGGAGGAGGTGGGCCATGTGTCAGGCAGGCTCCCCTTTGCACCTTTTTGGGGTTACTCAGAACCCCACCCCATTGGGCTGGTCTTGGCGAAATCTGCAAACGGGGTGGGGTGGGGGTGGCATATTGCAGAAGCCCCCCACCCCCACCCAAAAGTGCCTCCTCTTTTGCTCAGCAGGTCTGTGGGGTTTGGTGAACAATGCAGGGGTTGCATCCTTTGGTGATGTGGAATTCACCACCATGGAAAAGTACCAGCATGTGGCGGAGGTGAATCTCTGGGGCACCATCCGGGTCACCAAGGCCTTCCTGCCCCTCATCCGCAGAGCCAGAGGTAGGGAAGAAGGCCGGTTCCTCCCAGGGAGGGTGGGAGTCCTCTACGACCTCTCTGCCCCCCCCCCCCACCCTTTCTGGCTGCTCCGGACCACCACTGCCAGAGGATGCGGCTGGCTTTCCCAGAGCACCATCCTCCTCCTATTCCCCTGATGTGATTTCCAGGCCAGAGACTGTCTTGCTGGGAGGGGGGGGGGGGGTGTCAGTCCCTGAAAGGCCCCCACTGTGGGAAGACAGGATGTCTCTCTTGGGCACTTCCAGCCACTTGGCCTCAGGCTCTGGAGACAGGGTCTGGCCTACAAGACACACACACACACACGCCCAAAAAAAGCCACCCTCTCTTTCCCTGTGCTGGTTTCTGGGGAGGGGGTTGCTGGCCTCATGGCGGGGAGGGGGGCTGGACCCACCAGAGTGGAGAAGACCATGGCCCTGCAGAGCCCTTCTCTGACCAACCCCCCCACCCCTGCCCCTTTCAGATATTTTGTGTCAAACTGCCCCCCCCCCCCTTGAGAATCAGCCCTGAGGATGAGGTGGGGGGCCTGAGCTTCCCTGACCACAGCAACGCCTGCACCGACAGTGGCTGAGCTGAAGCCCATCTCTTTACTCCCCTCCAGGACGTGTGGTCAACATGGTCAGCATGCTGGGCCGGATGGCCAGCCCGCTGCGCTCCTCCTACTGCATCTCCAAGTTTGGGGTGGAAGCCTTCACTGACTGCCTACGGCAGGAGATGTACCGCTGGGGGGTCTCGGTGGTGGCCATTGAGCCCAGCAACTTCATCGCGGCCACAGGCATATTGACCCCTGAGAGCGTGGAGGCCGAGGGCCAGCAGATGTGGCGGGAGGCCGGGGAGGCCATCTGTGCCGATTATGGGGAGGCCTACCTCCAGGGCCGGGTGGCGCAGATGAAGGCCTTTGCCAGCAGCGGCCTGAGAGATGTCTCCCTTGTCCTGGAGGACATCACAGAGGCACTGACCGCCCGGCACCCCTTTGCCCGCTACAACCCCATGGAAGTCCAGTGGTGGGTGCGGATGCAGGCCGTCACTCACCTGCCCACCGCTCTGGCTGACTGGCTGTTGGTCAAGTAGCCATGCCAGCAGGAGGAGGCGGGGAGCTGACCCGAGCGACCCCTCCAGGCCAGCCCACCTTCCTCCCCTCTGGTCTGGCCCCCCTTTCCACATTCCCAGGGAGGGAGCTCTTTGCCTGAGTGCCCATGAGACACCCCCAACCCCAAAGCTTTGGTCCGATCCAGACTGCACTGCAAGGCCTGATACCCTCCATGTGCCCCCTCCCTCCCTCCCCTCCAGCATTTCTCTGTTGTTTGGGAGGGATCCCTTTGGCCCCAGACAGCCAGAGCGCCTCTTCCAACATCCACCAAAGCCCCTTGCCATAAGGCTCCTGGGGTGGGGGTGGGGGTGGGGGAGGCTATGTCAGGGAATCCAGTGACCCCTCCTGCCAGTCTGGGGTTTTGGGTGGGGTGGAGAGGCCTCCTCGGAAGAAAGAAACACACATTCCTCTTGGACTGCAGTTACTACCAAGAGCAATTCCTTCTTCTTCCATAGCACTTCTTAGCGCACTCTCTGGGCAGTTCACAAGGGAATTAGCATTTTGCCCTCATTAACATGCTGGGGACCCATTTTCCATACCTCAGAAGGATGGCAGAGCCTATGTCCCCCTTGATCCCTGGCAGGATCAAACTCACAACCTTTGGGCTGCAGTACACCACCACCACCACCACCAGGGCTCCCTCCCTGCAGTTGCCAGGGAGGGAGGGAGGAGGAGGGGGCGGCAGGGGCAAAGCAGGGAGACGTCCTTCCACCGGCCCTTTTTTTTGCACCCACCATGGGCAAAAGAGCCGGACCTTTTCTCCTCCAGGCAGCAGCAGCAGCAGCAGAGCCAGGCCTGGAAGCTGGGGCAGCTGAGGGGGAGGGGGTGGGGGTGGTTAGGGCCCTTCTCCCTCCCTCCCTCCCTCTCTGGCCAGAGGGACCACTGCTGCAGGGGGTGGGGGTGGTTGTCTTGTCTTGAACCCAGAGCCAAGGAAAAGTCTTCTGTGCTACTCCAGCCCAGCTGCCCACAGGGGAACGTTTTAATGTCTATGTGCTCCCTTCCAGCTTGTGGGAGATATGAACAGTATGAAATGATTATTTCTATATTGTTAGGTCAAGGGTCGCCCTTGCTCGAAAGCCAGTCCTATCCGACTCTAGGGCTCAGGCCTCGTCTCCTTTTACAGCCAAAGAGCCAACCCTGGCTGCATCTGCAGACATTTCCATGGACATGGGGAAAGCATGACTAGATACTGGAGTGCATGGAATGTTGTCTACCTTCCCACCAAAGAGTTATCTATTTATCTACTTGCATTTTCTTGCTTCAGAACTGCTAGGTTGGCAGGAGCTGGGACAGGCGACGGATGCTCACTCTGTCGTGCAGCATCCGGGTCTCAAACTGCTGACCTGCCAGCCTTCAAGTCAGTGTCTTAACTGCTTGAGCCACTGCAGTCTACATATCGTTACCTTGTCCTATTTGCCCCTTCTCTTCCAAAAAGGATCCTCTGTCTTGTTCTTGCAGTAGTCCTTTACTTTTCATACCTCTTTAAATCAGTCATCAAGTTTAAAATCTATTTTAAATTTTTAAACTATTTTAAATCTTGCTGTAACTAATATTGAAATCACTTCCCAGTCTATATGTATATTTCCAAAATCCAATAATAATGCTGTTTATGACCCATTTCCAAATTAAGAGAAACTGTTTAATTAATCTCCACAAAACCTCTTTCCTTATTTTCCTCACATTCTTGCCTTATCACCATAAATGAAGCTATGTTCCAGCCTTTTTGATATATCTATCTATCTATCACCAACAATATTTTGAATATCTTGTATCGTAATGGCTTAAATGTATTGGCATTATGTACCACCTCCATATTGTTTTATAACGATTTCCTTTAATTTTGAGACACGTTTCATGATTCTTTGTTTCCATAGCTTAGTCCCTCCCTCCTCTTTGATATTGCCTCCTAAATCCATTTCCCAAATTATTCTTAAACTGTGTTGTTCTTTCTCAAATTCTGTCAGTATTTTATATACTAACCCTTGAGTTGTTATTTCATTCGGTTGCATCTGTGCCTTCAGTGCCTCAGATTCTGTTACCCACGTCTTAGTCCGTTTCTCCCGTTGCCATATGTGATAGAGCACTCAGGATAGTCTTTTGATATCTTTTCCCTTGTACCTTCTGGTCACGGATGGTGATTAAAATAAATCTTCAAATTAATTGCATCTCAGTCCTCCTCTGGTTACCCCTCTTGGGGGGGGGGGGGTGTCGGGGAGGGACTTAAGGACCTCCTTTTCATGGCGCACATGCTGCCTATGGGCTGGGTACTCAAAGGGGGGGGGGATCTCAGGCCAGGGGGAGAGGGGGAAGTGGCTGGCCAGTCTCAGGGTGACAACATCTGTCTATTATATTATCATTAACATCTGTGTACACACACACAAACACATACATACTGGCCAGGGGTTTCAGGGCCTGAAGGAGAGGCAGGCCCTTAAGGATGTCTCCCTTGGGCCTCTCCCAAGATCTTTTTCCTCAGTCTAGAGCAGGGGTGCCCAAACTATGGCTTGGGGCCCAGATCTGGCCCATGATGCCAATTCATCTGGCCCATGACACCCTCGTCACTTCCTGAAGTGGAAGTAAAGTGCGCCCCTGGGCAATAGTGATCGGCCCCTTGAACCACTTGACTGGCCCATGGCCCAACATGTTTGGCACCCCGGCCTAGAGCCACATAGGGAGAGCCACAGAAACAGCTGCTTCACTTCTGGAAATGCCTTTGCCCCCCCCCCCTCCCTGCTTCAAGCCCCCCTCCCTTGCCTAGGCCTGCTTTCTTTGCGAGGAACCCTGGGGCAAGTGGGAGGGCAGCAGGGATGAGAGCCCTGCTGTGCCCAAGGCCTGCCCTTGTCAGCCAGCGATCAATGCCTCCCCAACATTGAAGAGCAAGGCAAGCAAGCAGTTGGGAGCCCACCTGGGTAGGTTTTCCCTCTAGGGAGTGAGCGGGGGAGGGGGGGCGAATCTCAAAGACCCAAAATATCTGGGCAGCTCCAGGGAAGGAAAGGCACTCTGGATTGAGAGATGAAAAATGGACAACATGATTCTTATTCAATTTTATGAATACAGAAGCATGCACACTTACTCCCTAGAAAATCCTCTCCCCGCTATTTTCTTGTGGGGATATATTTTGAATTGTATTGTTATACTACTTTAGAACATAAGAACAGCCTTGCTGGAAGAGGCCACAGGAGCCCATCCAGTCCAGCATTCTGTCTCACACAGTGGCTCACCATTTCCTTCAGGGTATTCCCAAGCAGATTCCTTCACCTGCTTAGGATTCCCTGGAAATGGCATTGAGAGATATCCTCCTGCCTATCTCTCCAACCCGGAGGTTGTCCTTAGGTAGCCATAGTTATAGCCATTGATACACTTGTCCTCCATGAACATTATTGTAATGTTGCTTTTTCACATTTTCATGTATATCTGTATACTGCATTTTTTATTTATTTTTTATTATTTTCCTCTCTGTAAATCGCTTGAGTCGCACTCGTGCTGAGTAAAGCAGGGTATAAATTTAACAAATAAACAAATAAATAGACAGCTCCCCATCCTTTCTACCGCTTTCCCCCATAGAATAGGGTGCCGGAGAAATGGGGATGCAGCCATTCTTCATCAAATGCACCAAAAATAAATGGTAAAAATTCTCCTTTTCATCAGTTTAAGGCAGCAAAGCATTTGACCTGCAATAGACCGGGTAACTCTTACATTGGAAGACAGTCAATCAAAGGCTTTCGTGTAATGATACAGATGAGGTGTCAATTGATAGATATCTTCCCTGAGGAAAGGTCATTTCAGGTAATTCAGAGAGAATTCAGGTAATTCAGAGAGAATAAATAGAAAATAAATCTTTTGCTGCAGATTATCCCTAGGCAATCAATTCCAATCATGTATTTTTAAAGTGTGTGTTGGTGGTGAGGGGTGGTTTTGGGTGTGCACAACCACCACCACCCATACAATATCACTCCAACCACCAACACACACAATAAAAATTCCTGGCAAGGCAGGAGTGGTGTGTGTGTGTGAGAGAGAGAGAAAGAGAAGCAGTGTGTGTGTGTGTGTTGTCCCCCCAAACCCAGGGGAACCAGGCATAGGGGGGATCCCCCCTGCAGGACACCCCATTATTAAAGAGAAGAAACCAAGCAGTTTCTTCTCTTTAAAAACGAAGTGTTGGGTGGGGGTGGAATCGATCCCTCTCCCTGAGCCCCTGGGTTTGGGGGGACAAATGGGGTCTGTCCCCCCCAACCCTTCTGTACCCAGTGGATCAGGGAGAGGTGATCGAATCCACCACCCTCCCAAACACTCCGTTTTTAAAGAGAAGAAACCTTTTGGTTTCTTCTCTTTAATAACGGGGTGTTTCTTCTCTTTAATAACGGGGTGTCCTGTGCGGGGGATCCCCTCTCTGCAGCACCTTTGCCTCCCGGAGAGAACAAATCTCCATCACGGAGGGGCTTTGCTTCTCTGTGGGTTGGCTGGGAACGGAACCCAGCCAACCCAGAAAGAAGCGAGTTCTTCTCTCTGGTAGGCCAGGAGGCGCTCCGGGCTCTCCTTTGTTCATGTGGGCATCGAGGCCACGCCGCTCATAGGGATGAAGGAGAGGCCGGTGCTTCTCCCTACGCAGAAGGCTGCACAGAGAGGGAAAGAGTTTGAGAGATCCAGCTGGAGCCGGCATAAGGTAAGTGCGGTTGGTGGAGGTTAGGGAGTGGGGTCTAGGTGTGTGTGTGGGGGGGGGGGCATGGTTACTGGGGCCATGCCTCCCCCCTCCCTAACCCCCACCGACCACACTTACCTTTTCCTGGCTCCAACTGGGTCTTTCAAAGTCTTTCCCTCCGACTCCCAGCACTTTTAAAAAAAAGGTTGCCGTGCGCGTTCCCGGCCACCTCTGTGCTTGCATCCCTCAGCCTGATTGGCTGCAGGGTTGCACAACACAGAGAACTATGGGACTCGTAGTTTTATTTTTTTTTGGTTGCGTTCATGGGGCGGCTGCCCCACTGGCGACCTCTGGACCCTTGCATGGTTGGTGAGGCGGGGGTAAGGTAAGTGCAGGGGACTTGGTTAGGGATGGTTGGGCCGGGTGCAGGAGCGTATGCCGGAGTCCAACGGTTAACGTCCCTCTTTATAGGTATAAAAAGAGGCAAAATGACACTTGCTGACTTATTTTCTATACCCTTCCTAATGATCCCTAGCATTGAGTTTGCTTTTTCCACTGCTGAGGCACACTGGGTTGACACCTTCATTGAGTTGTCCACCAGGACACCAAGGTCCCTTTCCTGGTTTGTCGCAGAGAGTTCAGACCCCATCAGTTTATAAATGTAATTGGGGTTCTTTGCCCCAACATGCATCACTCTGCACTTACTAATGTTGAAACTCATTTGCCACTGTTTTGCCCACTCCCCCAGTGTCAAGAGATCCATCTGGAGCTCCTCACAATCTCTCACAGTTTTCACTACCCTGTATAATTTAGTGTCGTCAGCAAATTTGGCTACCTTGCTTTTTACTCCTACCTCTAGATCATTTATGAAGAGGTTGAAAAGCAGGGGTCCCAGGACTGAACCTTGGGGGACCCCACTCTTTACTTCCCTCCACTTGGAGATGTGTCCATTTAGTGCTACCCTCTGGGGCGACTGCCGCCGCCCCAGGACCATTACCGCAGCTGTGAGGGGGGGCCGCCCTCCTCTCCCGTCCCTTGTGGGGGGGGGATAAAGGGCCATGGGCCATCGGGCCAGGCCGAAGACTGCCGCCACCCCAGGACCATCGCCGCAGCTGCGAGGGGGCCCCGCCCTCCTCTCCCATCCATTGTGGGGGTGGGGGGGAGATAAAGGGCCGCGGGCCGCCGGGATAGGCCAAAGACTGCCGCCACCCCATGACCATTACCGTCTTTGGCTCCTTCCCGTGGCCCAGTCGGTCACGGGGGGTGGGAGCCATGCCGAGCCCAGCTGTACACCATCGCAGCGGAACCTTCAAAAGCAGCCGCCACCTCGCCCAACACCAGCGTCTTCGGCTCCCTCCTTTGACTGCCTTGGCTGCCTTTGCTCATGTCGTGGTTGAGACGTGGAGCTCCTTCCCCAAGTTGTCGGGGGAGTGGTAGTTCCTACAACTTTTCTCCAGTGGACATGGGGGTCTTGCTTCATTGGGTTTGCTGTAATATAATTATATTTATTGTATTTTTATTGTATTTTTATGACCTAATTATGTAGTGTAGTTTTTTGTATTTTGATATTATGCTTATCTGGATTGTTTTCCATTTTGAATTTATTGTATCTCTGTATTATCATTTTATTGTTACTTTGTTGGATTATGTTGTTAGCCGCCTTGAGTCGGCCTCAGCTGAGGAAGGCGGGATATAAATTGAACTGATTGATTGATTGATTGATTGATTGTTTCCTGTCCCTTAGCCAGTTGCTGATCCAGGACAAGACCTGTCCCTTTATTCCATGACTGGCAAGTTTATTCAAGAGCCTTTGGTGTGGGACCTTGTCAAAAGCCTTCTGAAAGTCCAGATAAACAATGTCAACTGGACCCCCCTTATCCACGTGCTTGTTGACACTCAAAAAATTCCAACAGATTAGTGAGGCATGATTTGCCCTTGCAAAAGCCATGTTGGCTCTCCTTTAGCAGCGCCTTCTCTTCTATGTGCCAATTAATTCTATCTTTTAGGATGGTTTCCATCCCTTTACCTGGGACACATGTCAAACTGACAGGCCGGTAATTTCCTGGATCACCCCTGGATCCTTTTTTGAAAATTGGTGTTGCATTTGCTACCTTCCAGTCATCAGGCACAAAGCCTGAATTGAGGGAAAGATTATATACAGTAGACCCTCGAATAACGACGTTACTTGGTTCCGCAAGTAGCGTCGTTATTCGAATAACGTTGTTATTCTAAATAAACGTTGTTATTCGAATAACGACAAAAACTGTCGTTATTCAAATAACAACGGTAAAAATACCGTCGGTAATCGAATAACGATGTCGTTATTCGAATAACGATGGAAAAAGTACCATAGTTATTTGAATAACGTTGTTATTCGAACAATCATATTGGGAGCGTTGTAGCATCGTTAATCGAAAATGACGCTATTTGAACGCATCGTTAACCGAGGGTCCATTGTATTTTGGCTAGGAGATCAGCAATTTCATCTTTAAGTTCCCTGAGAACTCGTGGATGGATGCCATCTGGTCCTGGTGATTTGTTAGCATTTAGTTTAACAAGACATGCAAGGACTACTTTATTTCAAAACTTGGATGGTCAGGGCCAGATGGAATTTCTGCTACCGGTTCTGGAGAACTGGTGTGAACCTGCTAATGCCCGCCAGAGAAAAAACAGGTAGCTATGAAATCTGAGTTTATTTTCCATCTTGCACTCAGTGAATGCTCAGAGGAGTAAGACAGGATTTTAAGAAGTAACTTTTTAAATATTGTTCAAATGCCTATTTTATGGAAAATAAGCACTTTTACTAATAAAAGATCCTATGCTGCTGAAACAGTGTTTTTCTTCAAGCAAATAAGAATCGGGAGTAGAAGGTTGAGATAAGAAATTAACAAGCTCTAAACAAAGAGACTATTCCTTTGCTCTCCAAGACTTGGAAACCAGAGTCTGAAGAAGAAGGGTAGCTGGGCAAGCCTTCACCCTTTAAGAGAAAGGGAACAAATTGCAGGGAAGGGGAGAAACTTCAAAGAAGAAGGCAGAGTGCCACAACTTAGCGCCCAATTATTTCAGAAGGACATATACACTCACCTATTCTTCCCAGTGCAGCAAGGTGATAGGGAAGACTACTTACAGGAGTCAAGGGAAACTGACTTCATTTATACAGCCACCCTTTACCCAGCTAATAATAAGAAGCAGGGGAGCCACTTCTCTCACCCAATTACTTACTACAGGCCAGAGCAGAAGCTACCAAAGCAAGGCCAAAGCACTGGGCATTTTGAAAGCACCACCGTTCCCCTAACTGATGAGACCCGGGGTGGCTAGCAGAAAATTAATTGAGTGGGCCCTGGAGGGCCAGGGTGATGACGGGACAGTGGTGACACTTATTACCTATAATCTGGCCACAAATTGCATCTTTAGAGATCCAGAGATTACAAAATCACAAATTAGTGCCTCATCTTCAAAGTGTCAGAGCAGAGTTTCATAAGAAATCAACACACTGTACCAAAACAGATGAACCAGCGGTGGGCATTAGCAGGTTTGCACCAGTTTGCCAGAACCCGTAGCAGAAATTCCGGCTGGCCCCGCCCATCGAAGTTTTGAAATAAAATAGTCCTAATTCGGGTGTAATGCAGGTGTAATGGAATGAGGTCCAAGTTATCCAACATGGATTCTGTTCAGCTCTTACACTGTTCTAGAAATGAGGTTTGCTTCTTGCAAAAGGCCTCACATTTTTTCCTGCAGTTCTTATCTGCAGATGGCCAAGGCTTCTCCAAACTTTGAGCTGTGTTTTCTCTTGCGCTCCAACCTAGGCATGTGGTTTTGCATCAACATCCTCGACTGGGGTAAGCAAGAGCTTGTTATGGGAATGGAATTGTTTACAAAATCCCTGGACTCTCATTGGTTATATGCTAATAAGATGAGGCTAGTTCATTTTTTCTTTCCCATAGACACATGGGTTAGTTAGTGTGATCCTGGAAGCCCTAAGGGTAACACCAAAGCCCTTGGTGCTGTTCAAGATGATTACTTAGTTGTGGTATCTGCGCACACAATTAGTATACTGGCCCTGACAGAACCCCGGTGATGGGCGATCACCTCGTTACCAGGGGTTCCTGAAGGGACAGAAATTGGGGGAGCGGAATATTAGATAGGGTTTAATTCACCTACAGCTGACCTGACAGGCAGCTCGGACATTAGGAAGCTAATGACTAACTCGCTAGTCATGTAATGGGTAATCTCGCATCTGCGGATTACCTTAAGTCCTAAAACCAATACCAGCCACATGTTTGCCCCAGATAGTCATGGACAATGGAGTTCCCCTGTCATTGATTAAGTTAGTTAATTAACTCCCCTGAAGAGTTTCCCCATTAACTCGTGTAAACGTGGCATATGGATTCTGCCAGATTGCAGTTCTTTTGCATGCAGCCTGTACACGATAAATACTGATGATTTGCCTCATTAAATCACTGGTCTTCGCTCCATCTTGCCTCGTGTCTCATTGCTTGACCAGTCTCCTCCGGGACACAAAGGCCGCTTCGCGGCCCCGTTCCAACACTTAGTGGTAGTCAGATTATTTTGTTTTGTGGAAGAAAGGCCTGAGTGTGGATTTCTCTAAACGTACTTTTTGATTACCTTAACTCTTTTGTATGCTGTATCCTGAACCAAGAACTTTGTGTGAACCTGTACTCTTCTTCATGAATCCTGAACAATAGACATCTTTACTTCAACTACAAGGCCTGCTCTCTGGAAGGGTGTAAGCCACAGAGTTAAGCCTGCAACCACATGTTACCCTATTTCTTTCTAATGTCTTCGCAATTCTTTGCTGGGTTCTGTCAAGGCAGGTAAAGCCCAGGTAATTTGCAGCCTTTGAGGCTGGAAAAGCCAACAGGTCTTCCTGAAGCTAGAGTCTGTTGGAGTACCAAGGGCACAGGCTGGTAAAAGTCAGAGCCAGGAGCACGGAGAGGCCTGCAGGCAAGGCACAGGCATAGGCCTGTTGGTCATAGCAGGGCTTTCCCCCTGGCCATGCCCACCATACCACGCCCATAGTGTGGTAGCAAAAATTTTTTGGAGCCCACCACTGAGACGACCTGTTGAGTCCAGTGTTTAAGAAGTATTCTGACCAGCAGGTTTGGGTCAAACACAAGTGATCTATTATTCAGCTCTGAGTTACCAGACTGGGGAACATGTACAAGGAGGCCAGCTTACATACAGTGAGAATGGCAGTTACACAGTTTGATACATTTCGGCGGGCTTCCGGGGAAGCGGGAACATTTGTACTGACGAATCAGCTTTTACTGACAGTAGTATGAAAATGGTGCCTTTGCAAAAGGTATGCTATTCCTCTGTAGTCTTTACGGCGCTAATGGCAGTTTTAATAAATAATGCTTGGACACAACATTCCTCCCCCCCAGTGAAGAACCCACTCTCTCAACCTTTTTGGTGGACCACAGGTCCGTTTAGGGTGCCCAAAATTCTCAGGTCTTAGGGAAGGGGTTACTGGTCGTCCAGGAGCTCTGGGACTGTGGGCTGTCTCACTGGACTGCCTAGGCTTGCTAGGTCTTTGAGGGAATTCTCCAGGATCCAGTACAGGTGCCGGAGCTGTACCCATAGAGCGAGGGCCAACCTCTACTGCAGACACGGTGGCTGTGAGTCCTGGGGAATTTACTGGGGAGGAGGGTCAGCCATTTTGACTCTGCATGTGCTCTTAAGCAGAGCTGCTGCTGAGGAGAGCCAAACAAAGGAAGTGAGCACTGGTAAGTTTTGCAGTTGGAGTAGAGCTGCTTTAGAGGCCTCTACTAATTTAAATTGATAATTGAAACTGCTGAGAGCCACCTCTGTTCAAACAGAGGAAGCAGTTTGAAGCTTCCAGAAGCAGGGGGCAGGGCCACACCAGGCCCTTCCCTGAACTGTGACTCATAGGGGCGGAGCCACACTAGCCTTTAAAAGCTCTGAGCTCTTTCAGGGTCAGCCATTTTGACTCTGCATGTGCTCTTAAGCAGAGCTGCTGCTGAGGAGAGCCAAACAAAGGAAGTGAGCACTGGTAAGTTTTGCAGTTGGAGTAGAGCTGCTTTAGAGGCCTCTACTAATTTAAATTGATAATTGAAACTGCTGAGAGCCACCTCTGTTCAAACAGAGGAAGCAGTTTGAAGCTTCCAGAAGCAGGGGGCAGGGCCACACCAGGCCCTTCCCTGAACTGTGACTCATAGGGGCGGAGCCACACTAGCCTTTAAAAGCTCTGAGCTCTTTCAGGGTCAGCCATTTTGACTCTGCATGTGCTCTTAAGCAGAGCTGCTGCTGAGGAGAGCCAAACAAAGGAAGTGAGCACTGGTAAGTTTTGCAGTTGGAGTAGAGCTGCTTTAGAGGCCCGCGCGCCTAACGGCGGGGGAGATTACAAACTAGGAAAAAAAATTATAGTCTTACTAGGTAGAAAGGTAGTAAACGTGTACATTTTTGAGGCCCGGAATACTGCACTTGTTAAAATGGATTCTGAGGGAACAGCTGTAGTTACCTGCAATTCTTGTGCCATGTTTGTGTTCTTGCCAAAGCATATGGAGAACTACACTTGCAGCAAGTGCAAGCTGGTTGCACTACTAGAAGAGAAGGTCCAGCAGCTAGAGGCCCGCATATCTAACCACCAACAAATTAAGGAGCTTGAGCTGTTCTTGGACAGAGCGGAGCAGACTATGCTGGACAAAGAAGTGACAGGGCACAGTTCTGAGGGAGAAGGCCCTTCACTAACTCAGGAGGGAGATGGTTGGAGGAATGTGACTCAAAGGAGGAGAAGAGTAGGGGATCACTCTGAGAGTCTGAAATTACAGAATAAATTTGAGGCTCTTTCCCTTATCACACCTGATGAGGAACACACAGAGGAACAACTGGTTCCACCTGATGATCTCTCCTTCATCACACTTGATGAGATCCAGGAAGATGAACAACAGGAACAAACTGAGGTTCTCTCCCTTAATATGGTTGATGAGGTGCATGTAGATGAACAGATTGCAGGAGAGAGGCTCCTTGTACTAGGCGATTCAATAATTAGAAATACAGAGAAATGGATTTGTGATGCACATGATAACCGTATGGTGACTTGCCTGCCAGGTGCAAAAGTTGCAGACATCACAAGAAATCTAGATAGATTGTTAGAGAGAACTGGGAACGAGCCAGTTGTCATGGTACACGTTGGTACTGATGTTGGGAAGGCCAAGCGGTCTGTCCTGGAAGCCAAATTTAGGTTGTTAGGAAGAAGATTGAAGTCCCGGACTTCCAAGGTAGCATTTTCAGAAGTGCTGCCTGTCCCTCGCGCAGGACCTACCAGGCAGGCAGAGCTCAGAAGCCTCAATGCGTGGATGAGGCGGTGGTGTCGAGAGGAAGGCTTCAGATTTGTCAGGAACTGGAGAACATTTTGGGACAAGCCAAATCTGTTCAGGAGGGATGGGTTGCATTTAAACCATGATGGGACCAGATTGCTGGCACTCAACATCAAAAAGGCTGCAGAGCAGCTTTTAAACTGATAACTGGGGGAAAGCCGACAGGAGCTGGGCAGCATCCGGTTCGGGAAAGTGTGTACTTGAGTAGTGAGGAGGATGCAAAAATTACTGAGCAGAGCAAGGAGCTAGTCACCAGCACTCTAGCAGAAGGATGCAAGAGGCAGTCTAACAATGCAACTAGACTCAAAAGACTGTATTTGGAAAGCATATATAAATGCTTGTATACAAATGCCAGAAGCCTCCGGAACAAAATAGGGGAGCTGGAATACTTAGCAATAGATAAAAATATTGATATTATTGGTATCACTGAAACCTGGTGGACGGATGATAACCAATGGGATACAGTTATCCCAGGCTACAAACTGTACAGGAAGGATAGGAAGGGGCAAACAGGAGGTGGTGTAGCCTTGTATGTCAAAGAAGTGATAAAATCGTATGAATTGGAATATCTAGGTGATTTGGAGTCACCATTAGAAGCTCTGTGGGTAAAAGTACCAGGCCACAAGGATGGTCTAACAGTAGGCATATACTATCGGCCTCCGACCCAAACTCTTGAGGGAGACTGGCAGTTGGAGAATGTTGTAAAGGAGGCATCCAAGAAGGGAAGCCTGGTTATAATGGGGGACTTCAATTACCCTCACATAGACTGGGTGAACTGTTGTTCAGCACATGATAAAGAGATAAAGTTCCTAGATATGCTCAATGATTGTTCCCTGGGACAGATGGTTGAAGACCCAACTAGAGGTACAAGAATCCTTGACTTGATCCTGAGTAATACTCAGGATCTGGTGCAAGATGTTAATGTGACTGATCCAATAGGGAACAGTGACCACAACTCAATTATGTTTAACTTGATCATAGACCGCAAGTCACTGATAAAATCTAACACAGAGACCTTAAATTTTCAAAAAGGAAATTTCCCAAAGATGAGGAAACTAGTAAAAAAGAAACTGAAAGGGAAAATTGAGAGAGTCCAAACACTCCAAGAGGCATGGAGGCTGTTTACAAAAACAATAACAGAGGCTCAATTGGAATGCATACCCAAAAGGAAAAAGGGCACTGCCAGGTCCAAGAGGACTCCGATGTGGCTTACAGGAGCTGTTCGGGAAGTGATCAAGAGCAAGAAAAGCTCATTTAGAAGATGGAAGGCTTGTCCAAATGAGGACAGCAGGCAGAAACATAAATTCTGGCAGAACAAATGCAAGGCAACAATCAGGAAAGCAAAGCAAGACTTTGAGGAGCGTATAGCTAAAAATACTCAGAGAAATAACAAAGACTTCTTTAAGTACATTAGAAGTAAGAACCCAACTAGGAAGGCCATTGGACCATTAGATGACAATGGAAGGCAAGGGGTTATTAAAGAGGAAACAGAGATTGCAGAGAGACTCAATGAATTCTTTGCTTCAGTATTCACTGAAGAAGACAGAGACCACATGCCCAAAACAGAGCCTATCTTCGTAGGGAGGGAAACCGAAGAATTAAGCAAGATAGAAATAACCAGGGAGGAGGTCCTTGCATGTCTTGTTAAGCTAAACACTAACAAATCCCCAGGACCAGATGGCATCCATCCACGAGTTCTCAGGGAACTTAAAGATGAAATTGCTGATATCCTAGCCAAAATATATAATCTTTCCCTCAAATCAGGCTTTGTGCCTGATGACTGGAAGGTAGCGAATGTAACACCAATTTTCAAAAAAGGATCCAGGGGTGATCCAGGAAATTACCGGCCTGTCAGTTTGACATGTGTCCCAGGTAAAGTGATGGAAACCATCCTAAAAGTTAGAATTAATAGTTACATAGAAGAGAAGGCGCTGCTAAAGGAGAGCCAACATGGCTTTTGCAAGGGCAAATCATGCCTCACTAATCTGTTGGAATTTTTTGAGAGTGTCAACAAGCATGTGGATAAGGGGGATCCAGTTGACATTGTTTATCTGGACTTTCAGAAGGCTTTTGACAAGGTCCCACACCAAAGGCTCTTGAATAAACTTACCAGTCATGGAATAAAGGGACAGGTCTTGTCCTGGATCAGCAACTGGCTAAGGGACAGGAAACAGAGGGTAGCACTAAATGGACACTTCTCCAAGTGGAGGGAAGTAAAGAGTGGGGTCCCCCAAGGTTCAGTACTGGGACCTCTGCTTTTCAACCTCTTCATAAATGATCTAGAGGTAGGAGTAAAAAGCAAGGTAGCCAAATTTGCTGACGACACTAAATTATACAGGGTAGTGAAAACTGTGAGAGATTGTGAAGAGCTCCAGAGGGATCTCTTGACACTGGGGGAGTGGGCAAAACAGTGGCAAATGAGCTTCAACATCAGTAAGTGCAGAGTGATGCATGTTGGGGCAAATAACCCCAATTACATTTATAAACTGATGGGGTCTGAACTCTCTGCGACAAACCAGGAAAGGGACCTTGGTGTCCTGATGGACAGCTCAATGAAGGTGTCAACCCAGTGTGCCTCAGCAGTGAAAAAAGCAAACTCAATGTTAGGGATCATTAGGAAGGGTATAGAAAATAAGTCAGCAAGTGTCATTTTGCCTCTTTATAAATCTATGGTGAGGCCCCATCTGGAATATTGTGTACAGTTCTGGTCGCCATACCTCCAGAAGGATATTATGGAGTTGGAGAAAGTACAGAGGAGGGCAACCAGAATGATTAGGGGACTGGAACACCTTCCTTACCATCTGAGGCTGCAACGGTTGGGCCTTTTCACTCTTGAACGACGGCGTCTAAGAGGTGACCTGATTGAAGTTTATAAAATCATGCACGGTGTGGACAAGGTAGATAAGGAAAAACTGTTTTCCCTATCGCACAACACTAGAACTAGGGGACACTCCATGAAACTTTTGGGTACTAGTTCTCAAACAAATAAGAGAAAGTACTTTTTCACCCAGAGGATTACTGGTCTATGGAACTCCCTGCCAGAAGAAGTGGTGACAGCTGTCAGTCTTGACAGCTTTAAGAAAGGATTAGACAAGTTCATGGAGGACAAGGCTATCAATGGCTATAATTATGGCTACCTAAGGACAACCTTGGGGTTGGAGAGATAGGCAGGATATCTCTCAATGCCATTTCCAGGGAATCCTAAGCAGGTGAAGGCATCTCCTTGGGAATACCCTGAAGGAAATGGTGAGCCACTGTGTGAGACAGAATGCTGGACTGGATGGGCTGTGGCCTGTTCCAGCAAGGCTGTTCTTATGTTCTTATGTTCTTATGTTCTTATGAGGGTACTTGCAACTGGTAATTTAGCAATGGCTGAGTGAACAACTCTTCCTCCAGATTGAAATCTGGGAGATCCATTCCGTTCAATGGAGGAGCTGGCTCTAGAGGTTGGCGTGTCACTTCCAAATCAAACCATTGTCCATAAGGACTTTGTATGACACTGGCCCTGTTTGCTATAAGACCTCACCTCCTAACCAAGGGGAACCCGGTGCATAGTTGCGGCAGTGAACAGCTTGCCCAACCTGGAAATTCTTAGTGTTACTAACATCAATGTTGAGACCCCTGTCCTCAACATGCAGTGGGTCTAGAAGGTCAAGGACTGTAGACAATCACCTCTTCATTAAGAGGTCTGAGGGCGATAAGCCCAAAGCTAGGGGAGTAACCCTGTAAGCAAGCAGATACTGGCAAAGCTGCAGTTCTAAATACCCTGTGCCCATACGCTTCAGTGCCTCCTTTACGGAGCGAAACATTCTCTCAACTTGGCCATTGGTGGCGGGCTGAAAAGGGGCAGCAGTGATATGCCTTACACCGTTGTGGCTAAGGAAATCCTGGAATTCCGCCAACATGAAAGTTGACGCGTTATCGGAGACAACAATGTCGGGCAACCCAAAAGTACAAAAAACTCTTCTCAGCTTACGAATTGTGACTGCTGACGAAGTCCCTGATATGGGCATTACCTCTAACCGTTTAGAGTAAGAATCAACAATAAGCTGGAAGGTGGCTCTCCTGAACGGTCCAGCGAAGTCGATGTGGACTCGCGACCAGGGGCCCTTTGCAGTATCCCATGTCAGGTGGGCTGAGAGAAGGTCAATGTCGGGGTACAGACCGCCATGGGGCCCCTGTGCCCCACAAAACAGAAAAAACAAAAAACTACAACCCCGACAGCCAGTGCGATGCACCGCGACCAATCGGGGAGGATGGAATGCGCACGGAGGGGGTGCGGCAATGACTGCGCCGAGGCCAACCCAATGTTCGCCGTGTGTGCAGAACGCGACCATGGGGCGCCACAACAATGGAGATGCCTGCAGGATACGGAGCACAAAACGCTGGGCCGCGGATGCTCCGCGGCAATGGAAAAACCCCAAGAGGAGGAGAAGAAGGCAGAATGGTTGGAGGGTCTCCCTCCTCCACCACCTGCCCCGCCCAGCCTCACACTCAACACCAGGACACGACTCCTGCCGGCCGGGGGTTCGCAACATCCACCCCTGGGCCGCCCCTCACTGAGGCGGCGCAGGGGAATCGCAACATTGTTGTTGTGGCTGGGCTGCTGAGGCGGCTGCCTGAGGGGCATGGTCAAAAAATACGCCACCCACACCCAGGGAGGTAAGCCAGCACACAATTCCCCCCCAAAAAAACAACAACAACCATGCAGTTGAACCTGCAAGACCACTTGCAAGTGAATTTGAGTGTTTTAGTGCACAATTCACACCGCAGTGAAGCTGTGTCTTCCTTTTCCTGCTTGGTGCTGTCCTCCTTTCCTTTCCTCTCTTTCCCCCCTTAAGCAGAAACCACTATTGCCATCCTATCTCTGCGGCCAGCAGAGCCAACATTTGCTCCGCATGCGGGACTCCTTCCGCAGAGGAGTGTCTCCGTCCCTTGCACTCCTCTGAGCCCTAGAAGTGCAGCGTACCTACTTGGTGCCGAGCAGAGACAGGATGGCAATCAATTCAAGGCACCTATTTCCGGGGCCCCAGAGAGCCAATGAAAGGGGGCCACAACCAAGCAGAAAGAGAGTCCCGAGCCAGAATAGGAGGACACGGCTTCACAGCAGCATGCATTGTGCACTACATAAGAACATAAGAACAGCCTTGCTGGAACAGGCCACAGCCCATCCAGTCCAGCATTCTGTCTCACACAGTGGCTCACCATTTCCTTCAGGGTATTCCCAAGGAGATGCCTTCACCTGCTTAGGATTCCCTGGAAATGGCATTGAGAGATATCCTGCCTATCTCTCCAACCCGGAGGTTGTCCTTAGGTAGCCATAATTATAGCCATTGATACCCTTGTCCTCCATGAACTTGTCTAATCCTTTCTTAAAGCTGTCAAGACTGACAGCTGTCACCACTTCTTCTGGCAGGGAGTTCCATAGACCAGTAATCCTCTGGGTGAAAAAGTACTTTCTCTTATTTGTTTGAGAACTAGTACCCAAAAGTTTCATGGAGTGTCCCATGGAGTTGTGCGATAGGGAAAACAGTTTTTCCTTATCTATTTTGTCCACACCGTGCATGATTTTATAAACTTCAACCAGGTCACCTCTTAGACGCCGTCGTTCAAGAGTGAAAAGGCCCAACCGTTGCAGCCTCAGATGGTAAGGAAGGTGTTCCAGTCCCCTAATCATTCTGGTTGCCCTCCTCTGTACTTTCTCCAACTCCATAATATCCTTCTGGAGGTATGGCGACCAGAACTGTACACAGTATTCCAGATGGGGCCTCACCATAGATTTATAAAGAGGCAAAATGACACTTGCTGACTTATTTTCTAAACCCTTCCTAATGATCCCTAGCATTGAGTTTGCTTTTTTCACTGCTGAGGCACACTGGGTTGACACCTTCATTGAGTTGTCCACCAGGACACCAAGGTCCCTTTCCTGGTTTGTCGCAGAGAGTTCAGACCCCATCAGTTTATAAATGTAATTGGGGTTCTTTGCCCCAACATGCATCACTCTGCACTTACTAATGTTGAAACTCATTTGCCACTGTTTTGCCCACTCCCCCAGTGTCGAGAGATCCCTCTGGAGCTCCTCACAATCTCTCACAGATTTCACTACCCTGTATAATTTAGTGTCATCAGCAAATTTGGCTACCTTGCTTTTTACTCCTACCTCTAGATCATTTATGAAGAGGTTGAAAAGCAGGGGTCCCAGTACTGAACCTTGGGGGACCCCACTCTTTACTTCCCTCCACTTGGAGAAGTGTCCATTTAGTGCTACCCTCTGTTTCCTGTCCCTTAGCCAGTTGCTGATCCAGGACAAGACCTGTCCCTTTATTCCATGACTGGTAAGTTTATTCAAGAGCCTTTGGTGTGGGACCTTGTCAAAAGCCTTCTGAAAGTCCAGATAAACAATGTCAACTGGATCCCCCTTATCCACATGCTTGTTGACACTCTCAAAAAATTCCAACAGATTAGTGAGGCATGATTTGCCCTTGCAAAAGCCATGTTGGCTCTCCTTTAGCAGCGCCTTCTCTTCTATGTGCCTATTAATTCTATCTTTTAAGATGGTTTCCATCACTTTACCTGGGACACATGTCAAACTGACAAGCCGGTAATTTCCTGGATCACCCCTGGATCCTTTTTTGAAAATTGGTGTTACATTTGCTACCTTCCAGTCATCAGGCACAAAGCCTGATTTGAGGGAAATATTATATATTTTGGCTAGGATATCAGCAATTTCATCTTTAAGTTCCCTGAGAACTCGTGGATGGATGCCATCTGGTCCTGGGGATTTGTTAGTGTTTAGCTTAACAAGACATGCAAGGACCTCCTCCCTGGTTATTTCTATCTTGCTTAATTCTTCGGTTTCCCTCCCTACGAAGATAGGCTCTGTTTTGGGCATGTGGTCTCTGTCTTCTTCAGTAAATACTGAAGCAAAGAATTCATTGAGTCTCTCTGCAATCTCTGTTTCCTCTTTAATAACCCCTTGCCTTCCATTGTCATCTAATGGTCCAATGGCCTTCCTAGTTGGGTTCTTACTTCTAATGTACTTAAAGAAGTCTTTGTTATTCCTCTGAGTATTTTTAGCTATACGCTCCTCAAAGTCTTGCTTTGCTTTCCTGATTGTTGCCTTGCATTTGTTCTGCCAGAATTTATGTTTCTGCCTGCTGTCCTCATTTGGACAAGCCTTCCATCTTCTAAATGAGCTTTTCTTGCTCTTGATCACTTCCCGAACAGCTCCTGTAAGCCACATCGGAGTCCTCTTGGACCTGGCAGTGCCCTTTTTCCTTTTGGGTATGCATTCCAATTGGGCCTCTGTTATTGTTTTTGTAAACAACCTCCATGCCTCTTGGAGTGTTTGGACTCTCTCAATTTTCCCTTTCAGTTTCTTTTTCACTAGTTTCCTCATCTTTGGGAAATTTCCTTTTTGAAAATTTAAGGTCTCTGTGTTAGATTTTATCAGTGACTTGCGGTCTATGATCAAGTTAAACATAATTGAGTTGTGGTCACTGTTCCCTATTGGATCAGTCACATTAACATCTTGCACCAGATCCTGAGTATTACTCAGGATCAAGTCAAGGATTTTTGTACCTCTAGTTGGGTCTTCAACCATCTGTCCCAGGGAACAATCATTGAGCATATCTAGGAACTTTATCTCTTTATCATGTGCTGAACAACAGTTCACCCAGTCTATGTGAGGGTAATTGAAGTCCCCCATTATAACCAGGCTTCCCTTCCTGGATGCCTCCTTTACAACATTCTCCAACTGCCAGTCTCCCTCAAGAGTTTGGGTTGGAGGCCGATAGTATATGCCTACTGTTAGACCATCCTTATGGCCTGGTACTCTTACCCACAGAGCTTCTAATGGTGACTCTAAATCACCTAGATATTCCAATTCATACGATTTTATCACTTCTTTGACATACAAGGCTACACCACCTCCTGTTTGCCCCTTCCTATCCTTCCTGTACAGTTTGTAGCCTGGGATAACTGTATCCCATTGGTTATCATCCGTCCACCAGGTTTCAGTGGTACCAATAATATCAATATTTTTATCTATTGCTAAGTATTCCAGCTCCCCTATTTTGTTACGGAGGCTTCTGGCATTTGTATACAAGCATTTATATATGCTTTCCTGCCTGATACAGTCTTTTGAGTCCAGTTGCATTGTTAGACTGCCTCTTGCATCCTTCTGCTAGAGTGCTGGTGACTAGCTCCTTGCTCTGCTCAGTAATTTTTGCATCCTCCTCACTACTCAAGTACACACTTTCCCGAACCGGATGCTGCCAGCTCCTGTCGGCTTTCCCCCAGTTATCAGTTTAAAAGCTGCTCTGCAGCCTTTTTGATGTTGAGTGCCAATAATCTGGTCCCATCATGGTTTAAATGCAACCCATCCCTCCTGAACAGATTTGGCTTGTCCCAAAATGTTCTCCAGTTCCTGACAAATCTGAAGCCCTCCTCTCGACACCACCGCCTCATCCACGCATTGAGGCTTCTGAGCTCTGCCTGCCTGGTAGGTCCTGCGCGAGGGACAGGCAGCACTTCTGAAAATGCTACCTTGGAAGTCCGGGACTTCAATCTTCTTCCTAACAACCTAAATTTGGCTTCCAGGACAGACCGCTTGGCCTTCCCAACATCATTAGTACCAATGTGTACCATGACAACTGGCTCGTTCCCAGTTCTCTCTAACAATCTATCTAGATTTCTTGTGATGTCTGCAACTTTTGCACCTGGCAGGCAAGTCACCATACGGTTATCATGTGCATCACAAATCCATTTCTCTGTATTTCTAATTATTGAATCGCCTAGTACAAGGAGCCTCTCTCCTGCAATCTGTTCATCTACATGCACCTCATCAACCATATTAAGGGAGAGAACCTCAGTTTGTTCCTGTTGTTCATCTTCCTGGATCTCATCAAGTGTGATGAAGGAGAGATCATCAGGTGGAACCAGTTGTTCCTCTGTGTGTTCCTCATCAGGTGTGATAAGGGAAAGAGCCTCAAATTTATTCTGTAATTTCAGACTCTCAGAGTGATCCCCTACTCTTCTCCTCCTTTGAGTCACATTCCTCCAACCATCTCCCTCCTGAGTTAGTGAAGGGCCTTCTCCCTCAGAACTGTGCCCTGTCTCTTCTTTGTCCAGCATAGTCTGCTCCGCTCTGTCCAAGAACAGCTCAAGCTCCTTAATTTGTTGGTGGTTAGATATGCGGGCCTCTAGCTGCTGGACCTTCTCTTCTAGTAGTGCAACCAGCTTGCACTTGCTGCAAGTGTAGTTCTCCATATGCTTTGGCAAGAACACAAACATGGCACAAGAATTGCAGGTAACTACAGCTGTTCCCTCAGAATCCATTTTAACAAGTGCAGTATTCTGGGCCTCAAAAATGTACATGTTTACTACCTTTCTACCTAGTAAGACTATATTCTTCCTTTGTTACTAGTTTGCAATCTCGCGCACCGTTAGATGTGCTGGGCTCTAAAGCAGCTCTACTCCAACTGCAAAACTTACCAGTGCTCACTTCCTTTGTTTGGCTCTCCTCAGCAGCAGCTCTGCTTAAGAGCACATGCAGAGTCAAAATGGCTGACCCTGAAAGAGCTCAGAGCTTTTAAAGGCTAGTGTGGCTCCGCCCTTATGAGTCACAGTTCAGGGAAGGGCCTGGTGTGGCTCTGCCCCTTTGCTTCTGGAAGCTTCAAACTGCTTCCTCTGTTTGAACAGAGGTGGCTCTCAGCAGTTTCAATTATCAATTTAAATTAGTAGAGGCCTCTAAAGCAGCTCTACTCCAACTGCAAAACTTACCAGTGCTCACTTCCTTTGTTTGGCTCTCCTCAGCAGCAGCTCTGCTTAAGAGCACATGCAGAGTCAAAATGGCTGACCCTGAAAGAGCTCAGAGCTTTTAAAGGCTAGTGTGGCTCCGCCCCTATGAGTCACAGTTCAGGGAAGGGCCTGGTGTGGCTCTGCCCCTCTGCTTCTGGAAGCTTCAAACTGCTTCCTCTGTTTGAACAGAGGTGGCTCTCAGCAGTTTCAATTATCAATTTAAATTAGTAGAGGCCTCTAAAGCAGCTCTACTCCAACTGCAAAACTTACCAGTGCTCACTTCCTTTGTTTGGCTCTCCTCAGCAGCAGCTCTGCTTAAGAGCACATGCAGAGTCACTACAATTCCCAGAAACCCATGCAACTGGCCTTGCAGGTTTTACTACGGCTATGCGCAGGCGCACAAGGAGGCCGCCCAGGTCCGCAAGCAGAAAACAATGCGTTGCCCAGGAACCCCCCCCCCCCCCCAGCACCAACAGCCTCACAGACACAACAGACTGCCATCACAGCCACCACACAAGTCCCCAGGGGGAACAGAGCTGCCAATTACAACACCACCCCAGAAGGTCTGCCAGGGTTACCATTTGCTCAACAGCTAGTCGTCTCCGAATCTAGGGTTCAGTACTCATCTCTGTTTCGAAGCCAAGGAGCCAGCGCTGGCTGCTTCTTCAGACGTTTCCGTGGCCATGTGGCAGCCATGACTAGACACCGGAGCATGCGGCACGCTGTTTACCTTCCCACTGAAGTGGTACTTCTTTATCTACTTGCAATTTCTTGCTTTCGAACTGTGAGGTTAACAGAAACTGGGACAGAGACTGGAATTAATTCTGACCTGCCGTACTCGGGAATCAAACTGCTGACCTTCCCCCTTCCAGTCAGTGTCTAAGCCACTTGCGCCACTGCAGCCAGGCCCCTTCCCCCCAAAAAAAACCCGGGCAAGGCCAGGCAATCAGCTAGTATAAAATAAAATGGGGAAAATACAAAATAAAATTCTTTATTTAAACAAAGTAAAAATAATATTCAATATTCAAAATATGGGTATCACTTCTTTTTCTGTGTCTAGGCCAGATGTGAAGCTGCCAAATTGAAGGCACTTTTTTGTGAGTTCATTCTGCAGTTCCTTTCACCTGACCTAGTGCTTGAAGGCTTGCCTCTCCAGCACTAGAAGAAGAGCCTTTTCAGTATCCGCTCCTCCGGCCCTATGGAACCTCCTGCCAGTTGAACTGCATCTCCAGACGGAGCTGCTGCCCTTTAAGAAAGAGCTGAAAACCTGGCTGGCAAAGCAGGTGTAGGGAGGTGGAGAGGGAGCAACCACACCAATACCACCCACTGGCTCATTTAGAGCAGGAATCACTAAGGTTTCTAAACGTTTTTAACTAGATTTTTAACTGGTGCAGGTGGGAGGTAGTTTTCAGTGTTTTTAGGAATTTTAAGAGTTTCTAGAGTTTAAACGTTTGGGATTTTATGTACGCCACCCAGAGTCGCATGTCGATTGGGGCGGCTACACGAATAGAATGAATAAATAAATAATGTTTAAAAAGATATAATATGGGATAAAATGAAAGCTGTAGTGAGGGTTTGGACATCAAAGAATCATAATTTAACACATGTGGTGGAACTGTAAAGTGATAAGTGCTTTTTGGAAATTAATTGAGAAAGAAATATCAGATATCCTTAAAGTAGAATTTAAGCTGGATTCAAGGATCGCCTTACTGACAGAATTGGATAGTATAAATATGAATACAAATAATAAAGAACTGTTATCTATAATGTTAACAGCCTCAAGATTATGTATAGCAAGAAAATGGAAAAGCGATTCAATATTAAAAATAGATGAATGGTATAAGGAAATGCGGGAAATTGCTTTGAATAATAAATTAACATGTGAATTGAATGTGAAGAATGTGAAGAATTTTGAAAGAAAACAAGTTTTGGGAAATTTGGAGACCATTTGTGGAATATGTTCTAATAAGCGATAAAGGTGACAAACCAGTACCCCAGCATATGAGTTTTTGGAAGGATTAAACTAGAATATTGATCCTCATGGCATGTACATAGCACTGGGTGTTATTATTTTGCAATATAAAAGGTTGGATCTTATAAATTGTTGACATATTAAGTATATAATTAAAAATATAAAGAAACTAGCAGAGGTTGCCCGGCATTGCCGGGCTGTTTTAAATTGTGTTGGAAGGTTAAATTGTGTTAATGTTTTTTTAAAAATTGCTTAGTCTGTAATTTTAATTTTTAAAATGTTTATTTATGTAAAAATTTTTTGGCTTGGCTGTTATTAACTGTGATCTGCTTTTTGGGTTTGTTTTGAGGATTAATAAAAGAACAAAGTATGATATATATTTTTCAAATTGTTTTATGTAAGCGAATAATGTTTTAGTTTTTTGAATTTATTTAATTAGTTGTACCGTAGGTAATAATTTTAATAATGTAAAAGTAAATGTTTTTTATATTCAATGTTTTTAAAATGTGTTTAGATGTTTTGTGTTTTAATTTGAGTTAAAACTCAGCACAGGATTTTTAAAAGTTTCTATTGTATTTTATTGACATATGTTTGTGATTTGTGTTAAAGGGTGTTTTAGTGTAATTTTTTTGACTTGTTTTTATTGGTGTGACCTTTTGTGTAAAATTGTGAATTTGTGTTATGTTTTTGATTTGTTTTTACTCTTGTGGCCTTTTGTTTGGGGCTGTTGTGTGTTTTTGAATTGTTTTTACTATTGTGGCCAGCAGGTGGTGCTGGTAGGGGTTATTGCATTTTGACTGTTTTTTTCTCTCCTGGCCTCTGGGTGGAGCTTCTTCTGGTAAGTAGTCTCTTTCTTTATTCATTTCTTTTCCGGTCCTCGTGGAGGTAGGACATCTTTTGGTAAGTTTGCTTGTTTTCTTTCTTTTGTGTGTGTGTGGGTGGGTTGGAATTTGTATTTTTTGTCTGTTTGTTTTGGTTTTGATTCTGTTTTTGTTTACTTCGTATTGTTTTTTGGTGTTGTTTTTGTTTGTTTTTGTGTGTTTTTGTATGTTTTTGACTGTGTTTTTAGTAATTTTCAAAAAATTATTTATTTATTTGGTGGTGGGGAGGGGGTCGTGGTCGTTGGGGGTTAGGAAGGGTGGGCTAGGTGGTGGGGAGGGGCCGTGGTCATTGGGGGTTAGGAAGGGTGGGCTAGGTGGTGGGGAGGGGCCGTGGTTGGTGGGGGTTAGGAAGGGTGGGCTAGGTGGTGGGGAGGGGGTCGTGGTTGGTGGGGGTTAGGAAGGGTGGGCTAGGTGGTGGGGAGGGGTGGGCTGGTCGGTGAGGTTTAGGAAGGGTGGGCTAGGTGGTGGGGAGGGAGGCTTTATTGTGTTATGGTGCTTTGATTGTGTGGAGTCATGAAAGTAGATCGGGGTTTCCCCTTTAATATCAGTGGGTGGGGGGTTGTGACCCCCCTCTCCGCTGTCTCCCCTGGGGTTGGGAGGTTTGGGGGGACAAAAGAGGTATGTCCCCCCCAACCCTTCTGGACCCAGAAGACCAGGGAGAGTGGATCGATCCCCCCCTCCTTAAAACAACTCCGCTTGGTTTCTTCTCTTTAAAGACGGAGTTTTTTTGGGGGGGAATCGAACCCCTTTCCCTGGGTCCATAAATGTTGGGGGGACATACCCCTTTTGTCCCCACAAACCTCCCAACCCTAGGGGAGCCAGCAGAGAGGGGGGTCGCAACCCCCCACCTACTGATATTAAAGGGGAAACTCCAGTCGGGACCTTCAGGCGCCATTGGTGAGTGAAAGAAGGGTGGTTGGTGTTTGCGTGGCTGTGAGGTGGTGAGTTGTTGTTGTTTTGGGGTTTTTTTGGGCACCAGCTTCCTCAGCATTCTGCGCGCTCATGTTGCGCAGGACTCTGGGGCTTGTAGTTATGGGTTTGTGATTTGTGGTTGTGGTGCATTTTTTTTCCTGCGGCTCAATTTTGATTGGCCGCAGCATGTTTCTCAATGTTCTTTGTGGTCGCGCCTCTCAGCCTGATTGGCTGTGGCATGGCGCGGCGCAAAGAACATTGGGAAATGAAGTTGTTTCCCTTTTTTTGCATTTGTGGGGCTCTTGCCCCACTGGCGCATTTCTCAATCTTGCGTTTACCTGCGTACCCAGTTCGGGCATGTGCACGAATGGTGAGTGCGGGCTAGTAGGGCCTGGCTAAGGAGCCTATGCAAAGTTCCAACGGTTAACCCTCAATTTTATAGGTTAAGAAAGAAAAATATATATATAAAATAAGGTTTGGGATACATATTTTATAAGATGAATGATAAATATAAGGTTCAACAGTTGGCATTGTTTACAATGCTATTACAAAAGAGTTTAGGCAATTTAATTTATTAAATTTTTTTGTTGTTGTTTATGTATTTTATGTATTTATGTATTCTTATATTTTTTTTCCTGTTTTTCCGTACATATATTTTGTATGTTTGTACAATAATACCTCATACAAAGTCCGCTTCATACAACATCGAATTCATACATCGCCTAATTTCTTGAAAAAAGTCGTGTGACTTTGTATGAGGCATTGTTTTTCCCAGGTTGCATTGTGCCTGGGCAGTATAAAAGGCAGGACACAGGCATGCATTGCTCTTGTGGGTTTTGCACAAGGCAAAGAGTGTTTAGGAGTGGTTTTGAGCGTGATTTTGGATTTTGTTGAATTTTTCATCAGAATTTTTAGAAGCATTCCTGGGATTTTTGCAGCATTCTTCAGGTTCTTGGACAATCAGGGTTGTTTGACATGTTTTTGTAATGTTTTTAGCCTTTAGACAATGATTTCTTAAAGTTCTGTCAGTTTCCTTGACTTTGCCCTGAAGTCTGTGCTATTACAGTACAATGTATCTCTATGGAAACGACGTTGTATGAGGCATCGCAGCAAGGATTTGGAAGTTGTATGAGGCATTGCGGCTAGGATTTTGCATGCCTCATACAAAGTCCAAATCCGTATAAAGTCCAAACTTGTGGAACCAAGTTTGGATGTTGTATGAGATATCACTGTATAATTTTTGCAATTTTTTAAAAAAATAAATAAATTACTAGTGCTGCTTAAAATTAAAAAAATAATCATAATTTGAAGAAAAAGGGAGGAACATATAAAAAACTAAAAGAAATAAAATTGAAAAAATATATAAAAGAAAGAGATTTTTTTCTCTCTTTTTTTGTTTTGATTCTGGGAATGCAGCTGTTGGGATTTTTTAGTTATAAAAGTGGAGTGTTTCTAGATCATTTAACTGGATTATAATTCTGATTGGAGCTTGGAGATT
Organism: Bradypodion ventrale; assembly: GCA_035047345.1. Lineage (NCBI taxonomy): Eukaryota > Metazoa > Chordata > Lepidosauria > Squamata > Chamaeleonidae > Bradypodion > Bradypodion ventrale. The sequence continues at coordinate 543,923 of JAWDJE010000003.1, forward strand.
GGAATTGCAATACTTTTTTTTCTCTTCTTCTCCCCTTTTCTCATCACCACTTTTGGAGTTACAGTAACAGCATCAGTGTTTTTAAAGTTGCTTCCTTCCCAGTATTTTTTGGTCTCTTGGGCATTTGGATATAATCTGTCTGGACACTTGGTTACATTGAAACAATATAGCAACTGGAAGGAAGCTTTGGAGTGCTGAAGAGCTGGATTAGTTCCAAGGGCAGAGGCCTAGAAGAGCTAAGACTGTTGCGGCAAGAAGCTGTTTGATATGAAAATACCCTGCATCTGCCTGTTGGGAGAGTTGTTTCCTTCTGTTTTATCTCTGTGCATTACAGTAACTTTTTGATCTTCTGCTTGCATATAAATTTTTTTATTGGATCTGTGGAACCAGTGGTTGCAGTGTTACAAGCTTCATCTCAGTACTATCTTTTACAACGAACTGCAGCATTGGGCCTCTTACATACTACAGTACTATGGATAAAGGTACAAGAGGGAAAGCAAAGGAAGAAGAACCAGTTGTAAAGCCTAAGAAGCAAGGAAAAAGTACCAATGGAGGAATCCACTCAGTCTTCATCCCCGCCCACAGTGGCATATGATCAGACTCAAATTATGGTGGAAATCGGCAAGTTGTTTCAAAAATTGGAGAAAAATGAGGATTCAAGGGTGAAAGACAGAAATGAAATGATGAAAAAACAAGATAAGATGATGTCATCAGTTGCAGATTTTTCAAAAAGGGTGGATTTAAGTTTGAAAGAAATTGAGGGAAATGTGAAATTGGTTCAAACTGAGGTAAATGCCATAAAGAAGGAAGTAAAAGGGACTCAGGAGGTGGTGCGGGAGAACAAGCTGAAATTGGAGGAACAAGAGAGAAGGATAGATGCTGTGGAAGATATGATGAGAAAGCAGAACATTGTGATCCGTCAGGTGGTGGAACGCACTCCGGATTTGTTAAGAGAGAGGGTGGTTCAGTGGTTAAATGGTTTGAATATGGGGAAAGAATTTGTTCAGGAGGATTTTGTAAGCGTATTCCGGGTGGGTCCAAGAAGAGGGAGGGTGGTTCAAAGAAATGTGTTGGTTAAATTTGCAAATTGGGCAGATAAGTTAAAAGTAATGGCCCATCTGAAACAAGTTGGTCCTGATGCGTTGAAATTTGATGGCTCTGACGTTGAAGTTTATAATGATATTTAATTAAAGGAAAGAACATGGAGGTATAAGATGAGGCCTGTTACTAAACTATTGATGAGTAAAAATATAAGGTACAACTGGAGATTCCCGCAACAACTGTGTTTTTTTATGATAAAAGAATGCAAGTTATTGATGAAGGCACCAATCCATTGGAATATTTGAGTTTGTTGGAACTGGTAAAGGTAGACTCGGAAGAATGGAAAAACCTTAAGAAGGAATTGATGGAGTCTGGAGCTTTGGGGAGGGAATATGAGAGGGAGGAAGTCGGAGGGGCTACAGGTGGAACACCACAGCGGGGAGAGGAGGAAGAGGAGCCATCTTTGGTCATGGTGGAGGAGGAGATAGGTAAGGAGCAATGAGCATTAGATTTTAGTAGCTTTAAGTAGTCAATAGAGGTAGAATGGGTAAATAGTGCGTAGCGCCGACAGCAAGGCGCATCTTGCATGTCCCCCCTCTCCCCTCTTTGGTTAACAGAGGCGGCTTTTCGTGGGAAGGTGGGGAGAGTGAAAGTGTGTGTTTTATGTAGTTGGTATGGTGGTAGGGTTGTTGGTGGCACGCCCGATGGAGAGTTTAAAGCTGGGAAAAGAATTTGGTTATGGGAAGTATTAAAATAATATTGTGGAATGTGAAAGGTACAGGTTCTGTTCTTAAGAGGCGGAGATTGGAATTGGCGTTGAAAAAAGATAGACCAGATATATTGTTTTTACAGGAAACACATCAGAAGTCAAAAGATACGAACAAACTTTATTTGGGATGGATGCAACATTATGAGATGACGTTTGGAACTTCGAAAGCAAGAGGGGTGGCAATTATGATTTCTAGAAAGTTGGGATTTGAAATTACAAAAAAGATTGCTGATCAAGAGGGTAGATATCTGTTGTTAAGAGGAAAAATAGAGGATGAGGAAATTATGTTGGTAAACATTTATGCTCCAAATGCCCACCAAGCAGAGTTTCTTGAAAAAATTCGGAAAATAGTGGAGTTGGAAAATGTTGCAAAAACTATTGTTGCTGGTGATTTTAACCTGATAAGATCAGGATTGGATTGTACAAACATAGCTAGAAGTGGAATTGGTTTGAAAGGGAAGGTGTTGGATAATTGGATGAATGTTATGGGCTTGAAGGATTCGTGGAGAGAGTTTAAGGGCTTGGAAAGGGCATATTCTTTTTTTTCGCACGTCCATGGGACCTACTCAAGAATAGATTATGTTTTACTTTCGGAAAATTTAATTGGGGATATAGAAGGTACGGAAATTGGGATTATTAAGGAATCGGATCATGCTAAAGTATACTTGGAATTGAAAGCACAAAGAAATATTCGAAGAGTAAGAAATTGGAGGTACGATCCTAATTTGTTCAAAGACCAGAAAAGTAAAGAGGCAATTATGGGAAGTTGGAAAGAAAGTTGGCAGTGGAACGACAACAATGAGGTCAAATTTAACATTGTATGGGATACCATGAAGTCGGTTTTCAGGGGGGAAAGTATAAAATTGGCAAGCTTCAAATATAAAAAATATAAAGCAGAACAGATAGAAAAAGAAAGAGAAATAAAACAATTACAGGAGGAACATGCAAAAAATAAAGACAATTTTTTAAATGAAATTACAAGGACTTAAGGCAGAAGTAATGGGTAAGGATATTGATAAAGTTAAACGAGATTTGATTTATCTAAACAGAGAATATTTTGAATTTAGTAATAAGAACTCAAAACTGTTAGCAAGAGCAGCCAAGGTTAAAAGGGAAAAAAGAGAAATTGGGGTATTGGTTGATAGGCAAGGTTCAAGGTGCAATAAGAATAGAGATAAATGTAAAATTGTTAGGGAATTTTACCAGGCACTATATGCAAAAAAGGAAGTGGATTTGGAGAAGCTTAGAAAGATATTGGAGAGACAGTTAGGGAATGGAATAAAACAAGAGCATAGGGAGAAAATGGAGGAAAAGATAACTGATAAAGAGGTTAAGGAGGTAATAAGCGGACTGAAGATAGGGAAAGCCCCGGGGGATGATGGATTATCGACAGAGTTTTATAAAGAATTTAAAGAGGTGGTGGTTCCGAAATTGGTGAAGTTATATAGTTATATACTAGACGGAGGATCAATTCCGACCTCATGGTATAACACTACAATCGTTCTTCTGCCAAAGCCTGGTAAGAATTTGGAAAGAGTGGATTCGTACAGGCCAATTTCACTTATAAATCAAGATGCGAAGATCTTCACAGCGATATTGGCTAACCGTTTAAATAGTTTTATGGGGGAATATATAAATGTTGATCAAGTTGGGTTTTTAAAAGGACGACACATGGCAGATTTGACTAGAAGGGTATTAGATTTAATAGATAACGTTAATCAAACAAAGGAAAAGGTGGGATTATTATCAATGGATATTTTTAAAGCATTTGATTCATTGCAGTGGTCTTCAATTAAGGAAATAGTTAAAAATATGGGTTTGGGGATAAATTTAATAGGGTTATAGATTTATTATATCAAAAAGGAAATGCTTGGGTTAGAGTAAATGAGGAGCTTACGGATGTGGTAAAGCTAGAGGCTGGCACAAGGCAGGGCTGTCCATTATCTCCTATCTTGTTTATTATGGCAATGGAGATTTTAGCAAAAAGTATAAGGGAGGATTTAAATATAGAAGGGATCATGGGTAATAAAGTGAGTATGTATGCAGACGACACTCTGCTTATGGTGAAGCACCCGGAGCTGGTAATGGACAGGATTAAAGATCATTTACAGGTATTTCAAGCTATAACAGGATTAAAGATAAATTGGGATAAATCAGAATTGATGTTGTGTAATTTGAAATCAAGTGAGATGGGGAGAATAGTGTCGACACTTATTATACAAATTAAAGATAAGCTGAAATATTTGGGGATAATTATTTCAAACAAATTAGAAGAATTTAAACGATTGAATTATGACAGCTTGAAAGTGGAATTTAAGAATAAAATACAAGAGCTTCAGAAGTCAAAGCTGTCATGGTTCGGAAGGATTGCAATGTGTAAAATGATATTGTTACCAAAGATTAATTTTTTATTTGATACATTAGCGATCCATCTGAAAGAGAAAGAAATTAATGAGTTTCAAAAGATGTTCAACAGTTTTTGTAATGGAGGCAAAAAATCTAGGCTACCAAAGAAGTTATGGTATTTGTCTCAAAAAAAAGGGGGGACTGGGTATGCCAAATTTGTTAGCATATTATCGAGCTTTCCAAGTTAAGAACGTTGTGAAGATTTTGGCAAGAGAAAAGACAATTTGGGAGCAATTGGAGATGAAGGAATATAGAAATATTGGAAATATGATTTTTTTGGGAATAAAGGATAAGGTGAAAAGGTCAAATAATACTATGACGAGAGGTCTCATGGAGGTGTGGAAGAAGGTAAAAAAGGATATGGTCCCAAATCTCTCTCCAATTTTGGAATTGACTGATATGATGTGTTTCCCAATAAAGTTGGATAAGGAAAAAATGGAAATATTGGATAAAAATGGGATGCTTTTATTGAAGGATTGGTTAAAAACTTGTGATTCTGATGTTGAGCGGGAAAAAATATTTGAGATATTAAATTTGAATTGGTTTCAGAAGTTAAAGGTGGACAACTGGAACAAAAAATACAAAAAAAGAAGTAGGGTTAGATAGAACATATACAGAATTTGAGGAGTTGGTAAGGAAGATTAGAAAAGGGGAAAGTAGTATTAAAGGTCTTGTAAGTAAGCTTTACAACATACTGAATAGAGGTGCAGATCCACAGGAGGATTTGAAACGGAAGTGGGAACAAAATTTGAATGTAACAATTGGGGAGAATGAGTGGAAAAATAAATGGAAAAAGAGGATTATGAGAACAATGTCTGTAAGAATTAAAGAACATAATTTTAAAATGTTATGGCAATGGTACTTGACGCCATTAAGACTTTACCAGATGGATAATAAAAGAGATAAGTTATGTTGGAGATGTAGAGAATTTGATGGAACATACGAACATATGTGGTGGAGCTGTAAAAAAATAAGGGATTTTTGGGGAAGAATAGAAGGTGAGCTTGCTGAAATAATGGGTAGAAGTGTTAAGTTGGTGTCAAGTATCATTCTTTTAACGAATGTGGAAGGTTTGGGTTTAAACAAAGATGAAAAAGAATTATTGGAAATTGTATTGACAACGGGTAGACAATGTATAGCTAGAAACTGGAAAAATGATATAGAAATACAGATTGGAGAGTGGTATAAAGAAATGTGGAGTTTAGCACTGAATGATAAACTGACATGGGAGATTAAAGTAAAAAGGGATAACTTAAAAGAGAACAGATTTTGGAATATATGGAAACCATTTGTGGACCATTCTTGTACGGCAAATGATAGTTCAGGACCAGTACCATCTCAAAGAAGTTTCTGGAGTTGAGCAGCAAATAAACTCTCCGGGCATTGTATATATTCACAGGGTGTTTATTATTTATCTAAAGATTAATGGTAGCACAGAAAGTTCTTATTATTTTGGATTTTGAAACAATGGTTTTTTTCTTAATATTCTGTGGTTATATAGTAATTAATGAGTCTAGACATTGTTATGTGCTAACATTCAGTAATGTCTGTTAAGATGATACTATGGATTTGTTTATGTACTGTATTGTTAGTCATTGTTTTCTTTTCTTTTTTGTATGTCTTTGAAAAATTCAATAAAAAATTTAAAAAAAAGAAAGAGATTTAAGAATCTTTGCAGGATTGCAAGCTGAAAGAAAAGATTTGGAAGATACAGATCATATGGAAATGGATGCATTGTGCAAAGATATTTACAGCAGTAATGGTGGAAAGAATGAATGGATTTAGTTATAAATATATTACACAAGATGAAAGTGGATTTATACAAGGACAGAGAGGGCAGCCTAGGGGGCACTGGGAATTGAAGAGGGGCTTGAGGGGGCGGGGAGGCTGAACCTGCGTAAGGACCACTTGGGGTTCCTGCCTTTGCCCCCTTCCTGGATCCCTTTGTTGCTGTCCATGGGTGCAGATGGGAGGGGGGGCGGTCAATGTCCTGATGGCCGTTTGGGGAAGATCCAGGAATCCTGGGGATCTGGGCCGGCTGCTCAGCCATAGGGCCTCAGCCATGACTCCCTTGGGGCAGAGAAGGAGTTCCCTCCAATGGGGAGGATGGTGTTGGGGGATGGGGGGGGCAGGACGACCTGCTGGCCTGGAGGGCCCCCACACTGCACACTGCCCACCCTCCAGCCCTGCTCAGCTCCCTCTGCATCCTGCTTGGCACCTGGCCAGTTCTCGGGCACTCCCACGCCTGACCTGGTTCTGTTTCTGCCCTGGCAGGCCTGCTCTTCACCTGCCACCCACCCCACACCCCTGCTCCCTTCCCCGCCTGAGCCGCGGGGCAAGCTGTGAGCAGGAGGTATGAGAAAGAGCACTCCCCACCCTTAATTAGGAGCAATTTGGGGGGGATTAGGAGCACCTGGCCAGGCCTCATCCCAGCCTCCCCTGAGCTGACCCTGCTTGAATAAAAGCAGGCCTTCCTCTTGGGTCCCTGAGCTGGGAGGGGCAAGACTCCTGCCTCAGTTGCTTCAGTTGCCCTCCCACCCCACCCACACCCCCAAGACAGCCCCACCCAGAAGTGACTCTCCTGTGTGGTCTTCCTCTTTTGTGCCCCGATCAAACCCTGGACTGCCATCTTGGCTTTGTCATTGGCCAAACTTAAGCAGCCCTCATCGGTGCATGTTTCTGGCAGTCATCGGCAGACCAGTCAACAAGATGGATCCTATCTCTCTCCACATTGACACAGTGTGTTGTTGTCTATCAGAAGCACCCCTTGAGTCTGATGGCCTTGCATTTAGGGACTCCGACCCTCAAGAGAGGAGATTATATGTCACTATACGCATGGCTTCATTAACAGCGATGTCACCTTATTTTGCATACGTGGATACACTCTGTGATGTACTGAGGCCAGTTCTGAACGGTTCTTGTGAACCAGTAGCGGAAATTCCAGGCCACACCCACTTGGCCAGCCATGCCCACCTCTCGGCCTCCCCCTCCCAGCGCCGCCGGAAATACGTCCCATTCGCCTCACCCAGGGCCAAAGGCGCGCTCACCTCTGCACTTCCTGCGTGCCTTCAGCCCTGGGTGAGGTGAATGGGACGCGTTTCCGGCGGCGCTGAAAGGGGGAGGCCGGTGCCAGACCACCAACCCACCCTGCTCACCTCCCAGCAGCGCCGCTGGTGAAAGCGTGCCCGGATGGTGAGGGGCTGATGCTGACCCGACAGCACCACCTGGCTGCTCTGGGACTCCTCCTCATCTCCGTGAAGCAAGAGCAAGGTAGGTTTCTTTTTTTCTCAGGGGGGGGGGGCGGTTTGAGCCACGCCCACCGAATGGGTAGTAAACATTTTTACAGTGCATCACTGGATACACTCCTTACTGGAGTGCATATTTCCTTGTCACGTCACATCCAATGCAACCCTTGCCTCTTGGTGTCAAAGGTGGAAAGCACACACTTGAGACTTGCTTGATTTAGGCTTCATATGGTTGATAATTGAATTGGAAGAGACCTATGAGGCCATTGAGTCCAGTCCTCCAGTTCAATGCAAATACTGTATCCAGATCAAAGCAGATCGTACAGCGTTGCTTTCTAATTTTCTCTTGAGTGTCTCCAGTATTGGAGTGCCCCAACTCCCCCACCCTGCTGCTAAGTCATGACCTCCATTCTCACACTACTCCAGCCATTAAGAAGTCCTGTCCCCCCGTGATATTCACCCTATCTCTGGCTTCCTGCAGTTTCAGACTGTTATTATGCCTCCTGCACTCTGGGATGATGGAGAACAGATCCTGCCCTTCCTCTTAATGATTATGTTTCAGGTATTTGAAGAGTGCTACCACAATGTAGGGTTGCGAGAGCTGGATCACAGGAAAGCTGAGCACAGAAGAATAGATGCCTTTGAAATGTGGTGTTGGAGGAGAGTTTTGAGAGTCCCCTGGACAGCGAGGAGAACAAACAGGTCAATCTTAGAAGAAATCAACCCTGACTGCTCCTTAGAAGGTCAAATAGTAAAGATGAAGGTAAAGTACTTTGGACATCCAATCAGAAGAGAGGATTCACTTGAGAAAGCCTTGATGCTGGGAAAGGTCGAGGGCAAAAGAAGAAGGGGGAGGCTAAAAATGAGATGGCTAGATGGTATCGAGAGGGTTTGAGCCTGTGTGTGTGTACTTAGCAGAGTGGGCAGTTATGTCGTGCGTGCAACAGCAGAGCGTGAGTGCAGGTCCTTTAACACACAGTTAAACTGAAAAAAGGTTTTACTTTGCAAACTGCTAACTTAAATCAGATACTTTCTCTGGGTAAGGATTAAATGCAAGCAACAACAATCTTTGCAGTAGTTGGCAACCAACAGCAGAGTGATTTGGTAACGTGGCAACGGTTCATAAACAAACAGATAGTTGCAGCTGGCAACAGAGAAGCTCAGGGTTCTTATCAGGAACAGATAATGAAAGAATGCTTACAGGGAAGCAGAGATCAGGCTGCTGGGCAGAAGAATTCTCCAGCTCTGACTTCGGAGCAACTCCCCTCACGGCAGTCTCAGTATGACACGATGCAATGTCCTTCTCTGTTCTTCTTCTTCTTCCACGTTGGTTCATGCTCACTCTTCCTCCTCCTCAGAGTGGGCTTTGGGAGGTGATGTTTATATTGACCTAAGTTTGCTGACTCACAGTCTGAACTCAGTCAGCTGTGGCCAGTCGTTACAATGCTCTTAATGTTACACACATTTATCCTATACAGTAATATGAGGCTTAACAGGTATTGTAGACACAATGAGCACAGAGCTGGGCAGGTTGAGGAGGATGGTGGAGGGTAGAGGTGCCTGGCGGGCAATGGTCCATGGGGTCGCAAAGGGTCAGAATCGACTGAACAACAACAACAACAACAACAACAACAACCCATTCTATCCACCCTCCGCCTCCTTTTCTCCAGGCTAAACAGGTCCAGTGTCTTCACTCTTTTCTCACAGGGTTTGGTTTCCAGTATCCTCTGATCATCCTTCTTGCTCTTCTCCTTGCCTGCTCGTTTGTTGCCACCCTTCTTAAAGTGCGGTGTCCAGAATTGGACAGAATACTCTAGATGTGGTCTAACTAGTGCTGAATAGAGGGGGACTAGGAGTATCTCATGGGTTTAGGAGACTCCACTTCTCTTAATGCAGCCCAAAATAGCATTGACCATTTATGCAGCCACACCACACTATTGGCTCATATTCAGCTTGTGAGCTACAGCAATTCTAAGATCCTTCTTCTTGCTTGTAGTATTACTGAGCCAAATATCCCCCATCTTACAACTGCACATTTGCCCCCCACCCCCTGTAAAACTTTGCACATATCCCTGTTAAACCTCACTCTGCTGTCTTCAGGCCAGGCTTCAAGCCTATCAAGCCTATCTTTTTGGATTCTGCTCCTCTCTCCCAAGGAATGAACGATTCCACGCAGCTTCTCCTGAGCCAGGGTGGGAGAAGCTGCTTTAGTGCAGCAGGGCTGGGCCTCTACTTTGGGGATCGCCTGGCCCTTGGTCCAAGGGCGGGGGGGGGGGGGGGGTCCTGAGGCTGTAGAAACAGGGAGGGCTCAGAGAAAGACAGCCAGAGAAGGTGGGCCAGCATGCCCAGGAGGATGGGTCAGCCTGAGTTCAGTGGCCAGCTGCTCATTTTCTAAGCAAGTGGTTGCTTGGTACCCGCCGGGAGGCAAGGGGTGGTGGTGAGAAGAAGACACAACACACAGGTCCAGGCAGGAGCAGGGAAGGAAGTGTGCTGTGTTGGTTCTCACAGCCTGGCACGGGGCCTGCCAGAAGACCAGCTTGGCACCAGCGGCTCCTTTCAACAACACAGAAAGAAAGGTGAGCGCAAAGGCATCCATGCAAGGGGTGGGTGGGGCCGGCCAGGTGCCTTGAATCAGCTGGGATGGAGAGGATGCTAATATTATAAAAGGAGCACCTCCTCCAGGTCTCTGGGGTAGCGCTGGGTAGAGTTCACATCCCTTGGGAGGCAGTGTCTCAGCAGATAGAACGCCACTTCAGGTAAGGCCTTTTATTTGGGGGGGGGGGGGGGCTCTAGTTTTGGGGCTGTTGCAAAACTTCAGAGCCAGGCCTCTTTGACCCCAAGGGTTCAGATGTGCGTGCGCGTGCGCGCTCTGGAGTTGTGAGATCAGGCTTTTTTTAGAGAGGGATTTCAATGACTTGTTCCCAGTCAAACATTTATTTTCCATCAGCATTCCAGGTGAATTCTGTTCTGAATTCTTAAGATGAGATTTTAAAGATCAGGGTTGACACAGGATCAGAAGAACTGGAGCCTCTTTTTGGGTTTGATTTGAGCTTGCTCAAGGGAGACCAGAAGACTCCATGCAATTTGGAGTGGGGTGGGGGTTCAGGGTCCTTTGCTCACCTCTGGAACCTGAGTGACGGTGGGAAAGGTCTCGGTCATCTTCCCTGCAGGACAAACCCTGGCTCAGTCAGGGCGGTAGTTGCTGCCACCCAACTCCAAGAGCTAGAAACTGCACCAGGGCTGGGCAGGAGTTGCTTTTGGAGAAAGGTGGGAGGTGGGTGGGAGGGCCCCCCTTATTTTACCTTCTCCCACCCCCACCCCTTTTCAAACTCCATCCGTTCATATGGATTGCTTCCACCCTGCACAGCAATCGAAACATAAACCTATTCTCTCTACCCCCGCCCTCCCCCATGGGTGGTCGCTTCGGCTTCCCATGGGTTGGTCTCTGTGGACCCTCCACGCAGGAAGGTGGCTTCCTAAGCCTTGGCAGACATCTCTGACCTTACGTACCCATTCTCTCCACCCTACCCCAGGAGAGGGCCCTTCCGCTCCTTGCCCCCCCCCCACCATGTTGGGCAGCCTGATGCTCTTGAGCTCCCTGCTGGGGATCCTGGATGTGGCCCACGGGCAAACCTTTCACATGGGGAAGTGCCCGGACCTACCGGTGGAGGAGGCATTTGACATGGCCAAGGTAGGAAAGCACCTGCATGGATCCTGCCACGGTGGACGGGCCCTGGGTTGAGGGGCCCACATGGAGCTGACCACCACCACAGGGCGCGTTGTCCTGAGGGCAGAACGGAGGGCAGTGAGCCTGCTTTTCTAGGGGGGGGGGGCAAAGAACTGCCAGAGGTTGAGCTGCCCTGCTGGGTGGGTGGGCAGTAACAGCCAGGCAAGGCAGGCTCTGCAGTGAGGCCATGGCCAAGGGGCCTGATTCTCTCTCGCTTTCTCTCTTGCAGTACTTGGGGAAGTGGTATGAGATTGAGAAGCTGCCCTCCAGTTTTGAGAAAGGCAGCTGCATCCAGGCCAATTACTCGCTGAAAGCCAACGGGAAAGTGAAAGTGGTCAACCAGGAGGTTTGGTAAGGGAGGGGCCTCCCTGGGCTTGCCTATGCCTCTGATGGGGAGAAGACCTGGTGGGGGCCCAGGACCAGCAAGAGCCGCCAGTCCACTTCGACCCCACCCCATAGCACTTAGAAGTGCCCTCTCTTGCCCTCATTAACAGGCTGGGCACTCATTTTACGGACCTCAGGAGGAGGGAAGGCTGAGTCAACCTTAATCCCTGGTCAGGATGGAACTCCATACCTGTCAAGCGCAGCTCCAAAGATTACGGGGCCTGCACAGAACATTTCTGCGCAAGTCCATTGTACGCATGTGTAAAAGCCTTTTACGCATGCGTACAACGGACCTGCGCAGAAATGTTCTGCGCAGCTCACTTCTATGCGTGCGTAGGCTTTTACGCATCCCCGTCTGCATAGAAGCCTTCTACGCATGCGTAAAAGCCTTCTACGCATGCGTAGAAGTGAGCTGCGCAGAAGGGATATGCAGTAACTCATTTCCCGCCGCTGCCAAATTCCGGGGTAGCGGCAGCTCCTTGTGGGAAATGACGAAAATCGACGCAAAAAAACAACGGGAAATCCCGGCCAATCTGGGATACTTGACAGGTATGTGGAACTCACAAACCTTTGGCTGGCTGCAGTACAGCCGTTTAACCCCTGCACCACCAGGGCTCTTACAGGATGCAAGTTCCAGTGCGTTAACCCACCATATGGTGGGGGTGGGGGGGGGAGGGATGACGACGTGCCTGAGCAAGTCCAGTTGCTCAGCTGACAACAATCCTGCTTGTTGGAGCTGAATCTGGATCCAGATCAACCAGAGTATCTGTTCCATGACCTGGATGGGGTGGAAAGAGCTTTGCAACCCGGGAGTGGCTCAGTCAGGTGGCTGTTGCTGGCATTTGGGTGGCTGTCAGTAGAGTACTAGAAAGAGGGAGGCATTGGGCGGGGGGGGGGGACCCAATGCCACACCTCTTGTGGCGAAAGGCTCTCCGTGGGTGTCCCTTGAATGGCATGGAAACACATGCCCTGGCGTCAGGCACCGGAGTGGCCAGTGGCGGGGGTTCCCTCCTTGCTTTGGGTGGCCCCGGCAGGTGGAATGGCTGATCTGACCTGCAACTGTTTGGTGCCGGGCAGGAAGCCCTGAAACCCCCGTCCCCTCTAGAGCAAAAAGCCTGGGCCCGTGCCCCCGCAGACCAAGGGTGGAAGCCCTCCCTGCAGGTCACTTTGGAAGGGATTTTGGCTGGAGGCTTCAGGGCCTCCACCCTCTCCCAGAATAGCAGCTGCTGCTGCTGCTGCTCTCCTTCCCCCTGAGTTCATTGTGGGGAGGGGGGGGGAAGGAAATGTCCTTCCCACCCCCTGTCCAGCAGCCTGTGATCCTGGGTCTGGGGCTCCTTTGTTCACTGCCTGGACTTCTTCCTGCTGCAGGACAGACGGCACCTTCAACCAGATAGAAGGAGAGGCCTTTGAAGCCGAGGGCCACGAACCGGCAAAGCTACAGGTCAAGTTCAATGGGAGTAAGTGGCCAAGTGGTGGGGGCTGCCCAGGGCCTCCCCCACTCTGCTGGGGGGATGCCGTCAGTCCACTTTGCATTGGGCCCTCCTCGCCAACCATTCTTGCTCTCATGGCTGTGGAAGGGTGGCTGAGAAGTGCAAGGCTAGCCACCCCCCAATTGGATGGGGTGGGGGCTGCAATGGAAGTCGGGGAGGAGCCGCTTCGCACTTGACCAGTTTGAAATGACCATAAATTGCAGCCCGACCCAAATCCAAAGCCTTGGGTACCCAAGTTGTGATGGGGGGGGGGGGGACCTGCCTCAAAGGGCAGAAAGGAGGGAGGGGGCACTTCATGACCTGGCTGGGAGGCCCCCCTTGTCTGCCTGCCTGCCAAGAGCCCCCCTCCTTGAAAGAGACAAGAGCCAATGCTGCAACCCCGCGCTTGGGGTCAGTCCTGAGGTCTCTCAGCCCTCCTGCCAGCCAGAGGCCCCTTCCAGGGAGACTGGGGGGGGGGGGGGGATGGAAGAAAGATGGAGCTGCCACTTCCTCCTGCTGTTTCTCTCTCTCTCCTCCCCCCTTCCAGTCATGCCAGCAGCCCCCTACTGGGTCATCGCCACGGACTACGAGAACTATGCGCTGGTCTACTCGTGCACCAGCTTCCTGTGGATGTTCCACATGGATTACGCCTGGATCATGTCCAGAACACCCCGGCTGCACCCGGAGACAGTGGACCACCTGAAGACCACCCTCCGGGCCTATGGCGTCGAGACGGCCCGCATGAGACCCACCGACCAAAAGAACTGCCCTTCTTCTCACCTGTAGTCAACCCCCCCTCCCCACTGCTGTTCCTTCCCCTCCCTCCTCCTGGGTGTACCCTTCAAGGAGGGGTGGTGGGGCTATTTCTCCCACCACCTTACAGCACCCCAGTGGGGATGGGGGTAGGGTACCGGCCTCATCTCCCTTGCACAGGGGGGCCTACCTGGCTGGGGAGACCCCCTGCCTCCCTCCCCCCCCCCCAACTTCAGCCCTTTTCTCTGCGGAATAAACTCTGCCAACCTAGCAATTCCGGGGGTGGCCTTTCTTTTCTTCTTCTTGGAATTGCATTTATTTCCTGGGACTCAAAAGCCTTCATGCTGGGAAAGGTGGAGGGCAAAAGGGAAAGGGGGCGGCCAGGGATGAGATGGGTGGCATTGTGGACGCCGTGGGCACTGGGCTGAGCAGGAGGGTGGTGGACAACAGGGGTGCCTGGAGATCAATGCTCCATAGGGTCGCCAAGGGTCGGAATCCACTGTGCCACTGAACAACAACAACAAAAGCAGGAGGGGGCCATGGGGGGGCCCTCCCGCCCTGGGGTACACATTAAGCCAGGGGTGGGTCTCCTCCGGCCCTTTGGCTGGGGTTGGGTTGGGGCCCCCCTCGCCATGCCCACCACCCAGCAACCTGCTCTTTCGCTGGGAGAGGAGGGGGGTGGGACACACCGCGTGGCCAGATTCTGTGCGGGAGGGGGCTCGCCCCCCCTTTTGTTGGGGGCTGCCCGGCCATTCATGCCTTCCTCCTCCTCCTCCTCCGGCAGAGGAGAGCCAGTCAGTCAGTGCTCATCATCCCTTCGCCGATTTTATTATATAAAATCATGCATGGTGTGGACAAAGTAGATAAGGAAAAACTGTTTTCCCTATCGCACAACACTAGAACTAGGGGACACTCCATGAAACCTTTGGGTACTAGTTCTCAAACAAATAAGAGAAAGTACTTTTTCACCCAGAGGATCCCTGGTCTATGGAACTCCCTGCCAGAAGAAGTGGTGACAGCTGTCAGTCTTGACAGCTTTAAGAAAGGATTAGACAAGTTCATGGAGGACAAGAGTATCAATGGCTATAATTATGGATACCTAAGGACAACTTCCGCTGGATTGGAGAGATAGGCAGGATATCTCAATGCAATTTCCAGGGAATCCTAAGCAGGTGAAGAAGGCATCTCCTTGGGAATAATACCCTGAAGCACATGGTGAGCCACTGTGTGAGACAGAAGGCTGGACTGGATCATGGGCTCCTGTGGCCTCTTCTAGCAAGGCTGTTCTTATGACCACTGGCCCTTACCCTGCAGCCCCCCCCCCCGCGCTGCCATGAGCCTGATGATGATGGATGATGATGGCAAGGAGGGTGGTGGCCCTGCCGGACAGGCGCCCCCCCCTCCCTCCCTCCGGTGGAGGTGGGGCCCAGCAGCAGCAGCAGCAGCAGCAGCAGCGTCCTTGCGGGGTCGTCGCGCAGCCTCCCGCCCCGCTCAGACAGGGGGGCGAAGGGAGGGGGCCCGGCCCGGCTCTCTCCACCCCTCCCCAACCCCCGCCCCAACAGCAGCAGCGCTGCGGACGGCGCAACGGGGAGTGGGGGGGGGGGGGATGGCAGGCATGGGGTGCCCCATGGCTGTGCCCAGTACCAGTTAGTTCGGGGGATGATGATGACCCTTCTTCCCCCCCCCCCCCCAATCTCACCGACACGGGCGCCTAATAGGAGTGGTGCAGCGCAGCAGAGCCCGCGGAGAAGGAAGGAAGAAGGAAGGAAGGAAGCAGAGCAGCCCAAGGAGGGGGGCGGGGGGGCGGGCGGGCGGGGCGGAGGACCCTCCCGGGGGGGGGGGGCTTGGACAAGGCAAAACACCCCCCCCACCCCCACCGACCTTCGGCCTCGCCTCCTCGGGTTCCAGGAGCCCCAGGGAGGGTTAGAGGAAGCCAGCCGCCCCCCCCCCCTCCGTCCTTGCCCTCCCCACCCCCCTTGCCCTTGGGGGAGGAAGCCTGGCCGTGCCCCCTCCCTCCCCCCCCCCCCCCGAATCCGAGCGACAGCAGCGCGCGGGGTGTACACGTGTGTGCTGGCCGGGTTTGTGCGCTCACGCCGGCGGCCGGCCTGGGAGTGGGGCGGGGGGGGGGGGAGAGGAGGTGTCTAGAAGAGTCCCGGCTCCCTCCCTCCCGCCGCGGCGCCGCCGCCCCTCCTCCTCCTCTTCCTCCTCCTCGTTGCGCGACCGTGGTGTGCGGAGGGGGAGGGCCAGGGGGGGGGGGGCCTCTGGCGGCCGAAAGGAGGGGAGGGACAGGGAGTGAAGGGCGGGCGGAGGCCCCGCCCTCCTCCCGCCCTCCCCCTTGTGACGACAAGACAACGCCGCCGCCCTAAACCTTACCCAGGCCGCGGGCTGCTGCGCGTGCGCGGGGGGGGGCGAGAGGAAGAAGAACTAGAAGAAGGAAGGAAGGAAGGAAGGAAGGAGGATTAAGGCCGGCAAGAAGAGAAGAGGAGAGAGAGAGACTGAGAGAGCAGCAGCAGCAGCAGCGCCTCCTCCTCCTCCTCCGCCCTCCGTCCTGCTGGTGGTGGTGGTGGGCGATGGAGGCGAAGGGCGCCTCGGGCTCCTCCTGCTCCTCCGGCGGCGGCAGGCCCGTCAAAGGCATCCTCAAGAACCGCGGCGGGGGCCTGGGCCTCGCGGAGGCTTCGCCTTCTTCTTCTTCTTCGGCGGCGGCGGCGGCGGCGCGGCATCGGCATCGGCATCAGGAGCCCTTCTTGCTGGGCGGGGAGGAGGAGAAGAAGGAGGCGCAGCAGGAGGCCGAGGGGGCCCTCCTTGAAGGGTGGGTAGGGGGGCGGGGGGGGCAGCCCTGCTACTGCTGCGTTGGGTGCCCACCCAGAGAGAGAGAGGGAGGGAGGGAGGGAGGGGGGCAGGCAGACCTCTCCCTATGTGTGTGTGTGTGTGGGGGGGCTTCTGGGGATGAGGGGGGGGGTTTAGGGGTGTGTGTCTCCGCTGACCCTCCGCCGCCGCCGGTGCCTTTATTCTTCTTCTTCTTCTCCTCCTCCTCCTTCTTTTGCTCCTCCTCGTCGGCCTGACGCTGCCTGTCTAGGAAGAAGTCCCAGAAGTGGGACGAGATGAACATCCTGGCCACCTACCACCCGGCAGGCAAGGACTACGGCCTCATGAAGATCGACGAGCCCAGCACTCCCTACCACAGGTCAGGAGGAGGAGGAGGAGGAAGGAGGAGGAACATTGGGATGGGATGGGGAGGGGAGGGGAGAGAGGGAGGGAGGGAGGAGATGCCCCCCCTTCCCACTGGCCTGGATTCCCCTTGGCCTGCTGAGGAGGAGGAGGAGCAGGAGGAGGCCCTCCCTCCCTCCCTCCCTCCCTGGGCTTCCAGGGGCTGCTGCTGCCTCATGGCCCCCCCACCCTCACCCCCACCCACCCCCCTTTTGTCTCTCTCAGCAACTCTGCTTACACATTATTGACAGCCAACATGAGAAAATAGTGCACTAATACCTCATACAAAGTCCGCTTCATACAACATCAAATTCATACCACATCGCCTAATTCCTTGAAAAAAGTTACCTCATACAAAGTCACTGCAACTTTGTATGAGGCATTGGGGCTTTCCCCAGGTTGCATTGTGCCTGGGCAGTATAAAAGGCAGGACACATGCATGCATTGCTCTTGTGGGTTTTGCACAAGGCAAAGAGTGTTTAGGAGTGGTTTTGAGCACAATTTTGAATTTTTTTGAATTTTTCATCAGAATTTTTAGAACCATTCCTGGGATTTTTGCAGCATTCTTCAGGTTCTTGGACAATCAGGGTTGTTTGACATGTTTTTGTAATGTTTTTAGCCTTTAGACAATGATTTCTTAAAGTTCTGTCAGTTTCCTGTCTGTTTCCTTGACTTTCCCCTGAAGTCTGTGCTGTTACAGTACAACGTATCTCCATGGAAACGACGTTGTATGAGGCATCGCGGCAAGGATTTGGACGTTGTATGAGGCATCGCGGCTAGGATTTTGCATGCCTCATACAAAGTCCAAATCCGTATAAAGTCCAAACACGTGGAACCAAGTTTGGACGTTGTATGAGGTATCACTGTATCTAGGAAAGGCTATAACATTTCTGCTGTGACCACGTGAGATCCTATAGGTTGAAAGAAGTCTTTTAGGGGTTTTCATGACATTTAAAGTTTCAGGGCAAGCTAGCAAGTGTTCCTGGGAGAGAGCATTTCTGCTGCACACTCCTGCTTGTTGAGCTGTGGTTTGCTTGTTTCAAAAAGGCAGCCAGTTTCTGTCATGGCTTGGGTTCTTTCAGCGTGGAATGGCAGTCCTTGAGCAGAGAGACCTCTGGATCTGGCTCTCCTTCTGGCCCCTCCCTGGTAGACTGTTGTGGAGTTGACAGTTGTGCCAAGGAGATTTCTTCTTTGTCTTTCGCAGTTGGGAGGGGGTGGTGGTGGTGGGTTTTTTTTGCCCCACCCTGGTCATGAGAAGCCTTTGCTCTCCGTTGCTCCCTAAATCTGAGATGAAGCTTTCAGCTGCCGATAGAGACCCCTGACCATCTTGATGTCTTTTGCATCTTCAGGATGGCAGGTGATGATGAAGATGGAGGGAGTGACACGGAGATCAGCGAAGTCCCCACAGCGGATGTCTTGGCTAAAAAGTAAGTGTGGGTGGGGTGGATTAAAGCACCAGAACAAGTGAAGAAGCGGCTGG
Organism: Bradypodion ventrale; assembly: GCA_035047345.1. Classification (NCBI taxonomy): domain Eukaryota; kingdom Metazoa; phylum Chordata; class Lepidosauria; order Squamata; family Chamaeleonidae; genus Bradypodion; species Bradypodion ventrale. Next base: position 562,404 of record JAWDJE010000003.1, read on the forward strand.
CTGAGTCCCAGCAAAGGCCTCTCCTGGGCCAATGTGGTCCTCATCCTCCTCCGCCAAAGAAGAGCCTTGGGTGGGTGGGAGCAAAAAGCCCCCCCCCCCCTGTTTCTGGACCTGTTCTGGCGAGTCTGTTTGTTTCTGATTCCCAGGAAAGAGTTGGGGGCACAAGTCCTCCTGGGCTGATGGCGGAGGTTTCCTTGTCTGAACTCTTCTTCTCTCTTCTCTACGACTTTACTTTTTTTAAAAAAAATGCAAAACAAATAAAGGAAAACATACAAATACAAACATGTAAAAAAGAAATACATAAAAATCTTAACAAACATATGTAAAACTACTAAGTGCACCCTCCACCAGTGGGACATTACAGACCAGGAATGGCCAAACTATGGCCCACAGGCAGACCCGGCCCACGGTGCCAAATCATATAGCCCAGGGATTCTCAACCTATGGCTCACAGCACCATTTCATGTGGCCCGCCACTGTCTCCACCACACCAGGAAGTGTCATGTGGTGGAGGAATGGCAAAATGGCTGTCCAACCCCCGAAGCTGTCTGAGGGAGCGTGACCTGGCCCCTGGCTTAAAAAAGGTTGAGAACTGATCTAGCCCATGCCACCCGCACTGCTACCGGAAGTAGAAATAAAATGTGCCCACGCATGTGTAAAAGTTGCCGTAAATGCACCTGCGGCTGTGTAGGAAAATAACTTTATATTAGATCTTGCTCTGGCCTGACTCTTCCTCTTCTTCTGCTGTATCTAATTCTGAACATTGGCTTTTGTCCATGAAGATTGTTCTAGGAACAATATAATACAGTGGCCTTCCATTTGTCTTCCGCATCGCAGGGTGACACCCATAGTACCACTGATCCAGGAGTCCCTTTCTGGTCCTGAGACCTTTTGGCACACAAAGTCGTCCTCCTCAGCCCCAGGCCAGGATGGGTGAAGCAGTATCCCTCCATCCAGATGGATTCAAGTGGGACTATTTAATCCACCTGGGGACCATCACCCCCTTCCCTTCTCAGGTTAATTAACTACCACCTGATGATTGGTGTTGAGTTGCTGGCAGTAGGGTCTACTCTATTACCATAGATAACCTGGCCAGACTGGCTTTCCTGTATATACATTATCCCCATATTTCTCCCTTTTTAAATTTTGATTCACGTTAGTTTATCATTTATTACCATGCTCCATATCTCTTAATACCAATCATCTTGTTTCAAATTCACAATCTACTTACCATTAACAATAATCAATCTTGAAGCTGTTACCGATATAACAATCATCTTTATTCTATTCTATCTGCTTATTTCCAAAGTCCATTAATAATGCTATTTTAAGATACTGCTCCAGTTTCATAGACAGTTTTTATGATTTCCAAAAACACTTCATATTTTTTCACATTATTACATTCTCACTCTAAATGAAAATATGTCCCAACTTCTTCTTTTTTTTTTACCTCTCCAACAATCTTTTATATACAGTAGATGTAGTGATGTTCACACACACACAAAGAGATGTGGGTGTAAGAGGCAGACTGGTCCAACAAAGGACCTACTGCTCATATTTATTCCTAAAATTCTAAAGCCACATGTACATAAGGAAATCACGTGGCTTGCACAAAAAACTACAGAGCCTGCTATAGCAAAAGACGTAACAAGCAATTTTTCCAGGGTAAAGGCAAAGGCATAGGAAGGTATACAGTTTGTTATCTGGCACCAGGGTGGCGGAAGCTGACTTGACCTAACTTTTCACATAGAACATTTCACCCAGTCTTGGCATCTGGTTTATACAAACAGGCACTTTCAGGAGGCCAGAGATTAGAGAGCTTCGAAGAGACAAAGGACTACATGTACCATCTTCCACCAGGCAGCCATGTACTGAACCCTGTTGGCTCAGAGGCTCCCTTTCAGAAGAGTATAAAAAACTTCAGGCAGTTAGTGCAAAACTAAAATCTAATATAATGTTATTCCTGACAAGTAGAACCCCGTATAATGAAGAAAAAAAAACTCCATTCCACGGAGCTCTTCACTATGTTTTTTTCATTATAGGGATCCCTATGGGTAATGCATCACATAACGAAAAAAAAGTTTGTTACACAGATCGCTATTGGCAATACCCCGTACAACGAACAAGTTTTTTCTGTTGTACAGTGCATCGCCCATGGGGATCCATATAACAACCTTTTTTTCTTGTTATATGGTGCATCGCAAATAGCTCGTGAACTTTTCGTTATACAAATTTTTCGTTATATGAAGCATTCGTTATACGGAGTACCACTGTACTTTGGATCGTAATAACTTAACCACCCTGGAGTCATATACCATCTCCATATTGTTTAACCACTGTTTTCTTTAATTCTAAATGACATATTTTGCATAATCCTTTTTTAATATTTTCTAGCCCATTTCTCCTCTTTAATTTTACCTTCATCAGTTTTCCAAGTTAATATTAAGGCTTGTTGTTCAGCCTCATATTCCATCAATATTTTATATATTTTACTAACTAATCCAGTGTTTCCCAACCTTTGGTTTTTGGACTTCAGTTCCCAGAAACCTAAGTCAATTCCCAAAGTACTGATCAGCCAATGTACTTAGGGCTTCTGGGATTTGAAGTCTCCCTGTGGGGCTTGGGCCCCACCTTGGGAAACACTGGGCTAACTCCTTTGCTGTTAGTGCTTTCTGTCCCATCTGTATTATCAATTCTATGATTACCATATCGTTTAAACCCATATTTAGTCCATTTCTCCCCAGGATGCTGCCCATATTTGTTATTTCACGTTCTTAACCGAGGTCGTTTTCAGTATCTATTTATACTATTTATTTATTCAATGGGGGTGGGGGAGAAAGCATGGCCTCAAGGCCTGGTCTCGGCTCCTGCCGCCGCAGGTGCGCCTCGGGGGAGGCAGGCAGGCTTAGTGGTGACTCCTCGGTGTGGGCTCTCTCTTCTCGGCAGGCTGGCGGCTGCTGCGGAAGGCAAGGGTCCGAAGGTTCTGGCGCATCTAGAGGAAAGTAGTGAGGAGGAGGAGGAGGAGGAGGACGAAGCCGACCTGTCTCCTGAAGAGCGGGGTGAGTTTGAGAGGAGGAGGAGGAGGAGGGAGGGAGGGAGAGGCTTCTCCTGGCAAGAGGTGGGGCTGGGGCTCCTTTCCCCTTTGAAGAGAGGCTGCGTTTTGTCAGTGCGAAGGAGGCTGTTTGGGGCGTTTCTCACCGATCTCCCTGAGCTGACAGTTCCAGTCTTGGAACAGGCCATGGGCCTCAGTCTATCTGTCGGGTCAGTCTTTGAAATCCTGCCCTCATCGGAGGACGCGGGGGGTTAGAACTGCTGTCCTGCAGCCAGAATGTTGAGCGTTCGATCCTGACAGAGATCGAGGTTGACTCAGCCTTCCATCCTTCCGAGGTTTGTAAAATGAGTCCCCAGCATGAGGGCAAAATGCTCATAACCTTGAGAACTGCCCAGACTAGAGGGTACCCGGGGGGGGGGGCTTAGGGGAGGGGGGCTTAGATGCCAGTGTCCTTTGCTTTGGCTTGCTCCCTCCGGCCTAACTTGGGGTTTCCTAAAGCCAGCCAGCCACCGGGGTCCAAAGAGTGTCCCAAACAAACAGGAGCAGGCAGGCAGGCAGGCTATTCTGGGTTGCCGCTGGGGCTTTGCTTGGGACATGATTGGGGCCATTGCCAGGAGCAGGTGGTTAGGGGATAATGACTGGCCTTCTTCCATGTGAGGATTTTAGAGAAGGGCCTTTGCCTCTCCACCCCCAATACAGTCTTATGGCCCCCAGTTCTCTGGCAGAAAAATAGGCAAATAATGTCTGTCCCTCCGGCCATGAATGATGGGTGGCGCTCCCTTTGCTGCTGCAGACCTGTGGGGAGTTTTGTTCCTGAGAGCCTTCGGAAGGGCTGCCAGTTTTTATCTGTGTATTAGCCTTTGGGTCAGTCAGCAAAGGGTCAGGAAAAGGCTGGGTGGAGCCTTGGATCAGCAGCAGACACGCACAGCTTCATTCTGTTTGCCAGTGTTTCTCCACACCTCCCCACCCCAAGTGCCACTTGGTTTGCAAGGAAAGTGGCCCCTACTTTTCCTCAAAACCCCATTCTTCTACAGGGCCAAGGGCCAGCATTCCTTTTTTCCAGAGGGAGGATTAAATCACACCCACCCACCGGTTTGTGTTCTGCTTTCTTTCCCATAGTTCAGGATCTGGTTTTGTGTTCCTAGCAGCCGCTGCTGCAGCTGCCGCCAGGGGTTTGGGGCCCCTTGGCCTTGGTTCGGCATAATTGTCCCTGGACAAAGAACTTGAACACCTTTTCTTGGTCCTTGTGCAGAGAAGAAGAGGCAGTTTGAAATGAAAAGGAAAATGCACTACAACGAAGCGCAAAACATCAAACTCGCCCGGCAGCTGATTGCCAAGGAGCTCCACGGGGAGGCGGCTGAAGACGAGGATGAGGATGACGAAGAGATGAAGGAAGCAGGGGAAACAAGCCCAGCACTCGGTGAGCACAGAAAGTGCAGGCAAGAGAAGGTCGTCTCGGGAGACTCTTCGGTCCAGCGTTCTGGACTTCAATTCCCAGAAGCCTCAGTCAGTCGCCCAAAGCACTGATCAGCCAATGGACCAACTAAGGCTCTTGGGAATTGATGTCCCCCGGAGGGGTCTGCCCCCCCTCCCCAGTTGGGACCGACTGCTTTAGTCCTTTGCCTTTACAGCTTGGATCCCCAAGCAGCAAAGGGGTGGGTGGGGGTGGAGGGCTTGGTGGGGTGGGGGTGGGGTGGGGTGGGGGCTTGTCTCTCCCGCCAGGGGCTTGGAGGAACTCTGGGCTCCTGGCTCCGTGCCCTTGGTTGCCTCCGCCCACAGATCAACAGAGCAGGGGTTTCTTCCTTCTGAACAAAGGGGGCAAAGCAAAAGCTGTTGTGCTGCGGCTCCTCCTTGGCCCTTGCCCTTGGGGCCTGCAGGGGAGGGACTTTAGTGTCCCCCCAACCTGGGGGACGACGGGGAGACCCAAATGGGCCACCTGAGGCTGTTACTTTCCTGTCCTTCCAGCTCTTCATGGTGCTGGGAGCCCCACCTCACTTGCCAGGTCTCGGCCCCAGAGTCTGTTCTGAACCCACCCTTCACATTTGTATTTACATTCCAGATGCCGCCACCCGCAAGCGGAATGTCTCCTTCTGCTTCAGCTACCGTTGAGCCCCACCCCACCCCCTTGCGTGCCTTTGGCTGGGTCTGCCCCCCCCCCTCGTCCGCCTCCTATGGCCCTTTTAGAGAGGGAAAGCCCTTTCTCCTCCAAGCCTCGTCCTTCCCTCTCCTTCTTTGTGTGAATAAATTGAGCACTCCTCTTTGGGAATTCAAGGTTGGCCAAAATGTCCGTGAACATTCACAGCAGAGGGCAGGCAGTTGGTTCTTTCCACCACAGGGAGAGAGTTGGGGGCTGGGGTTTCCTGGCTAGTCATGAGGCAAGATGCATTGCCAGCTCCTTTCCTGGATGCCGCCTGATGTGAGCCTGTGGAAGGGGTTTGCATTTGGAAGATGATGCCCTGTATTAGCCGAGAGTAAGGCTGGAGGGAGGGTCTGCACCTGGCAGCCAGAGGGAGGGAGGGATGGCTAGGAGAGAAATACTCACCCAAGGGGGGACCAGCAAAGTGGCAGCAGCTGGGGAGGAATTGGGATGGGCAGAAGAGGAGAGGGTCTGATGCAAGGCGGTGGCTGTGTGCCTAGCTGCTCCACGGCTCTGCCTGGCCTCCAGCTGCAGTCAGGCTCCCTCACCTGCCCATTGTGGGTGGCTTTGGTTGGACTTATCAGGGGAGACAGAGAGGAGGATCTCTGAGAGGGGTGGGAGAGGGGGCTATGGCTAGGTGCCTGCCATTTTGTCCTGGGGAGCCCCTGTGAAAGCAGCACAGGCCTCTTGGGGACTCTCTGTTGACCTTAAATTTTCAGGGTCTGTCCGTCTGTCCACCCACAGGGACTTTTAGGGCGCCAGACGGTGACCTCACTGGTCCTGCTCTTGGCTCCCCTCAGCTGCCCAGCAAGGGGCTCCAGGGGCTTCTCTTTGGGTTGGGGGCGGGGTGGGGAGGAGGAGTGGAAAGGATCGGGGCCAAGCTGCATCTCAGCCTCCGGATTTCGGGTCTGGGTAGCACCCTTGCTTGCTTGCTTGCCTGCCTGCCTCTGCCCGCAGGGAGGGGAGAAGAGGTGTCAAGGGTCGGTTCCAGAGCAGGGTGGAGGGTGGCAAAGGCACGGAGCCTGACCTTCACCTGGAAGTGCCACTGGATGCTTTGGCCAGGGCCCTGTTGGGTGGGGGTCTGGCTGACTGAGGGCCTGAATGGTAAGACTCCCACCCCAATTCACTCCTCCTGACTTAAGGCTTCAGCTCAAATCAAGCAATTGACACAGCACAGGGTGTCCCCCCATCCACCACCACCCCGGCAGTCTCTGAACAGGACATTGAGGACAATCTGAGCCTTTGCCCCAGGCAGTGGGGCTCTTTCAACCTCCTGGGAGGGGCTGATGGGGCGGACCCCACTTGGCGCCATTCCATCCCCCCCCCTCCCGTAGCTCTAGGTGGGTTGGACTGTTGAACCATTTCTGTTCCTTGCCCTCCCTTACTAGAAGGCCACAAGAGTGTTGTCCCCCCCCTCCCCCGGCGCCCCTCCATCTTCCCAGGTCCTTAGCTTGGAAAGGGAGCTGAGTGGGCCCTTGGTGGAGGAGTATGAAAGGTGGCCGTCCCTTCTTCTTTCCTGGCCTTGTTTCTGCCGTGAGGTGATGTTGACCCAATAAGGGGGCTCTGGATTTACGGGGTGGTGTTGGTGGAGGAGGAGGAGGAGGGCTTTTCTAGGTTCATCACTGCCAAGGAGGGAGCTCTTCCTGCCTTGACCCCCTCTGCCATGGGGAGGAGGAGAGAGCAGAATGGGCCTTTCTGACTGAGTCTCCTTCTGTCCCGTTGTTGGCCAGGCAGAGACTCCGGGGCTCTGGTCTGAGTCGTGTTAGACCCAGGCCTGATCCTGGCCCATGCCTTTGGGTCTTCCTTTTCAGGCTCTTGGGAGGAGATCCCACGACAGCCGATGCAGAGGCTCTCCCTCTCTCTCTTGAGAAAGAGAGGCAGCCACTCTGCTCCCCTCCCTTTTCAACTGGGCTGTTTTATCAGAGCAGCCCCGTTGGGCAGGCAAGCCAAGACTCACCTGGGAGGCTGTCCAGGTGAGAGGCTGGAGTGGAGTATGAGGAGGCTGGCAGGATGAGACCCTGGCGGGCAGTCACCAAAAGACCTTCAGGAGGGAAGGCAGCGGGGTGGGTGGGTGGCTTCATTTCCTTGGGACCTTACGCAGAGGAATCCCGGGGTCAGATTTCCTTCCAGCCGTATGGGTTGTTGAAATGCTGGTGTGTGTGCACATGCCTATCTGTCTATGCATAGAGGGGACCTTTGTCCCATTTGCATGTCAGGCGGAGGGCGTTCAAGTGAGCCAAGGGGTGCCTCCATTGACCTTTAGGAAATGGCCCTTGAAAGTCTGTAAGATTCTTGTCTCCTGTGCTAAGGCGCACACACACGCTGACTCTGTCTCTGCCTGTCTGTGTGTGTGTGTGTGTGTGTGTGTGTGTGTGTGTGTGTGTGTGTGTGTGTGTGTAGGCATGCTCTTAAGGACGTTGTTGTCACTCTGAGTTCCTTCTTTTACCAGGGCTGATGCTCTGCCTGTTAAAAGAAAAGCCTCAGGCAGGCAGGCAGGCAGGCAGGCAAGCGGCCGGGCAGCTGCCATGGGGGCTCTGCTCTCAGGGATACTGACAAATGGGACGGAGAGATTGCCAGGACCATCACATGCAGGAGCCACATGCTCTTAATGTGAGGCGAAGCTATTGGCGGGCTGACCAGACTTTGCGCTGCGGCCACAGGTGGGGGCTCTGAGAAACCCACATTCTGCTCTTTTCTCCTCCTTTCCACAGTGCCTCCTCCTGCTCCTCCTCCGTCTAGTGACTCCTGTGAAAACGTGGCCCACAGCCTCGAAGAGGTCTGCTCAGGACTGTAAAGCCGGGTCCCTTGGCATGCCTGGGCTGCATCGCTCTGTTGCTGCTGCTGCTGCGGCTCAAGGAGGGCAGTGGAAAGGCTGGCAGCTCCCATGCACTCCTCATCGGCCAAGACTAACTGGGGCTCAAGGGCGGCCAGACTTCACGCTTAGGTAGTGGCGGTGGTGGTGGATGCTTTCCTGAGCAGGCAGAGACTTGTGCCTTCCAGACACCCAGGCGAGAGCTCCCTTTGGCATCCACCAAATGACATGGGCAGGCACCACTGCCAGGTTGTCCACTTCTTTCTAGTTTGGGAATGGCCAAACGTCCAGCCGCTTGCTTTCTCCTCTTTCTCTGGCACCACTTGGTAGGATGATGGCTCACCCTGAAGGGCTCCGTGGCCTTCCCGTCTCAAACTCTGGCTGGATGTTTCTAGAGACAAGCCCGCCCTTCCTTCAGAGTGCATCTCAGCTGGCCAGGAACGGGAGCAAGGGGCCACATTAAAAAAAAACAACAGCAAAGCCTTGCATTCCTGTTTCCTGGAGCCACTCTGGTTTCTGCTTGGGACTTTCAGAGCTGGGGAGCAGCAAAGAGTCACCCTCGCCTGCCTCTGCCCTGTCGGATGGGCAGAGTGATTTGGAAGGGCTCTTCCGTGGGGGTGGGGGGGTGGCTGCAGCAATGGCCTCTTCTTAGCTGATGGAGAAAGGGGGGAGGTGGCAGGAAAGGGCCATCAGATCTCTGACCGGGGGGGGGGGGAGGTGTGTGTGTTTCCTTAGCTCTGATTTGGCTCCCACTGGGAACCAGAGAACTCTCCTCTGGCTACTACTCATGTTGTCATTTGGGTTCCAATCCAGTGTATAGTATTGGCACATACAACACGCTCTGGCTCTGTAATTCTGCTTTCAGGTGGCTTCCTATTCAGCAGGGACATTTGTCAGTCCTAACAGAAGGAATTGTTTTCTATCCACATTGAACTTTGGGGCGTTCTTATAAGGTCTGGCTTGATGTGTGCGGATGTCATTTGCTGAACCTTCTTTGTTGGATGCTGTGGGGCATTTTATAAAGCAGGAGGAACCTCTTCAGGGAAAGACCTGGGCAAGTGGGCTTGGTTGCCTCTGTGCCCTTGAATCATGGCCTCAAAGCCAAGGAGGCCCAGGTTGTTTTGCTGGGCGAGCACATTTCCCCAGGGATGTTCCACGGGTTGCCCGCCCACCCTTGCTCTCCTGGGTTTGCTGGGTGTGCAAGGGGCTCATTTGCCTGACAGCCTGAAAAGGGGGCGGGGGGGGGGGGAGGCAGGTATGCTTTTGCACAAGGGCCTGTAGGACCCAGGAGCTGCTGCCTAGGGAGGAGGACCCTTTACAAACAATGGGTTTTCCTTTTGCCATCACCTTTGGAAATTGATTGCAAATGGAGTGTGTGTGTGCATCCCACAGCCTTCTCCCCCTGCGCTCCATTGGACAGGGAAGAGCAACTCCCTCCATCACTCACTATGGATTGACACTGCCAGCGAGGTGAATGTAGGGTTGCCATACGTCACAGAGACCCTGGAATTTCCCGGGTTGTAACTGTGCCGCCTGGTTCCATAAGAAACATTGAAAATTCCCGGTTTTCAAACCAAGGGGCATGCTTGGTTTGAAGAAAAAATATCACACCTTTTTCTTGCCGCCTTAGAGGGGTGCCTCTATTTAAGCACCAGCTGCCAGTGTCATTAGCAGCAGCCACACAGTCACAGCAGCAGCAGCTTGGTGGCAAAGAGGAAAGAGATCAGCTAAACTTTTGTGCAAATAGAAAGTCAATGTCAAAACAGGAGTTAGTCTTTAAGGTGCCACAAAACTTTGGTGTCTTGGAATGCCTGTTGCCACATGTCCACGCAAACATCAGCAAATGCAGACAGCACTGGCGCTTTGGCTTTGAAACAGAGATGAGCACTGAACCCTAGAGTCGGATACGACTAGATTTTGCGCAAGGGAAACCTTTACTCCTGTCCCGGTTTTGTGGGAGAGAATTATGGCAACCCTAGGTGAATGGCAGTTGCAGTCCAATAACATCTGGGGAGCTCCATTTCTCACCCCTGCTTGGGTGGGTGGGTGGTTTGTGTCTCTCACTTTCAACCTCTGAGCCATGGCTGGAATCGCAGGGCTCATGGAAGTGAAGTGCTGACTAGAATTGGCCCACTGAACGAGTGGAATGTGCGGAGGGAGAAACCTTGGCTGACTCAAACAGATCAGAGAATAAACAGGAAAAAACACGCTGTAGCACCTTGAAGACTTCCGTGTTAAATGTTAATGTGAGCTAAAGGGAAAGCTATTTTTTTTGTCTTTATTCTCTGAACTGCTTGAAACACAGACTAAACACATGTTGACTCAGTGGGGGCCTCTTTGCGTTGTGATTTCGGCCATCCTATTTAGTGAGTGCCCATAGATATTACTCAGCGTCTTTGTTGCCCACTGGCTGCTTCTCTTCCTTTCCTCAACTGGTCCTGTTTTCCTGGGCATGAAATCCCTGCTGCCGCCCCCTCCCCTCTCTCTCTCTGCCCCACTTCCTGGAAGCAGGTGGGTGGAAGCAGGTGAGGTGACTTCCTACGAACAGAACTCCAAGCCCACTGCACCCACCTACCCTCTCTCTCTCTCTCTCTCTCTCTCTCTCTCTTTCTCTCTCTCTCACACACACACACACATATGAGCCTCCCCTCCTCTTCTTCCTTCTTCACAGAACCCACTAAGTCCAAAAGAACTCTTGCTTGGTTGATTGTCTGTCTGTGACTCTCCTGCCCATATGTCTGACACACTGGAGCGAAACCAAGAGGGGCACATCATGGTTAGCATCGCCAGGGTATGTGTGTGTGTGCGCGCCCTGTGTTCAGCCACCACTGCCACCCTGCCTGCCATGGCATGATCTGGTGGAGGGAGGGAGGAGGTGCCTGCTTCTTCTTCTTACGACGCACCCGCTTGTATTGTTGGACTCTGGTTTCGGCACGTGGAATAAAGCGATGCATTAAACCGTCAGGCGGAGTCTCTCTCTCTCTCTCCCTTTCTCCTTTGAGAGGGCACAAACAGGGTAGGTGGGGGCGGCCAAGCCCGGCAGCAGGTGGCTGGCAAAAAAAAAGGGGGGGATGACTATGGAGAAGATCATCGCCCACGACCTACTAGGCCCACACGAAACCCAGTTCTTCTGGAGAAGGAGGGAGCCTCCAGAGGTGCTGACCTATAGCTGCCCTGCCCCTTTCGCCTGGGCTGCTGTGGGTGGGGGTCTTTGATGTTTGCAGATTGATACGCAGTAGGCAGCAGCTATGAGGCCAAACACATCTTTATTGGAGGGTATACAATCAGAACATGTGGTAATGGCGGAGGTGCAGCTCCTTTTATACAGCAACAACACATTTGAATATGGATGCACGTTAGCCCATTGGCCACCGCCTGCGTGACGTCATCCTGAGTCACGCCCTTCAGGTGTAGCCGTGGCGGGAATGTTCCCACGGCTGACAGTAATTGGGGAATTTGTACCATGTGAGCTGAACCCTCGCAGCTGCCCTCTATGGGTAACTAGCTCGCGTTCCACTGCAGCTGAGAAACATTGTGTTCATTACAAGGTTACATTCATTTTTAAAGATATAGTGTTTCCATACACAACACCCCTCCCCCCTAGGATGGGACAAAGTCTCTTACCACTGTGGTTTTCCACATGTGCGCTTGGGGCGTACGGCAGCTTGGCCGAGCTCGGGGGAACTAGGGCTTCCGTGTTCCGCAGACTCTCGCCCTGCAACGGGAAAAGGGGACTCGTTAGCTGTCTGGCGGGAACACAGTCGTACTCTTGGATTCGGAGGGGAGAAGGGGAGAGATAGCTGGGATGTGAATCCCTGTCTGTTTCCCCTGGCGGCCAGTGACCCCCCCAGCATGAACCTTGGGATTGAGGTGGAGAACCTTGCTATCTCGCCCCGCTTGTCCGCTTGAGCTGCGGGCGAACCTGTGGCCTTTTTCGCTCTTGAGGCAAGGGTGTGAACTCAAAAACAAAGGAACCGGGAGTACTACCAGGGGCTAAACAAAAACCCCTCTTCTCGCTCGGATGGGTGGGGGACCACTCCACTACACACACACACCCCCGGTACTGGAAATCAAAGTCTAACTCATCCACTAAATCATCGGTCTCGACCCCCTCTTGTGTGTCCAAAGGATACGGATTTGTACTCGAGGGGTACTCTGTGTCTCCCCTTTGGGATAAACGGGTGGGGGAGGACCCTAATGTTGACTCTGTGTCTCCCCCTTGGGATAAACGGGGAGGGGGGGAGGACCCTAACGTTGACTCTTCTTGTTGGCTCTCCTCCCCCTGGCTCCTGGTGACCCGACACCTGAGTTGGTCGGTGTGTCTCCTCCACAATAGACCCGTACTGGTTTCTACACTGTATGACACCGGCCCCGTTTGCTCAATTACTACTCCTGGAACCCATGTTGGTCCCGAGGTCGTGTAATTTCTACAATGCACCGGTTCCCCTACTGCAAAACTTTTGGTGCTCCTATTTCTATATTTCTCTCCTCATCCTCCACCCTGGTCGGATCCAACCGATCAAAGAGTGTTACAGATTTCCTACGCATGAGGAACTCTGCAGGCGAGAACCCGGACGCCAGGGGAGTTGCCCTATAGCAGATTAGAAACTGGCACAGTTGTAGGTTTAAATCCCCGGGGCCCATTCGCCGCAGTGCATCTTTTGTAGTCCGCACCTGGCATTCTACCTGACCGTTGGTGGCGGGGTGGAATGGGGCAGAGGTGATGTGCCGAATAGCATTCCTCTCGATGAACGCCTTGAATTCAGCAGACATGAAGGTACTGCCATTATCGGAGACCAGCACATCGGGTAAACTGAAGCAACTAAACACCCTGCGCAACTGCTTTATTGTTGCGGCTAATGAGGTGTTGGACATTGGAATGACCTCCAACCTCTTGGAGTACGAATCTACTATCAACAGGAAAAGGAAGCCCCGGAACGGGCCAGCGAAGTCGATGTGCACTTGGGACCAGGGGCCGCGGGCCGTGTCCCATGCTCTGTGGGGAAGCTGGGACGCCTCGGGTCGAGAGCTCTGGCAACTCTCGCAAGTGCCCACCATGTGCTCTATATCAGCGTCTATTTGGGGCCACCAGAAATAGCTTCTGGCCAGAGCCTTAGAGTGTACAATCCCCGGGTGGCTGGTATGCAGTAGCTTGAGCACTTTCAGTCGTAGCTTTTCGGGAATGATCACCCGTTGGCCCCAGAGGAGGCAGCCCCTCTCTATGGAGAGTTCAACCCTCCGTTTGAAGAATGCTTTGAACTCCTCCGCAGGGGGAGTCGTGGGCCACCCTTTCTTAACCCAGGAACTGACTAGGGACAGAGCCTTGTCCGCTGCTGTGGCTGTGCCGAGGTCTGCGGGTACTATGGGGGATGAGTCGAGAGACTCGATCAGCAGGACCTGGTGATCCTGTTCTACCTTGCATTTGGGGTCCCCCAGCTGGGGAAGGGGGACCGGGAAAGCGCATCCGCATGGGAGATCTCCTTGCCCGGGTGGTGGACCAGTGCATACTGGTAGGCGTTGAGGAAGATGGCCCATCGTAGCATTCTGGGGGACAGAATCTGTGGTGTGGGCTTGCCTGTGGTGAATATACCCAAAAGAGGTTTGTGGTTGGTCACACTGGTAAACTGTCGACCGTACAGGAAATCGTGGAACTTCTTTGTTCCCACGATTATGGCAAGGGCTTCCCTATCTGTTTGCGCGTAGTTGCGCTCTGCCTTTGGAAGTGACCTGGAGTAAAAGGCAACCGGGGCTTCCCGCCCATTTTCCAACACGTAGCACAGCACGGCCCCCACCCCCACTGGTGAGGCATCACAGACCAGGACTACAGGTTTCCTTGGGTCGAAATGGGTCAGAATGGCTTCTGAGGACGAGCCGCCTGAGCTCTTTGAAAGCCTTTTCCTGGCTATCTCCCCACCACCAAACTGTGTATTTCTTCAGTAATTTGTGCAGTGGCTCCATGACAGATGCTTTCCTTGGCAAGAAGGAATGGTAAAAATTTAGGAGCCCTAGAAATGACTGCAGCTCCGGTTTCCCGGTGGGGCAAGGGGCATTTTGAACAGCTGCAACCTTTGACTCGGAGGGCTTAACACCATCTGTGGTTATCCTGAACCCAAGGAACTCAACCTCCCTTGCAAAAAACACACATTTGTCCCTCCTCAACCTAAGTCCCGCTCTCTCGAATACTGTTAGGACCTTGTCTAGCCTTTTTGCTAGTTCTGATTCGCTTCCCCAGTTATCAGAACATCGTCGAAGTAGGGGAGAACACCTGGGAGGCCCTTTAAAAGCCGCTCCACGAGGGACTGGAAAATCCCGGGGGCCGAATTTACGCCAAACTAGGCGCGTTACCTTGAATGCACCTTTGTGCCTGATGATGGTTTGCGCAGCGGCGGCAGCTGGAGTTACAGTGAGCTGCTGGTATGCCTGCACCAAATCTAGCTTAGCAAAACATTTACCCCCATGTACAGTGGCTAACTACTGGCACCGGGTATGCATTGGGCCAAATGGCCTTGTTAATCGTACACTTATAATGAGCACAAATCCTAACCTCCCCGTTAGATTTCATTGCTGTAACAATCGGAGTTTCCCACTCCACAGAATCCACTGGAACCAAAATCCCCTGACCCACCAATTTGTCCAATTCCGTCTCAATCTTGTCCTTGAGGGCGAAGCTAACTCTTCTTGGCTTGAGCCAGATGGGTCGGATTTCTGAGTCCAGGTCAAATGAAACTCGGGGGCCCCGAGAAACAGTCGCACCGGCAGTCTCCTTTGTCACTGGTGCGGCTCTTCGCCACTTGCCTTTTGACCCTTTGCATGTTGTCATCCTCGCTGGAGCAGGACTTCGCTGCCGCAGACGATTCCGAAGACGATGGGGGGGCTGGTAGGAGGTTGGGGCGCACGCCAGGCAGCTTGGACTGATTTCACCCCTTTGAGCGCAGCAGGTCTAGCCTTGAAGATTTTGACTCCGCTCCTCGCTGCCTCAGCCGCCTGAGCCTCCCGCAGGACCTCGCAGAAGGTCAGGCGGTGGTCCCGGGTCATCAGTTTCCGTTAGACCTCCTCGTCCTGAAGGCCGCACAGCATACAGTCCCTCAGAGATATCTCCAGATCTTCCCACTGGCAGGGGGCAGCCGCTACCCTGAGGGCCACCGCGTAGGCAGACATGGATTCGCCCGGACGTTGGTCTCGCCTCTGGAATGCAGCCCGGGCCGGGAAGATTGAGACAGTCGGCTGGAAATGCTCCTGCAACATCGTCAGGAGGCGGTCAATTGGAACCACATCGACCTTCCCGGGTGCCAGCAGGTTTATCCATAGCTGTCAAGTATCCCTTATTGGCCAGGAAAACCCCTTATTTTACCCTCTTTCCTGCCGCTATCCCTTATTAATTAGAATGCAATGCCCTATTGCCACCATTGGAGGGCAGTAAGGATCATAGCTGTCAAGTATCCTGTATTTGCCGGGAAATTTCCCTTATTTCCAAATCCAAAACTTGGCAGGTATGGGTTTATCAGGAGGCACAACGTGGCCAGCCCGATCTGGGCTAGGAAATGTGAACGCATCTTCCCTTTGTCTTCGATGCCGGCAGCATCCATCGCATGCCGGAACTGGCATTCGTACAACTCCCATTGTTCGGGATCACTGATGTCGAATGGGTATGACTTGACCTTGTGGGACGCCATAATCCCACCTTCGTCGCCAATTTGATGTTTGCAGATTGATACGCAGTAGGCAGCAGCTATGAGGCCAAACACATCTTTATTGGAGGGTATACAATCTGAACATGTGGTAATGGCAGAGGTGCAGCTCCTTTTATACAGCAACAACACATTTGAATATGGATGCACGGTAGTCCATTGGCCACCGCCTGCGTGACATCATCCTGAGTCACGCCCTTCTTCACCAGGTGTAGCCTTGGCGGGTATGTTCCCGCGGCTGACAGTAATTGGGGAATTTGTACCATGCGAGCTGAACGCTCGCAGCTGCCCTCTATGGGTAGCTAGCTCGCGTTCCACTGCAGCTGAGAAACATTGTGTTCATTACAAGGTTACATTCTTACATCGAAGTGGTTACATTTATTCTTAAAGATATAGTGTTTCCATACACAACAGGGTCGTCCTGGTGGCCTGCCCATGGAGGTAGAATAAAACAGGAGGTGGCACACTACAGACTTCATGCTGTAAGGTTTTTGAAGCCAGTGGGCGTGGCCTGCTGCCATATTAGATGCCCCAAAACATTACCTCCGACTACTTTTTACAATTGCTTCTTGTGTTGGAGGGGGGTGGAATCCCTGGTCCCCTCTCCCTGGTCCCCTGGGTTGGGGGGACAAAAGGGGTCTGTCCCTGTTATGTACTGAATAGAATGTTACAAGTACTCTTTAACTGATTGTATCCGGTAATTGTATCCATTGTATCTAATCAGAGACACATTGTAGCAAGCTGTTAAGGATGCTACTGCCGGTGGCAGTAGCAGCATCCAGCTCACATGATACAGATTCCCCCAAATACCTGAAGGGCGGGAAACCTTCCCGCCACACCGCACCTGGAGAAGATGGGTGTGACGATCCATGACGTCATGTGGACAGTAACCAATGAACTATCACCTGGGTTATTCAAAATGTACAGTGTGCTATAAATAGAGCTGTTTGGTCCGCCATTACCTCATGTTCACTCTGACTACCATGCAATAAAGTTGTGTTTAGCCCTTACTGCGGCTCCTTCTTTGTTTTCCATGCAAGACACCAAATTGGTGACGAAGGTGGGATGGCGTCCCGAAAACAACATTGCGCCCTTCGACACCACAAAGCCAGAAAAATGGGAACTCTATGCACAGCAGTTCCTTTACGCTATGGACCTCGAAGGCATTGAGGAGGAAGCCCAGCGCTGGGCATTCCTACTGGCCCAGTGCGGCCTAGAGACTTTGGAACTGGCCACCAACCTCCTGACGCCGAGACCGCCCAGGGAGGTACCCCTAGATGAGATCCTTGCCGAGCTGAGGAAACACTTTCGCCCGAAAGTGTTGGTGTTCCCGGCAAGGTGGGCATTTCAGCAGCGGTGCCAGCGGGCCGGTGAGTCCGTGGCAGCCCTGTGGGTGGCTGCCGTGCCTTGCCGGTGGGGAGCGTCCCTGAGCGAGGCGCTGAGAGACAGGCTCCTGCTGGGCCTGCGAGATGAGGGGGCCAGGAAAAAACTACTGGCCAAGGACGAGAGCATCTCATTCGAGCATGTCCTGCGCATCGCCCAAGCTGCCGAGTCAGTGCAACAAGGCAAACGGGTGTGCCGGGCCAGGGCCGCCGCAGTTGGGGGCCCCCCGCCGGCGGTCTCAGTCCACAGCTGTTTCTCCCACGGAGAGCAGGGGCCCTCCGAGTCCACCATATCCACCTCCGACTTCAGCGAGGACGAGGATGTGCAGCGGGTACAGAGGAGGCCCGAGGTTCGAGACCGCGCCAGAGAGTACCACCGCTGCGATGGATGTGGGGCATCCCACGACCGGAGCCGATGCCCATTCCGGAAGGCAGAATGCCACAACTGCGGGCGGCGCGGGCACATCGCAAAGGTCTGCAGACAGCGTTGAGACGACCACAAGGGCCAGGCGGAACGGCCCCAATGAAAGGCAGACGGGGTCAGGCGCATCTTCGATGATGATGAGCCCCAGGAGCACCGCATGTCTCAACAGGTTCCCGACGACCGCAACCAGGCGGTCCACAGCATGCTGTTGTGGCACCCCCGGTTTTTTGTTGAGGTACTGGTACAGGTGGTCCCAGTAAGGATGGAGATCGATTCGGGGTCATCGTACTCCATCATCTCCCACCAGGAATTTCTGCGCATTCCCCCAAAGTCACGCCCCAAACTGAAGGCCCTTAAGACTAATTTGCGGGACGTTCAGGGCAAGAGTATACCAGTGTTGGGGTGGGAGAGTTCAAGGTTCAGTTTAAAAGGCGCTCCGCACAGTTGCCCCTAGTAGTTCTAAAGGAAGGGTCCTGCTGTCTCCTGGGTACACAGTGGTTCGGACCCCTTGGGGTTTTCATTGGAGGCATACACGCCGTACAGGCTGACCCAATCACAGAGGTGTGTAATGCACACCCTGCCGGTTTTGAGAAGGGACTAGGGAAGTTCAAAGGGCCCCCAGTTTTCTTTTGAATTGGACCCCGACATCCGACCCATCAGGATGAAGCCAAGGAGAGTGCCTTTCGCACTAAAGGACAAAATTGAGACTAAACTGGACAAACTGGTGGGTCAGGGGATTTTGGTACCGGTGGACTCCGCCGAGTGGGAAACTCCCATTGTTACGGCACTTAAGGCTAACGGGGAGGTCAGAATCTGTGCTGACTACAAGTGCATGATTAACAAGGCAACTCACCCAAATGCGTATCCGGTGCCGGTAGCAAGTCACCTGCTAGCAACCTTGCATGGGGGGAGGTGTTTCGCCAAGCTAGACTTGGCCCAGGCATACCAGCAATTGTCGGTAACCCCAGCTACAGCCGCTGCTCAGACAATTGTTACCCATAAGGGAGCCTTCAAAGTGACGCGCCTCCAATTTGGCGTAAATTCAGCTCCGGGGATCTTTCAGTCCCTCGTAGAAAGATTGTTGAAAGGGCTCCCAGGTGTTTTCCCCTATTTTGATAACATTCTGATAACAGCGGGAGGGGAACAGGAATTGGCCAAGAGGCTAGACCGGGTACTAACAGTGTTCGAGAAATCGGGGCTCAGGTTGAGAAAGGATAAGTGTGTGTTTTTCGCTGAGGAGGTAGAGTTTCTGGGTTTCCGAATAACCCCTGAGGGCATAAAACCAGCAGAGTCCAAGGTAGCGGCAGTGAAAGATGCTCCTCGCCCCACCACCAAGGCCGAACTGCAGTCCTACCACTCTTTCCTCCTGGGAAAGGCATCAGTAGCAGAACCGCTGCATAGATTACTCAAAAAGGATGCGGCTTGGCGGTGGGGGAACAGCCAGGAACGTGCATTCCGGGGGCTCAAACAGCTTCTATTTTCCGAGGCTGTGTTGACCCACTTCGACTCAAAGAAACCCGTTGTGTTGGTCTGCGATGCCTCACCAGTGGGGGTGGGGGCAGTCCTCTGCCACGTGCTAGAGAGCGGGCGAGAAGCCCCAGTGGCATACTATTCGAGATCCCTGTCCAAGGCAGAGCACAACTACGCACAAACAGACAGGGAAGCCCTAGCGATTGTTGCAGGAACCAAGAAGTTCCACGATTTTCTCTATGGCAGGCCATTCAAAGTTATGACCAACCATAAGTCCCTCTTATGAATCTTCACCACAGATAAGCCAACCCCGCAGATCTTTTCCCCAAGGATGCTGCGATGGGCGATTTTCCTCAACGTGTACCAGTATGCGTTGACCTACCACCCCGGCAAGGAGATCAGCCATGCCAATGCCCTTTCCAGGTCACCCCTCCCACAGGCAGGGGACCCCGAGTGCGAGGTAGAACAGGACGACCAGGTGCTCCTGATCGAGGCCTAGAGTCGCTCCCAATTCTGCCAGCTGAGATCGCCAAGGCTACGGCGAAAGACAAGTCATTGGCTCTAGTCAGTTAATGGGTACAGAAAGCCTGGCCGGCAACCTCCCCTGTGGAATAATTCAGGATTTACGGTAGGCAGAGAGACGAGCTCTCCCTAGAAAGGGGCTGCCTACTCTGGGGGCAGCGGGTAGTAATCCCCGAAGTTCTGAGGTCCCAAGTGCTCAAGATGCTGCATATCAGTCACCCGGGGATCGTGCGCTCCAAGATGCTATCTTGGAGTTACGTCTGGTGGCCCAAACTGGACACAGATATAGAGCACATGGTAGGTACTTGCGAGAGCTGCCAGAGCACCCGGCCCGAGGAGTCCCGACTTCCACACAGAGAATGGGACATGGCCCGGGGTCCGGGGTCACGTCTACACGTGGACTTCACGGGTCCCTTCAGGGGTACCCTTTTCCTTATAATAGTGGACTCCTCCTCCAAGTGGTTGGAGGTAATTCTGATGGCCAGTACATTGTCAGCTGCAACGATTAAGCAATTACACAAGGTATTCAGCTGTTTCGGTTTACCTGATGTACTTGTGAGCGATAACGCCACAACTTTCACGTCAGCGGATTTCCAGGGTTTCATAGAGATTAACAAAATTCACCACATAACTGCAGCCCCCTTTCACCCCGCTACAAATGGTCAAGCGGAACGCCTGGTGCGAACAACAAAGGACGTACTGCGTAGGATGGGCCCCGGGGAATTGAACTTGCAGCTCTGCCAATTCCTATTAAGGTACCGTGTAACCCCTTTAGCGTCAGGCCTTTCACCTGCCGAGCTCCTCATGCGGAGGAAAACCGCCATGATCCTCTCGAGATTAGACCCAATCAGGGTGGAGGACACGGGTAGAAACATAGAAACGGGGGGCACCAAGAGTTTCGAGATCGGCCAGCCAGTACATTGCCGAAACTATGCGGCCGGTGGCCCTACTTGAGTACCTGGAATAGAGGTCGGACAGACGGGGCCAGTGTCCTACAATGTCGAGACAGGCACAGGACTCCTCTGGAGGAGGCACGCCGACCAACTCAGAGGTAGAGTAGTGGGAAGGCAAGACGTGAGTGACCAAATGGAGCAGTCAGCGTTAGGGTTCTCCCCCACCCGCTTATCCCAAGGGGGAGACACAGACCACAGAGGGGAGGGAAATGAGACAAACCCACATCCTTTTGACCCACCGGATAACAGGAACGATTTAGAAGGGAGGGATTCTGAGTAGTTGTTAGATTTTGAGTTAGGAGACGGGGGGGGGGGGATTTTTCGGAGTGGTCCCCCACCCATCCAAGCGAAGAGCGGGGTTTTTCTTTAGTCCCTGGAGCCCCCGGTCTCACATCCCTGGAGTTTACTCCCACACCTAGACCTCCCCAATCCCTGGTTTGCGACCCGCAGCCTATCGCTAACGAGTCACTCTCCTCCAATGCAGGAACTCCGGCCCGAAATGCGGCCACCACTCGTCCAAAGCAATCGTGCGGAAAGCCTCAATGGCTAAAGGACTTCATCCTCACCTAGGGGGGGAGGGGTGTTATGTACTGAATAGAATGTTACAAGAACTCTTTAACTGATTGTATCTGGTAATTGTATCCATTGTATCTAATCAGAGACACATTGTAGCAAGCTATTAAGGATGCAAATGCGGTGGTAGCAGCAGCATCCAGCTCACATGATACAGATTCCCCCGAATACCTGAAGGGCGGGAGACCTTCCCGCCACACCGCACTTGGAGAAGATGGGCGTGGCGGACAGTAACCAATGAACTATCACCTGGGTTATTCAACATGTACAGTGTGCTATAAATAGAGCTGTTTGGTCCGCCATTACCTCATGTTAACTCTGACTACCATGCAATAAAGTTGTATTTAGCCCTTACTGCGGCTCCTTCTTTGTGCAAGACACCAAAGTCCCCCAACCCTTCCAGAGCTAGGGGACCTGGCAGAGAGGGGATTCCCCCTACAGGACACCCCGTTATTAAAGAGAGGAAACCAAGTGGTAGAGTAGTGGTTTCTTCTCTTATAAACGGAGTGTTTGGGAGGGGTTGCGATCCCCTTCTCTGCTGGGTCCAGAAGGGTTGCGGGAGTCAGACCCCTTTTGTCCCCCCAAACCTCCCAACCCTAGGGGAGCCAGCCTGAGAGGGGGATCGCACCCCCCCCCTCCACCCACTGATATTAAAGGGGAAACCCCGATCTACTTTCACGACTCCACACAATCAAAGCACCATATAAAGCAATGTTTTGGGCCAACTAACATGGCGGACTGTCAGATTAGTCGGCTACAAGTTTGTGACGTCATGTCATCTTCTGTTTTATTCTACCTCCCTGTGGCCTGCCGTGGCCTGAGGAGGAGGAGCTGATGCTGGCCCCTCCCTCTCCCTCGCTCCTTTGCGGCGGTGGTGGGGAGGCGGCCGGCCGAACCCCTTCAGTTCATGGGCAGTGGAGGCCGGGGGGGCGCATGCGCAGGCAGCCCCCCTGCCCGGTGGAAGGAAGGCGGGAGCTGCAAGAGTCCTCTTCTGGGGCCGCCGCGGGTTGGCGGAGGAGACGCCTCAGGCCCCTCCCTTCGCGCGGTGGGTAGGAAGGAAGGGAGGGCGGGAGGCGCGCGCGCCTGAGAGGGCGGGGCGGGTTGCGGCGGTGATTGGTCCGCGCGCCTCGCGTCGGCTTTTTCTCATTGGCGGGCGGGGCAGTGCCGGAGGGGAGGAGGGGCCCCATCATGTCACATGACCGGAAAGGCCGCCGTCTTTTTCCGTCCGTGTCGCCGTCGCTCGCTAGGCGCTTCCGGTGCTCTTTCAACCCGCCCCCGTAGTAGCCCTAGTCCGACACCGCCCCGCTCTCTCGACAGCCCGGAAGAAGCAGAGAGAGAGAGGAGCGAGCGAGCGGAGAGAGAGAGAGAGAGAGAGAGAGAGAGAGAGGAAGGGAGGGAGGCAAAGAAAGAAAGAAAGCAGGAGGGCGGCGGCGGCGGCGGCAAGACCCAGGAGGGCCCCCCTCCCCCCCCCCGCACCCCACCCGGCGGCAGAAGGGAGGCGGCGATGCGGGTGGCTGTCGACTTCGAGGAGTGCCTCAAGGACTCGCCCCGCTTCAGGTGCCGGAGGGGGGGGGAGGGGTGTCCCGGTGGTCCCTCTCCGGCCCCGCCCATCCCATCCCGAGCCCAGCGCCCGGTGCGGGATGGGGGCTCCCTGGGCACGGCCCGGACCAGGGGGAGGGAGGGAGGGAGGGAGGCCCTCCTTGCGGCTCCCGGGTAGGCAGGGCAGGCCCTCCTCCTCCTCCTCCTCCTCCTCCTCGGCCGCCGCCACCGCCGCCCGGCTGACTTGGTTCGGCCAGCTGTCGTGCGGCCTTCCGTCCCTCCCTCCTCCGGCGGTGGGCGAGGAAGCCTGGTGGGTCCTTCCCTGTCAACGCAAGCCCCGAAGGTCCCGGCTACCCACCGCCGAAACCTTCGGGGCTTCTGGGGTTGACAGGGAAGGACCCGCCAGGCTTCCTCGCCCACCGCCGGAGCTACGACTACTGTTTCTTTCAGGCTGAAACAGAGAGGAATACCGGAGGGGAGGGGGGGAGGGAAGGAGGGAGGGGGGCCCAACCGAACAGCCCCGCCCCCTCTCCGGGCAGCCCCCCCCCCCTGCGGGGTCGGGTTCCTTCTGCTGCTCCTTCGCTTTTCAGTACAAGAGGAGGAGGAGGAGGAGGAAGAGGCGGCGAGGGAAAGGGCTGCCCTGAGAAAAAAGCGTCTTTCTTTGGGACCCCCCCCCCTCCTCCTCCTCCTCCCCCTCCTGTTTCCTAATAACTGTACTGTAGCAATAAGGGGGAGGCAGGTGCAAACCCCCTCCCCCCCTCCCCGCTGCCCATCCTCCTGCTGGGGCCAAGGGTGTGTGTGTGTGTGGGGGGGGGGGTAGCCAGGGGAGAAGGGGAAGCTGCATCCTGTGTGTGTTGTGGGGTGTGCAAAGCTTTGCTGTTTGGCTCTGGGAAGTCAAAAGGGGCCCTTTTTCTCCTGGCACTTCCTTGCTAGCCACAATGGAGGGGCTGCAAAGTCTCAGACTAAGAGGAGGTGGTGGTCCCGCTGCTCCTGAACCCTTCCTGGCTGCAAGGTGTGAGGGAGGGAGGGAAGGAAGGAAGGAAGGAAGGAGTGAGTGAGTGTCCACCCCTCCTCCTGTTCCTCCTCTTGTGGCTGGGTTTCCCTGCTGGGCTGACCACACTGTGCAGGGTCAGGATTCGTTCCAGCAGTGAAGAACAAGTCGTCTTCCCACAGAGGACTCTCTCTCTCTGTGTCTGTGTGTGTTCGGTCTGTGACATCTCTCCATCGCCTGTGGCTTACCTCACAGGGCTGCTCTGGAGGACGTAGAAGGAGATGTGACGGAACTGGAAGTGAAGCTTGACAAGGTGCGTGGCTGTTCACTTCTGAATGGGGTTCCTTGAAATGTCCCCTATCCCAGGGTTTTGGCAGAAATGCAGTTCTTCTTCTGAAGAGAGAGAGAGAGACAGAGAGGTTACGAAACAAGTTGGCTTTGTCCACTTGGCCTTGGATTCTGTGTGCTTTTTTTCCTGAGTGGTGGAAGCTCTGTTAGCTCAGCTGACCTCCTCCTCCTCCTCCTCCTCCTCCTTGCTTGCCAGCCACCCTGCGCAGCCTCCACGCCTGCTGGCTGCTGTTGCTTTCTTTCCTTGGCAGAACTTGCCAGCTTGGCAAGCTTTCATATAAAGGCCTAGTTGTAGGCACTTAAGTAGAGATAGCTGTGTACTCAGTAGCACGAGCTGCAAGCCTTGGACTATTGGTTGCTGTTGAGGTTGGTATTTTTTATTTATTTTATTTATTTATGTTTACACTTGTATGCCACCTTACTCACAGCGCAACTCAGGGTGGCTAACAAAGTGTCACACAAACATCAAATATAATAAAGTCACAAACCACACAACCACACAAAAAAGTTCACAAACAAATGGCAGTCAGCCTCAGCCGTGGGCCATCTTCTGCCGCTCAAGCTGGTGCAGCTTTTCAACCCCTGGCCAGGTGGGGCAGCAGGCATCCTCAGCAATGGGCCGGAGGTCTTGGGCCTCCATCAGGAGCTGGAGAGAGGGCTGCTGTGACGGTTGCCATTGTGGGTCCTACGAGGCAGGCGGTGTCTTGCCAGACATTGCCTGTGGGTTTGGCATTATCTGGGGCCTCTAATCACTGTGGTGGTTGGTCTTTTTTCCTTTCCCAGCTTGTGAAGCTGTGCATCGCAATGATTGACACGGGAAAAGCCTTCTGTGCAGCAAACAAGCAGTTCACAAACGGCATCCGAGACCTTGCACAGTATTCCAGCAAGGATGCCCTGGTGGAGGTAAGTGCCCGATCGGGGGCGGATGATGTTTGGGGAAGGGCTGGTAGCCTTTAGCCAGCAGCAGTCTGGCACAGCCTGGCCTATCAGAATCCAATCTGTGGCATGGCAGTGTAGGGGTCAGGTGGTGATACTAAGCCACACGTGGCAGTTCCTGGCCCGGGCAAGGATTTCTTATATTACGGTTCACTCAAAAGGGGGCTTTGGGCTAAATGTGCTGGCACTTCAGCCATCAGAGCACTTTAGTGGATTACTTTATTTATATCCTATTTCCCCCCCAGGGTGAAATAAATTTTAAACACCGGCTTAAAAGCATACTGTATCCCCCCCCAGCCCCCAACAATCCTGCATGTACATTTAGATACCAGCATAAAAGGGGAAAATGTTTAACAGCAGGATGATGGTTTGTAAAGAGGGGGCCATAAGACAGAGAATTAAAGAGTTTTTAATTGAGTTTTTATAGGTTTTTTATAATGTAATGTTTTTTACGTGTTGTGCGCCGCCCTGGGTTGCCCTAGGGCAAGAGGGCGGGATATAAATCTAAATAAATAAAATAATTCCATAGACTGGGAAAGGTTCTCCCTCTGAGCCTGACTGCTATGGGCATGGGACTGAGGGAATGCCATTCCCTGGGCGAGAAAGAGAGGGTGGGGGGAGCACCTGGGCCTTCAGCTAGCCAAATGGCACAGAGCTTGCTTGAGAGGTCCCTTTGAACTGGCCCTGGGAATGGAGGGAAGGCAGGCAGCTGGCTGGCCGGCCGGCCCGCCCAGCCACCCCCTTTGCTGACAGCTGCCATGCCTGTGCTTTGGCGGAAGAGGGACAAGCACTGTTTCGTTGCTTGCTCTGTTCTAGGTCAGCCTGACCAAGTTCTCTGACAGCCTCCAGGAGATGATCAACTACCACACGGTAGGTTTGGGGATGAGGGTTAGGGTAGCAAATCTTCTCCCATGCCAGTTGGGGAAGATGATGCATGGTCCACGTGTGGTTCTCGGCTCACATTTTTAGAATGCTCCCAGAAACTTACAAGGGAAATGTCCCGTTCCAGATTGTGTTTGTCCCTTTCTCCGTCTGCCTGTCTTTAAAGAGGTTCTTGAAATCTGTATGGAATGTGCGTGGCTAGGTTTTTCCAGGCTTCCTGGAATCGAGCCCTTGGCTCCGTGTCCCTTTGCCTTGGCTTCCCATCTGGAAAGTCAGTCTTGCCCCTCCCTCCCTCCCTCCCTCCAGCCCACAAGCAGCTGGAGGAAGAGGAGGAATTGGCTGCCTTGGCCTCTCCCGGCTCTCCTTGCTAAGAGCTTTGCCAGGGCTTCTTCTGTATTTGCTCTTTGGCAGCCAAAGGTGGCTTCCAGTGGTAGCTTTACCTGGAAGGTTGTGGGATGACCTGTGAGGTGAAAGGTGGCTTGTGGGTATGCCCCCCCCTTCTCAATCTCCAGCCCTTGTGAGTCTGCTGCTTGCCAACTCTGTATGGCCGCCTTCCCTCATTTCCTTGGAAGAGTGCTGTTTCCAGAAGGGCTGCTTGAGCACGGAGAATGGCCAGCAAAGGAGGATCACACACGGGCCAGGCCTACTGCTGGTTCCTGCAACTGGGGGCTTGGGGGCTTTCCCTCCCTCCAGCATGGGCAGGATGAAAAGACGACGACTGTCCTTGCCTTTAGCCTACCCACCCACCCACCAGGCCTGTTTCCATTGGAAGGGATGCAGAAGAAGCCTGACTGGGTTGACCCTTCCTGGAAGCCTCAGGGAGAAGTTCCGTGGCATGCAGGGGTTGTGGTTGCAGTTCTTGAAAGAGATGTGTAAGGCTGCCATGCAGGAGGTGTGTGTGTGTGTGTGCGTGCGTGCGTGCGTGCGTGCGTGTGTGTGTGTGTGTGTGCGTGTGTGTGTGTCAGTCTCACCGTTGGTTGCCTCCATAATGCAAAGGCAGGATGAGGCTTTTAGTCTCCCAGGGACCTTGAAGGCTGAGGCTTGTGGGATTTTAGGCCCCTCAACCTCTGGACCCCCAGATCTCTCTCTCTCTCTCTCTCTCTCTCTCGCGCCACTTCCACAGTGCCTGCCTCTTAGGTGCCCTCCTTGCTCTCCCCAGAAATGCCAGCATTTGGGCTTAAGGGCAAGAAAGAGCCATAGTCTCTGCTTTTTCCAGGACATGCTTAACTTTTGCACTGATTGTCTCAACCAGGCATTTTCTCCCTTTCAGACCCTCTTTGATCAAACCCAAAGGTCAATTAAAGCACAGCTGCAAATGTTTGTTAAAGAGTAAGTTTACTATTTTTTTGTTCCTGTCTGACAGAGCCTGGCTAAGAGGGGTGGGGGTGGGGAGGCCACTAAGACACCTACGTTTGCTCATCAGAAAGTGTTTGCTCGGGTGCCTCTTTCAGCCCCATACCTTTCAAATACTCCCCCCAACACCCCCCCCAGCTTAAAATCACTTTGCAGCATAAAGAGATGGGTCTGTCTTTGCAGTTTATGCCCAAAGGAGCCTCTCTCTCTTTCCCGCGTGAGGGAGGCATCTGCCCTCGCCGGGGAGTGTTTGGCTCGGTTCTGGGCTCCTGCAGGAGGACTGAGAGGCAGTGAGTTAGAATGGGACATGATTTAAGCCAGGCTGGAGAAGGCTAGAGGTTCTGGCCTCTGAATCTTGTGGAATTGGTGAGCAAGTGGGGCTGGTGTAGCTCTACCTGGCGTGGCAGAGGTTGTCTCACCTTATCTGCTGGGGCTGGAACGAAAAGAGGGTGAAGAGGCTGAAGGAGGCTTTGCCAGATCTGCCTCCTTAGAATCCCAGAAGACGAGGGCTGCTGGGAGGGGCCACGTGGTGGTGGTGGTGGTCACTGAGCCCCACCAGCCTCCCTGCCTAAATGGTTCCTGACAGGCAGTCACCCAGCATCTCTCTTCAGAAACACCAGATCCCCACCCCCTACACACACACACACACACACACACACACACACACACACACACACACACACACACACACACACACACACACACACACACACACACACACACACACACACACACACACACACACACACACACACACACACACACACACACACACACACACACACACCCCGCAATGACCCACTCCATGGCGGAAGAGACTCCTCACTCCCAAGACTCCTTTTCTTCAGCTTGAGTCCAAGAGCATCCCTTGGCTGAGGGAGAGTGTACCTCTGGAGCGAAAGCCAAGAGGCTCGCTCCGTCCTCCCTTCAGACACTCACAGAAGGTGGTCCATCCCTACGGGCCTTCTTTCCTCCAGTCCAGACTAGACATGTCTTAAGGCTCTTTCAACACTTCCCCGGGGCTCAGTTTCCAAAGCCTTTATCTCATCAACCTGGCAAGACATTCCAGTCTCTCAGGTACTTACTAATAAAATAAGCTTGTAGGGAGAGAAAGGTCTGTTTTCAGCCGGGTTCCAGTCGGGGTCTCCGGCTCCCCTTGACTCAGAGGAGGGCACGTACATTTCTTCTTCTTCTTTATTTGGAGCTGCTGAGTTGGCAAACATTTCCCTCACCTGAGATTCTTCCCCCACTGGTGCGTTACACAACTGCTGTCACGCCGTGGCAAGAAGAAGGCCCAGGAGCCTCCCAGCAGCGCTTCTGTGGCTCCCTTTGTTCTACCAGGCTTAAATTGGGGAGGAGGCAACAGTCAGTCGTTGCGCTCTCCATCATTGGTCTTCTGGCCTTTCCCAGCCATAGCTTGAGTGTGGTCTTCTTTCTTTCTCTCCTTGGTATGTGCCCCCTACGCCACCTTTTTCCAGTTGTGCCCATAAGGATGCCTGTAAAGGGGTGGGTGAGGAAATAGGTGTATGTTTGGAGCTCTTGGAGGGTGGCACCCCCCCCCCCCCCCCCGGTTGAAAAAGCATAATAAGCGGACAGATCATTTTGCTCCTCCAGAGACATTCGGAAGTTTAAAGATGCCAAGAAGCAGTTTGAGAAGGTGAGCGAAGAGAAGGAGAACGCCCTGGCCAAGAACGCTCAAGTCCCTCGGAACAAGCAGCACGAGATGGAGGAAGCAGCCAACATCCTGACGGCCACGCGCAAGTGCTTCCGCCACATTGCCCTCGACTATGTCCTTCAGGTGAGTCCCTCTGACTGGGCCCCTGGGCTCCACCTGGAGGGCCTTGGCGCTGCGGGAGGCGGGGCAGGCAAGGAGAGGCGTCCTCCACCCTTTGCGTTCCCATGGCTGCCTTGGTGAGTGGGAAGGCAGGGCTGAGCCCCGCGGGTGGGTGGCAAAGTGCCAGAGAAAAGGCCACGGAAGGAAGAGGCTGGAGGGGTGGGTGTGGGTGTGGGTGGGGAAGGCAAGCAGCCGAATGAAGTGGGATTCCCTGGCAGGAAGGCAGGGATTCCCTGGCAGCCCTTGGGCAACTCCAGCTTCCACTGCTCCTAGGAAACTGGGTGGGGGTGGGGTGGGGTGGGAGAGGGTTCCCCCTGCACTGCCTGGGGTTCAGCGTGATGCTTCTGCATCCTAGGTGAGTGTATGAAGCCTCTTAACCATCTGGCCTCAGGTCCAGCCCTCCCGTCCTTCTGATGAGGAAAGTTCTTGGGATATAATAGTGTAGGGCAAGGACGGTCCCTGGCCAACAATATCTCTGGGAAAGAACAGCTTCTCCCGAGATGCCGTAGGATGTGCAGCGGACACCCCCGCTCCCCCAGCAGTACCATGAGGGAGTAAAGCAGTGGGTTGGGTGCTTGTTTCAGGGGCTCGCCCTTTGCATATCCTGCCTGAAAATGGTGCTTTTAGTGCTTTTGAATGGTGAGGGTCTTTGGCCCCTGAATAGCAGGGCTTTTGGAGTGGACCCTGGGGTTACCTTGCAAGGAGAAGGGGTGAGGGTTTTGGTCACAGGGGGCTCAACTTAGGGAGGGAGGGCTGGGCCGGGCCACCTCAACTCACCCAGGGCTCTCCTGGCAACTCCCCCCTCCCCACATGTGTTGTTTGTCTCCCGTAGATCAACGTTCTCCAATCCAAGAGAAGAGCAGAGATCCTGAAATCGGTATGGTTCTTGAGTCAATTTAGGAGTGAAAAACAAGAAATGTGATTGGAGGATGGTGTGTGTGCGAGCGTGTACACACACACACACACACACACACACACACACACACACACACACACACACACACACACACACACACACACACACACACACACACACACACACACACACACACACACACACACACACACACGGAAAGAGCAAGAGAGATTAGGTGTGGTGGTCAAGGCAGCCCTGCAGGGGTTCTACCAGAGGGCGATGGAGCTGAAGTGCGGGAGGGTGACTGGACAGTGTCCCCCCCCTCCCCCCCAGCCAGAAGCGTTGGGTGGTTTCTGTTTCCTCTCTGTCACCTCTGACAGGGCTTTCGTTGTGCAGAGGGAGTGAGGGAAGGGGTGCCATGGGCTGTGGTGCCTCCTGGCCTGCCTCCACACTCAGGAACCCTTTGTGGGAAGCAGTTGAGCATCCGATGCCGTGACAAAGAGAATGGGGGCATCCAGAAGTGCTTCAGGGCGGAAGAGATGGCACACAAGAGGCTGCCGTGGTGGTTCCTGGGCAAAAGGGGTGGGAGATACCCACAATCTCTGCTGACCACAGGAGTCGCCCTCTGGCCCAAGGCCAGGGCCATGCTGGGGAGGGGGAGGGGCTGGTCTGGCAAGGTGGACAAAAGAGTGCCTTACACGACGGATCCCAGAAACGCTTACCCTCCTTCCTTCCCGCCAGATGCTCTCCTTCATGTACGCCCACCTGGCCTTCTTTCATCAGGGCTACGAACTCTTCAACGAGCTGACGCCCTACATGAAAGACCTGGGAGCTCAAGTAAGGAGGGGCCGAGAGGGAGGGAGGGAGGGAGGAGGACCAGAGGGAGGACTAGCACGTATGTACACGTGTGTGCGAGTCCAGACCTCGTGTGTGTGTGGAGATGCTTTGGTCTGAGTCCCAAATTTAGGTTGTTAGGAAGAAGATTGAAGTCCCGGACTTCCAAGGTAGCATTTTCAGAAGTGCTGCCTGTCCCTCGCGCAGGACCTACCAGGCAGGCAGAGCTCAGAAGCCTCAATGCGTGGATGAGGCGGTGGTGTCGAGAGGAGGGCTTCAGATTTGTCAGGAACTGGAGAACATTTTGGGACAAGCCAAATCTGTTCAGGAGGGATGGGTTGCATTTAAACCATGATGGGACCAGATTGCTGGCACTCAACATCAAAAAGGCTGCAGAGCAGCTTTTAAACTGATAACTGGGGGAAAGCCGACAGGAGCTGGGCAGCATCCGGTTCGGGAAAGTGTGTACTTGAGTAGTGAGGAGGATGCAAAATTTACTGAGCAGAGCGAGGAGCTAGTCACTAGCATTCTAGCAGAAGGATGCAAGAGGCAGTCTAACAATGCAACTGGACTCAAAAGACTGTATCAGGAAAGCATATATAAATGCTTGTATGCAAATGCCAGAAGCCTCCGGAACAAAATAGGGGAGCTGGAATACTTAGCAATAGATAAGAATATTGATATTATTGGTATCACTGAAACCTGGTGGACGGATGATAACCAATGGGATACAGTTATCCCAGGCTACAAACTGTACAGGAAGGATAGGAAGGGGCAAATGGGAGGTGGTGTAGCCTTGTATGTCAAAGAAGTGATAAAATCGTATGAATTGGAATATCTAGGTGATTTGGAGTCACCATTAGAAGCTCTGTGGGTAAGAGTACCAGGCCACAAGGATGGTCTAACAGTAGGCATATACTATCGGCCTCCGACCCAAACTCTTGAGGGAGACTGGCAGTTGGAGAATGTTGTAAAGGAGGCATCCAAGAAGGGAAGCCTGGTTATAATGGGGGACTTCAATTACCCTCACATAGACTGGGTGAACTGTCTATGTTCAGCACATGATAAAGAGATAAAGTTCCTAGATATGCTAAATGATTGTTCCCTGGGACAGATGGTTGAAGACCCAACTAGAGGTACAAGAATCCTTGACTTGATCCTGAGTAATACTCAGGATCTGGTGCAAGATGTTAATGTGACTGATCCAATAGGGAACAGTGACCACATCTCAATTATGTTTAACTTGATCATAGACCGCAAGTCACTGATAAAATCTAACACAGAGACCTTAAATTTTCAAAAAGGAAATTTCCCAAAGATGAGGAAACTAGTAAAAAAGAAACTGAAAGGGAAAATTGAGAGAGTCCAAACACTCCAAGAGACATGGAGGCTGTTTACAAAAACAATAACAGAGGCTCAATTGGAATGCATACCAAAAGGAAAAAGGGCACTGCCAGGTCCAAGAGGATTCCAATGTGGCTTACAGGAGCTGTTCGGGAAGTGATCAAGAGCAAGAAAAGCTCATTTAGAATATGGAAGGCTTGTCCGAATGAGGACAGCAGGCAGAAACATAAATTCTGGCAGAACAAATGCAAGGCAACAATCAGGAAAGCAAAGCAAGACTTTGAGGAGCGTATAGCTAAAAATACTCAGAGAAATAACAAAGACTTCTTTAAGTACATTACAAGTAAGAACCCAACTAGGAAGGCCATTGGACCATTAGATGACAATGGAAGGCAAGGGGTTATTAAAGAGGAAAAAGAGATTACAGAGAGACTCAATGAATTCTTTGCTTCAGTATTCACTGAAGAAGACAGAGGCCACATGCCCAAAACAGAGCCTATCTTCGTAGGGAGGGAAACCGAAGAATTAAGCCAGATAGAAATAACCAGGGAGGAGGTCCTTGCATGTCTTGTTAAACTAAACACTAACAAATCCCCAGGACCAGATGGCATCCATCCACGAGTTCTCAGGGAACTTAAAGATGAAATTGCTGATCTCCTAGCCAAAATATATAATCTTTCCCTCAAATCAGGCTTTGTGCCTGATGACTGGAAGGTAGCGAATGTAACACCAGTTTTCAAAAAAGGATCCAGGGGTGATCCAGGAAATTACCGACCTGTCAGTTTGACATGTGTCCCAGGTAAAGTGATGGAAACCATCCTAAAAGATAGAATTAATAGTTACATAGAAGAGAAGGCGCTGCTAAAGGAGAGCCAACATGGCTTTTGCAAGGGCAAATCATGCCTCACTAATCTGTTGGAATTTTTTGAGAGTGTCAACAAGCATGTGGATAAGGGGGATCCAGTTGACATTGTTTATCTGGACTTTCAGAAGGCTTTTGACAAGGTCCCACACCAAAGGCTCTTGAATAAACTTACCAGTCATGGAATAAAGGGACAGGTCTTGTCCTGGATCAGCAACTGGCTAAGGGACAGGAAACAGAGGGTAGCACTCAATGGACACTTCTCCAAGTGGAGGGAAGTAAAGAGTGGGGTCCCCCAAGGTGTTCAGTACTGGGACCCCTGCTTTTCAACCTCTTCATAAATGATCTAGAGGTAGGAGTAAAAAGCAAGGTAGCCAAATTTGCTGACGACACTAAATTATACAGGGTAGTGAAAACTGTGGGAGATTGTGAGGAGCTCCAGAGGGATCTCTTGACACTGGGGGAGTGGGCAAAACAGTGGCAAATGAGTTTCAACATTAGTAAGTGCAGAGTGATGCATGTTGGGGCAAAGAACCCCAATTACATTTATAAACTGATGGGGTCTGAACTCTCTGCGACAAACCAGGAAAGGGACCTTGGTGTCCTGGTGGACGAGAGCTCAATGAAGGTGTCAACCCAGTGTGCCTCAGCAGTGAAAAAAGCAAACTCAATGCTAGGGATCATTAGGAAGGGTATAGAAAATAAGTCAGCAAGTGTCATTTTGCCTCTTTATAAATCTATGGTGAGGCCCCATCTGGAATACTGTGTACAGTTCTGGTCGCCATACCTCCGGAAGGATATTATGGAGTTGGAGAAAGTGCAGAGGAGGGCAATGGCTATAATTATGGATACCTAAGGACAACCTCCGGGTTGGAGAGATAGGCAGGATATCTCTCAATGCCATTTCCAGGGAATCCTAAGCAGGTGAAGGCATCTGCTTGGGAATAATACCCTGAAGCTAATGGTGAGCCACTGTGTGAGACAGAATGCTGGACTGGATGGGCTGTGACCTGTTCCAGCAAGGCTGTTCTTATGTTCTTATGTTCTTATCTGCTTGGGAATAATACCCTGAAGCAAATGATGAGCCACTGTGTGAGACAGAATGCTGGACTGGATGGGCTCCTGTGGCCTCTTCCAGCAAGGCTGCTCTTATGTTCTTATGTTCTTGATTCCTTTCCTCAGCTGGACTCTCTAGCTTCTGATGCTGTGCGGGAGAAGAGGGAGATGGAGCATAAACACTCCACCATTCAGCAGAAGGTACACTCTCTCTCTCTCTCTCTCTCTCTCTCTTGTCTCCTGTGGCCTGCCTCGATTGCCACTGGGCTGCTTTTAGGGAAAGATGGGGCGGCGCCAGAGACCACAAGGCCGGCCCCTTGGCTCCTTTGAGCAGGTGGAGGGGGGAGGG
Organism: Bradypodion ventrale; assembly: GCA_035047345.1. Taxonomy (NCBI): domain Eukaryota; kingdom Metazoa; phylum Chordata; class Lepidosauria; order Squamata; family Chamaeleonidae; genus Bradypodion; species Bradypodion ventrale. The sequence continues at coordinate 596,601 of JAWDJE010000003.1, forward strand.
CTCTCCCTCTCTCTCTGTCCTGTGATGCCAAGCCACTTCCTCATGCCACAGATGGCCTTTCCCTGCTCCTTCGGAAGCCTTCGTGCCAGCGTGGCCCAGGGAGAGGGTACGGGCTTCCAGCAGGGGAAGGAGGAGAGAGGTTTGGGGCAGGTCAGAGGTTGCAGTGGTGGCCTTCTAAGCACGCCAAGGGGGCTGCGTGCCAAACCAGGGGCCCCCTCCCTCTGAGGCTGTGGGCCATTAGCCCTCTTCCAGCCCAGGCACTTCCTGGGGACACTTTTGGCACTGCTGGCAGTGGGGGCACTCTCTGGCTTTTGGGGGTAGGTAGGTAAGAGGGAAAGCTTCACCTCCAAGGAGTGTTGACTGTGACAGACACTGCTGAGCAGAGCGAGGGGAAAAGTCCAATCAATCAACCAACCACTCTGGGCGGCTTACAACTTATTTATAAAAAAAAAAACACCCCATTAAAGGTGGTTGGAATGGAAATACTACAACGTCCACCAAAGAAGCAAATGCTACATGACCTATCCCTGTACATGTACGAATACCTATCTCTCTTGTTATTATCCAGATAGCATGGTTATCCAGCCCTAGGCTCTTCCTATGTGGGGTGCCACAGAGGTCGGTGCTCTCGCCTCTCTTGTTTTAACATCTACATGAAGCCCCTGGGGGAGCAGGTGGCAGCCGTGGCTAGGAGGGCTTTTGCTCAGGTTGGATTGGTTTGCCAGTTACACCCGTTCCTGGGCCAGGACTCCCTGCTCCTGGTCACTCACGCACTGGTCACCTCCCGGTTAGATTATTGTAACCCGCTATACATGGGGCTGCCCTTGGTGACCATTCGGAGGCTGCAACGGGTGCAGAATGTGGTGGCCCACACAGGAATGGGGTGTGGTCACTATGATCATGCCTCACCCTTGCTGCGGGAGCTGCATTGGCTGCTGATGTGCAATTCAAGGTGCTGGTGATGACCTTTAAAGATCTACATGGTAGTGGACCGGGTTACTTAAGGGACCATGTCGCCCCGAGAACACCTGCCCATCATCCCACTAGGGCAGACCGGAGGGGCTCCCTATGGGTACCAACGTCTGGAGAGGCTCACCTCTCCAGCACTAGACGATGGGCTCTTTGTGGTATCCGCCCCGGCCCTTTGGCACCTTCTGCCGACGGACCTCCGCCTCCAACCACAACTGCTGGCTTTTAGGAAAGATTTGAAGCCGTGGCTGGCCCAGTGGGTGTGGGGTGCTGCTGTTGGATCTACTCCACCCCGCTGGCTTATATAACCCTCTGACAATTTTGTTATGGGGATTTTAGATTCGAGATTTTGAGATTTCAGAGTTTTTATGATGTTTTATCTGTATGTATGGGTTGTCAGAGGGTGTCATGTTGGAGTTGTTGTGTTGTAAGCCGCCCGCCCAGAGTGGCCTCGGTGAGGGGGCAGCTCGACAAGTCAAAGTAAATAAAGAAACACAAATGTACATGCCTATTTGGGATGCCACTGTATTTTTAAAAAATCACGTTACGACGCGCACAGAATTAGGGTTGTGGTTTGGGAGCTTTAGCAGCCTGAGCAAAGTGCAGCAGCCTCCCGTGCTTTTCCATCTTTGCACCTGATGACCTAGTGTGAGAAAGTTTAGCCAGCCACAGTAAAGGTCAAGGTCACCCTTGCTCGAAAGCCAGTCGTATCTAACTCTAGGGTTCAGTGCTCATTTAGAGCCAAAGTGCCAGTCCCTGCCGGCTCCATGCCTGGCGTGGCCCCACTTGCCCCTAAGGCACCTGTTGGGGGGGAGGGAAAGGGGGGGAATGTGTGGCCCTGAGCCTGCCAGGGAACTTTACATGCTGCCCCCTCCCTGCTTGCCCTTGGGATCTGTGGGGCTGGCTCCCCATGGGGAGAGGCGCAAAGCCCAGGACTGGCCCACGGGAGGCTGACCTCCCTAAAATTGAAGGAGGTCTCCCTCTTCTCCCACCAGGAGTTGTCCAGCGATGACACCAAGTTGGACTACAACGTGGATGCCGCCAGTGGCATTGTGATGGAAGGCTACCTCTTCAAGCGAGCCAGCAACGCCTTCAAGACCTGGAACAGGTGAGGCCTTGGCTGGGGGAGGGGGAGGGGAAGGGGGGCCTCCACTATCCATTGCCATGGCTTGAGGCTCCTCTCCAGGCTGGCCTCTTTGCAAAGGTCAGGCCAACAGGGCAGTTGTGCTTGGGGAGGGAGGGAGGGAGGGAGGGGGGCGCACAAGGCTGGTCCTCCCACTGCCAAAATATCCAGTTCCCTTTGGCTGCCTGTGGGCTACTGATTGGCCTTCCTCCTCCCCGGCAGGCGCTGGTTCTCCATCCAGAATAACCAGCTGGTCTACCAGAAAAAGTTCAAGGTAAGTCCTGGGGGGGGGGGGGGGGCAGGAAGAGGCAGGGGCTCCGGGGAGGGGGCGCTTGGCAGTTGCAGCTCCCCCCCTTTCTGGCAGTGTTTGCCATGGTTTCCCCTCCCTGGGCCCTTGGGCCTCCTCCTCTTCCTCTTTTCTTCTGCCCCTTTGGGGTTGAGGGCAACGGTTTGGCTCCACTGCAGGAACCGGAGTCCCATTGGGAGCCAAGCGCTGCTGTCTTGGTTGGCAGCCGTGGGGCCTTTGTGGGCCAATGCCCTCCGTGGGCCTTTCTCCTGGGTCTTGCCTATGGTGCCCACCCTGGCTGAGACTCCGCCGGGGGGTTGCTTCTCTCCCTCCCCCCTCCCCCCCCATGGCTAGAAGGCCTTGCAGGGCCAGAGGTTGGCTGGCTGGCTGGCCTGGAGCTCCCAAGGTCCCCCTCCAGGGATTCCCTTTGTGGGTGTGTGGGTCTGCCGGCCGTAGCCCAAGCAGCCCTGGGCATGGGTACCCCCTTGCTTCTTCCTCCTCTGCTCCCCACCCCTCAGGAGAATCCCACGGTGGTGGTGGAGGACCTGCGCCTCTGCTCCGTCAAGCCCTGTGAGGAGACCGAGCGGCGCTTCTGCTTCGAAGTGGTCTCGCCCACCAAGTAAGGGGGCAGTCGGGGGAGGGGGCAGGGCAGCTCCTTCGTCGTCCTCACGAGGGGCTTCTGGCTCAGAGCTGAGACCCCTTCCCCTCCCCCCCCTTTGTGGCCAGAGAGGGGCCAGACAGAGCCTCCACTCACCTCCGCCGCCTGGCTCCACTTCAGGACCCTAACCCATTCCTGACCTGTTTGGGGTTAGGGTTCTCGGTGTGTGGGGGGTGGGGGGTGGGGAGGATGAAGGTCCCTCTTTGCCCAGGGTGGGTGGGGGGTGTTCCCTGGAAGAGCAGGTGCTGGGGAGGGAGGGGGAGCAGTGCAGAATTGGCCATGGGGGGGAGGGGGTGGCTTTGGTTTCTGGAGAAAGGGGCAAGCGACACCAAGGCCTCCCAACCTTTTCCTTTGGGGGGCGGGGGCAACAGGGCTGAGAGCCTGCAGGCAGAGGCCAGGGGCAGCACAGGACCTCCCCCCCCCCAAGAGTCCAGAGACAGACTCAGGCAGCCCTAAGGCCTGCACAGCAAAGAGAGCTGCTCCCTCTCCCCTGCTGAGGCGTGGGTGTCTCTGGGCTGCCCTCCCCCTCCCTCCCCCCCCTCCCTCCCCGCCTGGCCCAGGAGGGAGAGGTCTGGCCTCCCCTGCTCTGGAGGAACCCCACCCCACCTCACCCCACCCCACCCCACCCCCTTTGCCCAGAGAACTCCTCAGGGAACTTCAGGGTGCCTCTCCGTTTGCCTGGGCCATCACCCTATGGCGCTTGCCTGGCTCCTGCCTGCTCTGCCCTCCCCTACAGGGGATCAGGCCAGCCCGGGAGGGAGGGAGGGTCGCCTTCAGCCTCCTGGAGCTCAGAGGGTCCACGGCCTCCCCTGGCTACCCATATAGGGTTTTCTTCCTCCATGACCTTTGACCTTCACTTAAGTCTGGGGGGGGAGAGAGAGATTCATCCCGCCTCCTCTAACTGGAAGGAGCTGCTCTGAGGTTCACCTGCTAAGGAGGAGGAGGAGGAGGAGGAGGAGGAGGACGGGTGGGCGGAGGAGGGTCACCCAGTGCCTCCAGTATGGCTCTTCTCCTCACCCACCCACCCACCCACGTATGCTGGGCTTTTGAGTCTCTGGCTCATGGGTTTTGCCCCTGCAGAAGATGGCGGGGAAAGGAAATCTTTCCTTAGGAAGAAGAGTCTGGCTCTTGGAGCCCTGAAAGGAAGCGCCTCGGCCTGCTTTGATTTGGGCAGAGGTTGGGACTCCGTTTGGCCCTTTCCCTTCAGAATCTCTGTGTGTGTGTGTGTGTGTGTGTGTGTGTGTGTGTGTGTGTGGTGGTGGTGGTGGGGGGGGGGGGGCTGTTTCCAGGCCCCACAAGTTCCCCGTGGCTTTCTCTTTCCCAGGAGCTGCATCCTCCAGGCTGACTCAGAGAAGCTGCGCCAGGCGTGGATCAAGGCCGTGCAAACCAGCATTGCCACCGCCTACAGGGAGAAAGGGGATGAGGCTGAGGTGAGGCCAGAGGAGGAGGGGCAGCGGCTCCTCCCTCCCTCCCTCCCTCCCTCCCTCCTCCTGCTGTGGCAGGTTATGACCCCTCTGGTACCAGGCTGACCCCCACCTGCTGGGGGGGCTGGATCTCAAGCCGGGGTGGGGGGGACACTCTCTTCCTCCTCCTCCTCTTCGTTTGTCCTAGGAAGACACTTTGGGCCCAAACTCCATCCCTCTAGCCAGCCTGGTTTTGGCCTTTGACCCCTAAGGGAGAGCCCTCTACTCTGCTGGGTCAACCTGAGGAAGGGGCATCCCTGCCTTCTCTGCCCCAAGAGAGCTGGGCAGAAAGGGTGTCTCCAGGGGGCAGCTGTGCCTGGGGGCGGGGGCCTGAGGGGGTGGCAGAAGATGCTCCTGGGAAGCATGGGTGTGTGGATGATGGGACCCTGAGTCTTGGGGCGGGGCCTGTTTCTCGCTTCTCTCTCCTCCCAAAGGCCGAGCGAAAGCCGCCCCCTTCCGTGGGGAGCCACGAATCCGGCGCAGAGTCCCGAGAGAAGCTGCTGCTCAAGGGGGAGAGTTCCCTCCAGCGGGTCCAGAGCGTCCCAGGCAACGGGCTTTGCTGCGACTGCAGCCTGGCCGACCCCCGCTGGGCCAGCATCAACCTGGGCATCACCCTCTGCATCGAGTGCTCCGGCATCCACCGGTGGGTGGGCGGGCGAGTGAGTGAGTGAGAGGGTCCTGCTCCACTTCCCTTTGACCCAGGACCAGCAGAGACCCCCTCCCCCAGCCTCTGACTCTCCTCCTCCTCTTCCTCCTCTGCCGCTGTAGGAGCCTGGGAGTTCATTTCTCCAAAGTCCGCTCCTTGACGCTAGACTCCTGGGAACCAGAGCTTTTGAAGGTACCAGCCCTGAGGGTGTGGGGTGTGTATTGGGGGCACACATGGAGGGGGGTGGGGGAAGGGGGAGGAGAGTGCAAGGCTTTGGGGGGGTCTCATTGTATCCCTGTTGCCACTGGTGTGAGTGTGTGTGTGTGTGAGAGAGAGAGACGGAAGACGGGGGATGGGTCTCCTCATGGTGGGTGTTTTTCTCTGGGCAGCAGCCTGAGCCTGGAAGCAGCAGTCCCAGTTTGTCTGTGTGTGTGTGTGTGTGTGTGTGTGTGTGTTCCCCCTCCAAATTAAAGTGCAAGAGCAGAGGAGCCCCCCCTTTTCCTCGACCCCTCCCCTTTGAAAACTCTTCCGTTTCCTTCCTTGCAGCTGATGTGTGAACTGGGAAACCAGGCCATCAACAGGGTGTATGAAGCAGGTTTGGAGGCAAGAGGGGCCCAGAAGCCCCAGCCTGGGAGTGACAGGTAGGGAGGGGAGGGGGCCCTGCTTGCTTGCTTGCTTGCCTGCTCGCCTACCTTGCCCGTGGCCAGGGCAGGGGTGCCCATCACCACGCTCCCTTCCAGCCGCCTTTTCCCTCCCCCTTGCTCAGCTTAGGGAAAGTCATGGCTAGAGCTCTGGGGCCCATTTACACCCAAGAAACTCCACTGGCTGCTTCACTTGTTGCTGGCGGTTAGGATGAGCTGAGCAAGTGAGGAGGGTGCCCTCAGCCCTGGAGGACCTTCTGTGGGGCAGGAGGGGAGGGAGCCACATCCCCTCCCCCTTAGAAGGGCGGAGGGGGGAAAAGGAGGCAGGGGTGGCACATGTGCTTGTGAGCTCCTTTCCCATTAAGCAGGGGCTGCTGAGTGTCCAGTGGCACAAGAGGGGTGGGTGGGGTGGGGTCTTCCCCCTTCCCTCCCAGTGGCATAGCCCAGCAGCTGAGACCATGGCTCTCCCCCCACGTACACACAGGCTGCAGAAGGAGGAGTACATCCGGGCCAAGTACGTGGAGAGGAGGTTTGTGGCCATATCTCCCACTGGCCCCCCAGGAAGAGAGAAGGCCGCCCCCCTGGGCCCCGAGGCCAAGAGGCAGAGCCTGCCCAAGGTGGGCCAAGCCACAGAAGAGTCACGGATGGCGGCGGCAGCAGCAGCCGCTGCTCCCCCAGGTATGGACGGCCCCCTTTTGCCTTTTGGGCTGCTGAGAAGTCACAGCAGTGCTGAAGCTGAGCCCTGCAACACACACACACTCCTGCCAGCGCTGCCATTTCTCCTCCTCCTCCTCCTCCTCCTCCTCCTCTGTCTTCCTCCTCCTCTTCCTCCTCCTCCGACATGCCTGCCTTAGCAAAGGGGAAGGATGTGGCTGCCCCCTCCTCTGATAGCGTGACCTTTAGTGCACAGTGAGCCCAGGCTTTGGGTCAGGCCGGAGGGGCAGCAGGCCACACTTGGGCCACATGGGGGTCCCGGAGGGAGGGAGCCAAAGGGGCCCCTAGGCAGAGAGGGAGCAGGTGGGGGTCCAGGCACTGTTACTCTAGTGCCTTGATGGTGAACTTGGCACTCCAGCTGTTCTTGAACTTCAATTCCCAGGAGCCCTGATCAGGAGAGCTGCCTTGGGCTTCTGGGAATTGAAGTCCAAGAACAACACCTGGAGTGCCAAGGATTGCCATCACTGTTCTAGGAGATCAGCCTGCCCACCCCCAAACACATGCCCGGGGTACTAACCAGCTGCTCTCCCTGTTTCTGCCTTCCGTCCGTCCGTCCTGCCTGCCTGCCTTCTTTCCTTCCTTCTGCCTGCGCTTTGCTTTGCTAACCTGCATGTCCCCAGTCGTGGGTGTAAGTAGCGACGAGGAGGCCAAGCGGGAGTCTCTCTTCTGTCCCGATGAGCTTGACTCACTCTTCTCCTACTTTGACGCCACCTCTAAGCTGCGCCGGCGTAAGTACTGCTCTCTCTCACTCTCACTCTCACTCTCTCACTCACTCAGAGCTAGCCTTGTGGCTCACCACCTGGGCCTGGGCTTGTGTGTGTGTCTGGGTGTCTGTTTCTCTTCTCTCCCTCCCTCCCGCTGGAGCTTAGATCACTTGCTGCCCCCCCCCCCCCCAGGTGCACTTGGGACGGGAGAGGAGGAGGAGAGCTTGTCCATCACTGGCTCTTTGCAGGGTCAGGTGGGGATGGGAGCAAAGCACAAGGCAAGACCCAACCTATCCGTCCGCCCGCCCTCCCTCCCACCTGCCTGCCAGGAAGGCCACAGGCTTGACCCCAGGAGGAGGAGGGCCTCCTTCTCAGGACAGGCTGCTTTCCTCCCCCAAACAGTGCGGAGCAGCGACAGTGGCTTCCAGCCCAGTGCCAGTGAGAGCCGAGAGCGCCTGGCCTTCGCCACCTCCACCAACACCTTGTGTGAGCCAGGTAGGAGTCAGGTGGCCCCCGTGGCCCCTTCCGTGACTCCACGGGGGATCGGGGGCAGGGGGGGGGGAGTAAATCCTCTAAGTTTGACTACAGGAGCGCAAAACACAGTGTGTCACAGGACACTGGCGTTCCATAGAGGAGGAGGACTGGCGCGCTTGGAAGCCTTCGCCTGCACAGCCCATACTGGAGGCTTCTGGGAATTGTAGTCCAAGAATACCTAGGGACCCAATTTTGGAAAACAAATCTCTAGCTTCCTTCCTATAACTAACACACAACCCAGTCGTCTGGGTGGGCCTTCAGTTCAGGCGCATCCTCCTCCTCATATCCGGAATCCTCCTCTCGAGCCACATTGGAAGCTGTTGGGCGTCTAGTGTGAACCGGAGGGCTCTTGGCCACTTGGCTTCTCCTTTTACCTTCTCAGCTCCTCCCAGCTGGGCCTTGGTGTGTGGTGGGTGGGTGGGTGGGTGGGGGCTTGCTCTTCTCCTTCCAGGGTTAGGGCTGAGCCAGGTGGGCTAGTCAGTGTCAAATGGTGGTGGTGGTGGGCAACACAGGAGTACTGGGAAATTTCTCCTTCCAGAAGGTGAGCAGCCTGAAGCTGCCCCCCCAGGCCCCACCCTTGCCCCCCGGGACTCGGAGCAGTTCCCCCCAGGCCTGCAACTCTATCACGCTGCCTACGAGAAGAGCCTTCCCCGGATGGCGGA